>CM053623.1:295185770-295205938 GCA_028646595.1 Phalanger gymnotis | reverse complement strand
CCCCTATCCCACCATCTCTCATGACAAGCCATCACCCCTACCACAGATACCCCCCCCTCCTCTCTTCCCAACCTTGAACCCTTGGTGGACCATTTCAATTCTACACTGCTCTAGTCTTGAATCCCCTCTCCTCCTCCCTTTCCTTTATACACCACTCACACCTTGCCAAAGCCCCGGCGCTGGATTACACCCACCAGCTGCCTCCTTCCCCCTTACTCACATGCTACTGAAGGGAACTGATTGAAAAAGAAACTGAGTTTCTCGACTCTGCTCTCACTGAAACAAAGTAATTCCACTATTCCTCCCTGACTAATCCTGTCCCACTCACAACAGAAAGTGCTCCAAGCCTTTTCTTTTTCTCTCAAGTCTCTCATGATTTACTCCATCCACTGGGCTGAACACCTTGCCTCCTACTAACTGAAAACTGAGGCCAGGGCTTCCTGTTTTCTCCTCCTCCCCATGAGCTCCTCCTTCACACCTGTCTCTGATCATGAGCCAGTCCCTTACTCTTGCCATCTCCCACAACAGACTGCACCGACCACTGTCTTCAGTCTCTTAAATCTTCATTCTCCATCTACCCGCTCTTTCCATGCCGCCTAGAAGCACTGCCCCAGCTCCACTATTTCTTCTCTTCCTGCTTTTTTCTGAAGCATCTGCAGCTGTGCTTAACTGAAACTTCTCTTTCCAGAGTTAACAATGATCTCTTAATTGCCTCAAATGCCTCTTCTGGATCCCTGACTTCAGCATTGTTAACCCTCCTCTCCTCCTAGGGCTCTCTCCTCTCTAGAGATGTGGGTGATGTTGATCTGTCTTTGTCCTCCTCCTGTCTGACTCTCCTCAATCTCCTTCCTTGGCCTTTCATTTGTGTCACATCCATTAATGTGGGGATCCCACAGCCTCTGTTCTAGGTCTGTTTCTTCTCTCTATACTGTCTCATCTGGTGACCTCATCAGCAGCCTTGGGTTCAATTATCAGCACTATACAAATGATTCCCACACATCTACTTATCCAGTGCTAGTCTCTCTTCTGACTTCCTGTCACATACTGCCAACAACCTTCTGAGCATTTCAAATTAGATGATCCAGAGGCATCTCAAACTCAACACATGAGGCAGCTAGGTGGCTCAGTGGAGAGACACTGGGCCTGGAGCCAAAAGACCTATTTCTAATCTGGCCTTAGACACTTACTAGGTAGGTACCTTGGGCAAGTCACTTAACCTGTTTGTCTCAGCTTCCTCAACTGTAAAATGGTGATAATAATAGTGGCTGCCTCCCAAGGCTGTTGGTGAGACAATATTCATAAAGTGCTTAGCACGGTGCCTAGCACATAGTAAGCACTATATGAATACTAGCTATTATTATGTCCCAGACAGAACTCTTCATCTCTCCCCCTGTAACATTCCCTCTTTCAAAGTTCCTTATTACTACAGAGGGCATGCCCATCATTACAATTACCATGGTTTGCAAATGGTGTTACCCTTGCCTCATTTCTCTCCCACTCAACCCACATATCCAATCAGTTGTACTGCCTTGTCCATATTGTCTTTCTGTCACATCCTGTATCCCTTCTCCCCATGCACACAGCCACCACCCTATCACCCCATTCAGGCCCCCATCATCTCTTATCTTGCTACCTCAAGTCTCTGCCTACCCCAAACATCCTTTATTCAATGCCAATGTGATTTTTCTAAAGAGTGGGTTGCATCCACAAATAAGATACTCCATATAAACTCAATCTATTACATGCTTTTCATAAACTCTTCTTACCTTTCCATTCTTCTGACATTCTACTTCCTTCCATGCACTCTACAATCCAGCCACAAGCCAGAAACACTCTCTCTCCCAGGCTCCAACTCTCAGAATCCCTAGATCCACCACATCTTTCAGGAGGTCTTTCCTGGTCCCTCAGCTGCCTCCACATGCAATTCTAAGGCTACTTTCTTCGCTCCTTTAAGCTACTTTCCATCTACTCTGTAATTATTTTTGTAGGTACTCGTGTATATAAACTGTTTACAACAAGCAGATGTAAATTCTTTAAAGGTAGGGACTGTTTTTCCTTTGTCGTCTTTGTAATCCCAGCAGATGCTGGGCACAATGGGCATAGTAAGTATTCAGTAAGTGCTCTTTGACTAATTTTTTCTTCAGCATTGGAAAGAATCTCAGGGATTACCAAGTCCAACCCTAACCCTTTATAGGTAAGGAAACAGGTCCATAAGGTGACTTTCTGTCTCTGGCAGTAGGCAGTAAGAACACAAGTTTTTCTAAATTTCAGTCTATAATCTACTAGTGTCTTTCACTCAGTACACAAAGAACACCCAACCAGGAACCAGAAAGTTCCCTGAGAGCTTTTTTTATTTGTAAACTTGGTGCTTAGCACAGTGCTTGGTACATAATTACAATTAACATATTCATTTATTCATTGATTCATGGTAGCCACTCAAAATTTGTTGACTTAATACTCAACATCTCAAGCTTATAGGTAGTACTCACTGGCATAATGTGGTACATTGGGGGCTGTATGGAAAAGCTTATGGATTCCATGTCCACAGTAGCTTCGAACAACTGAAAAACCATTTGCTTGAGCATGCTTCTGAATGATGTTTCCCAGCTCTCTGTATCGAACTCCAGGTTTCACTGTAAAAAAAAAAAAAATGACCTTTTACTAAGAAAAAAGTCACAACAGCACACAATAGGGTCCAAATTAGAGGCACCTCGTATTAACTTTTGAGCAGAAACAGAATGTCTCTGCTCTAAGTCCATGGGAAAGGCTGGGAAACTGTCATGCCCCTACTCCAGGATCTCTGTCAGAGCCTGCCTATTCCCCAGACTGACAGCTTTAAAGTAAGAGTCTTCAGAATCCTGAAGAAGGATCTCTTTCAGTCCTTTCGTTAGCTCTCCATCAATGATCCTTAAGCTTTTTGTTCTCATGATCCCTTCACACACTTACATTATTAAAAATTATTCAGGATCCCTGCAAAGAGCTTGTTTATGTGGCTTATTTATTTAGCCATATTTACTGTATCATCTTAGTATTATGAAAATAGTTTTGACCTCAAAAGACCCCTTGAAAGGATCTTGTGGATGGCTAGTCACATTTTGAGAACACTGTTCCACAGTGCATAAGGCAGAAGCCAGAGTTTCTGACACTGATTGTGGTAGCCTATATCACACTTGGGACAAGCAGGAATATAATAAGCAAATTGTTCATTAGCTTCCTTAAAAAAAGTTATTGCTGTCTTATGTTTTTACATCACTTTCACTTTCAAATTCCTCAGCCCTCCTTTTCTAACTAGTGATTCATCCCTTGTAAAAAAAGAAAAAGGGAAAAAACCCAGAAATTAACACAGCAAGGCAATGCAATGTTTTGCCTGTAGTCCCCAACTTCTGTAAAGAAGGAAAGGAGGTACATTTTCTCATTTCTTATCATTAAAATCCAGCACTGCCTCATGTGCTTCCCATTTACACCATCGTACTCATTGTGGATCATTTTTTCTAGCTGCGCTCACTGTACTTTGCATCAGTTCTTCAGACTTCCTGGGCTGCTCTAAATTGTTCATAATTATCCTTTCCTCTAGCACAGCAATTTCATTGTTTTTTCAGTTGTTTCAGTCATGTCTGACTCTTCATGACCCCATGTGGGGTTCTCTTGGCAAAGATACTGGACTGCAGTGGCTTGTTATTTCCTTCTTCAGCTCATTTTACAGATGAGGAAACTGAGGCAAACAGAGTGAAGTGACTTGCCCAGA
This sequence comes from Phalanger gymnotis, assembly GCA_028646595.1. NCBI lineage: Eukaryota > Metazoa > Chordata > Mammalia > Diprotodontia > Phalangeridae > Phalanger > Phalanger gymnotis. Next base: position 295,202,193 of record CM053623.1, on the reverse strand, counting down.
GTCACACAACCTGTAAGTGTCTGAGGCCAGATCAGAACTCAGAAAGATGAATCTTTCTGAATCCAGGCCTAGTGCTCTAACCATTGCACCTAGGCACTTCACAAATATTTACTGGATTGGGAACAATGCTGTAACAGTTGGATTTGTTTAAATGTTCTTCTTTCTAAGGAAGGTTTCAGCATGTGAATGTACATACATCAACTGTCACCTGTGGAGAGATAACAGGTCTTAGAGAGTAAGGAGGACCTGGATTCAAAACCCATTTCTGACACATACTAACTGTGACCAGCGAAGCAACCAAAGCTCTACATATCCCAAACAACTCTTTAAGACTATATATTGAAGAACAGGTATGAATCTGCTTTAAGGTGGACACTTAAAACCACAGCATGTCTAAAAGAGCATGAAGACAAGGCTGAACATTTTTGAGAAAATTAATTTTGTTCAGCTTGAAGATTTGGATGGGTCATGACACCTAACTCCAAATTTTTCAAGTGTTGTTTTGCGAAAGAGGAAATAGAAGGCTAATGTGCTTCTTTGCACAGCAGAATGAAGTCCAAGTCAGAGGGAGACAGAGATCACATATGGGCTGGTGTACAAAGGAAAGAGCTCCCAACATATGCATCCAAGCAGAGATTCTGGGTGGAGAATGTCAGAGCAGGGAAGGAGTCACAACTCCTGCCATCAGGCCTCACCTGCATCAACTGCTTGCATCAGACACTCGTAAGTTGTCTGGACCAGCTTTCTTGCACTCTCATCCACTTCTCCAACAAAAAATGTCTCATTCAGGTCCCCATGATAACCATTTCGATAGATAGTGATATCCACTAAGAAGAAAAAACTCACAGTTAAACATGTCACATCTGTCCTCTGAGAGCTAGAGCTTTGCTTTAGTTACAAAGATCCTTGATAGAAAAGGTAAAGCTTCTACACATTCCAAAAACAAAAAAGATGAAGCTGAAAAATTCATCATCTAGCATAAAATTCTTTCTCCTAAGGCAACAGTATCAAGTGTAAGAAGAAAAAAGTCATGTTAGTTGAACTAATCATTTGGACACAACACTGACTGGTTCACATTTCAGAAAGGGGAATAATTTTCATTGCACCAAGGTTCTAATTTTAAAAGTTAAGACAGGAAAAAAGGTGAAAAAAATCTAGGCTAAGTGATAATAACTACATTGTAATATTTAAGTTATATCTCTATGCTCACCATTTAAGATACAAGAAGCTTTAAAGTGCCATGATCAAAGCACTCTAGAAATTCGGAACTACATTAAGAAAGCAAGTAAAATGTCTATACTCTTTCACCCAGAGATCCCCTCACTCTTCTTTTACCATGCACAGGGGAAGTGGGTTGGGGGGTGGGGGAATATGTTCTAAAGCTGCCGACAGAGATGCATCCGTAGTAAAAAACCTTGCCCTCCGTTTAGCACTGCATGAGGATTTGCTTTCTTTGGGCCACCGTGAATGACGTTATAGTTTAAGAATAAGAAATGGAAAAGTATCAGTAGGAACTCAAAACACAAAAAAAGCATGAATCATGAATTCATTGAATGGTGAGGGTTTCCTGAAGGTAAACATGCAAATGACCCGTAAGAAACAATCACAAAATCACCCCTAAAAGGGGTTACCTTTTACTACCGCATTTTAAAAAAATAGAACAGCATTAAAGCTAAAGGTAGAGAAAAAGTGAGGGGAAAAATTTCCTTCTGTAATATTCCATACCGGTCTGCCCCACCCAGATGAGATCTCATTTTTCCTTCAATGATTTTCTCTGTGGAGAGGTCATAATTTTGTATTCCCTACCATTGACAATATCACCATCTTGCAAGGGTCTCCTGTCTGGAATTCCGTGGCAGATAACTTCATTCACTGAAGTACAACACGACTTAGGAAAATTGTAATAATTCAGTGGAGAAGGATAGCAATTTCTTGCAATGCATGCCTAAAACATTCAAAAACATATGAAACGAAAATAATTTAGAATGTGAAAAAAGACAAGACACATAATTAGTAATTATTCAGCCATACAACCTGAAGGATTTCAGAGCAACTGCTACTATTTCAATACTTTTGTGGCTTAAGCTTACCCTTAAATTCACACAGATTTAAAGCTGGAAGAGGCTGAATATAATTCAACACCCCCCGCCCCACACACACACCATTTCACAGATTAGGAAATTGAGGCCCAGAGAGGTTCTGTGACCTGCCCTTCGTCACACAGGCAGTAAATAGAAAATGTGGGATGTGAAGCCAGATTCTCTGACTTTACATGAAACATTCTGGACTGTAGCACCTCTCTCTTGTGGCAAAGCTGCCAAAGGTTGATAAAAGAAGACAGGAAAAGCTTTATGGTGCCATGCATTCATAATCTAAACATTCTGGAAATCGAATTATGTTACAAGAGTGACCAAAATGCCGATTATCCTTTCACCCAGAAATTCCACTGCTAGGTACATACCCCAAGGAAGTCAATGATAAAAAGAAAGACCCCCTATGTAACAAAACATTTATAGTAACACTATTTCAATAGTAGCAATGAACTAAAAATAGAGTAGATTCTCCTGAAGTGGGGAATGGCTAAACAAATTCTATTATACTAATGTAAAGGAATATTACCGAGTTATGTGAAATAACAAGTGTTCATTGATGTCTGTAAATTAATCGATAAATGTTTATTAAGTACCTATTATACGCCAGGCACTGGGCATACAAAAAGAGGCAAAAGACAGACCCTGTCCTCAAGCAGCTCGCTATCTAATTAAGGAGACAACATGCAAACAAATACATAAAAAGCAAGCTGCATACAGGATAAAGAGGGAATAATTAACAGAGGGAAGACACTAAGATTGAGAAGGGTCAGGGAAGGCTTCCAATAAAAGATGGGATTTTAAACGGAACTTAAAGGAAGCCAAGGACATCAGAAGGTGGAATACAGAAGAGAACGCATTTGTCAAGTTCAGAATAACCAAAACAAAAAAAAAAAACAAAAAACACCCTCCGCTGAAAAAAATTCAACAAAAATCTAATTTACATTAAAAAAAAACTGATGGAGAATCTTGAGAAGACTTTTGTAACCTGATGTAAAATGATATACAACATATCCAGAGGAAAAAAAAATTAAAAAAACTACAACAACAGAGATGTAAACAACAACACAACTAAAACTGAATGCTGTGAAATGTAACTGTCGTATGTTATGTACGTAAATGTAAATAGTCAAGATGGGCCCCAAAGGAGAGATATGAGGATGTATCCCTGCTTCTTTGTAAAGCTGGGTAGCTATTGGTGTGGAAGGTTACATATAATTTTGGGGTTGGCCCATTTGTTGGTTATTTTAGCTGAACCCTAATTTTTTTTTCTGTTAATTGTTGCCATAAAGTGGTTCTGGGAGGGAGTGGAAGGGGAAGAATATATTAGAAACACAGGCAATACTAAGACATCTATCTACCCAGCCATTTAGTTTAATGTCATGTATTCAGACTGTCAGAAGCAAAATGGACAAAGTCACCAGACAGATGATCCTACGGTAATTTTCAGTTTAGAGTAATATTTTGGTGTCTACCAATCAGATCACACTTGACATGTAGTTGCTGAATTTCTCTCCAAGTGGAAATAGTCAGGTTAAGTCATTTAACTATTTAACATAGATGGAAGAAGAAACAGTGGAAGCAATTTTGTTTCCAAAGAGTTGAAAGTCCATCCCCCCCCCCCCCCCCAGCTTTAGCAGAATCTAAGTCAGGTGACTGATTAGAACTAGTTTGAGACCAGGCCTCTGGTCAGGTGAAAGATTAGAGGCTTGTACGCATGCTTAAACGAGCCATTTGAGGAGGGCATGATGTAGGCAGTAAAGGGGTTGCATCTGGCCAATGAAGAGCCTGATAGGAGATTCAAAGTGGGAGTCAATAAAAGGACTGGTGTCCCTCTGAGTCACTGTACTCCCCTTGCTCTGTTTAGGGGACTTACCCATTTATCCAGACCAAATAAACGTAAAATACAATTAAGACGTTCCTGGCTTCCCAAAGAATATTGCTTATTCCTAGACAATGTGAATATTTTTATAATAAAGATCTTTCTACCCACTTTAGATAAATAAAAGCATTAGCTGGGTGAATATATCTACCTACATCAGAGAAATACACCTACTAGCTGTGTGACCCAGATCAAGTCAGTTAATTTTTCAGTCTTAATTCCCCCATCTGTAAAATGGGGATAATGACAACAGACCTCACAGAATTATGGTAAAGATCAAATGACAAAATATTTGTAATGTAATTTGCAAAACTTAAAGCAATGAAAATGTATTATTATTATATTACTGTTATTTAAAATATGAAGTCTCACCTTTATGGAATTATAATATTATAGCTCTAGACCTGGAAAGGATGAGCTTAGAGGCACCAAAGTCCAACCTCCTCATTTTACAGATAAGGCAATCAAGGTCCAAGGTCATAGAGTTAGTAAGGGGGGGGCATGTTTGTTTCAAACTCAAGGTCTGACTCAGAAAATCTTCCATATGAAAAGGAGAGAGAGTTAACTTGGCTGGCCAACTTCTATTTAATTAAAATGTCAAAACTAGAAATAAGTTTACATCTTTAAAAAAAGAAATCTACCAAACTCTGACTTTTTTCTTGCTATAGTGGTTACAGCATCACAATGATACAATAAACAAAACCAAGATGTGAAAAAATCTGCCGTTTCAACAATGTTCCTTAAGCTAAAGCACTCTCTTCTGCCACATGTGTATCTTACGAGCAGCTGTATTTTTATTTGAGAAAATCCTTTTGTAATTAACTATAGCATTCTTTATTTCAGATAGTGATAAAGGAATTGTTTTTAAGGCTTCCAAACATAAAACTGTGGGAGACTAATACATCAGCATCTTACTGAACAGTGGGACTCACAGGCGCTTAATGACAACACATGGTCAAAACCGGTTTTGAATTAGTTAAACTCCCCAACATTTTAAAGACCATATAGCTTTCATGTTATATCTAATTCAGGATATAGAAAAGAGAAGATGACAAACTCTAAGGTATGAAGGTAAAGCTAACTTACTAAATGGACAGCATGGTCTATTTCTTCAGTAGTTACACCTGGTTTAACCATCATCGCAGCAACATCCAACACTTCCCTCGCAAGCTGTAAAGGAGTCAGCAAGAGCATATTTAGAATAAGGCAACAGAAACAAAAAATGACATCCTTTTCACTCTGCCTTAGATTTTGTAAAGAAATGGGAAAATTAATTTTTATCTACATAGGGAAGCAAGATTGAATTTTAAAAAAAACTTCATTAACCTTTCTGAAACTAGTCCAAGTAGTAGCCATCCATCTTTCTAAAAGAGAAATGGCATTTTATTTACTGTGTGTGTGTGTCTTCCTGAAACATGAACTGGTCACTATAAAGTGGGTAATCAAATTTCAGAAAAAATTTATATGCCCAGAAAGATAACTAGATAATCTAAACAACAATCATCTAACAAAGTGATTTCTGAAGTACTAGTGGTACATTATGCGAGTTCTTCTAGTATGACACACTAAGTATACATTATTCTACCCTATATGCTCTGAACACATTAGCTATGAAAACAGATGATATAATGCAATATATTCAACTCCTAATATGATTTTTATCCCTCGACAATTCAATAAAAAAAATTATGAAGTGCATATGACCAGGAAAACACTGTGCTAGGTGCTAGAGATAGAAAGACAAAAGTAAAAAAATTTTCCTTGCCCTCAAGGAGTTTATATTCTAAAGGTGAATACTACGTTTACACTGATGAGTAATTTACTTTGATGAGGGGTAGAGTGATTAATAACAACTAGAGGAATCAGAAAGGATTTCCTGGAAGAAGTAGCACCAGTGATGAGCCTTGAAGGAAGCTAAGAATTTTAAGACACTAAAGTCAGGAGGGAGTTCATTCCAGGCCTGGGGGGAGAGCTGAAGCAGAAAGCCTATTCTGGATGGAACATAAAGTGGGTGAATGGAGTAATATGAAATAAGTATAGAGAAGTAAAAGAATCAAACTCTGAAGGACCTTTAAGGCCAGGGTGAAAGTGTGTATTTTACTCTGGCGGCAACAGAGACCCGAAGAATATTGTTGGACAGGTGAATGAAATAGACCTGCAGAGAGGTAAGGAGGGCAAACTACGTTGGTGGCTGTTTGATTGAAGAGAAGGGGAAAGATGAGAAGGTAGAACTCAAAAGACTTAGCACCTCATTAAATATGGGGCATGAGTCAAGGATGATTCAGAAATTGAGAAAATATGGGTGACTGAAAGAATGGTGAGATCCTCAGAAGAAAGAGAGAACTGAAAAGACAGTTTTAGGAGTTAAGATTCCAAATTCCATTTTGCACATGTTGACGTAGAGTTACCTACAGAACCATCCAGGTTGTCGGCCAGCAGGCAGCTGGTGGAGTCAGACTAGAGCTCAGTAAGATAAGTCTAAATGTATAAAGCGATGAGACCGACAAAAGTAAAAAGGAGCCAGAAAAGAACCTTGGGAGATATCCTTGGTTAGGCAGCAGAAGTAGCAAAGAAGAAGAAAAATAAGAAGTAGCAGTGTTGTGAAAGAGGAAAGTTGAGCATGCAGAAAGAGTATGCAGTACCAAGAGCTGCACAGAAGTAAAAAAGGGTAAGGACTGAGAAAAGGCCACCAGGTTTAGCAAATAAAAAGACTGATAACTTTAGAAAGAGCAAATGGGTCTGAAACCAGATACGAAAGCTCCTCCAAACAAAAAAAAAAAAGCCCTATTTCTGTTATGCTGACTTAAAATGGTGAGGTATTGTAAGATTTTATCCATTATTTCCAAACATGAAGAACTGGAGGAAAATGGACCATGCCAGATTATCTGTTATTTCTATTTTAAAATAACAAGCTGTCTAGTAAGCTGGGGAAGAGCAGATGCATCAAACCATTATATCAATCAATATCTCTCGTCTTCCTGCATTAGGAGCCACAATCTTACAATGCAACTCTTGATCCTTCATAAAACTACAAAACAGCTGACTTCCTACGTGATTCCTTCAACATATCAAAACCAATAAAAAAGGAAAAAAAAATCTTACCCTACACACTAACCGCATGCCTTCTAAATCTTCAGAGGAAAGTATTTTTATTTGAGAAGTACCTTTGAGAGCCTGTTCAGATTCAGACATTCCTAAAAGGAAACATAAAACCAATACAGAACGGGAAGGAGAGCAGACACGTAGTGAGTGACAGAGCAAAGTCACTGGCGACATTACAATAAAATCTCATTCATTTAGATTCTACAATGTTGTGAGAAGCTGGATGGAATTTTTCATCTTTGCACTATGAAAAAGTGGGCTGCCCTCAGCAAGTTATCTAAATGGGATTAAAGCTAGAAATAACCAATAAATCAGTATGTTTTTAGGTATTTGTTATCCCCAACTATCATTCCCCACTAGCTTTAGTTCAAGTTATTGTCAAAGGAACAAAACAACTCACTTTAGTAGTATTTTAATCTGACTTTGTAAAGTCTTACTGTATTTTAAAGCCATCTCTGATGATTTCATACAATTAATTTTTCTGGTCCACATTTATACACATATGAGTACATAATAATTCATTTTTGAAAAAGTTTGCACTCAGTCACACAATCCATCCAACAGCATTTTCCTACTTTTCTACAAACTGCTTCAGCAAGGTGTAAGAAAAGTCTTAAATGATATATGGCTACAGTACAAAAATTAATGTAACATCACATTTCTAACCCTTACCATAGTAGCAATGCTATTCCACATTCATCCATTTGCAAAAACTCAATTCTACTTAAATAAAGTGAAATTACTAAGTTTTTTAAAACTTTCTTAGGACAAAAATAAGGATTCTGTCTAGAAAATTAAAGAATCAAATCTTATTGTTTCTCAGCAAAGTGTATTTATAAAGACTGTCTTACCAATTTAAATGCCATCCATCATGTTTTCAAAAGACTGAAAACAGTGGAGAAAAACCCTGTCATTAAACATTTAAGAGCAATCTCCTAGAAACTATGAAAGAACTCCCCTCCAAGTCCAAGTCTCTCCTAGTTTAACTGGGACCACCTTGTATCCCAAAGGGCTCTGCCTCTCCCTGAGTACAAGCACACCTTTTAATCCATGCAATGAACACAAAAACAACAGAAAGCAACAAGTGCCCTGGGAAGAAGTCATAACCCTGGTCATTCATCAGAGTTGTTAATGCTGACTCCAACTTCCTCACACTCTCAACTTGGTCCACCTGTGCTCATAGCACTTATAGGCTCTTCGGATGTGGTCACTTTGGCAGTCCCTCAACCACCCCATGCCAACAAGCCCCTTCAATACAACCCATTGTTGGTCTCTACTATTCCAGTTTAGACCAGCCCCTTGGTTCTAGCCCCAACTTGGTGGGTTGGGTCTTATTTGGAGCTCATACTGTATGTGGTAAAATAAACTATTTCTTGGATAAAGGTCATTCTTAAGACATCAAAAAAAAAATCACATCTATTTTTATTTACATACTTTGGAAATACAGGTATCCCTTCCACATCATGGGGGTTAGGGGCATGGCACCCCCAAGATTCGAAGATCCACGTAAAATTTTTTGACCCTCCTTTCACACCAGAGAAGAAGTCTGAATTTTTTCTTTTTCTTTTATGGGGTGTTTATGGTACCTTATTGTAAAATTTGGGTTAAGTATTTGGTCATAGGCTCTGTGCCATCTGCGGCTTCCACAAAACTCCCCAAAACTTCCCATTTAATTTCTTATACTGGCCCACAATATATTAAAATCACAATGGAGAAAGTCAGGATGTGGAAGGGATAACTACATTTTAAAGGCTGAACTAGAACATAAGCTTGAGAGCAGGAACTGGCTTTTTGATTTGTTTTGGGGAAGGGGCTTTCTTTGCATCCCTAGAACTCAGTACAGTGCCTGACACATAGTAGGTAGGGGCTTGATAAATATTTGTTGGCTGTCTGCTGATTGACAATAGTCTAGAATTTTAAATAATCCAAAATACAGCTGAGGTTTTTAGTTTTTAGGGTCTAAAGATTGAAGTTACTTTGGAGGAAACATTCTTAACTTTTTTTTTCTTTAATACAGATCCCTCTGGCAGTCTGGAAAGCCTGTGGACTCCTCGTAATAATGTTTCTTTAAAACATAAAATAAAACAAAATAAATATGATGACAAAGGAAATCAATTATGGTGAAATAGTTATTAAAAAAAGGTCATAGCTTCAAGTAAAGAACCTCTGCTTTAGGGATCATCCAATCAAACAGCCTCACACTCCTGAAAGAAACTTGAGTGTCACAGAGGTTAAGTGGTCTGGTGGGATTCATACAAATCTGAACTCCCAATTTGAACCTAGACCCAGTGTTTTCTCTTATATCACACTGCCTACTCTATGATGGTGGGTACAAATGTACTACTAGTTGCACAATCATATTTTTAAGCTGAAAGATTTTTCCCAGATCCTGTAATAATTATTATTGGGGGAGGGAGGAAAGAGGGAAGACTAGAAAATGCTGATTTTCAATTCCTAATTCTAAAATAAAATGGTGCTCTTGTGATATCAGGATTATAGCAAAAAAAAAAAAAAAAAAGACTAAGCAAAATAATTGTAGGGACAAAGTACTGCCTTAAAAAAAACAACCAAAAAATCCTAATTCACAAAAAAAAAAAATATTGAGACACAAATGTAAGAAAATATAAACTTAACTCACATAACTTTAAAAGCGAATAGATTAAGCAATCCAATAAAATTAAAAAGAACAACAGACTAAGAAAACAAAACCCCAAAATCTATAGCTTACAAGAAACACACCTAAAAAGCAAAGACATACAGAAAATAAAAATGAGAGGCTAGAAGAAAATTTATTCTGTATCAGGTAAATCCAAAAAAGCACAACTTAAATCATGCTATCAAGCAAAGCAAAAATTAAAATTCACACCATAGAGATAAACAAGGAGTTTATAAAATGAAATAGTGAATTGAATTAGGCAATGAAATTTGTATATTTTCCAGATTAGTACACAAGAAACCACAAGCAAAATAAACTCATGTTGTTAGTGGCAGCCACCAAATACAAAGACTAAATAAATAGTAAGATATATAACTGAAATTACCTAAAGGATGATCAGCATAATCAGGTCTCTGAATATAACTTGGCACTGGTCTAGTTGGCATCTAAAAAAACATCAAAGTGAAGAGCAGAAACGAGTTTAAAGTACAATTAGTATTCATTATTTGAATTAGCCATTACCAAAGAAAAAATAAACCTGTTCATCCCAAAATTTTATTTAACACATCACTTACTTGTTATGATGCAAATTTCTCTTTCCTGATACTAACAATTTAAATTAAGGGGCTTAATAATAATAACAGTAGCAAGAACAATTCTTCATATTATGCTTAGAGGCTTGCAAAACACTTTGGGAGCAAAAGGAATTTTTTTCTGAATACAAAAAAAAAAAAAAAAGCAGGGGAGAGAAGAAGTATGTCCAGACATATACCAAAACAGGATTCTGTGTGAGACTCTAAAACTCCATTTCATACTGTTTCCTTTTTTAAAAAGCAAATAATAAATTCCACACACTATGATAAAAACTGTCCTGCTTGTGTACTGCAAAGCACTTTGCTCACAGCTTTACAAGTTTTGCAGATGAATAAAATCATAAGTCTCTGAATAAGAAACTGAGTGACCTGTCCATGCTCGCACGACAAGCAAGAGTCTGAGGCAGAATTAGAACCCTGGCACTCGCCTCCAAGTCCAGTATTCTAGCTCCCACTCTATGCTGCCAGGAAGCAGTATCAGTATATACAAAAAGCACAGAAAGGACTGTTCAATGCAACATACACAAAAATTCTGTCCTATATCCCTTCAGGATAAGGAAAAGAAAGAATTATTTTCTTTGGGAATTAGCTATTATTCTGTTGTGCCTTTTAATTTGCTCATTATTCTACTGTGTTTGCAAACAAGGCTGGACCAAAGATAAAACCATCAAGTCATTTAAAATAAGCATTTTGATAATCATCTGGTTTGTCACAGAAAATTGAATCACGTGAGAAAAACTGAAAATGCCAATATTTAATCTCAAAGTTCTAGCACATCTAATACTGTCTAAGGGGAAAAAACTATTTTAAGAGAAATCATAAAACAACAAAAATAACATGTTTACTGAATTTTTGTCTTCTTTTTTTGTTTAAAAAACTTAGTATTAATAGATGGTTCTCAAGGAGAGGTAGCAGGAAGGACACAGAAATCTAAGTGTTAAAAAGATCATTAAGTTATTTTAAGAAAATAATAAGACAATCGCTGGATTTTTTTCTCTTCCTCTTTCAAACTTTTTCTTAAAAAACATTCTTTGTTAATATAAGGGATGGCCCTCTGGAAGAAGAAAGATACATGGGGAAAACCAAGTAATGCAAAAATAAGAGATATCTACAAAACAGATGTATTTTTAAAGTGCTAAGACAACTGAAGTAGTCCCCTCAAAAAAATTTGGAGGGGAACACAAGTTTAGGAAGTGATTTCAATCTTGCAAATTACAGTTCTGAAATTTTTCACTTGACATGTAATTATTATTTTAAATTAAAATAGTACTTTATTTACTCACCAGTGGATAATGTGGTCTAAGTTTACCAGTGTATCGATAACCTGCCCAAGGATCTGTGTTTATATCCCCTTCCACAGTCCAAGAAGAAACTTCATTTTTCGCTTTTTCATCTTCTAGAAAGAGAAATATTTAAAGAAAAATAAATGCTTAAACTAAACATTTAAATACTAAAATTTTGTTCATTTAACATGCACAAAAATGTAAACATTTCTTTTCAGTGAGACAAGCTATCAACAGTAAGGCAAAAAACTTAAGAACCAGTAGACACAAAAAAGAAAAATAGAGCAAATCTGTCTACTACATCGCTGGCCTCCAGTACCCCACCTAGATTGGTGGAAACAGCTTCTAAGCCCAAGTTAAACTTCTGAAAACATCATTATAATTTTCTCCCCAATGGTTCAATGTAACAATTCCCAATAATGTCCCATTATGGCTATGTATTGTATTGTCATGCATGAGTACCACATACATTTGCTTCTATTATTTCAGTTTATGCCAAGCTTATTTTAGAATGTTACTGGGTACCAAGAAATAATGGATGAAGATGCAAAGCAAACAAGTAGGAATAAGAGCAATATTTTATAATGATTAAGTTGAACTTTAAGTAATGGAAAAATTTACAACGAAATTTGAAGCACATCAAAACATAACTTCTCCCTGTCCCAGAAGAAAGGTGAGAGGCCAGTAGGACAGAATACTGATACACTTATTCACTACTAGATATGGTTTTTGTATTATATATTTTTGTTTAATTGTTTCATGTTGTACGTAGGAGTGGTTCAACACCAGCAGTGAGTGTGGAAAATGAACGTGATGTAAAAGCAAAAGACACCAATAACACACATGCAAACACATATGAGCTTATTTTAAAACTTCAGATTATAAGGCAAAACCTTCCTAAATAATAGATGCAGCAAGCATTTACCATGAATTGTAGACTAACTAAAAGCTCAGATTCCTAAGTTCTCCAAAAATCAAAGACAGAACTGAAAATCTGTCATAGGTTTATCCAAGTGGCTTTTGATACACCTGAAACATTGAAAATATTGCCTAGCTATGACTATGGTGCCCCGTTTTTGCTGACTGTTCAAATCCACACAAAGAGGACAAACAGGGCAGCATAGACAGGTCAGCAAGCATTTTTGAAGCATCTATTAGATACCAAGCATGTTGCTAAGCAGAGTCAAAAGACAGTCCCTGCTCTCAAGGAGCTCACAATCTAATGGTGGAGAGACAACACAGGAACAATTTTGTACAAACAATACACAATGTACCTGGAGGTACTCTCAGAGGGAAGCCATTAAAGATTACAGGCGACTAGGAAAGTCTTCTTGCAGAAGAAGGTGCAGTTTGGCTGTTAAACTGTGTCTAACCTTTGACCCAGCAATACTGCTACTTGATTGGTACCCCAAAGAGATTAAATAAAGGGGAAAAGGGTTTTTAAGTACAAAAATATTCATAGCAGCCCCTTATGTAGTGACAAAGAATTGGAAACTAAAAGCATGTCCATCAAATGGGGAATGGCTGAACAAATTACGGTATGTGAATGTGATGGAATACTACTGTGCTTTAGGAAAGATGAAGGGGATGGTTTCAAAAAACCTGGGGAGACTTATAAGAACTGATGCCAAATGAGCAGAACCAGAACAATTGATACAAATGACAGCAATCTTGTGCAGGTAATCAACTCTGAAAGACTTATTAACTCTGATCAACACAATGACCCTCCACAATTCCAAAGAGCTTATGATGAAACATGCTATCCACTTTGAGATGGAGACGGAAGCATATTTTTTCATCTTTTTTCTTGCCTTTGTTTTTTGAAACATGGCTAATGTGGAAATTTGTTTTGTATAACTATGTATATCTGTAATGAGTTTTGTTTTTTTTTCTTTTCTTCTCAATGAGTAAGGAAATGGGAGGGGAGGAAGAAAACCGGGGATGGGAAATAAAGCAAAATTGATTTAAAAAAAAAAAAGAGGTAAGGTTTTTTTGATGGAACTTGAAGGAAGCCAGGGAAGGTAAAGGGCAGAGATGAGGAAAGAGAACACTTTAGGCATGGGAGATAGCCAGTGAAAATATCCAGAACCAGACAGTCTTGTGTGGGGAGACCAGTTTCACTAGACTGCAGAGGATGCAGGGTTTAAAGTCTAGAAATCCAATCTAATATAAAATATTTTTATTAACCAGCTATTCTGTGATAGGCACAGTTCTAAGTGCTAATGATACAATTAATTAAAAGACAGTCTCCACCCTCAAGGAGCTTACAATCTAAAGGAGAGACATGACATAAAAGATGGTAGGAAGTGGGGTAGGAAACGTAGGAAATGTAGGAAGGGGTCAGGGATTCAAAACCTGAACAAAACATTTTATATTAGATTCTGGAGGTAACTGGGAACCATTTGGCCTGCACTTTAGGAAGATCACTTTTGACAGCTGAGTGGAGAATGGATTGGAGTAGTAAAGACTTGTGGTAGTGAGACCAACCAACACGCAACAACAAAGAATCCCCTCCTCCAAATAAAAGCACTTAAAGATAAATAGAGGTGTTAGCTATTAATTCTAAATATTTAGGGGATACCAATACATAATAACTCAGTCTCTTAAGAAGTACACATTCTGAAATAGACTACAGCAGTGTCTAAACACACTAGCCAACCAAAGAGAACTAAAAATGGAATGCTTAGGAAACTAACCTGAGCTCCCTTCCCCCACCTCAGAATAACCAGAGAACCACCTCCTTCCCTCTCTATTCCCATAATTCTCATGCTATTGGGGGTCAGCACATATTTAGAGAGTGAAGAACAGATTCAAGATGCAGAATGAGACACAATTTTTCAGACATGGGCAATTTAGGGATTTGTCTAACTTGACTATGCATATTTGCTACAAAAGTTTTGCTTTTATGTTTTTCTTTTAAATTGAGGAAGAAGAAAAAAGTACATGCTTATTAATTAAAAAATAAAATAAGCTAACACAAAACACCTTTGTACCTACACAGGAAAAGCTCATTTTTTTTGAAGCAACTGATACACTATAAGTTGATATAGAACAAAGAAGGTAGAACTGCAGAACTGGAACGTCATCTCATACATTTTTACATATGAAAATCTTGAAGCTAGAAGTGAACTGGCTTGCCAACATAACCCAACTAGTTAGTGGCAAAGCTAGGATTAGAACCAAGATCTCAAGTCCCTGTCCTGTGCCCTTTTCACTCTACCTCAGTCTACCTTGGGTTGAAAAGTCTTAGAGGACATATTTTGAGTTCAGAACAATTAAAAGAAACAAAAAATGTAAACAACCACCAACTGTAAAACAAGACTGAAAGCAGAAAGGTTATTATTAAGCTGCATTATACTACTCAATTTCTGACTTTCCTTTCTAAGAGTTGAAGATAGCCACAATGAATATTAAGTGACAACAATCAGACTGTCATTTTTCCCCAAACGTGAGGTCTGAACAATGTTTCACTGCCAACAGGGCCAAAGCACAGAGGAAAAAGAGATCGAAATGCAGACAACTTGGATGCCTGCTGCAACTGTAAATGGCAGGAAGCAATTCTAGTCCAAAACATGAGCCTCAAGAGTAATTTTTTACCAGAAAGCAAGGACAGAATAACAACAGGATATGGGCTTTTTGCATTTAATATATTCCTGAGTTTAGAGAAAAAAGTGTAAAAGATTCTTGGGCTTCCAGCTGGTCCTGCATTTCCACAATCTGTTTTTCCCCCAGGTCCATTTTTAAAGAAGAATCACAAACACGCCTTCGAAAAAAATCTAGCAATCAAAAGCAATATGTAGAAGCAAGACTAATGTGTAGCAGATTCTACTCAGTTTTTTGGGCATTATTCACACTTGGACATTGACGGTTCAAATGTGTTTGCTTATGCTTATATGCTGTATCATACAGGTGGTCCAGGACAACATGCGAAGAGATTCAGCTCATTTGCTCTTCACCTTCAGCGTAATAAAAACAAATGGCCTAGACTGTTAAATCTGAATGAAAAATGGAGTCAACTCCACATAAAAAGGTCTTTTAATGGATTCCTGCAGAACAGGGGGTGGAAAGGGAGGGAAAAACTCAAGTTAACATGATGAAATCATAAGCTCAAGAAGCAGGTAGGTGGGCAGAGAATAAAATACTTGCCCTGGAGTCAGTTAGACTTAAGCAAAAAGGCTGCCTCAGGCACTTACTGGCTGTGTAATTCTAGGCAAGTCACTTAACCTCCTTCAGCCTGTTTACGCTTCTGGGAAAAAAAAAAAGGATAGCAATACCATGGACCTCACAGATTGGGAGGCCATGTGACAACATGCAAAGCACTTTGCAAATCATAAAGTGCTATACAAACGCTAGTTGCCATTTCTGTCTTTGTGCACAGTAGGCACTTAATGGCAGCTAGGTGGGGCAATGGATGAGTGCAGAGCTAGAAGTCAAGAAGATGCATCTTCTTGAGTAAAAATCTGGCCTAATGAGGAATCTTACTAGCTATGTGACCCTGGGCAAATCACTTAAAACTGCTTGCCTCAGTTTCCTCATGTATAAAATGAGCTGGAGAAGAAAATGAAAAAACCACTCTAGTATTTCTGCCAAGAAAATTCCAGATGGGGTGGGGGGAGCTAGATGGTGGCTGGAAACCAGGGACTTGTCTAAAGCTCTCCCCCAGGACCCTCTAAACACCTTTAAAAATGGCTCTGAACAAATTCTAGAAATGCAGAACCCACAAAATAGCAGAAGGAAGCAGGGCTCCAGCCGAGGACAGCCTGGATGGTTGCTGGGTAAGGTCTATCACATTGTGCTGGAAGCGGAGCTGAGCAGAG
>CM053623.1:295164694-295185270 GCA_028646595.1 Phalanger gymnotis | reverse complement strand
GTTGTGGTTTTTTTTTTGGTTCTGTTTCGCCTTTCTCATGAGACATGAGAAAATTTATAAATTAATTCAATGCCTAGTTATACCTGGAAGTTATATGGGACGCCATGCCTTCTTGGGGAGGGGGGGGGAGGGAGGGAAGAAAATCTGGAACCCAAAATTATGTAGAACTGTATGTTGCAATCTAAAAATAAAAAAAAATTTAAAAAAAAAAAGAGAGCTGCCTGGGATAATGAGAAATCAAGTGGCTTGCCCACTGTCACAAAGTCAGTTTAGGTCTGAAGTTAAGACTTGAACTCAGATCTTCATAACTTTAAGGTCTGACCTCTATCTACTATGCCACAGTATTTCTTGGGTGAAGGAGAAACAAAGCTTTAACAATGCCATCCCCTACATGGAGTTTATAGCACAAATTTCTTATTTGTTTTTACCATCACTACTATTAAGTTTCAAATGTAACAAAAATCAAGAAAAGAAAAAATGAAAGAGGCAAATGCGTTGGCTATTTTGGAAGTGGTCATTCTTGGGGATATTTGTAGAAGAGACCCTACATTGGGAGGCAGGTTTAGTTAGACAGATGACTTATTTCTAGAAGTAAGAACTTCCAGTTCTTGGAGTCTATTAGTCTTTGATATAGAAGTTTTTTAAAATATTGGCAGATTTTTAATATGACTAAATCCACTGCTATTCGCTGGTACTGCCTTTTACTGGGAAATAAAAATAAAAGTAAATGACAAAATCATGTATGTAAAACCAAAAACAACACACATAACTTGGTGCATTTAAGCACAACAAAGTTATATAATCTAGATTTTTTTTTACAATAAATTCTCTTTTCTCTCCCCTCTCCTCAACTATATGAACACTATATAAAGCGAGGGACTTGTTAACAAAAATGGAAAATACTATTTTAGGCAGCTTAAAATAAGATTATGCAGTTCTCAGTTCTCATCTTCCTCTTTGTAGTTCATGAGTTGGAAATGAAAATCAAGTTTTTGCTGCTTTTTCAACTTTACAATTTACAACGAATGAACTGGGGACGGGAAGAATGTAAGCATTTTTTAAATTTATAATTCAAATTCTGCTACTATGAATTAGACAGAGGTAGTTGTTATCTAGTGGCCCTGAAAAAAGGAGATAAGAGTTCTTACACAATATGACACACAGCAACTATGATGTGGCAAGTCTTTCAAACCTCGGGGCCTCAGGCAACTCTCTAAGAATAGAAATTGCAGAGAAGGCTTTGGTATAGAGGGTTAGGAGTTCCCTACACCAAAGCAATCACAGGTCCAGTCCCTTTCCCTGAGATCTGAAATATATTTTAGAATGGTCTCCCTCCATATACACTAGTGAAAACAGAAATGGGGTGTTCCTGCATAAAATGTTTATTTTAGTCTTTCTGAATAATCTATAAAGGGGCACTGGGAATGCCATTTATGGCCCTGACAGTCAAATCAAGAATTTATTATGTACCTACCATGTACCAAGCTTTATGCTAAGTGCTGGGGATACAGAGAAAGGCAAAAATAGTAGAGCTATATATAGTGTGAGCTCCAGGAGCTCACAGTCTAATGGAGGAGACAACATGCAACTAGATACAAACAAGACAAAGATGGATGAACTGCAAAGAATCTCAGAGGTAAGGCATTAGTATTAAGGGAAAGGCTTAATACATGGTCCATAGCTTGCTGGGATTTATGCGTAAAACTTCTTAAAAGATTATATAGACTATATTGCCTTGATTAAGTAAAACTTCCAAACCACAGTATATGATGTCATTTTGCTACTCCTCCACATTTTTTTGCACTGTATACAAAAGGAATTGGTTCATAACAAAAAAATTTGTCAACAACCTCCCCACTTATTTCATTTAACATAATCTTGGGGCAGTTTGCCACCCTTTTCTAATGCTCTCCCAGCACATAAATATCCTTGCTAAAATGACCATCCAAAACATAATTCTATGCTGTAGATAGGATTTGATCCAGACTGAATTCAGGGCTATTAACTTCTTTGTTAATTTCTATGCCTCCTCTCTTAATCTGGTCTTGAGTGACAGTAACACTGTATGTTAACATATACTGAGCTTATAGTCTACTAAAAGCCCTAGATATTCAGGAAAATTGAAATCTAAGCACACATAGGTCGCATCTAATACCTGTGCGTTTCTCTTTTTAAGCCAAGTATATGACTTTATATTTATTTCTATTAAAATTTCATCTTATTTTATGTGGTCCAATGTTCTAGGCCTATTGAGATCCTTGTGGATCCTGATCTGGTCCTTTAACATGTCAGTGGTCCTTAACTAAGAAATATACTATTTTAAACTTTATAGACAGTCAATAGTTATTTACTGATAATCTCAAAACGGATTCAGCTAGTCTGTCACTATCATTGGGAAGTGCAATGGAAATGCACAGGTCTAAAGGTCATATTGTATTTTACTGTTTCATCTCTCAAGTGGATGGACTGAGAAGAATCTGCTTGTAGACAAAACAATGACTATGGCTACAGGGCATTGTGGTTCTTGGGCTAATTAACAACAATAAGTTCATATGGTGCTTAAATTTGAGACTCACTTTACAAATATTATCTTATGATAACCCTATGAGGTAGGTGCTATTAACTGTATAGATGTACAGATGAGGAAACTGAGGCAGACAGAAGTTAAGTCACCTGCCCAAAGTCAAGAGGTCACATTTGAACCCAGGTCTTCTTTACTCTAGGCAAAGTACTCAACCAATGTCACCTAGCTGACTTCTTGGTTTCACCAAGTGGCAAATCAAATAACTGCTTGGAGATTATTGGAAAAATAAAGATCATTAATTCATAATGTCATGTGGATTTCATGAGTTTTACCTCAGAAGAGAAAGGTGAGTCACTGATCACCAGGAGATTGCTTTAAGGCTCTGGAGTGGCGAAAAAACAAACAAAAACAACATCGCAAAGGTGAAGGAACTGAGATAAGAAGCAACCAGGAGAAGCCACAAAAAAGACAACATTCAAGGTTCCATTGCATTGCTGAGCCACTAGGCTTGAGAGCTGCCCTCTACTGCCCTCTCTGGTTTCAAAGGGAATCAGGAGAAGCAGGGCTTTGCATCTGTTCTGGTGCTAAGAACAGCCTGGGAACTTACATGACATCTTGGAATCCAGTTGAGTGAGAAGCTGGCTGGGCAGGTCTACTTTGCCCCAGCAGCCAACCTGGGGTTTTGCCTTGAGCTCTGCTCTGCTTTGAGACTAGGCTGAGGGGATCTGACAAAGTACAATCCAGTGATCTGTGTTGCCCAGAGCCAAACTGGGGAGTTTGGCAGTTCCCAGGCTTAAGGGAACAGCATAAACTCTGTAAAGGGTGATCGTTGATGTAAAGGAGCTTGTCAGTGTTTCATTCAATGTGGAGATCTGTGCAGAAGACTGAGGAGGATCAAAAGGGAAGCAGCAGCAGTGAAATGGTGAGAGACCAAAGACATCAAGACCTGCAGGCCAGAGCTGAGAGCTGCTCTCAATACATGGGTTTTCCTCACTAAGGTGGTTCCCTGTTAGGTTTCTGTGTGTGCCAGTCTCCATATCCACTCCCCCCAAAACCACACCAGAAACCAGACACTGGGCATATCAACCAATCAACAAGTATTTATTAAAAACCCACTGTGTGCCAAGCACCACAGTTAAGTGTTTAGGGGGCCACTAGGAGATATAGTGGATAGAACACTGGGATTGGAGTCAAGAAGATCTGAGTTTAAATTTGGCCTCAGACATGAGCTATATGACTCTGAGCAAGTCACTTAACCCCTACCTGCCTCAGTTCCTCAACTGCAAAATGGGGACACGCTGGAGAAGGAAATGACAAACTACTCCACTATCTTTACCAGAAAACCCTATGGCCTTTTAATGGAGTCAGAGAGGACTCAACAACAACATGCCAGGCACTTTGGTAGCACCGGAGAAATACAAAGAGTGAAACAATTCCTACTTGCAGGGAGCTTACTTGCTAGTGGGAGAAACAACAAGTACACATAAAAACATATACAAGGTAAGCATAAAGCTGATACAGATATGACAAAAAGGTATTTAAATTTAAATCACATTAGCAATTGGGATGGGGGTGGGGTGGCTGAGGTTGCTACAGATATGAAACGTTGAACTTTCAGAAATTATCACTGTATTATTAGTTTTATTTTGTTATAAGGGACCTCTCATGAAGCAAGCATTATCTGTGTTTGTAATGTAAGAAAAAAATCAACAAAACTGGAGTGGGGAGAAGGAAGGGACTGCATGAGGCAGAGATAAGGATAAGGTATATTTCAGGCAAGAGGCATGGCCTGTGCAAAGAGATGAGACAAGAGACGGAAGGGTCATATGTGAGAAAAAGGTTTGGGCCAGGTAGCGTTAAAAACAGGGGAGTTTATGTTTGTTTATATTTGTTTGTTTCTGGTTGGACATGGTGGAGAATGGGAGTCACGTAGTCAGATCTGTGCTCAAAGAAAATTTACTATGGGCACAAGAGTGTAAGATGGACTGAACAGGGAAGACTTGGACCAGGGAGAACAGTTAATAAAAAAGCTGCTGCAACAACTGGGTGAGAGGTGACGAGCCTCAACTAAAGGGGCAGCTGTGAGAATGTAGGGAAGGACTTAGATGCAAGAGATGTTGTGAAGGCAGAAATGGCCTAAAATGCCTAAGAACTATCCCAGTTGGCCAAGCTTTGATCTTCTTGACAAAGAGAGAGATATGACAGCCAAGGACAAAACTACTGGAGAGTATGAGCTCATTTGTACAACATTACAGAAGGGGACGGTGGTATAGCAATTAAAGAGCCAGTCTTGTGATCAGGGAGAACTGGGTTCAGGTCTCACTTAGGACACACATGGGCTAGTGACTGACCTCTTACTTCTCAGTGCTCCAGGCAACTCTCTCAAAAATAAGGAATTACTGAGAACATGCTGATTTGTATTTGTAGATGGAACTTCTTCACCACAGAGGTTCCCTACTTATCAACAAAATCATAGGTCTTATTCCTAACTTGTCACTGTAAAAACCAGGAGTGCGAAAAGGTCTGTCAAAAAGACTGCTGTGAAACCCATCTAAGCCAAGTCATACCCAGAATAACTGTGAGGAAAAAAAGGACTGGAAGATTAAACAGACATGAAATTGAAGATCTGAGCAATGTGACCTACTGGATAGAACAATGGCTCCAGATCAGGAGAGGTGGCTTTAACATTATTAGACAGGTGAGGCACTCAGCCTTGAATGACCAGTTTCATCATATGTAATATAGAAAATTACATATGTCCTATCCAACCACATATGGTTGTTGGGAGGAAAACAGTTTGTAAAAATTAAAGTTGTATACTTGTTGCTGTTATTGTTGTTAGAAAATATTTGCCAGTATTTTTGTAGCAATTATCAATGATAGTGTAATAATCATATTTGAACTCAACATCATAGTTCCTAACATGCTCTAAGAAGGAATGATATGGCTTTTAAGAAGAGGAAATTAAGACTGCTAGTGGCCGTAGACCAAAAGAAATCTATGCTGGAAGCAACAAAATCATTAAAAAGTTAGGCATTGATTTTTTCAAAGAGGAGGATTTCAAAAGAATGGTGAAATTCTTGGATAGTATTATTGGCCCCACGGCAAATTTGAGAAAGTATCAGCAAACAACACTTCATCTGCCTACTTTCACATCTCCATAAAATTGCTATGAAAGTGGTCTACACATAAATCAAGGATATTCTTGTTAAAAATGAGAGGGAAACACTCAACAGATAATTTTTGCAGCAAGCTACATTTCATATCACACTAACAACTAATGTATTTCATTGTTTGTCAGTTACCCCTCCCCCCACCAAAGGCACCTGACTCAGCAGAGCAAAATATAGGTTTAAAGGCTTTCCCACAACTGTCTTCCACGTACATTTAAAAAGTATGCAAGATCCATGACAGACACAACTATGGAAATAACCTTGTTCAACTGTCCTTTGATTACCAATTGTCAAGGAAGACAGGGCCCAGGCTTGTGAAAAGTACTTCCCAATGACCTGGAGAACTGTCCTATAGAAGGACGAAATGGAGTGATCAGAAAGAAAGGACTTTGAAACATTCCAAAGTCTCCTCAATAAGATTCATCTCGAAGAGATGAGTCTATCAATACGGAAAAACAACCAAGCCAATAAAGGATGATATACTATCCAGATTATAACAAGAAGTTGGATGGGTTAGTGTATGTAGCTGAGTTAAGTATTAATAAACAAGCTGAGGCCAGACTTGAAAAGGAAGAGGAAAGCAGACTAAACTACTTTAGGGAAAGTTAACCACATTTTCAAAAAATCATAAGCTGTCCCCTGATTCAAGAGCCCACCTTTTTTTAACACTACTGTCCTCCATTCAATGATCTATGTAGCTGTGAAATCACGGAAAACAAGACAATTTATTTATTTCTGGCCATGACCAATGCGTGGATTTGCTTTCCTTAACTAGGCTTATTGGTAACCTGGGTTTTGATTTTCCCTTTTAGTCACCCTAAAAATGTCCCACATTTATACATCATGTTTTCACAAATGAACAGCCCCAATGCCTGGCAAATCTGTCAGGAAAGGCAAATTTTTAAAGCATAGTTTATACTCATTCTTTGGGGATCCTTCACACTGAAGGTATAACTGCTCTTCCTAGAAAGATCATCTCAACTTTGTTATGACTATTTATTAGCCAAACCACACTGATTCTTAAAGCCAGATAAATTTAGGCTATTCCACCTACCAAAGGAACAAAAATCAAATTAAACATTTGTTAAATCCTTCCCAGACAACTCCATACCATGCTCTCCCACCTGAACTATGGTCTCTACCCCTGGGACTACCTGGCTTTGTCTGGATTACTTGTATCCCCAGGCTTAGCGCAGTGCTCTAGCACACAGTAAGGACTTGATAATTAAATTTAATAAACATTTATTAAATGCCTACACATGCCAGGCATTGTGCTAAGCACTGGAGATACAAAAAGATACAAAAGACAATCCCTGTTCTTATGGAGCTCACAATCTAATGGAGGAGAAAACATGTAAATTAACATATACAAAGCAAGCTATACAGGATAAATGAGAAATAATGAACAGAGGGAAGGCACTGGAGCTGGAGAAGGCTTCTAAGGAGGTGGGATTATAGCTGAGGCTTAAAGGAAGCCAGGGAGGTCAGCAGTTGGAGTGGAGGAGGGAGAGCATTCCAGGCATGAGGGACAGCCAGAGAGGATGCCTGGAGTGGAAAGATAGAGAGTCTTACTGGGAGAAGAGCTAGGAGGTCAGGGAGATGCATGCTCACTGGCTATGTCAATCTATCTACTATCTCCCTACCTGCTGAGGGCAGAGGCAACATGCTCAGCTGAGATCCAAAGTTGAGTTAAAACACTGGAACTGCCCAAATGACCTTTACTGTCTAAGGGAGATTATGTGCTATAACCCCAAATTAACTAAAACACAAAATATCCATTGGATGAGAGGTACAAAAAAGGGGATCTGAGACCTAAGGAAAGAGATGGGCATTAAAGACTAGGTGGAATCAGAGAAGGCTTCATAGAGAAGGCAGGATTAGAGTTTTAAAGGATGGATAGGAATTTAAGATGGAGAGTAAGATGAACCATTCTAGACATGAGGAGTTGTGATAAAGTTTGGGTAGGGAGCTCCGAAATAAGTTCCACCCTCCACCAATGCAGATCAGACACCTCCTCTTCAATTTAGGGCCAAGATTCTAAAACTGCTTGGCCTCAGAGGCCTTCTATACTCTTAATTATCTAGGCTGCTTCCCCTCCCTACCAAAGTGCTTTTATTTATGTGGATTATGAGGAAGTAACCATCTCAGTATTAGCATGTCAACAGTTTTGACCTGGTGGACCCTCAGTCCACCCTTGGAGAGCCTCTACTTCCAGCACCATAAGAGGAAATGACCTGTACAGAAGGGAAGCCCAGCAGCCAGAAGGTGTCAGAGGCCCACGCATGATCCAATCTGCCATGTTGTCTTTTCTGGAGAAACCAAGCGAACTCTGCGCCTAGGTTTGCTATCCACAAAATGAAGGGGTTAAACTAAACTCTTTTTTTCCATCTCTTAAAACTCTACACTATCTTCCTTGTGTATGGGAAGGCCAGTGAGGATTTCTAAAAAGCTTTTCTCTCAGATTACCCTAGGCATTCTATAATCAATCTAATTAGGTCAGAAGGAGTACATGATTTCTTAGGCCACTGTCATCCCACTTCTTGCACTCCATTACCGAAAACTATCCCACCAAGCATTTTTATCTACACAACTGAGCTGACATCAGTTCTCACTGTACAATATTTATGTTGATGTGAGCTAAGTCTCTAGGTACATCTAGATATATTTATCTAACAAATAAACAAATCTGAGTCGTCTGCTATGTTCAGCGTTGGGCTAAATGCTTAGGAAAATACAAAAAAGTGATAAGCAAGGTCCTTGTTTATCAAGAGGCTTAAAGTCTAGATAAACAGAGAAAAGACAGACCCAGGCAAGGCTGAACAAGAATGCAAAAACTCAAAGAGCTGAACCAATGCCACATATGATTAGGTGTCAAGTGAGTGGAGAGGAGAGGGCAAAAACAGGCAACAGAAAGAAGATCAGGGGCTTTGGGGGGAAGTGTGTGTGTGTGTGTGTGTGTGTGTGTGTGTGTGTGTGTGTGTGTGTGTGTGTGTCACCAACCATCTGTAATGTGTAACCTTCCTCTGCTATTTCATTGCTTCCCTCATATCCTGGTAAGGGGTGGGGGGGAGGTTCTTTACCATTTTGGTGTGGTGGACAACTATGGCAATCTGTTAAAGTCTATGAACTCCTCCTTAGAATGTTTTAAATACATAAAATAAAATACATAGGATTATAAAAGAAATCAATTAAATGGGAGGCAAAGAAAAGAAAGGAATAAGCATTTATATAGTACCTATTAGATGCCAGACATATTGCTAACAACTTTTTTTAAACAAATATCTCATCTAATTTTCACAACAAACTTTTGAAGTAGATGCTGCTATCATTCCCATCTTACAGTGAAGAAACTGAAGCAAACAGGTTAAATGATTTGCCCAAAGTTACATAGCTACTGAATGTCTGAGGCTGTATTTGAACTCGGGTCTTCCTGACTCCAGGACCAGGGCCCTATACAGTGTGCCACCAGCTGCCTTAACTAGGGAATTAGCAATAATTTTTTTTTTAAAAAAAAAGGTCACAGACCTCAAAGTAAAAAGCCATGCTATGACTTAGTCACAGAATGTTAGTTCTAGAAGGTACCTTAGAATTCATCTCATCCAATGCTCTTATTTTACCAAAAGGAAACTAGGCCCAGGGAGGTGCAGTGGTTTGTCCAAAGGCACACAGCTAATGAGCAGCAGAGCAGGATCTAGAACAAGCCAGGTTTTCTGACTCCTGGGTACATGAGAAATGCAGTTACAGAAGATTTTTAGGTGGAGAAGAGGCAGGCTTAAGTAGTTTTAACAAGATGAGTATGACCTCACTATGGACGGTGGACTGGAAGTCAGATTTTAGTTTTACAAATACAGGAGACCCAGTGATACAGGGTGATGCATTGGGTTTGGAGCCAAGAAGGCAAAGTCCAAATCTGGCCTCAGACACTAGCTGTATGGCCATGGGCAAGGAACTCTACCCTTCCGTCTGCCTTAGCTTCCTCTTCTGTAAAAATGGGGATGACAACGCCTACCTCTCGAGGGTGTTGTGAGAATCAAATGAGAGGGAATAACATAAAACTAACTACTATAAAGATTTTTGTCATTATTATAAGGTATTCAGGAAGAGAACTAATCTTGCCTTGTAAGCAAAGTATGTTACAGGAGGCTTTCACTATAGAGCTAATTGGTACTTACCCAACAAATACAGACTGAAGAAGTGTCACTTGAATTTTCTGTCACTAGAATTTTACTTTTTAATGTTTAGAGGGAGCATTTCACTCAGAGGAATTCTAAAGGGAATACTCTGTAAAGCAAGTAATCAAGCTCCAACCAAATTATTTTTGAAAGTATGTTATTTTCGAATATTGTTTGTTTGAAACATCTTGTTCCCATGAGAGCGGGGCATGCTTTGGGCATAGATTCCAATCCTCCCTCCCACACTGGCACTCTCAGTGCCCTGGCAACTCTGTGGCACTCTTCTCAAGTTATAGATAAGATCAATGGAAAGAGGTTCCCACACACTAGTGAGATTACAAGACCAAAAAAAAAAGGGGGGAAAGATTTTATCCACAGCAAAACCAAACTGATGAATGCAGCAATGAAATTCTATTATAATAAGCTCAAACACAAACTGCTAAAGAGACCATTCCATCCCTCTCAGACTACTAATGCCTTCCTCCCTACCCCAAAGAAATGATATACACTTACAGTGTCTCTAGTGATAGAATGTAACCTGCTCTGGGATAGGGTCTGTTTGACTTTTGTCTTAGTATCTATCCCCAGTGTCCAGCATAGCACCAAGCACACAGATGGCAATTAGTAAAGGCTTGTTATTATAAGCAGCTAGGTCGCACAGTGGGCAGAACACTGGACTTGGGAGTCAGAAAGACCTGAATTCCAATCTAGCTTTAGATGCCCACTGGCTGTGTCTCTCTGGGGAAGTCACTTGGCTTCTCGGAGCCCCCCATTTATGTAAAATGAGGTTAACAGTTCCTACCTCTTAAGGCTGTTTTAAGGACCACATGAGATAACGTGTCCAAAGACTTTAAAATGCTAGATAAATGCTAGCTATTATTAACTGATTAACTATTACTATTTGATAATTAAATTATTATTAACTGGTAACTGATGAAAAGCAGATTAAGTAAATCCTGCCCAAATGCAATCCCTCTTACAAGTATGAAAATTACTCTTTCAGGAATGCAATTTCCAAGAGCACCGAGAGGTGGCCAAACACAAGGGAAAGAATACTGGACTTAGAAGTCAGAAGATCTGGGTGTTCAAGCCCAGCCTTGCCCCTTACTGGTTATGAGACATGGGTGAGCGAGACTCCGACCCTCTTCTGAAGGACTCATGGGATGATTTAGAGCTGGAGGGGCTTTTTTAGGCCACCTGCTCCAACTCCCTCAGTTTGTGAAACGGAGCCATAAGAGTGAAGTGCTTTTCCAAGGTCACAGACAGGAAGGTTCTAAGCCAGGTCTCTGACTTCACTGCTGAAAAGACAGGCACAACCTTCCAAAAGAGCCACTACGATAACAGGTTTACAACACTTGTCTTCAGAATCCAGTAATGTAGGTGGCGTGTTATTGTTCCCGTTTTGCTGCTGATGAAACTGAGCTGGACAGTGAAGATGCTAATGTCAGAGCCCGGATCTGGAGCTGATGCTCTGGATTCCAAATCCATGAGGCTCATTCTTCAAGGCAAACAGAAATGAACGCTGAATGGGCAGGTATTAATAAAATTAAAAAGGAAAAGAAAAAATGCCATTGTAGGAGCCCAGACTCAAGAGAGTTGCCAATACAGCTTCTATTCCAGACTATGCCAACTAAGTTATGATATGTTTTGAGCAATAAAATCAAGGAGTTTCTGAAGTGAGTTTTTGATGAAAGTGAGAGATGAGCATCTCTCACTTTAAGAACAGGCATTCTAACCTAGCACCTACTAAATACGACACATTTTCAGGCATGTTTAAAGGAATGGGCTTTCTGGTTAGTCAAATATTTTAAATGAACAAACATTACCAAATTTCTAAAAAACAAAATATAATTAAAAACCCTAACACCGGAACTATAATGGTTTATTCATTCTATCTTTCCTGGATAACTTGAAAATTCATTGAATAGACTCTGGAGACATAATGGAGAGGCAGCTTAGAACAGTGAACAGAGAGAAGAGGCTGCGAATTTGGGAAGACTCAGGTTCAGATCTTGCCTCTGGGTGACCCTAAGAAAGTCACCTAACCTTTTAGTGTCTCAGGCAACAATCTAAGAACAAAGATTGTAAAAGAGTAAACAATCTACATTGATTTCAATCAATCTTCAGTTGTGTCCAACTCTTTGTGACCCCATTTGGGGATTGCTTAGCAAAGATACTGGAGTGGTTTGCCATTTCCTTCTCTAGTCTATTTTACAGATGAAGAAACTGAGGCAAATAGGGTTAAGTGACTTGTCCAGGGTCACACAACTAAGTGTTTGAGGCTGGATCTGAACTCATGAAAATTAGTTCCTGATTCCAAATCCAGTGCTCTATCCATGCGCTGCCTAGCTGCCCAATTTACATTGAGCCCTAATGAAATTACAGGTCTAGACAGGAAAGAAAAGGATTCACAAAGAAGCCCCAAGCATTACAATATCCTTTTATTATACTCAAAGGACAGAATAGTGCAGTAGAGTGTGCTGGACATGAATCAACGAATGAATGGGTGGATTAATGAGCAGGTACTGTGTTAAGTTCTAAGGATACAAACTGAAGCTAACAAGATAGTCCCTGCCTTCAAAAAGCTTACATTCTAACGAGGGAAGACAAAACATAAAGAAGAACCAAAAAGGGTAATGTGCTACTGAACTACAATTTATAAGTGGTTGGAATGTAAAGACAGGCCTGGTGCAGGTGAACATAAAGGTGAAAGCTCCCATACTGGAGGTTCAGAGCCTCAGGGAGTGAGCTCACATGCAGAGGACAAGACTGAAAAGGATGACTTGAAAAAACGATTTGAAATCATAAGGACCTGGATTCAAATGTCACCTCTGACATTAGCTGTAGATCCATGACTAAATCTCTTAAGACTCTCTAATAAACTAAGGAGTGGAGGGGTTAGATATTAATACATCCAATATCAGCTACAAAAAAACCAGCACTCCTTAGTGTCCCTTTTTAGGGGAAAGGGGGAAGAAGGGAAAATGATCCTCTAAATATTATCAAAATGTTACAAAAAGTAATTTTAAAATCTCCTTTTAGGATTGCAAATTCTGAACTCTAGATACCCTGTTTTCTTCATATCTAACTTTGGGTTCTTCTTTGGAAGGAGGGGGAAGGACTCATTGTTGGCTCTGATATTAAAGTTCAGGAGATTTACCTTCATCCTGGATTATAGGTGTCTGTA
Organism: Phalanger gymnotis; assembly: GCA_028646595.1. Lineage (NCBI taxonomy): Eukaryota > Metazoa > Chordata > Mammalia > Diprotodontia > Phalangeridae > Phalanger > Phalanger gymnotis. The sequence continues at coordinate 295,172,214 of CM053623.1, read as the reverse complement.
AAACTGCTGCTAAAGACCATTATTACCACATTGTGTTTTCATAAATCTGAGAATTATTGGATTTGAACAGAATTGTCAGAAAACACACCAAGCAGGAGAATTGGATAAAATCAACATATTGAATACCAACTACACATAAGATATTATTATCAAATAAAAATTCACACGAAAAAAGGATGGGGCTCAAGATTTCCAAAATTAAATCATCTCATGTAATGACTAATACTTGAAGATGATTGATATAACTATAACTAACAGGTTAAGAGAACTACAGGGTGTTCCAAAAGTCTGGACACACAGCAAAAATGCATATTTTCAAGAAATGAAATGAATGAAATTTTTATTTAATTGGAATATTAACAAATAACATCTTCAATATGATTTCCATCATTTGTGATGCAAAGGTTGATGCGCTTTGCAAGATTCACGTGAACTCGATGCAATAACTCCACATTGCCGTCAATTGCCTATGTGCCCAGACTTTAGGAACACCCCCTTGTATGTCCAACTAAATGAGGTGAGAGGACTTGAAGTTCCTTAAAGTAATGACCTACGACTAAGCTCTAATGCAGCCAGCATCTATTTCTCAACATGCTATTTTCCAAAGGGCTTGTATAAATTTAAGAGGTGAGTTGTTTTTTCAAACCAATGCAAGACAGTGTGTGGACACATTGCAGGCCACCTTTCACTGTCACATGTCCTTAAAAAACAAAAATTGAAGGATGAATGGCTCTTTAACACTCAATTAAATGTCTCCAACAAAATACAGCTATGCTTAATTCTTTTATCTGCAGCAAACAGCATGCCTTGATAGGGACAACAATATTCCTCTAAACTCCAGCTTGTTTTGCTAATATTTTAATTCTACCTAAAAATTTGAAAAAAAAAATCAAATTAAAACAAAATCCTTAATTCCTTGAATCACTGAATGACTGTTGTTAAAGATGATGAAGTATATACCCCTCCTGGGACGGAAAAGTAGGAAACGTAAGGGCAGAGTGGTACATATTTACTCTTTGGTTGTTTTTATTTGACTGTTTTTCCTCCATTACGAGGGAAAATTCAAATGCTGGGGGAATGAGAATGGGAGAGAAGAAAAAATCAGAAGTTATACTGTAAAGACCAAAAGGTAAAAAAAAAAAAAGGTATTTTTAAAAATACAAGAGAAATAAAATGCATTTTTCACATCCCTATTTTTCATTCCCTGGTGGAATGTAAGTTTCTTGTGGGCTAGGACTGTTTCATCTTTTCCTTTCTATTTTCAGAAATTCTTTTGCAGGAACAAACGTACTATTCATGTGTAGATATACCTCAGGGCTTTGTCCTGGGTTTTTTTCTCTCTACACACTCTCAGTGACCTCATCAACTCTCATGAGTTCAATGATCATGTCTAAGTAGGTGACTCTCAGATCTATACATCCAACTCTAGTATGTCTCTTGAATGCCAGTCCAATCTCACTGTCTCTTGGACATTTCAGATAGGATATCAAACTCAATATCTCCAAAACAGAACCCAATGTCTTTTCTCCTGAACCCACTCCTCCTATAATCTTCCCTACTTCTGTCAAAGAAACCACCAGCCTTTCAGTCACCCAGGTTTGCAGCCTAGGAGTCATCCTAGACTCTTCACAAACTGATCAGTTACTAAGTCTTGTCTATTCAAACTCTATAACATCTATCACTTCCAGGGGTAAATGGTAAATGTTTAACAACTGGGTCCCTGGAAAAGATCAACACACTTTTAGATTTAATCTTCATTAACATTTTCTCAGTCACTTTCGCAAGTCTAGATAACCAATAAAAAAAATTAATTAAGCTCTTATTTGTAGTATTTGCCAATTTCAGACATGTAAGGCTCACACTGAAAATTTAACTACCAGAGTCTGGTACAAGCTGGATCCATTTATCCCCTTCTCTCTGCCCACACAACCACTATCCTAGTTCTGGCCTTTATCACTACTTGCATGAACTATTTGAAAAAGTTTCCCAACTGATCTTCTAGCCTCCTTACAGCTAGCAAAATAATTTTCCTAAAGCAATGGTCTAGCCATTACATTCCCCTGTTAAAATGAGCTACAGTGGTTCCCTCTAGGATCAAATACAAACTCCTCTGGCATTTAATGCATTTTACAAGCTGGTACCAACTTAGTTTTCCCAGCTTATTATACACTATTCCCCTTTACGCACTCTACTGTAGTCAAAATGACGTTCTTTGGGTTCCTCAAAATTCGGCAGTCCATCTCACAATGTACCCTGTGGGAGGGACAAAAGGTAGAATGTGCCAGGCAAGTCAAACCACCATCACCTCCTTGACCACTACCTCTCCTAAGACATCCAAGAGCCTGGAGAATAACAATGTTTCCTAAACATCATCCTGGGAAGCAACTGCAGTGGAAAGGAAGCCTGGCCCCTCCTGTGCTACAGTCACAGTTATTGAAGACCCAGAAAGTAATGTTCTTTCCACTCAAGAACTTGGCACTATCAAATGGTTCAACATCAGAAGCTGATATCATTTTATTAGAGAAAATGGCATTTAAGAAGAAGCATTAGCATCTGCTTAGCCTCTGGGGCACAAGACACACACATGGGGCTTGTCCATCTGACTTGAATCTGAAACTTTCTTGTCTCCTCCATCAGAATGCCAGCTTGGTGAGAGCTGCCACTGTCTATTTAGCACAATAGTAATACCTCTGCACGTACTATAGCATTAATAAATGCTTCATTCATTCTTTCACTCTTGTCTCTGCTTTTGCACAAGTAGTCCCCCTTGCATGGAAGGAGCACCTTCCTCACCTTGGCCTCACAGAATCTGGAAGTTTCTTCAAAGCTCAGCTTAAGCACAGTGGAAGCACTTTGCCGACCATCCCAGCTACTAGTATCTCACTATGATGACTGAAATCTCATGTTTATTTAGCATACATTTCTTAAGTACTTTTAGGAAGGCAAGGTGTTTTCCCCACATCTGAGGGCAAGTGATGTTTCATTTCTGTCATTACATCCCAATGATAAACACAATGCCTAGCCCAGAATGTAATAATAAATGCTTATTGGTTAACTGATTTTAACAGCCAAGAAATAACCCATTACTTAAGAAATGTATACTAATATACAGTGTACTTAGCAACTTAAGAGTAAAGACTAAACACAAAGCTATGAAAAAAAATAAGAAAAAGATATGCCTTGCAACTGAAACAGCTACAATGTGATCCGTTGTGAGGATCAAAGAAGTATTTGAAAAGCACTTAACATAGTACCTGACACATAGTAGACACTACGTATCTACTACTACTAGCCAAATGCTTACTCCTTTCTTTTCCTCCCTCATAAAATAGAGAGATGTAGTAGAAGATAAAGCAAATGTAAATAAAGTCATCACTTCTAATATTTAAGAATTAGCTTCTAAGGAAAACTACTAAGAGAAAAAAGAATGGAAAAGATCTGCAAAGAGTTCTAGAACAAACTCTTTTCACCATCAAAGGACCATACTTACATTCTTACAGCACAGCTTCCAATGTGTTTATAAGAGGCAGTCTAAGTGATACTAAAGAAAAGAGTAGCTGGACTAGATTACTAGTACATAAAATCTATGCTATAAACAACATAATTGTGAGGGCACTGAGGGACCGGTTCTCAAGGTAGCTGAAAGAGAAGACAGTAAAGGCATAGATGAAAAAAATCTACCAAAAAAGGTGACGGAAGGTCACTCATAATTACTTACTTAAATGCCTATTTCCTCATCCGTATAATTTTATAATAATGTATGAATACATGAGGTATACCCTTGAGGAGGGTATTAGATGAGAATAAGAAAGTTTGTTCAAGCAATATTCCACAGGAGTAACTAAAAGCCACACAGAATACAAGATGCCAATCCTTATTGTTTGTTGACTATAAAAAAGATAGAATGATTTAGTAAAGTAAATGAAGCCTTAAAGGTTCTCCTCCAACGAGGTGCCACCCAAGCATTTATACAAATTAGGTTGGAATCCTTTAATGAACAGAGATAGCCTAGTACAATTACTCTCAGATCATTAATATTAAATGAGGCATAATACAAAGAGATGTATACTCTCCAGATGTCTGCCATAATCATGGGAGAGGCAATACAAAGTCTAAATCAAAAGATTCCCTATGGATGAAGTCCTCCACATGTGCTTGCTGAGAGATGACATTGTGCTGACTGCACCAAGCCCCAGAAAAATGCATAGCTTCTTAGATGAGAACCATTATCACCCTACAGTGTCTGACCCAACTGTCTTACCCAGCAAAAACCCAGTAGAATGCTTACTGTCCGGACTACAATATGCAGTTAGATAGATGTATATACTCATCCATCTCTGTGTATATGTTTATGTACATACATACACATGTACATAAGTAATCATCTTGGACAGGCACAAGTGGACAGTTAGTTGGTCCAGAATTGAGCAAAAGGAGGAGACTGCCAGATTGCTTTCGGGAAATTGCAAAGTTCTTTAGTGACCTCCCAAACTTGTCCTTGAAAGAAAGACCTACAAAGGATATGAACAGGCAGTTTTCAGAGGAAGAAATTAAAGCTACCTATAGTCATATGAAAAAATGCTCTAAATCATTATGATTAGAGAAATGCAAATCAAAACAACTTTGAGGTGCCACATCAGATTGGCTAACATGACAAAACAGACAAATGATAAATATACTGGAGAAGATGTGGGAAAATTGGAACACTAATGCATAGTTGGTGCAGCTGTGAATTGATCTAAACATTCTGGAGGGCAATTTGGAACCATGCCCAAAAGGCTATAAAACTGTCATACCCTTTGACCCAGCAATACCACTTCTAGGTCTGTATCCCAAAGGATAATAAAAATGAGAAAAGGGCCTACATTTACAAAAATATTTACAGCATCTCTTTTTGTAGTGGCAAAGAATTGGAAAATTGAGGGGATGCCCATCAATTGGGAAATGGCTAAACAAGTTGTGGTTAGATCACATTGAATATCTTCAAAGTAACTAAAAGCCACACAGAATACAAGATGCCAATGCTTATTGTTTGTTGACTATAAAAAAGAGAATGATTTAGTAAAGTAAATGAAGCCTTAAAGGTTCTCCTCCAACGAGGTGCCACCCATGCATTTATACAAATTAGTTTGGAATCCTTTAATGATCTAACAGAGATAGCCTAGTTTAATTACTCTCAGATCATTAATATTAAATGAAGCATAATACAAAGAGATGGTATACTCTCCAGGTGTCTGCCATAATCATGGGATAATCATGCCATAATCATAATGGTATATGAATGTAATGGAATATTACTGTGCATGTGATGTGCAGGCAGACTTCAGAAAAACCTGGACTTATATGAACTGATGCTGAGTGAAATGTGCAGAACCAGGAGAACACTGTACACAGTAACAGGCACACTGTGTAATGACTGACTTTGACAAACTTAGCTCTTCTCAGTAATGCAAGGATCTAAGACAACTCCAAAAGACGCACGATGGAAAATGCTAACCACATCCAGAGAAAGAACTTTGGAGTCTGAATGGAGATGGAAGCATACTACTTATTCTCCTTTTCTTTTGTTGTTTTGTTTTTTCTCATGGTTCCTCTCATGGTTCCTCCTATTAGTTCTAATTCTTCTTTACATCATGACTAATATAAGAACTGTTTAATATGAACGTATAAGTAGAGCCTATATCAGATTGCATGCCGTCTTGGGGAGAGAGGAGGGAAAAGAGGGGAAGAAAATTTGGAACTCAAAATCTTATGGATGTGAATGTTGAAAACTAAAAATAAATTACTTTTTTTTTAAAAAAAGACCTAACATTAACACCAATGTTCTTCCAGTAGTGTTGGATGACTGTGAGACATGAAACACTCCAAATTCTGGAGAATGGAAAACAAATATCACCCACAAGGCAAGAAATTGGTGTATGGTGGGGAAAGCGGAAACAGGATACAACACACTACAGTCAGGGAACTATGGAGAAGTGGTGTTACGGATGTCATTAAAGACAAATATGAGTGAAGAGGAAGCTGGGTAGCCCTTGTGTTCCACTGATATCCTGGCAATGTCAAGCAAAGCAAAGAACAACTCTAGTACGTGAAGTAGATCCCCTGTGGAACTTTGGAGAGGAGATGGATGGGCAGCACAGACAGGTAGGTTGGAATCTGCATCACAGTAAAGAATACACATATCCCTGGGACCATTGATCCTTCTAAGTATCATGGGCTGGGCAAACTGATAATCAAGCTTATGAGAACTATGTGTAAAAGATGAATAAGCAGGCCTTGGTGAAGTAGGTAAGATTTGTTACATTTAACTTGGGGATTTGTTTTCTTGTTTCTTACTCCTATTTGGCCAGATAAATGATGTCTAGGTGACTGAGACTGACATCCAAGCCTGAGGTGAATCTGTACAGAGCTACCAGAACAAGAAGATATATAAGATAACACATCTAGAAGGAAAGAATGAAAGTCATGGGGTAAGGCAGATGTTCTTAACCTGGGGTCTATGAACTTAAAAAAAGTTCTGATAACTGTACTTCTATATAATTGATTTTCTTTGTAACTCTGTGTATTTTATCTTATGCATTTAAAAACATGATTCTGAGAAGAGATAGGATACAGGCTTTTCCAGACTGCCAATGTTGGAATAAAAGGTGGTAGTTACCTTATAATAGAACAAAGTCCAACTTGATACTTGACCATACTTAACGGTCAGGTTAACATTCTGGACACACTTCCCTCTCCTGTGGCTCGTCCATAAGGGAATAGTTTCAGGTAAAATGTTTTGTTTCAAAAGAATTTATACTTTTTAACTTGCTTCAAATAGCATTTTTGTTTTTATCATGAGTTTTGCTTTACTAATTTCTTGAATCTTCCAGCTGGTGCCTCATTATGGTATGAAGTTAGGTTCTCACACAAGTAAAGCAGAGGCTTTACACAGTCTGACCAGAGTGGCCTAGAAACATCTGACTTGCACTGGTCTACACCTGCTATTCCTAAGCTCAGGAAGTTAGCCTTCTGGTGAGGAGGCTTGAGAATATTTTTTTAATCACTAAATACCCACAAAGACAACCTACTATGGCATAAAAAGGAATTTACAATCTGTCAGTAAACAAAGTATTGATAAAATAAATCAGAAAGGCCCTGAAAGTACTGAATTCTGAAATTTGACCCCAAGTATACATGGGGGTCAACAATTTTTCTATAGGAACACATCTTAAATGGACATCAATGGAAAAAATATCATTTGGCACACATAAATTCACTTTATAGCCAACTTCCCTAGCACATGGTATGGACTTAATAAATGCTTGTAGGGGCACAGCCAAGATGGTGGCTGGAAACCAGGGACTTGTCTAAAGCTCTCCCCCAGGACCCTCTAAACACCTTTAAAAATGGCTCTGAACAAATTCTAGAAATGCAGAACCCACAAAATAGCAGAAGGAAGCAGGGCTCCAGCCGAGGACAGCCTGGATGGTTGCTGGGTAAGGTCTATCACATTGTGCTGGAAGCGGAGCTGAGCAGAG
>CM053623.1:295068150-295164194 GCA_028646595.1 Phalanger gymnotis | reverse complement strand
TCCAGAGCACCCAGATCAAGGGTGCACCCAGATCAAAGGTGCAAGCAGCCAGAAAAAAACAATTTGAGTATTGTGGAAACACAATCAGGATAACACAGGATCTAGCAGCTTCTACATTAAGGGATCAAAGGGCTTGGAATATGATATTCCAGAGGTCAAGGGAGCTAGGATTAAAACCAAGAATCGCCTACCCAGCAAAACTGAGTATCATGCTCCAAGGCAAAATATGGATTTTCAATAAAACAGAGGACTTCCAAGCTTTCTCAGTGAAAAGACCAGAGCTGAACAGAAAATCTGACTTTCAAACACAAGAATCAAGAGAAGCATGAAAAGGTAAACAAGAAAGAGAAATCATAAGGGACTTACTAAATTTGAACTGTTTTGTTTACATTCCTATATGGAAAGATGATATGTATAATTCATGAGACCTCAGTATTAGGGTAGCTGAAGGGAATGTACATATATAGAGAGACAGAGGATGTGTCATAAGGCAAAATGGGCTCCTTAGCACTTCAGGAGTTTGGGTTTGGCTTTCGTTTACTTTGAGTGATTCAGCTGTTCTTGCTAAGTGCTAAGCCCCAGGCCCAAAGCCCTATCAGGTGTGAAACCTGTGTGGGTGTAGACTGATGACTTAAGAGGGTCCAACTGGGAACCAATGCCCTCTGGTCATTCAGGCGGGGCTTGAGGATGCCAGAGGCTCACCAGGGAGGAAAGGCAAGCCAAGAGACAGCTGCAGCTGAAGCTAAAAAAAGCTGAAGCAGGAGCTGCGGGAGCAGAGCTGACCCGTGTGTGGACCCAGGAGTGCGAACAAGGACTTGAGGCCAGTAAATATGAATTGGTTTAATACCATCTTGTTTTCCTGTGGCCTCCTGGTTACTCTTGTGAGGCGGGCTTATTGGGCCTGGAAGCTTGTGATCACAGTATTGGAATGGGAAGGCTGGTTTGTGAATCTGTCACTGTTGGACCTAAATAAATGTTTTGATGCCTTCTACTTGGAGAGTTCTTTATACCCAACAATTTCGAACCATTCAGACATATATATGATCCTCTTCGAGATCATAAATTCGGCCTTCCTACTACAGAGGGCACAGGGTGAATTGAATATGAAAGGATGATGTCTAAAAAAATAAAATCAAATTAAGGGATAAGAGAGGAATATATTGAGAGAGGGAGAATGGGGTAAATTATCTCGCATAAAAGTGGCAAGAAAAAGCAGTTCTGTAGGAAGGGAAGAGGGGGCAGGTGAGGGGGAATGAGTGAATCTTGTTCTCATTGGATTTGACCTGAGCAGGAAATACCATACACACTCAATTGGGTATCTTGCCCCACAGGAAAGAAGGGGGAAGGAGATACAAAAGGGAGGGCAGATAGGGGGAGGAGGTAATCAAAAGTAAACACTTTTGGAAAGGGACAGGGTCAAGGGAGAAAACTGAATAAAGGGAGATAGGATAGGAAGGAGCAAAATATAGTTAGTTTTTCACAACATGAGGGTTGTGGAAGGGTTACACATAATGATACACATGTGGCCTATGTTGAATTGCTTGTCTTCTTAGGGAGGGTGGGTGGGGAGGGAAGAGGGGAAAGAATTTGGAACTCAAAGTTTTAAAAGCAGATGTTCAAAACAAAAAGTTTTTACATGCAACTAAGAAATAATATATACAGGCAATGGGGCATAGAAATTTATCTTGACTTACAAGAAAGTAAGGGAAAAGGGGATGGGGGGGAACAGGGTGACAGAAGGGAAGGCTCACTGGGGAATGGGGCAATCAGAATATATACCATCTTGGAGTAGGGGGAGGGTAGAAATGGGGAAAAAATTTGTAATTCAAACTCTTGTGGAAATCAATGCTCAAAACTAAAAATATTAAATAAATAAATAATTGAAAATAAAACAAACGCTTGTAGATTGACTGATAAAAAACATTTTCTGTAAAGTTAAGTCAAACTTATGTATGTGACTTGAAAAAAAAAATTCCTAAAAACCCAGACTTCAACAAGGCAGATTTTCTCCTTCATACAATTCAGTCAATACACCAGGGGGAATACAAATTTTTGGCCTAATTACAAGAAAAAGAATCTTTTCTTAGTGCTTCTACAACCAAAAGAGGCTCCATCTTCTGTGCATTAGTACAGTTGTTGTTCAGTCACCTCTGACTCTTTGTGACCAGATTTAGGGTATTCTTGGCAAAGATACTTGAGTGATTAGCCATTTCCTTCTCCAGCTCATTTTATAAATGAGGAAACTGAGACAAACGGGGTAAGTGACTTACCCAGCGTTGCACAGCTAGTATGTGTCTAAGGTGGAATTTGAATTCAGCTCTTCCTGATTCCTGGCCCAGTGTTCCATTCACTGAGCCATCTAGCTGCTCCAATAAATAATCCTTAAATAATGCAACTTTATCAGGTGACATATTTGATCAGGAGACAAGGGCAGATTATCTTTACAAAGAAAGTGGTTCCTGAATAGAATATAGAAAAATAGGTACGGGTGGGAACAGAAAAGTGAAGGCAACTCTATAGGTAAATTTAATTGATGTGAAGGTGTGTATATGCAGAGAGGATTCTAAGGTTAAAATAGGTCCAAAACCATGAGGTACCTCCTGAATTTCAATAATTACTAAGAAACAAATGTGATCAGTATAAAACTACAGACAGGTACAATGTGTTCCAGATAGCCAATATTTGTATAAAAGGTTAAAAGAATCGTTAATTGTTTAAATTTGGAGATTTGGTTATGACATTCTGCTTAACATTAAAATAGTGAAGAAAACTTAAGATTTTTTAGCTTCCCAAATATCCCATTTCCTGTTCTTTATCTCCCACTAGACCTTGTGAAAAATACCACATCAGTTGTCAAAAAACCTGTGTTCTCTGAATCTTAACTCTGCCACCTTCCGATGGTATGACCATGGGTAAGTCACTAACTCTAAGAGCGTCAATTTTCTCATCTACAGAATGAGAGATTAGAATTTTTAAATTTTTTGCTATAGGAATTCAGAGAGGGGAGATTATTTTAGGCTTTGGGAAAGGCTCTATAGAGGAGGTGATTTTTGAACTGGGTATTGAAAGGCAGGAAGTATCAAAGGAGAAGGAACAGAATCAACACTTGACCCCTTCAGAGAAAGAACTAAGAGGCCAAGTCATAGTTGGGGCAAGTGTCTTATACCTTACTCCCCCTCCACAAACTTTGCAATTTGGTGACACTGGGCTCCTTGCTGTTCTTGAACAAAATACTCCAATCTCCTGACTCCATGCATTTTCACTGGCTGTGTCCCATGCCTGGAATTCTTTCCTTCCTCATCTCTACCTCCTAGCTTCCTTCCCTCAGGTGGGAGCTAAAATCCCATCATCTACAAGAAGGCTTTCCCAATCCCCCTTAATACCAGGGCCTCTCTTCTTTGATTCTCAGCATTCTATCCTGGGCATAAAAGTGTAGCCTTCTCCATCACGCTCTAGAAACCTCATCCTCCTCTAAGACTGAATCATCCTTGGTACTCATATTTCATCAGCATCCTCTGCCTTTCTGCCTGGTAGGCACAGCCACGAGCTCCAAAAACTTTCACTTAAGGAGGAAGCCCAATATAGTCAGCTCCTTATTTCCTACCAGCTGCCTGGCTTCCCTCCTCTTCAGTGCTGCCTTCCCCCACTGGATTGTAAGGCCCTTGAGGGCAGGAATTGTCCTTTTTATCTGTATCATATCCTCAGCAATTTGCACAATGTCTAACACATACCAAGCATTTAATAAATGTTGATTGTGTATCAAGATATTATATATCTCTTTTGTATATCACCGTGTTGTCTCCCCAATTAGATTGTGAACTCCTTGAGAGCAGAGACTGTATTTTGCCTTTCTTTGTATGTCCAGCATTTAGTACTGTGCTTAGCACAGAGTAGGTCCTTAATAAATGCTTATTGACTGTACTCAAAGGAAAAGTTGTTTTATCATTATTACTGATGAAAAGATCATACTTTCTTGAAAATTCTTCTACATCTCTCTATTAGTTTGACAGGATAGATATAGTATAATGAAATATATATAGCATGCATATACATATTCTACATATATTAGTATAATAGGCATAAAATAATCCCTGACTCCCCTTCATGGTTTGTCTTCTCCCATCTTTCCAAGAGTCTAGAAGACACTTACCTCAACACCTAAAACACAATTATGTTGAACTCAGCTCATCAAAACCCCAACAAAACTCTTCATAGCTGAACTAAGATAATGCTACCAACCCATCAGTTGGGCAGACTGGATGGTTTTTCATATCTCATGGTCTCATAGGGCCCTCTACAAATAATCATGAGCCACATTAGGTCTGGGGAAATTCAGTTAAAAGATTAGTTTAGAAAACTCAAGCTGGAAGGATATTGGCAAATCCATCCCTCACTGTCTGGACAGCAGATTTATGAATTTTCATTTTAATGAACATTGATCTGTGCCTATTTTTTATTATATGGACTTATTTTCATCATAATAGACAAGTTCCTCCAGAGAGGAATAGATACAACACATAATGTAAGCAGAAAATAACACTTACTAAGTATTTCCATTGCTTAGTCTGCTGCCAAACTAGTCTGCCTGATGCTCCATGAAATGACAAAACCTTCTGCTGTGCCTTGATACTCATTTTGTTTTTACTTTACTCTTTTGTGTTAGGCTCTCATTCACCTTTGGCAGCAGACTAACTCATTCTGCCTTCCCAATACTCCCACCATTGTTTTCTCCTTTAGGTAAAGTTATATTTATTAACTGATTTTGAGGAATGTGTTGTTTTAGCATATCTGGATGAGAAAGGAATACTTTTATAATAATAGCATATGCATATATATATATATATATGCATCTATATATATATATGTAGATAGTCTTTAAGGTTTGCAAAGCACTTTGCACATTATCTCATTTGATCCTCACATCAACTGTTAAGTAGGAATTATGTCCACCTTATAGATGAGAAAAATGGGGCTGAGAGAGGTTAAGTGATTTGCCCAGGGCCACGCAGCTAATATGTGATTGAGGCAGGATCTGAATTCAGGTCTTCCTGATTCCAAGTTCAATTCTAGCTCCACTGTGTCCCCAAGCTACCTCTTTGTAAATAGGGGGAGGAACCTCCCAATATCATATGACTGGAATGGAGATAGGTTTTCATTATAGACTTTTACCTTTTGGAGTTCTTGTAGAATGGGTTTTGTCTACAGAGCAAGGCATGGGCATACATCCAAAGAAGGGTGACCATTACTATAAAGGGATGAGACACTTTCTAGAAAAATCTGGTGCAGGAATCAAGGGTACTTAAATGGCTTGGAAACAGTCTTCAGGGTAGAAATCACTGTCTTCAAGTATTTAAAAGGTTGTTCAGGAGACATTAGATTTTTTTCTATTCGGCTCAAGAGAATGGCATGGCTTAGCAGGAAGAGTGCTGGATCAGAGATTGGAGAGGCCAGGTTTGAACCCCTGCTCTTGCCCCTTGCTATCTGTGTGACCTTAGATTACTTCACTTCCTTGGGCTTCAGTTTCCTATCAGTTGGATTAGATCAGAGGTTGTCAAGCTCATGGTCCCCAGGCCTAATCAAATTAAAATGTAATTGGAATGTTTAACAAAATAAACACATAATACAATATAGATAGTGTTTATTTGTGATGTTCTAATCAATATGCAGCTAGCAGGAATCATTTCTATTTGAGTTTTACACTACTGTGGATGACCCTTCTAGCTTTCAATCTAGGATATTATAGTCTTATATAATAACAGAGAGGCATATTTAGACTTTAATGTAAGGGGAAATTTTCCCTAATGATAAGAAGAAATCCAAGATGGCACAGGTTGCCTCTGGAGGTGTACCAGCACAGAAAGTCTTCTGGGCAAAGTGGATGTCTGTCCACGGAACATCACGAGCCAGGATTTCCTCTCAGGGGCAGGTTGGATTAGATGTTCTCCGACATCTCTTCTCACACTGAGTTTCTGAGAAAGACATTAGGCTTTTTCTGCCAACTACACCACCATTCTCCTGGTCTTCCATATTTGAAACCAACTTTTTACTCCTCTCCTTCCCTCTAATTCTTCCCCCAGATGTGCCAAGTTTTCCTAGGAAATCTCTCCTCATGGCCACTGCCTGATTTTAGGATCTTCCCATCCTTGTCTCTAGTTAGTCTCTTCCTGCTCCCGTCTACACTTCCCTCCATGGTACCACGCGGACTTTTTTTTTCCTGTCATTTCCCTGCCTAAAGAAGTTACAGTAGCTCATTACTACTGCCTAGCACAGCAAAACCTAACAGGAAAAGCTCTCTATTTCCACTAACAGGTACCAAGTTCTTTACTGATCCTGGCCTCCCTGGAACACACCATTCCTTCCAAGGGGAATATCTTCTTTCCTTCTCTCTATTAATACATATATACCTTGTTTTCAAAATCTTGAGATAGGTGGCAGAGCGGATCAGAGCTCCAGGCCTGGAGTCAAGAAGACCTGAGTTCAAATCCAGCCTCAGACTCTTACACTGTATGACCTTGGGCAAGTCACTTACCCTGTTTGCCTCAGTTTCCTCATCTGTAAAATGAGCTGGAGAAGGAAATAGCAAACACTCTTTGCCAAGAAAACCCCAAATGGGCCTACATAGAGTTGGACGTGACTAAAAATGACTGAACAACAACTTCAAAATTTTGGGCATAACCCACTGCCTCAAAAAAGGACAACTCATCTGTGCCTGCCTGGTCGTGCAAGTCATTTAACTGCTCTGGGCTTCAGTATCCCGGTCTATAAAATGGGAATAATAGTAGCAGCACTGTGTACACCGGGGGAAGAGAGAAGTGCTCTGTAAACCATAAAGATACAAGTGTAAACTATGACTATTCTAGGCTACCCTGACTCGTTACTTATGCATGCATTCTGCTGAGCTTAATAACAAGCACAGTCTCTCATGCCTTTGTGTGTCCCCAGCACCTGTTTCCCTGGTGTGGTAGGTGCTCATTAACTGTTGTCAGTCACCTCCTGTCCCTAGCCAATAAGGAGTGATGTACATGAATGCATTTATTACTTATAACAAGGAAACAGAGGTTTTCAACAAAAGTTGTTCCAAGAAGGGCTTAGTCGATGTTGCCAAATTAATACCCTAGGGGAAAATGTCTAGCTTCATGCAGTATAGCATGATGCTTCTTATGCACAGGGCAGACTTAACAGAAAAAAAAAAGAGAGAATAAAAAGATTAGTAATTGTAGAGCCTGGGACTCTATCTACTAAGTGTGAACAAGAATATTTTTCCTTACTATGCAAGAGAACCAGAAAGACAAGGGAAAAGACAGGGTCCAAAAGAAAGGTGGGAGGTTTTTTTTGTTTGTTTTCTAATCCACTCTAAAATAAAACTTTTCAAATAATGAATGATATTCATGTGTGGGAATATGGGGCTGAAATAGACTCAATTCTCAACAAAGCATTCCTATTAGCATTAAAATGAATCAAGAAGGGGTGTGCTATTGTTATCAAGAACTCATTGAGAAGCAGTATCTGAGCTGGTCTGAGTCATTTAGACCTGGGTTCAAGTCTCATATTGGTTACATGCTAGCTAAGTGAGAGCATCACCAAACTCCCAGTTGCCCTTACATCTTAGAAGTCATCCTCAACAAGCCATTTCTCCCTGCCCCTTACATAAGGCCTGTCATTTCTACTTTCCTATTATCTCTTCCCTTTCTTTCCTGACACAGACAACACCCTGGTGCAGGCCCTCATCATGATTGGATTGTTGCAAGAGGCTGGTGGTTGGTCTTCTTACTCTACCCTTTCCAATCCATCCTTCACCCATCTATCAAACTGGCCTTCCTAAAATGCAGGTCAGATCATATCACACACACACCCATTTTTGTACCCTACAGAACCCCATTTACTCTGTGATCCACTGACACTGACCGTCTTGCCCCATCTCCTGACTCCAGACATTTTCTATGACTTTCCCCCCATGCCTGGAACTCCCTCCCTCCTCACTGCTTCCTCAAAGTCTCAGCTGAATTTCCACTTTCTCAAGAATCCTTTCCTGACCCCCCTTAATGCTACTGCCTTGCCTTGCTGATTATCTCTAATTTGTCCTGTAAATATCTGTACAGTTGTTTGCATGTTGTCGTCTCCATCGGACTGTGAACTCCTCAAGAGCAAGGGCAATATTCAGCCTGCCTTTAAATCCTCAGTGTTTAGCATAGTACCTGGTACATAGCAGCTGTTTAATAAACGTTTGGTGACTGAGTTCTCACCAGGCAACTCATGACAATTAATTGCAAAGTAGGTACAGATCTGCATTTGGTAAGGGGAATTCCCAGCACTAATGAAATTATAGATCCAATTTTTTTAAAGCCTCATTGATAAATAAAAATCCAAAGCTGTCAGGATGGTCCTATCTTTTTTCCTCTAGTAGTTAGGGCTTGAGTGTTTCAGCTAAGCAGAAGATGTTACTCTGCCCCACTGACAATGAAAATATGTAAAAGTGTGCCACAGGATGGTAAACGTTAAAAAAAATGGTCTAGACCTGAGTCTAGAGTAACTGAGTCAGAGTAATTTCAGCAGCATGAACTACTGCCATGACCTACAACTACTTCCAATTCACTCACACCTAAAAAGTAATTCACCAGAATTAGAGGCAGACTTTGGATGACATTCTAAGGACATGCTAAAGATGCCCCACTCCCTACTCAATTTGCCTCCCTTCTCCCATCTCCAGATACTCATTCTGGTGATAAGATGGGGATATCCAAGGAGATTTTTCACTTAGTTCCTGGTTCTCATTTACACTCAGCATAAGTGAGGTTACCCTATAGTTGAATTCCAAGTAAGTGAAGTATTACTACATTAAGTACTATAGGAGGAGGAGCGGGGGGAAAGAAGAGATTGCACATCATCTGAGTTGGTATCTTAAAGAAAGCTCTGATACAGGGTGGTCTAGTGGAAAAAGTGTTGAATTTAGATTCACAAGTCCCGGGTTCTAATCTCTGTTGTACTACTTACTTAGTGTTACTTTAGACAAGTCATTAGCTCTACCAATGGTTACATATCAGAAAAAAACATCCTGGTACTATAAAAAGTTGGGTTTGGGGGGTGGGGCAGGGCAATTGGGGTTAAGTGACTTGCCCAAGGTCACACAGCTAGTACATGTCTCAAGTGTCTGAGGCCACATTTGAACTCAGGTCCTCATGATTCCAGGGCCGGTGCTCTATTCACTGTGCCACCTAGCTGCCCCATAATGGAAAGTTTTGACCTTAAGATTGCCCAGAAAAGGGTCTTAGAAATCCCCAGACTATACTTTGAGAACTGCTGGACTAAATGATCTCTAAAGTTCCTTTCAACTCAAAATCTTATGACATCACCTAAATAAATGGGTTATGATTTTTAGATAGGAAGAGGGGCTTAGGTGAAGGGAAGAACACAGACAAAAGCACAGAGGTGGAAAAACCTAAGACATGCTTGGACTTTTATTCCACAGACAATGTGGAACCACTGAGAATCTGAAGAGGGCAATGATAATCATAAGAGCTCTGCTCTAGGATGATGAAAATGGTTGCTGTGTGTAGACCACCAGAGGGAAGCGAGACCAGCAGTAGACAGGTAATAAACGACTGAACTAGGGTGCTTTCAATTTAATTCAACAAACTCTTATTAACCAGTGGACTCTAAATAACTTATGAAGTCAGGGATATCAGCAGCAGTATCAAAGAAGCACTAAAAAAATCAAATGTGAAGCTCCCCTCAGTTTCAAATCAGTACATTGGAAAAAACCTCACATAATTTTCCAAACACTTTAAATATATTTCCATAGTCCTCAGTTATTAACTGCTTACTTAATATTCCTATCATAGGATCATTAACATAGAGAGCTGGAAGGGACCTTAGAACATATTCCTTGAACACAGGATACCTTTGGGGAGCAGCACTGTTTTAAGGGGTATCAGGAAACATATACATATATAGTATCTATACTATGATCATTCACATGTAGATAACATCACACATATGTGTGTGATACACACACACACACTCTCTCTCTAATCACAGTACCATAGAAGGAACTTTTAAGGATCTATCTTGAATCTGAGATAGCTTTAAGGGGGTTCATGTTTTTAAAGGGTGTCATATTCTGTGTTTGTGGGTGATCAGTGCTGTAGGTTCGGAGCTGGAAAGAACCCTAAAACTCATGAAACTCCACCATTTCATAAATGACAGAAGGAAGGCCCAAAGGGGCTGGGTGACTTGCTCATGGTCATATAGCTGTCAATTGTCAGGGACTGGAGTTGAACCAAGATTTGCCAATCCAATCCTTTAAAGCTTGCTTGTTCTTGTTCAGTTGTGTCTTGACTCTTTGTGATCCCCATGGACCATAGAATGCCAGGCCCTTCTGTCCTCCATGATAATACCGTCCATGGGGTTTTCTTGGCAAATATACTGGAGTGGTTGGCTATTTCCTTCTCCAGTAGATCACGTTCTGTCAGAACTCTCTACTACGCCTGTCTGTCTTGGGTAACCCTGAGCAGCACAGCTCATGGTTTCACTGCTGATAAGGTACAGGCTAAAGCTTTGTACTTGTGCTCAATAAACTTTCAACTGTAATCAAAATCGGAAGTTAGGAATTCTGTCAATATTTTGGGACCCAAGAATAGAATACAGTCGTGTGGTAGCTGACAGCCAAGCTCAGTGTCAAGACTTGGATTCAAGTCTTTCCTCTGACTCCAGTTGTATAACAAAGGCCAAGTCACCTAGCCCTCAAGAGGAATTCCCTGAGCTCGTGAAATCCGTTCATTCAATCCCCCAAAAAAGTGTTAACACCAGGTGTGGAGTTCTTAGAGGGCAAGGAGCCGAGCAGAATGACATCACCGGGTACTGGGCTCTCCTCCGAGGCACAACTTACTAAAATACACCAGCACCCATTATATAAGCCCAGACCGGCCCATCCTTGGGCAGAGAAGGAAGAGAACTCCAGGGACGGGGCAAGGTGACTCATGCACTTATCTCCTTACACTTAAATTCACAGCTTTTGCATGCAAGACCCGGCTTCCTCCCCCACACCCACCCCAATTTTTTTAAAAAGTTGATTCAGGCTCAGAGGCTTCAGAGAAGGGAGTGCTGGGTCAGCAGTGACGAGTGGGCTCTGTTGCCCCCAGGCCTCAGTCTGCCTGTCGGTAAAGTGGGGGGGGGGGCGGGGGGGGGGTCGCAGTCCCCGCCGATCCCTCAAGGCTCTAGGCCTGGGGGAGCGGGCTTAGGCCGGAATTCCCGGCCCCACTTCCTGCAATTCCCGGCCTAGCCGCAGCGAACTTCGGCCGGGGCAGGGACCACGCGCCCCGCCGCCGCCCGTCCGGCCCAAGAGGTCTGGGGAGCCCCGCGGCCGCAGACCGACCCTTCCCTCCCTCCCTCCACAGCCCCACCCCCGCCTCCGCCGGCGGCCACGTGACCCTTAGCCTGCGGGGGCCGCCCAAGGGTCCCGGCTCCACGAGCCCCTTCCCCGCAGAGGGGGGGGTTTGGGGAGGGTATGGGTGCGGGGGGGGGGGAGGTGGCCCCGCTCCACATGGTCTGCGGCGGCTGCGCGCGCACACCCCTCGTCCGGGACACACGCTCTCCCTCCCACACGCCCCTCGGCGCCCTGCCCTCGCCTCCGCGGGCCGGGGTCCTGGGCCGCCCGCCCTCGGGAGCCCGGCGCGCGGGGCCAGGGGCCGCGTGGGGCTGACCTGAGAACAGAAGTAGGAGCCTGGGATGCCCAACTTGATGCAGGTGGGGCACTGCAGCTTGGCCTCGCTGCTGCAGCCCGCCGTCTCGCACACCCGGCTTTCCACGGCCGCCATGCTGCCGCCGCTCGGGCCACACGAGCTCCGCGCTGCCGCCGCGGCCGCCGCGGAGCCGAACCTCAGCCGAGCCCGAGGACGGAGGAGGAGGGGCCGGCAGGGGGCGGAGCCCGAACTGGGGCTTCTGCCGAGCCCTTGGGGGCGGGGCCCGGGTTGGGGGTGGGGGGACGGGGCGGGGCTCGTGCCGGAGGCGGGGCCCGTGCCTCAGGGGAGCCGGAGGCGCGTGGAGGGGCGGGGAAGGAGGCGGAACCCGGCCGGGGCTGGAGCCGCAACCTCTGGAGAGCCTAGAGGGGAGGGAGGAGGAGCCGGCGAGGGGCGGGGCGGAGCCCGAGCCTCAGGCGAGCCGGGGAGCGGGGAGGGGGCGGGTAAGGAGGAGGAGCCCGCGGCCGAGCCAGAGCGTCCGTAGGCCCCGCCTATCTCGGCCCCGCCCCGCATGTCCACCTCTTTCCGCTCCCCTCCTCGGCGGCGAACCGGGGCCGGTCTCGGCTACCTGCCCAGGGAACTGCCCCGCCCCGGAAGGGCTGTTCTGGGGCAGGCGGGCGCACGTAAGCACGTGTTTGTGTGCCCCCCCTCCTGGAGATGTTGGAGGGGCAGGGCAGTAGGCCGGCTACTCTGCTAGAGGGTCGTCCGCGTTTTCTGTGTGCTCAGCGTCTCGGGGTGCAGAGAAAGACAAAGGACAAACAGGGCCAGCCCTCGAAGGAGCTCAGTCTGATGAGGCGAGACGACATGCAAATTTGTTAAGCCCCTACTACGTGCCAAGCGCTGGGGATACAGAGAAAAGCGAAAGGGGAAAAAGCCCCAGCACACAATGAGCTCACAATCTAATGGAGGAGACATTAAGCTCCTACTGTGTGCCAGGCATTGGGGGTACAGAGAAAAGTCAAAGGGAAAAAAAAGGCCCTGCTCACAAGGAGCTCACAATCTAGTGGAGGAGACAACATTAAGGTCCTAGTGTGTGCTAAGCACTGAGGACACAGAAAAGCCAAAGGGGAAAAAAAGTCCCTGCTCACAAGGATCTGACAATCTGATGGAGGAGACATTAAGCTCCTACTGTGTGTCAGGCAGGGCTCTTAGCACTGGGGCTACAGAGAAAGCTAGGAGGGAAAGTCCGATGCCAAAGGAGTTCACAGTCTAATGGAGGAAACAATATAAAACAACTGCATGCACACAAATTAAACCAGCTTAAATGGGTTAGTCTTAGAGTGAAGTGGCTAGATTAGGACTGGGAAAGACACCTTCTAGAAGGTGGAATTTTAGATGAGGCTCTTGAAAGTTAGGCAGAGATGAAAAGGAAGCGAGTCCCAGGCATGGGGGACAGCCAGGGAAAATGCCCAGAGTTGGGAGATGGAGTGTTGTCTTGTTCAAGAACAGCAAGGAGACCAATTATCTTTGGGTTTTTTGCACTGGACTTATGATTTTCCACTTTTGTCTTTTTTTCTTTTTTGCCAAAAACCTATGATTATATTGTCTTTCAAGACAAATTCTTGTTCAAGACAAATGCTTGTCTTCATTTATTAAGCACCTGCCATGTTCCAGGTACTGTACTTAGCCCTGCTGTTGAGAAAATTCCTTCTATCCATACAGAATGTCCTTCAATCTAACAGGCATTTAAAGATTTGCCAGGGGCCTCAGCTAAGCAACTTGACCAAGATCATACAGCCAGTATGTGTCAGAGGCAAGACTTGAAGACAAATATTCCTGATTTCCAGTCCAGCTATCCACCTTCCACATTTGCCATCAACTATACCAAAACTTTCTTTTCTCAATATCTGGTTCAACCCATATTTAAGAAAAAGAAAAAAAAAAAGATTGCTCTAGTTATAAGACCTTTAAAATGATTCATATTTACCTCCTCCTTTCTAACCCACAAGTACCACCCCAGTTCAATCCTTCACAATCTCTAAACCCTTTGGGATTTAATAATAATATTTAGCATTTATATCGTGCATTACAAATATTATCTCCTTTTATCCTTTAATCTAGTAGCCCCTTACTTCCTTTCATTCTACACACCACCCGCCAAATTAATCTTCCTTCAGCACAGCTCTGATCCTGTGCCCCCTCTCCTCAAACCCTTTGATGTCTGCATTTTTGAAATGCGTTTTAAAGTAAATCTGTAATTTCATCAAAGTGAGGAACTCCATATAAGGAAACAAAGCAGATTGGCAATACTTTTGTAACATATAAAGCATTGCCTAGGGCACTTGGTCATGGTCACACTGCCAGAATGTCAGAGGCAGGATTTGACCCCAAGTCCTCATAACTCCATGTACCCCATTGTTCCATGCTGCCTTTCTACCTATGTGTGACTATCAAATTAAGTCCAAGTCAGCTCCTTCACAATCTAATCCCAAACTACATTTATAGCCACAAGGTTTCCTGTCTTCTCCGCTGTATTCCAGCCAAACTAGATTGATCACCAAACATATTTTATAATTTCCTGCCTCTGCCCTTTCATGTTGTTTCTTCTGCCAGAAATGCCACCACTACCACCACCATCACCCTTTTTTAAAATAATGTCTCATTTTTTCCCCAATTACATTTTAAAAACTTTAACATTTCATTGTTGTTTTTTAAATTTTGAATTCCAAATTCTATCCCTCCTTCCTTGCCTCCTTGAGACAGTAAGCAATCTGATATAGGTTATACATTTGCAATCATGTAAAACATTTCCATTTTAGTCATTTTGTGCAAAAAGACAGAAAGGAAGAAAGAAAGAGAAAAGAAGAAAAAAAAACAGAAACAGTATGCTTCAGTCTATTCAGATAACATTGGTTCTTTCTCTGAAGGTGGGTAGCATTTTTCATCATTGGTCTTCTGGGATTGTCTTGGATCACTGTATTGCTGAAAATAGCTAAGTCATTCCTCATTCTTCATTGTACAATATTGCTGTTACTGTGTACAATGTTCTTGTGGTTCTGTTCACTTCACTTTGTATTAGTTCATGTAAATCTTTCTAGGTTTTTCTGAAATCATCCCGCTTGTCATTTCTTATAGCACAGTAATATCCAATTTACAATCATATACCACTACTTGTTCAGCCATTCCCCAATTGATGGAGGAATGCCCTAACACCTATTTTTGTTTAACATAATTCACTCATCCTTAAAGAAAAGATTGTTTAATTGCTGCCAAAACCAGGATTCCAATACAGGTCCTCTGACCACAAATCTAGCACCTTTTCTGCTGTAACATTTGACTTTCAAAGGAATTATTTCCAATTATATCAGTCTGACAGTCCACAAAACAGGAAAAAGATAAAAATGACAAAAATTTACACTCTTTATGTCTAAAATTGGTCCTTTTCAGAGATAATTTGTTCTTCCCTATTAGTGGGATAACAGCTTATAAATATTCTGGTTATGTTAGGGATTGGAATAATCTCCCAGCTGTTGTTTCAGAATATAATAAGTACTACTGTTTGTTCTGTACTCTCACAAAGTGGTCTGTCCTGGAATCTGATCAACATAGAATAAGGGCTCAAGATGTTTTTCTTGATTCCCTCAGGTCTTATAATCACCAAGTGAGGTATGTGTATTTGTGTATTGAAAGTACAGTTGATTGAGGATCTTAAAAGGCAGGGGAGAGAGACTCTCTCGGAGGATGGCCTCCTAACTGGGTCTCCTTATGAATTGTGGCAAAGGATACATGCTTGGAGACTAGTTTCAAGACTGACTATTTAGGGACACCTACCTTCGCCTAGAGCATTTAGAAAGTGCTCATTCTACATGACAATGCTTTAAATACTTAGAATTTGATTTTGAGTCAGGTGGCTGGGTTTGAATCCTGTCTCATCAAAGCACTGACCACATGACTCTCTTCAAGAAGCTTCAGTGGCCTCCCCTTGCCTATAAGATAAAATACCAAACTCCTTTGTTTGGCCTTTAAGCCCTTCACAGTCTGGCTCCAGCCTGTCTTTCTAGGCTGTTTAGGTATTGCTCGCTATACATTAAAAGACACATTGTCCAAAAAGGAAGGGACTGAACGTGTCCAGAAAAGGATGATGAGGATAATAAGGGGCCTTGAGGGCAGGTACTTGTTTTTTGCCTCTTTTTGTATCTCCAGTGCTTAGCACAGTGCCTGGCACATAGTAAGCGATTGATAAGCATTGATTGACTGACTGATTGGATGTTTACCCTAGAGAAGAGAAACTTAAGGACAATGCCACAGCTGTATTCAGGAAGAATCACAGGAACTGGAAGGGCTTTTAGAGAGGGTTCATCTAATCCAGGCCCTCATATTGTAGGTGAGAAAATGGAGGCCCCAAATAACTTGCCCAAAGTTGTAAAGACAGGATTCAAACCCAGCTGTGTGACTAAATCAAATTCTAAGTATTTGACGTATTGTCATATAGAATGAGCAACCAGAATTGTTCTTGGTTTCCCTTCCTGAAATCCCGATACCAGTTGAACCAATTCAACCTTATGATATCTTTTACCTTTGAATCTCTTGTCCTTATCTTATCCTTTCTCAGCTTTTTAGTCATTTCCAGTTATGTCCAACTCTTTTCGTGACCTGTTTTAGGATTTTCTTGGCAAAGATACTGAAGTGGTTCGCCATTTCCTTCTCTAGCTCATTTGACAGATAAGGAAACTGAGGCAAACAGGTTGAGGTGACTTGCCTGGGCTCATACGGCTAGGAGGTGTCTGAGACCAGATTTGAACTCATGAGGATGAGACTTCCTGACTCCAGGCCAAGTGCTGTATCCACTGTACCACCAGGCTGCACCATGTCCCCTCTCAGCCCTTTCCAAATCCCAACATTAGATTGCTTCCACCATTCATTCACCTTCACCATTCTTGCTTCTGTGCTGTTGAATACCCCTGTAGGAAGTCATACAACCATACTGATTGCTACAAATTTGTTATTTGATCTTAGCTCAGCCCTCACTGCTACAAAGAAATGCTTTTGTTCTTCCTTGATTGACTCTCATACTCAAAGGGAAAACTTGAGGTGATTCACCATGAGCTCCCTCTCCTCCCCATTTTTATGCCTCAGATCCCCCAATGTCACTCCTCATTTTCCTCCTTTCTCTATACCAAGGATGACCCCTCCACTTCTGGCCCTTTGATTCCATCTCCATCAGCTTGCCTCTTCAGTCATCCTACTTTCCTTACTTTTTCAATCTCTTCTTATCCGTTGGGTCTTTCTTTGATTCCTACACAAATCTTCCCAAACCTGCAACAAAACAAAACCTTCACTTGAGCCCACCATCCCCTCGATCATCCTATAACTGTCCTCTCCCTGGCCATCAAAAGCCCTGAGAAATCTGCCTGTACTTACTGCCTCCACTTCTTTGCCTCCTACTCACTTCTCAACCCCTTGCAATTCAACTTCAGTCCCCAAACAGAAATTCCTTCTGACAAATGTGGTAAGAACACTTGCTTAGGATGCTTTCCCTCTTCTCTTCTGCCCTTGAAAATCCCAACTCCACCAAACATTTAGCTTAAGGGCCTTAAAGATCTCAAATGAAGAGACAGCATAGGGCCATGAATAAGGCACTGAACTTGGAGTTAAGAACTGGGTTCCAATCGTACTTCCATCCCATACTATCTATATGGCTCCAGGAAAGTAACTTAACCTCTGTGGGCCTCAGTTTTTTCGTTTGTAAAATGAGGGGGATCAACTTGATAGCTTCTGGGCTAGGCCTGACTCAAGCCAGGCCAAGGATGTACTGGTAAATATTTAATGACCAGTTCTCCAAAAAGAAAATGTATATAGGACACACTTTTACGTTTAATCTGCATTACTAACATTTTCTCTATCACCTTCTAAAGTCTACACAATCAACAAAACATTAAATGAAGCCCTAGTTGTTAGAGTTTGATGATTTCCAAGGTATTTACAATTTAACACTTCAGTTTAACTCACAGTTTAACAATCAGTCTTTGAAATTCAGTACAAGATGGCTCTAATATGCTACCGAACTAGTCCCTTGGTGGTTTAAATTCAATAAAAAAAAAAAAGAGGCACTAGTAAGTCACACGACGATGAACCAAAAGAGGTTTACTTATCTATAGAAGAGAAGGATATTTCACCAGGATTGTTGTTGTTTGTCCTTTGTTCTCAAAGAGAACCATGACATCATGATGCAAGTGAATTTGATTTAAGTGAGTGCAAAGTCTGTAACCTCACTTTCTCCTCTGAAGCCATCTGGGTACTCAACTAGGATAGGTATTGAGGAGACATTAACTTGATTCAGCTGAGCTAAGTTTCCTTCTCTGTGTTACCTGTCCTGACACACCAGTTAAACCTCCAAATGTCCCACAAGCTCTTTGTGACTACTCTCTAATTAAGGTGATACCCTGCAAATCAACTCACCAATCAGAGCACTCTGAGCCAAGAAGACTCAGGGAGTGTCTCAATACCTTTTAAGGAATAACTAGCCTAAGCTGCTTGAGGGGAGGGGTTAGGATAGTGACCCTGGCACAGCCTAAAATACCTTCAAACCCTAAATCTGTGATCCTAATAGGAGCCTCTCTTTTGAGGCGACAAAATCCACTTTGGGGCCAGCTCTAATTGTTACACATTCAAGGTTATTGAGGAAAGACACTAACCACCAGGGGAATCAGGACATACCCCTTGTAGGAAGTGGCTCATTACGGGAGCTTTGAAGAGAGCTGAGGGTTCCAAGATGCAGAGATGAAAAGAGACAACATTCCAGGATAGTGTTCATACCATGTAGTTGTGCTGCAGAAGGAATTGCTTGGACTGGATGATCTCTAGGATCCCTTCCACCAATGAGACTTTAGGACTCTGAAGAGGGACAAGATGCACTGCTCAGGGCAACTCCACATCACTACTGGAGGATCATATTGAAGCATATGTTTATACTGATACCGAGCCTTTTCATGCAAAGAGTAGCATAAGCCCTTTGTAGAATTCTAAAGGATTCTAAGTCCGTCATGAATTTTTACTTAAATACATGTGACATCATGTTGTTTGCTAATCATTTTATGTGTTGCTCTTGTATTTCCAACAAGATAGTTAACTCCTGAGGACAATATTGGTCACCTGGTACTTTATCTTCCACTGGTACTATAGTGATGGGAAAATTGTTGTTGGTGTGATACATATGCATTTACATAGCTTTTGCATCCTAAGAATCTCTCTAACTTGCATGATTGACCATGACTAGGAGAACCAGGAAGAGTGACTTCAAAGTTAGATTTCAGTTAGAATTTGAGGAGGATGGTCTCTTGGCAATGCCAACTCATCCTATGCAATTCTAGTCCATATCCTATAAAAATTTCCACTAAGGGTCCACCCAATTTGATAGGCATCCTCGATTTCTTTTCACATTTCAAAATTAGAAATCAAGCACATGGGCTACCCATTGCTTATTCCAAATGATTTTGGAAAAATAATTGGAGAGGGACAGACTGGAAATATTGACCCCAATTAGGAAGCTATTATGCAATGATCCAGGCGAAAGGTATTGAGGGCCTGAACTAGGGTGGTGGCCATGTGAGGAGAGAGAAGGGAACAGGTGGAGAGATATAATTGAGATATAATTAACACGTCATATGGGAGATGTGGGAGAGAGAAGAATTGAGGATTATTCTAAAGTTGCAAACTCGACATGAATAAAACTGAACTCATCTCTCCCCCCAAATGCTCCCTTTTCCCAAACTTCCCTATTTTTGTCAAAGACATCACCATCTTTCCAGTGTCTCAGGTTCAAAACCTTGACATTACCTCAACTCCTCATTCTCCCTAATCTGCATATTCACTCAGTTGGCAAACCTTGCCACAGCTCCTTTTCCACATCTCTTATAGCCAACTCCTTATCACACCATTACCACCTTATTTTAAGCTAGCAGTGTGCTGGTAAGCCTGTACTTGGCTTTTAAACCCTTGCACAGCTGGGCTCATCCTATCTTTCCAGCTTCATTGGACATTGCTTTCCTGCCCATATTCTATAATCCAGGCAAGCTGGCCTTCTTTCACTCACTTGCCCATTTCTGAGCCTTTGCATGGGCTTTCCCACATATCTGGAACATTCTCCCTCAATTCTGCCTCATAGAATCTCTGTTTTCCTTCAAGGTGTATTTTTTTTCTTCATTTTTTTTTTATAGACCTTTGAGATCATCATTTTTATTATTATTATTATTTTTTTTGCAGGGGGAGGGCAGGGCAATTGGGGTTAAGTGACTTGCCAAGGTCACATAGCTAGTGAGTGTGTCAAGTGTCTGAGGCTGGATTTGAACTCAGGTCCTCCTGAGTTCAGGGCCGGTGCTCTACTCACTGCACCACCTAGCTGCCCCTCAAGGTATATTTCAAGCAGCACCTTCTACCGCCTTTTATAATCTCCCCTCAGCTGCTAGTATCTTCCCTCTCCAAGCTAGTTTGAAGTGTGATGGATCATTAACCATTCCATCCCAATACCCCTGTTGGAGACAGGTGAGAGGAGTGAGCATCCAGCCACTGGCCCTCCTCCTGTTGCTTATAATAGGAAATTGTACTCCTCCTCAGAGAGGGGTGAACTGGAATCCAGACTGGACATCTCTCCAAGCCACACGTGAGCCAAGTTATCTTTATATTTAGAAGGCAGCCATCCATATATCTTACATAAGTAATCTGATCTGGACTTTAAATGCCCAGCAGCTACTTTCCAGATTCCTAATAAAGGTTTCTCATAACACAGTGGAAAGCATGGTATATCTAGAGTCAGCGGACCTAGGTTTGAATCCTGGCTGTGCTATTATCTGGTAACCCTGAACACATCATTTAATTTCTCTGGGCCTCAATTTTCCGCAAAACGAGGGGCTTATAAAAGATGACCTCCCAAGGTTACTTCCATATCAACCCTGTGAACCTATGATTTAGATGCAGTACAAAACCAGGACACAGTCACAGTACAGGTTTCAAACCATACTGACTGTTCTGTTATTTTCTGAAAATGTTAGAAACTTTCAAAGTCTAGAGATTGCAAGAGGCATGGCTATAAAAAGCCAGGGCAAACAATCAAAATGCTACATGCAGAGGCAATGTCTGACCTGCAGATTTGTTGAGTAATTGCCTGACCTACTTTGAGGAGATAGCTTGACCTTGGTTCAAATGCTTTGATTTTCAAATGCGAATTTCCAGATAACGGCAGAAAAGTGATTTTTGCTATTTGTTTTAGCTGAATGATGAAGTAATTAAAAGAACACTGGGTGAGAAGCACATATAGGTTACAACCATAAATTTCATGCATTATATTCTTACATATGTACATATAACCCCAATCCTTTCTTTAGTTCTCAAGTATGGTGGATTGTAGCAATAACAGATGCTTTTGCTTATGACATTTGGAGAGTATTGTATGCCCTGATAAATCACCAAACATTTGCAATTCAATTAACATTTCTGTAATAGCATTTAGCCACAGTAATGTGTCTTCCTAAGCACATTGGGGCAAAAAATTCTTAAGTAGTCAGAATTTTACAAACTTTGTACAATACTCCCATATCTTACTCAGTTTAATAAATTACATATCACAACATATTCTAATTTTTAAAATGTTATTCAGTTTGATGTACAAATGAAAAAATTGTAAATTAAACTTTTTAAATATCTATGGAAACATGCAAAAAGCCTTATCTGCATCTTTGTTAAATAAATACATATGCATATATATGTATGTGCGTATATGTATCTATATGTATATTATATTTGATGTCTGTTTCATTCTAAGTATATTATCTTAAATACACTAGTACAGAATGTTGTATACACTATAAGATGGAGTATTTTTGTTGGTGGTTTTGCTTATCTGTTTGCTTATTTTTTTGTTGCAGTAGAGGGTTCAGAGATGGAAATCATGTTGGGAAATACTTAGTGTAAAAGACTAAAAGGCGTTAATAAATTCAATGGCTTTTACTTATTCCACACACAAAAAGTATATCGTTATGTGCCAATAGCTGTGCTAAGTAAACACTGGGGATATAAAGAAAAAGCAAAAATAGGCCTTTAGGCCAGCAGGTAATTAATTCCAGTGGGGGAATGTTGTAGGGAAGGCCTGCCTTAGACCAGTCCCCTGGTAGTTTAGGTTTGAGGCTGGAAGGAAATGACCCACTTAGAGCATTTATCCCAGAATTATCTAGCTGTAGCCAGTGAAGGATGTTAAACATGATCCCTGCATTGATTCAATTGAGCATAGCTTTCTGGTGTTGGTCATACCACTGGGACTTCAGTCTAAAGCTTCAGAGCCCAACTGGAGCTCCTCAGTTAGGCCCCACTTCAGACTTTTTTTGTATTGAGGTGACTAGATTCCTGAGCCCAAGATCCCAGAATCAATCAAGTCTCAGCACAGAGTAAATGACTTTTGAGGAAAAGAGCTAACTCAGTTCAAATGGTGGGGGTGCTATAGAGAGATGACCTGCAGACAAATAGGTGTGTATCTATATCTATATATACATATATATAAATAAGATACATACAAAGTAGATACAAGGTAACACTGGGAGAAGCAGCTGATGGGAACAGGAAAGGCTCCTGCAGGAGGTAGAGGTGAGAAAAGCATGTTCTGTGCATGGAGGAGGCTGTACAATAGCAGGGAAATGGGAGATGGAGTGTCCTGGGTCCCGGACAGCACATACACCAGTCTAGCCGGACAGTACAGGGAAGCGATGGAAAAGAACATTGGAAAGGCAGGAAGAGAAGAGGGTGTAGAGAGCCTTAAATGCCAAGGAGAGGAGTTTATTAGATGGAGTATAGGGGAAGTGAGAGAGATGGTTAGAGAGTTACCCTAGGAAAATTGTTTTGGCGTTTGTGTGAAGGCTACATTGGAATGGACAGAGTTAAAGCAGGGATCAATTAGGAGGTTGCTGCAGTAGTCCCAGAGAGAGGTGGTGAGTGAGGCTTTGAACTAGGGTAGAGGCTTGTAAGACAGATAACACATGGGAAGCACTGGAGGTTTTTGGACTCCAGCCTCTAAAAAGTTCATTATTGATCTGGTCAGAGAGGAAGACAGCTTTGGAAGGGTTAATAATCTTACTTTATTCTAGTCTAGTCTTCTCAAAGAGGTTGCTGATAATGGGAGCACCAACTCCTACAGCATTCCCTCATCACCCTTCTTGCAGAGGCCAACAAGAAGGGGGGCCAATTACCTCTGCACTGTGGGGTCAATCTAAATCCCCTCAAGCCTCAAAGGCAGCCAGTTGAAGAAAACACAGATTTCCCCTAAGCC
Organism: Phalanger gymnotis; assembly: GCA_028646595.1. Lineage (NCBI taxonomy): Eukaryota > Metazoa > Chordata > Mammalia > Diprotodontia > Phalangeridae > Phalanger > Phalanger gymnotis. The sequence continues at coordinate 295,141,208 of CM053623.1, read as the reverse complement.
TAGATGAGGGCCAATCGAGGCACGCATGGCATTCCAGCTTGTGCATTCAACCCTAAGGGTTCCCTACTCACTGACCAGTGCCTACCTGCTTTATAGGGCAACAGACAAAGAAAGCGTATTGCCAGCAATAGCTTCACAAGTTTACATTATCTCACTGTTATATCTCACTGCATAGTTGCAGTGGATATTTACAATTTAAAGCACAATGTTTATATTATTTATCATTATATAATGCTGCTCAAGTGTGTTGGAAATGTTTTGAACAATGATCATGAGAACTCATCTAACACTTGGGAACAAGAGATTGTTATTGATACGGATCCCAGGAACTTAACTATAACAAAGAATAACAAAAGTCCACTTTACACACACTAAAATCTACCTTGCTTACAAGACTATTTGAATAAAGAGAAGAAATAGACCCAAGTGATGTTGTAGATAAATAAATGATAAGTTTTTGTAACTAACTAGATGTGTAGGATTAGTGAGAGTGGAAAGTTATGGATAAAAATAAGGTTGTGAACCTGGATGACTGGAAGGATGATAAGTGTCCTTGCCAGCAATAGGAATGCTTCTAAGGGGTCGGGGAGGAGGGGCAGGAGATAATGAGTTCAGTTTTGGAGATGCTGAGTTTGAGATGCCTATAGCATATCCAGTCGGCAATTGGTGATGTATGACTAGAGCTCAGGAGAAAGACCAGGGCTAGTTGTGTAGATCTGGGAATCATCTGTAGAGAGATGCTCATTTAACCAGTGGGAGCTGATGAGATCATCAAATGACAGAGAAAAGGGAAGAAGACTTGGATCAGCCTTGGGATATACCCACAGTTAGTGGGCTTGATGTGGTTAATGAATAAGCAAAGGGCACTGAGAAGGGGTGGTCAAACAGATAGGAGGAGAACCAGGAGGGCAGTGTCACAAAAGTGAGAGAGGACATATCCAGGAGGAAAAGGTCGCCAACTGTGTTAAAGGCTGCAGAGATGTCAAAAAGGATGAAGGTAGAGGAAAGGCTCTTAGTGCCTTTTAAGAATTAAGACAATCATTTAAGAAATGTAGAAATCATTGGAAAACTTGGAGAGAGCAGTTAAAGTTGAGTAATATGGTGAGAAGTTAGATTGCCAAGGTTTTATGTGAGAACAAAAGCAAAGGAAATGGAGGCATAGGGCGGAGGTGTCTTTTTTGAATTTAGCTGAGAAGGGAGGATCAACTGAGGTCGTTTTTATGGATGGGGGAGACTTGGGAAGGTTTGTAAGCAGCAGAGAAAGAGCTGGTAGTAAAGGAGAAGTTGCAGATGAGAGAGTCTGGATAATGGAGGCAATCTACTGGAGAAGACTAGGCTTTTGTCAAGGGAAAGGACCCCCTCCTCACAGAGGGCTGGAACAAAAGAACAGAGTGACGGGGATGATGTAAGATGAAAAGAGGGAGCTCTTGGTGAAGGGCCTCAATTTTTAATAAAAGCATGAATTGTGATCCTGGTATGAAGGGAAAACTTGAGGACTCGAGAAGAGAGAGTTTGGAGAATTAATCAGGCAGTGGAAGGATTGACTTGCTGTGGTGAGGGCCTACTGAAATGAGAACAGATTTGTAGTGGACCCAAACAGTTTCATGACTTCCATATCTCCATTCAGCAACACATTAGTAGGACAGAAGGAGGCAGATGGTGGGATCTTGATGGAGATGGAACCTGAGGAAAAAATGGCCCTAGAGTCTGGGCATTGCTGGACAGGGCATCAGGACACTCTCCCTACCCTCGGCTTAACTGAGCATCCTTGCTTTCTGGCCCCTCCCTACCTCTGCCTTCTCCACTTGCCCCCTCACTGCTTATACCCACTGCCTTTATTATTCTTAGGGCCTTAGCTCATCCCCACCTGAAGCAATTATATGGCTGTGCAAGGCCTCCACTCTCTCTCTCCAAGTCTCCAGGGAAAAGGAAGGCAGAACCTCTTGTCTAAGGAATCATTTTGCAAATGGATCTATTTTTGTGTAAGTTTTTTTTTTTTTAGAAAATTTACCCAGAAAAACATCTCTTCTGTGTTTCCTCCCATGGAATGTGCAAATGTTAACTGGGCACCATGGGGGAAGAGCGAGGTCCAGATTAAGGGTTTGGAGGCAGGGGGAACCATGTGAGTAGGATGCTCCACAGGCAATGTGCCCTCACCCTGCACAGGGTACAGTTTTGTGCTGTGTCATACCCTAGCAAGGTAAAGCTAAAATTCCCAAATGCAGGGGATCATCCCTGCCCTCCTCATTGTCCCCTTAACTTCCTTACTCATAGATGGGAAGAGGAAAGTGGGACCTTCTAAACTTAATCCCAGGAATGGTAGTTGCTGGGACAAGAGGAAGGTTAGGGGGAAGGGCCATAAGTGGAAATTTAGAGGCCTCAAAGGGCAGAAAGGGAATTATGGGAGTTGGGGAGGCCCAAAATCCTAGGCTTAGGCCTTGGGGCAGCAGCAGCTGATGTGAGAACTTTTTTTTGCAGGTACTGCGGTATAGGGAGTATTTGTTACTCTCTTTGTCCCTCCCTACTTGCTGACACTCACACTTTGAGCCTTTCTTTTTAAAACACTTTTGCTAAGATGCATTTGATTAAAAAAATAATAAAGAAAAAGGCAAGATAAAATCTATTTCCCTTGTCTTTTGGCCTTCTGGGACATGTCATTGCCTCTGATTTGTTGGGTTTATTTCTTTCAAACTGTTAATAAAGCACTGGAATGGTTAAAAAAAAAAGTTAATCTTGATGTTGATTCAATTCATGCTTATTATGCACCTATTTTTTTGAGGTACTGTGTTAAATGCTGGGGATAAAAAGCAAAATAAGACACAGTCCCTACCTTCAAGGAGCTTAGAGTCTGGTAAAACTATGTTGTCATGCACTTATCAAATCAATTCTGATTTATTCAGGTAAGTAACTGCATAGCTAAAAATCTCTTCTTTCATTAAAAAATCATTTAATATCACCAGATGGATATGTTACATGTCAATTTTATACACACACATATACACACACATAAATCTAACAAGAAATCAAGTATTAAAGAAGTTCTCTATTTTCCTTACTCTTTAAAACTTTTTGTAGGAATACTACTGATATTTTTCAGGTTCAAGTATAAATTATAGTAAAACTCAAATTGAAAGCTCTTGGCTTTATTACGGATCTGATTATATCTCTTGAGTACATAATTAGGCACAGTGTATATTATCATAGCATTTTAGAGTTCATCTGTTCTAGGGAGTCTTAGATCAGGGTCTGTGGATTGAAAAAAAATTGATAACTGTGTTTTGATATAATTGGTTTCGAGTGTATTTTATTTTATGCATTTGAAAACTTTCTGAGAATGGATCCATAAGCTTCATCAGACTGCTAGCAGAGTTCATGACACAAAAGAGGTTGAGAACCTCTAATCGAGTCTAATCACCTTATTTTACAAATGAGAAACTTGAGATTCAGAGAAATTAAATGACTCATCCAAAATCACCCTTTGTTTCAGTACGGTGGGTGCTTTTCCATTATGCCATGTCGCCTTACTGTATAAGATGAAAATTTTATAAGATATGTGCTTTCCTTGTCCCTTTTCAAAGACAATTTATTATAAAAATTATGTTAAAATTTAAAAAAATTAATGCTTGAAGAGTGGGAAATTTAAAATTATCTGGGTTCAGGATTTAAAGAATTCAGGATCCTGGGATTTCCTGAGGCAGTATGACTTACCAATTAAAGGACAGGAATTATTTTTGTCAATGGAAATATATTTAAGCCAACACTATTTTGAATATACTTGCTGTTTTAATATAAGTTAATATGAAGAAAATAATTACTATTTGGGGAAAAAAGCTGCTCTGCCAACCATATATATTAAGAGAAATGTCTTCAAACATTTATCTTCAATACTGTCTGTGCAAAACTGTTGTAGTGTCCTCTGATGGGACGGTTTTCTTTTAAGACATCCCCTTAACCACAAATGCCATAAGAATATGGCCATGGCTTTCTTTTACATGATGATGGATCCTGGCAGCTGTCACTGCTCTTCTTCCAAACACTGGTTTGGATATGTGCAATCTGCAGAACAGGAAGCAACAGCAGGAAAGCATCCTGGATGTATGTAGTGCTATTGGCACCCTCTAACAAAATATTACTGATAATTGGGTTAAGGACTTTGGCCTTCTGGTTGCTCCCAATGGTAGTTAAAAAATAAGAATACTTCTTAGATAAGGAGGTCACTTCATTACACATTGCAGTAGCTAATTTTGTTAGAACTTTAGCATGGTCCTGGGCTGGTTTTTCTTCTTCTTGCCCATGAAGAATTCACTCTGCTACATAATGTAGTTGTTCAATACAGCATGCAGTTACTTCAGCAAGAGACCTTCTATTGAATTAACATGTACACTTCCTCTAGTGTCTTAGTTTGCTTTCCTTCTCCTTAATTTTCATCATCAGGGACTTTAGGATTCTCTTCTTCATCATCTAGAGTTTTCTCTACTGGCTGTTCTACCGCATCAGCCGAGCTTTTTCCACCCATTCGTGAGCCTTTTTTTTAGCCTTACTGAGTTTGTCAGGAGTTGCTGCAATATGTAACTCAAAGTTCCATTAGAATGCTAACAAATTCTCCCTTTTCATCTTTCTCTTCTTGGGTCCCTCTATTCTCTGATTCTTTTAGTGTAAAGATATCTTTAATAGAAATTAGGTCATTTAAAGAGATTTTCAGTTTCTCTCCATCAGGTGATCTCCGTCAAGATCCAGGGTTGGTGTTTGGCACAGCATGATTGATGACAGAACAAGGAAACAAGTTACTTGTGAAAGTAAAGGATGATGGAGAATTGAACTAGTTCACGGAGGGGTCAAAATTGGGAAGGAGAGTGCTACCATAGCAGGGGTGATAGGTTGGCAAAATACTGAGAGATGGAAGGATTGTAGGTCATATTGAAGGTGAATAGGTATAGGGAAAGATGGGATGATGAATGTTTATGATTTAATAAAAGAATCTCAGAGTTCTTGATCATGGAAATGATGGCAAGATCAAGTCTGTGACCATTCCTTTGTGTGTAGCTGAGGTGAAATAGAGAATGAAATCATGAGACTTGAGTAGACTGAGGAAGCAAGAAGTTAGGGAACATCAACATGTATGTCAAAGTCCCTTAATAGGATGGCAAGAATTGGGTATAGAGGGATACTGTGAGCCAGACAGCAAACTCATTGAAAAAGAAGTGACAGTGCCTTAGGGTTCAGTACATAAGGGCTATTAAGATCTGGATTGGGTGATAAATTTAGAATAAACCTCAAAGGAGGAGAGGCTGCTGGGCGGAGGCAATAGAGAGAGGATTCTTGTAGTGACGAAGGGGAATAAGTTGATTTCCGTCTCCCCCACCAGGACCAGTGAATTAGAGGTATGAAAGAAAGTGCCTGAACAGATGACCAAGGAGGCAGTGTCATCTGGAAAGGGCTAGGTCTTAGTATGTGTCAGGAGATGGAAGGAGCAAGAGAGGATGAGGTTTAAAATGATAAAGTGGGTTGTTTGTTATGGAGTAAGGGAAATTGTATAGAGTGCTGGGTCTGGAATCAGGAAGACTCATCGTCCTGAGTTCAAATCTGGACTCAGACATTTATAAGCTGTGTGACCTGGGCAAGTCACTTAACCCTGTTTGCCTTAGTTCCTTATCTGTAAAATGAACTAAAGAAGGAACTGGCAAACCATTCCAGTATCTTCGCCAAGAAAACCCTGAAATGGAGTCATGAAGAGATATACATGACTGGGGGGAAAAAGACGAACACAAATTTCTAGAAAATAGCAAGGCACCTTTAGAGAAAAACCCAACTTAGAGGAAAAGACAGTGTCCTCTCTAGGGGGTTTTCTATTGCTACTCTCAAAGTCAAGCCTTTCACTAGCAGGAGAAAGAAGAGCCAAGGTAAGCATGGCAGCTGAGTTGGAGGGCTCCAACTAAGCTTGTGCAGTTGGCCATTCAACCTCACCACCAGCACCTGCCCTAGCTCTTGAGCGCCTCCTGGTGGTTAGAGTCAGGAAGAGGGGGACTGTGGGTCAGGGGTCAGATTGTAGAAAGGGCTGGCTTAACAGTAGGAGTTGGCAGGGCTTTCTATGGATGTCTTCTTGCCTCTCAACTCTGTGATTGAAAGGAAGGGTGGACATAGTACCCACCATATGTACTGGCTTTCTCCTGTCATGTGCCAGGCTCCTAACAGTTGCATGGGGAAAATCTTAGAAACTGCCAAAGGGTGCTCTGTGACTGTGAGAGTAGATACATATATGCAGGTGGATGAGTAATTGGATTAAATTTATCTACCACCAAAGTAAGGATATTCCATGCCAAATTCTAATTTAAGATGTGAAAGGACCTGAAATACTCCGGAACACTCCTTTTTTCTTGCTGAAGTGAATTTGTTAGTGTGTTGGTTAAAAAGGGGGGGGGGTGGCTTTTTTGGAGGGGCATAAGGATCATAAGGATCACTTTTGGCCATGACATCTGAATATATCTCCTAATATTACTGCCTTTTGGGCTAAACTTTAATAGCCTGTGCTTGTTCTCCCCAAGTTGTTCACTGCCCATCACACACCTCTATACCTGCGGTGTCAGAGATTGGAAGCTAATCAACTATGCCTGATAGAGAACCATCCCCTAATTCCCTATAAAACTGACCACTCCTTGCTTACCTTATAAGTAAGCAAGTTGCCCTGATGTAGAGGGCACAATGACTAGGGCCATCCTATGTATCACTTGGGAGAAATGATTGCAAGCTCGAAGAGCTAGATATGGCAGGTCCAAAGTCAACCCCTCTAGTAGACCATCACTGATCCCTTTTCCTCCTCTGCTTTGTCCTGAATACCACTGCACTGGAGATTCCAGTGACCTACCTGCTTATATCCTTTCCCTGTTACCTTTGCCCTCATCTTCTCGACTATGTGAGGTATAATTTCAGCCTCTGGACCTTTCCTTGTATGGATGAGAAAATATCATGACAAAATGTCTATTGCTTTGTCACATAAGAGGTCTGACCCTTTTTTTGTGAAAACCTCTAAGGTAAGGGCCCAAACTTCTGGAAAAGACTTGGGAAAGTTAGCAAGTTCACTTCAAAGGAAGGATGTAAAAAATCTTGGACTCCTGGAGAAACTCTTTCATATCATTCACATCATTCCATGAGGTAGAGAGTAGCTCCAGTAGGCATGACCCCACAAAAGCGATTTTAGTCTGGCCAGCAGAGAATCCCAGGGGTTGGAGGTCCATAAACAAGTTGTGTTGGTCCCAGACCTCTGAGAGGTTCTCCGTTTAGTCAATGAAAAAGCCTTAGTGGCGCTGAGTGCTGTCTGGGGCCTGGGCTTCTGCCTCTAAGCATTGCCTAAACCAGGAATTTGTAGCCTCAGGACCTGAAGGGAATTTGTAACAAACTTGACTGGGTTTTTTAGAGGCCTGAGAACAATGGTTGTCCTATTGCCAGAATCTCTGAAGTCCCCTAACTTGGTGGTCTGTCAATTTGCCATATAATCAGTCATATTCTGTCCTGGGCAAAGCAACTCGTGCTAGTAATTAGGAAAATCTCCAAACTGGAGTGAAAGATTTAATCCTTGCCTGTGGTTAGGGAAGCAAAGTTTGAGTTAGGAGAGCAGGTGTAGTCCAAAGGCATGCTGTGTTCCTTCTTGGAGTTCCTACCCCTTTCCAGGCCACCAAGATCTGAAGGGCCAAGACAGGTGGGAGAACCAGAAGCAGATCAGAGAATTTGCCAGAAATTAGAAAGCCTAAATACAGGGAATTCCAGGGAGCTGACACTTTGTCCCCAAAAGTAAAGCTGCCTCAGAGCATGTCTTCTTAATGTGGGAGTTTGTGTGCCTCATACCTGACTAGCAAAGGTGACCTGAGCCAGGTGTCTCTCTTTCTCTTGACTCGGCTTCTCCTACTGAGCTCCCCTTACCCCTACTCTTGGTCTCTTGGTTCTCTGCTGATCTGAGGGAGTCATGGAGTCTCTCTCTCTCTCTCTCTCTCTCTCTCTCTCTCCTCCCGTCTCTTTTTCTTTACTTTTTCTTTCATTCTTTCTTATATATGAAACTCAACTCTGTTACAGTTTTCTTTTAAAAAATCACATATTAAATTTAACACCAGTCTAACAAAATTGCCTGGCTTGCCTGTGTTCCTTTCTGGACTTCCTTCTCTTGACTTTTGTGTATTTTTTAAATATTCATTTGCTCCCTTTTCTTTATTCAATTTTTTTGTATCACCATCACTACCCACTAACCTCCTTAACAACTCCTCTTCGAATAGCAGCCACCCTTTGTAAAAATATTTATAATCAAGCAAAACAAAGTCAAACATTGTCTGAAATATATCTTTTATTTACCTGTAATTTATCCCCTTTCTGAAAAGAAGCAGGAGGCATGCTTCATCATGTCTTTGGAAGTTGATTAGTTATTGCATCGATCAGAGTACTTAGGTCTTTCATTTTTGAAAAAAGATATTATCGTAATCCTTATAGAAATTGTTCTCATGATGCCACTCATTCATCAGTCTTCCGATCTTTCCCTGAAGGCATCATTTTCATCATTTCTTATGGCACCATAACATTCCATTAAATGGGATGTTACTGACCTATGTTGACAGGCAGCTTCCTAATCTGGGGAGTTCTATGGGTACCAATGAAAGCATAGATCCAACCTCCATCCCTATCCCCACCCTAATAGACCATAATTTGTTCCATCGTTCTCCAATAGATAGCCATCCCCTTGTTCACCAGTTCTTGGCTATAACCAAATTGCTACTCTGAGTATTTTTGTATGTACAGTTTCTTTTTCTGATCTCTTTTGGGTACACACTGATAGTAGGATCTCTGGGTCCAGGGGTATGCACAGTTGCGACTTTTTTTTTAAGTACAGTTACCAGTGGCTTTCCAGAATGGTTGAACCATTTCACAGTTCCATCAAGAGTGAGTGTGTTAGTATGCCTGTCCTCCCACACACAGTCTATCCTAAAATCACCATTTTTCTTTTTTAGGCGTATCTTTTTCTAACTGGTGAGTGTGTGGTTGAATTTCAGCGTTGTTTTAACTTATATTTTTCTTAGTGATAGTCTTATCTGAAAAATTAATATGCCAACTGTATTTCATTGATAAAAATACTGAACAGCACAGGACCATGGACAAATTTCTGAGGCTTCTACTACAGACCTCCCTCTAAGTCATCAGGGATCATTAAAAAAGCATTGTTCCCAATCATTCAATCAATTTTGGAATCTACCTAATGAGACTTTCTCAAATATTTTGCTGAAATTGAGGCATACTACGTATATAGCCTCCCTTTGAACTACCATCTTGGCAATTCCCGTCAGAAAACAAAAATAGATTAATTTGGCATCATCTGTTCTTGAATGTACACAGAGCTTTATGCTCCATGGCTTTGTATATGCCCTTCCTTAGGTCTGGAACACCTTCCCCTTCCCCTCTTCTCCTGGTGAAATCTTACCTGTCCTTTAAATCCCCAAATGGCATGTTTTTTTTTTCTTAGAGATCCTTCCATTAGGAGCATAGATTTTAGAGCTGGAAGAGGCCTTAGTGGCTATCTTGTAGTCCAACTCTCTCACTTTACAGATGAAGAAACTGAAGCTTAGAAAGGCTAACTGACTTGTCCAGGGTCATACACTAGTCTAAGACAAGGTTCAAACCCAGGTCTTCCTGCCTCCCAGTCCAGAACTATTCACTATGCCATGCTCCCTGTTTCTTCCTTGGACTTCACATAAAACTACTTTACACCTCTCTAAATGTACTTATCAAATAATATTATGTATAATATTTGTGATTCTTTGTGTCTTGGAATTGGGGATTCAGAGCTTCAAGGGACCCTAAAGAAAATATGAACCTGCTATACCCCTCAAATCACCAGACTCTGGTTTTGGTCCCCCAAATTCAGAACCTATTGTCCGGTTGACTATCAGGTCATAAGAGCTAACAGCTTAAATCTGAGAATGTGAAATATGTATGAAATTGTTATACAGCTCCTATCAAATTTTTATTTAAATCCTGCTGAAGTAAATCAGTGCTCTAAAATATATCAACGCTTATTGATATCTTTTGTCACTTTCATTTCCAAATCACTTTCATTTCCTCTCCTACCCAGTGAGTCATCTCTTGTAACCAAATAAGGAGGAAGAAAAAACAAAGTAGTATTGTTAAAACCAAATAATCACCTAAGCCTGACAGCAATGCCTTTTTCTGCCTCTTTCCATATATGGAAAGGGTGGGGCATATTTTCTTTTCCCTTCTTTAGGGTCAAGCTTGGTTATTAAAATTACACCACAGTCAGGATTTTTTTAGTTCTTTCCATTTACATTGTAGTTATTGTGGATATTCTTTTTCCTAAGCAGTTTGTTAGGACCTGGGGTTGGGAAGATCTGAGTTCAAATTTGACCTCAGACACCATGTGACCTTGAGCAAGTCACTTAACCTGTTTGCCTCAGCTTCCTCAACTATAGAATGAGGACAATAATAGCATGTACCTCTCCTTGGGTTGTTTTGAGCATCAAATGAGATAAATTTGTAAAGTACTCTTAATAATAGCTAACATTTATATAGTACTTGCTATGTACCAGGCTCTGTGCTAAGTGCTTTGCAAATGTTATCTCATTTGATCCTCATGACAACCCTTCAAGGTAGGTGCTGTCATGGAATCATTTTACAAATGAGGAAGCCGAGGCAGAGGTGAAGTGACTTGCCCAGGGCCGCGTAGCTAGGAAGTGTCTACAGCTGTATTCTTCTGGCCTCACGTGTTCCTGACTGTAGGAGCTGCTCTATCCACTGCACAGCCACCTACCCAGCTAGCATGTTGTAGGGGATTAATGTATGTTTGTTTCTTTCCTTTCTTTCCTGGTTCTACCTACTTCACCCTGCATCAGTTCATGTAAGTTTTCCCATGTTCCCCTGAATCCTACATATCAAAGAGAATGGACATTTCTTTCAATAAGTCAACCCTTTCCAGGACTTGACTACAATGGCTATACCTTTGTCTGGGTACACTCTCATTTGAACAATGCAAGTTAATGTTCTTTTATTTACAACGACTGTTTTTCTATCAATATACTCTAACCACCCTCTGTTTGCCAGCCTTCCGTCTCTCATATTATGTTAGACTTGAGAGAAGTGCTAAAAGGGTACTAAAGATTTTTCTCAGCAGGCAGAGTTTAAAGGGGACTAAATTGAAATCCTCTGATAACACTTCCAGTTATCTGGCCTGAGAGACACAATAGATCTTAGTTCTTGGAAGGAATGATCAGCTAAAACAGATAGGTAGCTACCAGGGGGTGGGTTGGGGAGATTTCCTGTCTCAGTGTGTCCTGGTTCTTCTCCTTCAACTGATGGAGGACTTATGCTTGTTTGCCTTCAGTGTGTTAGGTGATATTTGTCCTAGTTATGGCTCTGTAGTAGCCATGTAGTTATCCTAACTGACTTAATCAATAATAAACATTTATCAAGCACCTTTATTAGTGTTAAACACTGTGAATACAAAAGAAGGCAAGAGGCAGTCTCTGCCCTCAAGGAGCTTAGGACTTAATAGGGGAGACAACATGCAAATAAATATATACATATTAAGTATATACAAATATACATTAAAAAAGGATAAATAGGAAATAATAGAGCACTAGAATTAAGAGGGGTTGGGAAAGGCTTCCTGTACAAGACAGGGTTTTAATTAAGACTTAAAGGAAGCCAGGGAAGTCAGTAGGTGAATTTGAAGTTGGGGCAGAGGGTGGAGACAGCCAGAGAAAATGTCTGGAGCTAATAAATGGAGTATTTTCTTCATGGAACAATAAAAAGGTCACCGTCACTATGGCAAGAAGTAAGGTGCAAGACTGGAAAGATAGAAAGGAGCTAAGTTATGATGGGCTTTGAATGCCAAACAGAGAATTTTGTATTTGATTCTGGAGGCAATAGGGAGCCACTGAAGTTTACTGAGTAGAGAGTGACTTGGTTAGAGCTGTGCTTTAGGAAAATCATTTTATTGGCTGAATGGAGGATGGGTTGCAGTAGAGAGAGACTTGATGCAGGCAGGCCTTCCAACAGGCTATTCCAATTATTCAGGCATGAGTTGATGAGGACCTGCACCAGAGTGGTGTCAGTATCAGAGAGAAGGTGGGGTATTTAGGACGTGTTGAAAGGCAATAGCTTGGATGTAGGGGGTGAGAGATAGGGAGGAGTTGAGGATGACTTCTACATTTTGAGCTCGAGGGATAGGGAGGATGGTGTGTTGACCTCTAATGACGAAGTAGGAGCAATACAGGTGTGTTTGGCGAGCAGGGCAGGGAGACTGAAGGTTTAGGGAGAAAGATGAGTAAAGTTAATGAGAATAAGGAAAAAACCAGTTCAGCAAAACTAACCAACCAACATATCAACCAAGACTGACATTGTATGTAGCCGTTCACACTCATATTTCTTTACCTGTGCAAAGAAAAGAGGGACGTATATCCTCATCTCTTCTTTTGGGCCAAGCTTGATCATTATTTACAGCAGTTTTAATTTTTTTGGCTGTTTTTTTCTCTATTTATATTGTTACAGTCATCATGTATATTTTTCCTGGTTAGGCTTATTTTACTTTGTATTAGATCATATGAATTTTCCCAAGGTTCTTTGGAGCTGTCATATTAATTGTTCTCTATGGTGCAATGATACCTCATTACATTCGTGTACCACAGGTGGGTTAGGCACTCCCCAATCAAATCAAGAAGCATTTATTAAGCACTTACTATGTGCCAGGCACTGTGCTAAACTATGGGGAAACAACAAAAGGGAAAAAATAGTCCCTGCTCTCATGGAGCAAATCCAGTTCAAGAGAAAGCATGCAAACAACTGTGTCCAAACAAGTTATAGATGATATACAATAGAGCTCATCTTAGAGGAAAAGCACTAGCATTAATGTCCAATCCATGGGTTTTTTTTTAATTCCCAGTTCTGTATACTACAAAAAGTAATACTAGAAATATTTTGGTGCATGTGGAACCTTCTTTTGTTAATTTTTAAGACCAAATAAAGCAAGGATTTCCATATATATGTGTGTATAGAGAGATAACAGAGAGAGACAGACAGACAGACAGACAGAGACAGAGAGAGAGAAATTGAACAGAAAAAGAAGATTGCACATGAACCAGCGACCCTTATTACAAATAGCTTACTTGTGGGACAGTTTCTTTTTATCATTGACATCCTTGATATCAATACCTAGTAACTGGATTTCTGGGTCAAAGAGTATGGACATTTTAGTCACTTTCTTAGCATAATTCCAAATTGCTTTCCAGTCAGACATTTATTAAGCTTCTCTTACAGCAGGGCTGTCCAAAATATGGCCCACGGGCTACATGCGGCCTGCAGTGCGATTTTATGTGGCCTACCTGTGGGTTTTAATTTTCACGAGCGAAAAAATAAAATAATAATTTGCATGGAATACGTATTAGATTTTTTTAATTCCATCACTAGTAAATAATCTCATTGATGTTAATTTTCTTTGGTGTTTTTAAGCAGTATTATTGACAGAACATATTGCACGGAATTTTCAATCGATCTGTGGGATGCATTTGGTCTGTACAATGCAGACTAGTCAGTATGCACCTACCTTTATACTGTTGTGTTGTTGCTTTGTTGTTTTGTGTTTGCTTTCACACTTTGAGCCTGTCGTATTGATGACACGCATTCCCCCACTTTCTGTTAGTGTACTGTATTTTTTATTCTGGATGCAGCCCTCGAATAATTATTTTATTTTAATGCGGCCTTAAGATAACCTAAGATTGGACAGCCCTGCCTTACAGTAAAGAGTCCCAACCTTGTAGAAGTCCCAGAGGAATCCTTCAGCAGATGAGAAGCCTCCCTTCTCTCTTTTTAAGTACCTCTCTCCCCTAGGTTACTGCTTTGCCAGAGCAGTTTGGACGGACTTAACCTGTCAGCTTTTGTCACTTCCAGGATTTTAAGAGATGTGTTTAACTTGCAACATAAAATGTGGACTTGCTTCTTTTTATTTTGGAGGAATGATATCATCAAGGGGCTGAAGAGAGTTAAGGAACACCTGCTTGGAGTGATAAAATACATCACTGTCATTTGGATAGCACAAGCAAATGCTTGTTGGATTTTTTTACTTAAAGCAGGAAAAAATTATGTGACAGGGATTTTCCTAGTGAGATTTATATGTTAAATATCTACTAATACAATATGGGAGGGTTGTCTTATTTAAGGCCTGCTTTCTTGCAAATCCCAGATGTGTAATCAAAGGGAAGTCATGGGATCTTTCGGAGCAAGACAACTCTCTAAGATTTTGGGTTACAGACTAGGTGCCAACATGTATCAGTGGAGAGAGTTTCGGCACCAGGATTTCCTATGCTGATGATGAAATTACATGTCCAGAGCAACAACAGAATAGCAGTGTAGTCAACAGGCTTTGCTTAAATACAGTTAGATTTATTAGAAATCTGGTGACAAAACATCCTTGGCTCTACCTGGAAGGGCAGACAGACTAACTTGATCCTGAAGATAGATATCAGTATAAATCTGGCTTCAGTAGTCCCCTCATTGGAGAGACATATATAGATCACAGTATGCTCAATTCATAGCGGATCTCTGTGGGTAGCAGTAAATAAAGGATTTTCCCAACAAGTTTGCAAGGGAGTGGAGAATCTAAAATCATGTCACTCCTTTGAAAATAACTTTGATGAGTCATCAGATCTATCCCAGTCTCACAGGGAGGCCACTTAGGCAGACAAAACTTGATCCTATTTTAAGGGAAGGGTTGACAATGAGCCAACAAAGTGAATTCTTCAGCCACTCCCCAGGACCATGTTCCAGAGTTTTAACTGTAATGGTCAGAAAATTCTTCTTCATATCTAAGCTAAATCCTTCACTTCCAAGTTTAAGACGATTTTTTTCTAGTACGTCTTCAGTGGAATATAAGAACGTATGATGTCCATCTATGAAAGCCTTCCTCATTGCTTGGAAGATTATTATTGGTTTTCTTTATTACTATTTATTTTTGGTTTTTATTATTATTGTTGTTGTTGTTGTTACTGGTTTTCTTTCCTCCCAACTAAATAATCTCTTCTTTTAGCCTCTGTTCATTGGTCATATTTTCCAATTCTTTCATCACCTTTGTGGCACTCATCTGAATCTTCCCCAAGTTCTCCAGTGGCTGTCAGTTGTGAGAGCTTAACCCAGATGTGATATCTTACCAAGGCTATATAGCCAATGCTAATTAGAATAGATGACTATGTTGTTCCAATATACTGCCTTCCTATTTATACATCCTAGTAAAGCACATACCTAAAATCTCATTACGAGAAATTCCATAGGTGTTCCAGATTACATTTTAATTTTTTAAAGTTCCATTATAGCATAGCAATTTACAAGTCTCTTGGGGTTATGAGATTTTAATGGATTCTTGGAATCCATTAAATGGAAAATTACACAGTAGTCCTATCTTAATTAACACTAACGATAATTTTGTTAGAATATTGTGTTGAATATGGGGCTACTATTCATTAACGAATTTGTAAAATAAATCCTGATACTAGAGCAGTTCTGAAAAACAGCAGTTAACATTCCTTTCAGGTTAACACTGATCTACTCATTCATCCATTTCACAAACATGCATTATTCTATCGTGTGTAGAGGACTGTGCTAGGTGCCAGAGAGATATATTTAGGTAATACATACCCTGCCCCCACAGAGCCCTCAGTATGGCAAGGGAAATATCAAAAGTACTAATAATTGCAATATAAAATACTTCTCTGGGGCAGCTAGATGGTGCAATGACTAGAGTACCAGCCCTGGAGTCAGGAGGACCTAGTTCAAATCCAGCCTCAGACACTTGACACTTACTAGCTGTGTGACCTCAGGCAAGTCACTTAACCCCAATTGCCCTGCCTTCCCCCCTCAAAAAAAATTAAAAAAAAATACTTCTCTTCTTGAGGTGAAGATCAAATGTCACCATAGCCCTGCTAGGGCCTATTTGAAGATTCTTCTAGAGGACTTTCATTATTTTTCTAATGATATAATGGGGAAATCAGGGAAGGCCTCTTAGAGGAAATGGCATCTTAATAGGGTTTTAAGGGAGAGGTAGAAATTTAACAAGTAAAAGAGGGGCAGGAGAACATTCCAGGAATAGAAAATAGAGTAGCCAAATGTACAGACTTGAGAAAGGGCAAGACGTATTTGAAGGGGAGAATAGTCGGGTTTGGCTGGAGTGTAGAATGCAAAGGTACTGGAGTGGTTTGCCATTTCCTTCTCTAGGTCATTTTACAGATGAGGAACTGAGGCTAACAGGGTTAAGTGACTTACCTAGGGTCACACAGCTAGAAAGTGTTTGAGGCTGAATTTGAACTCATGAAGATAGGTCTTCCTGATTTGAAGCCCAGCTCTCTATCCACTGTACCATTTAATCGCCCCAGCACTAAAGATTTTTGAGCAAAGGTATGGTATGTCCAGGCGAGGAAGATTGTGTTGGTAGCGGTATGACAGATAGATTGGTGGGAAAGAGAGTGAAGAAGACTGTCTCAGAGGTTAAACCAAGCAGGTGGTAATGAAAGCCCAGGCTATGTATGGTGCTGGTACTGGGCATAGAAAAAGGACTGATGTTCAAGATAATATGGAAGTTGCATTTACAGAACTTGGAAAGTGATACAATTTGAGAATTGATGAAAAGAGTCAGAGATAATCCCAAGGATTTAAATATGGGAGATTGGACTTTTGGTGGTGCTATTGATAGAGAAAGTGAAATGAGAAGAGGTTCTGGGTTTGGGGAAAAGATAAACTGGTTCATTTAGTGAATAATCATTTGTTAATTACTCACTGTTTGCCAGGCATTTTGCTAAGCCCTGGGGATAAAAAAAGAGTCAAAAGACATTGCTTACTCTCAAAGAACTCATAATCTAATAGGAGAGAGAACAAGCAAACAAATATGTACAAACAAGGATATATACAGGCTACATAGGAAATGAATAAGAAAAGGAAGGCACTAGAATTAAGAGGTGTTGGGAAAGGTTTCCTGCAGAAGATGTGCTTCTTTTTTAGTTAGGTAAAGATCAACATTGTGGGTAGAGGAGCTGACCCAAGAAGTAGGGCTACCTTTTCTTTTGTGATTTGGTGGAATTATGGGATGGGATGGAATGGAATGGAATGAGAGATGGAAGTTTGTTCCAGGGAATTGAGGAGAAAGTGAATAGGGATCAGGTGGAGGCATTAGAGAAAGTATGAGGAATGGGGGAGGGAAGTTAGGGAAGCTTATGTCGATCTCAGTGAAGTAGCAGGCTACTATAAACTGGTGATTATCCTCAACTTCTTCTTCCATACCTATCCTATGGGTTTGGGAGCTAGACCGGAGGCGTCAAACACACAGCCAGCAACTCTCCACAGTGGTGCCCCAACCAGACTAAAATGTATTTGGGAAATATTTAATAAAATAAATAAAAGTATAATAAAGCATAAATAACATTGCATTTTAAAACTAAGTTAGTGTGGCCTTCAGAGATCCTTATGTATCCCTGTTTCTATTTGAGTGTTTTGCTATGGCTCTAGGTTTTAAATATGTGGAATCTTAGGTGGAACAGGCAAAAAGATGTTTGTCTGGAGTTCAGAATAGAGATAAAACCTTAAGACACAGATCTGGAAGTCATTTGCATAGAGGTGGTAGTTGAAAATATAAAGACAGTGTAGACGGTAAAAAAAAAAATGTAAAGCAAATAAAGACACAGAAGAAAGCAAAGAACTGAATCTTGGAGATGACTCACATTGAAAGGCTTGGAATAAGATAAGGAGCAGTTTAAAAGTTTGGAGGAAGCCGGGAGCATATTGTGTTTCTAAAGCCCAGGGAAAAGATTTTCCAGCAGGAGCAGGTGATCAACAGTGCCAAATGCTAGAGAGAGTAGGTTAAGGTAGTTAAGCAACTGAAACAAGGCCATTTTATCTGGTGGCCAGGTCACTGATGACCTTTTTGAGAATAATTTAAAAGAGTTGTAGGAGTGGAAAGAAATGAGCAGAAAGTGAGTAAGGACAAAGTGGAGGCATTAGGGCAATTTCTCCTCCCAGAAGT
Organism: Phalanger gymnotis; assembly: GCA_028646595.1. Taxonomy (NCBI): domain Eukaryota; kingdom Metazoa; phylum Chordata; class Mammalia; order Diprotodontia; family Phalangeridae; genus Phalanger; species Phalanger gymnotis. The sequence goes on along the minus strand of CM053623.1, from coordinate 295,123,162 downwards.
TTGCTGAAGCAGGCAGAAGAGCTATGGAACATGTGCTAGGTGATCCAGAAAGGTCACACAAAGTTTATTTCAAGATTATGGAAATTCTAGTGTTTGTAAGTAGATGGAAAAAAGCCAGGGAGAGTAAAGAGAACTGGATTTAGCTCTGGTTTCAGATCTTGCTTGGTAATTATTGTGTGATCATGGCAAGTCATTTAACACCATTGAGTCTGAGTCCTTATTTGTTACAAGGGAAAGCTTTTATTTTTTCTTTTTTTTGAGGGGGAGCAGAAGAGTTAGGAAGAGCAGTGACAAATACACCAAAAAAAAAAAAAATAAAGGAAGTGTCAATATATCATTTAAAAAGTAAGCCAAAGAAAACAGAAGAGGACACAGACAAGCCAGGAAGTGGTGGAACTGTACAGTGAAGTTTGAATTACATTTAAAAATGCAAATTACACACAGTGGGGGGAGGTGTAAAATGAGATATATATTTCAGACAAGGCCTACATCTGTTTGTTATAAGAGTGGGCCTCATTTTTTGTTTTTTGGATGGATGGTGTTTTGGGAGGGTAGTGGTGTCAAGAAAAAAAGAAAGAATATTAGTGAAACATTTTAAAAAATACCTAGAAAAGTGCGCAAGGAAAGTCAGAAGGGAACATTGACAAGCACGGCATTGTTTGAACTGAGTTAAATTTAACTTATATGTGTTTTAAAAATCCAAGTGGTACACAATATACAGTGTCATGTATAATCCTCCTTTTCTGTTCTTTGTACAAAGAAATGTTCATACTTGTCAAGTTCATAATAATAAAAATTTTTTCTTTTTCGGTTGGATGGTCCTGCTTAGTACAGAAACTTTATAGAAACTTATAATTTAAAGCTGGGTCTCAGTTTTCTCATCTCTAACATGAGGGACTTGGACTGAATTATTCCTGAAGTTCTTTGCGATTTTAAATTTATAATCTTTTGAAAGAAATAAAGTTCTTGTAGTAAGCAGGCAGGTATTCAGTCAATAAACATTTATTAAGCATTCCTATGTGCTAAGCATTGTGCTAAGGCTAGGGATACAAAAAGAGGCAAAAGACAGTCCGTGACCTAAAAGAGCTTATGATCAAGTGGGGGATACTACAAGCAAACAAATATGTACAAACAACCTGTTTATCCTGAAGTCAAAATAGCAAATATACGAGAAGGAAGGCACTAGAATTAAGAAAAGTTGAGGAAATCTTCCTATAGAAGATGGGATTTTAATTAGGTGAAAATCAAGGTTATGAAGATAAGATAGGAAATATTTAACAAATAAGTGAAAATGTAATAAAACACAGATAACATTGCATTTTAAAAACTGCATTAGACATTGCAAATATCCAAACAAATTAAAAAGTAGGGGAATAAACTTTCAGAAATTCTCAACAGGAAACCAGGTGATCTCAAAAGAATTTCAAAGTATTCAGAATCACATGAAAGAATGCTCCAAATCAGAAATTAATGAGAAATGCAAATCAAAACAATCTTCATTTATGCCCTGTAAATTTTCAAAGTTGACAAAAAATGGTTAATAATCAATATTGGATGGGGAAGGATTTAGGCATTGTTGGAGGAGCTGTGAAATGGTACAACCATTTTGGAAAGCAATTTAGAATTAGGCATATAAAATGTCTAAAATGTTCATATCCTTTGAACTAGAGTCTCCATTACTGGGCTTATGCCTTAGGGAAGCTGTTGATAAGAACAAAGTCCATATATATGTCAAAATATTTATAGTAGCACTTCTCTTGATGACAAAGATTTGGACACTAGGCAGATGGCCATTGACTGGGGAATGACTAACAAATTGTGATATGTGAATGTAACAGAGTATTACATTCTATGCTGTAAGAAATGATGTATGTGTTGAATGTATATTAACAATGGAGTAAGCACAGCCAAGAAAACAATATACACAATGGCTCTACAATAACATAAATGTAAAGAACAACCACACACACAAATCAAAAATGAACATAATAAAATTATAAATATCAAGCATGACTCAAATGAAGAGATGGGGGGATACTTTCAACCCATCCCTTCGTGAAAGTGGGAAGTCCACAGGTGTTGCACATTGTATGTTTTCAGACTTTTTCAGACTGCTAATTTTCTTCCCTTTTGGTGGGGGGAATTTTAAAAATATTATTTATTACATGGAATGATTCTCTGGGAGGGGAAAGGGAGAGGTATTGGAAAAAAAAAAACCATGATAATATAAAAAAAACAGAAGACCAATAAAGTTATTTAAAAAAGAAAATCAGGCAATTCCAAGCCATGAAACTCATTCACCTTTATCGTCTGGGAAACAGATAAGCAAAGGACAAGGGAAGGATGGGCAGGAAAAGGGAAAAAAAACACCTTGGATCAGGAAATTTTATACAGTGCTAGTACTCCTCCCAGGCTATAGCACCCAGACCTGTCCACTGGTGACTGCTTCACATTCTCTTAGTGAAGTACAGGTAAGGGTTATAACTTGTGTATTGCTAAAGGTGTTCAGATGTAGAGCCCTTTTCTTACCTTCATATGCCTTCAGCAAGTCTGTTTCGTGGAAATGCTTTGAAAACTTGAAGCTTGGAGGTTTAAGGGCCCCCAAAAGATGTGAGCAGGATTCCAACGGTCCCAATAAATATTTCTGGGAGAGGGCAATGAATCAGATTTACTTTTACCTTTTTATCCCCACCAGAGCTTAACACAGTGTCTGGCAGCTGGTAGGTGTTTGAGAATGCTTGGTAGACTGTTAAGAGATTTTATACCTTTAAGAGTTTTTATACCTTTTTATCTTTTAGATCATTTACTATTCCCCATCCAAGATTGAAACCCTCTCTCATTACAAAAAACACCAAATACATACATCTTGTCTGACAAGGTAATGTGCTTTGTTCTGTTCTCTGTCCATCTCTCTGAAATGAATAGGATTTAGTATGTCTTCTCCAGATGATTCTCTTGTTTTTTCCATTATGTAGAATTTAACTTCTTTTTGGTGACTTTTAAAATTCATCCCATCTATTGCTTACTTTCTTTGCCTTCAGTTTATGCTAATCTTTCCATCTTTCTCCAAATTCTTCATATTTGTCATATTTTACTGATATTCCATTACATTTATGACCTTTTAAAAAAGTTATTTATTCCCCAACTGATGGGCACTCAGTTGTTTCTAGTTCTTTGCTAACATAAAAATGTTGGTGTTAATGTGAACATTGGACCTTTGTTACTTGGGGGGGAGTGGGGCTGGGGAGACAGATTATTATGAGAAGCCTTCAAGACTGAACCCACTCTCTGCTAGAGCTTGAGGGCTTTGAAGGACCTGGAAAGAAAGGACCTAGACTTGATGATCGCTAAGGTTCCTTCTTGTTTTAATTTTATGATCTTAAGGTCAAATAAAAAAGATGGGGTGATCATGTTTGAGCAAGCAAGTACCTGTAAGGGAGGCAGGAGAACACCCTCTGTGATGAATTTATGGGAGTATATGGTCAAGTCACTCAGGATAGGTTATAATCTGCCTTGTTGGGAGGAAAAATACCTCTGTAGATTTTTAAATCAGAGCCATAACTGAGTTGATGTTTCATAGAAACCTAAATTGGCCCGGATACTTTTCATAGCAGCAAAAAATATTACCTGTAATATATAATGTGTATGTACTATGTATTTACACACACGCACATGTATATGTGTATGTGTATATATCAGATTTCCACTTTGAAACTGTATACAGTTTCTGCTTTTAACTTCCTGTCTTTACCTGGCACTGCAGAACGTTCTTCCTTCCCCATCCGTATCATACACATTCTTCAAAGTTTAATTCAAATCCCATTTCCTTTGTGAGACATTTCCCCAAGCGGTATCTAATCTATACTGACCTCTTTTCATTAATTCCTATAGCACTCGCATCTGACTTATGCATCTATTTCTGTATATTTCTACTTAACTTTAAACATGTATTCTTATATTCTGGCTAGAATGTAAACTTCAGGAGGCTAATAGCCCTAACTGTGGTTAACAAAAACCTATATAGTTATGTATAAATAATAAATTTTACCAGGGTTTCAGTGGATCTACCAATTTCATAATGAGACTATTGACAGTTTAATAAATATGTGAGAAGGGAGCAAATTCATATTTATTGGTTGGCAGTAATTAAATTCAAAATTCAGATTTGACACTAGGAACGAACATTTGCTTTTATCTCTACTGTAGCAAATAGATTACAAGGGAGGCAGCCTGGTGTAATGGAAGGAACATTGGATTTAAGAGTCAAAAGGGCAAGAGATCAAAAAAAAAAAATCTTCACTCTGCCACAGGTGGAAATAATAGTAGCACTTGCAGGTTTGCAAAGCTTTACTTGTCATTCCATTTCATCCTCACCACAACCCTGGTAGGTATGCACCCTGATTATCAGCCTCGCCCCCCTCATTTTACAGATGAGGAAAATGAGGCAGACAGAAGTTAAGCGATTGACCCTGGGTCACGCAACTCATAAGCGTTGGAGGCCCACTTCCCCACCACACATACACGGGCTGCACCCTGGGTCATTTTGATGGGGATGGGATCTTAACTCCCAAGAGGAAGAGACCATTTTTTAACTCTTTGGATCCAGATCCCAAAGAAATGATCTTTTCCTTTTGGAGGTTCAGATCCCATCCCTGGGGGAGGGCTCTGCTTTTTTGGGGGTCCAGATCCTAAAGACACTGCCTTTTCCTTTTGGGGGTTCAGATTCCTATCCCCGGGGCTTTTCCTTTTGGGGGTCCAGATCCCATCCCCATCCACTTTGGGCCTCACTTGTCAGGTGAGGGTGGGGTGGGGCGGCGCGCTCTCCCGGGGGGGGGTCCCTCAGGAAGGATGAAGGACGCCAGTCCTCGGCCAGATCTCCTTTATTATCATCATCATCACCATCACCACCATCCTCGCTCTACCCCGCCTCTCCTCGGCCCTGTCCTCACTTGTAGGTCTTCATGTGCCACAGACCGTCGTTGAGGTAGTGGATGTTCTCGATGCCGATGCCCTTGTTGACCCTCTCGATATCCTCTGCCGCCAGCTTCATGACGCCCACGCACAGCGCGTGCTGCTTGCCCTCGGCCATGATGGCCACCACGGTGTCGGCGGCGGCCGGGTAGAGCTGGGCGCCGGGCGAGGTCAGCCCGGGGCACATAATGTTGGCGCCGCTCAGCACGAACTTGATGGCGCCCTTGTCCACGCGCTGGTGCGGCAGGATGAAGGGGTACTTGTGCAGCAGCCGCAGCGTGGGGTAAAAGGGGCCCTCGCGCTGCCGGAAGAAGAGCAGCTCGCCGTTCACCGTCAGAATCTCGATGTGCTCATGGCAGCGCACGATCTTCACCGGGTCCTTCTTGGGCATGATCTGGTTGAGCCACGGCTCGATGCCCGGGAACTGCTCCAGCAGCTGGTTCTTGATGCCCTTGATGACAGACGTCTTGAGCTGGATGCAGTTGGACACGTTCTCTTTCTCGTCGAACTTCTTAAACATGGTTGCACGCGGGCCGGGGCCGGGAGGGCGCGGGAGGCAGGCGGGGATGGGCGCGCGGCCCGCCGGGGCACGCGGAGGCCGACACAAGTCTCTCCCAGAGGTAAGGACCACGGGCTGTGCGGCCTCCTCGGTAAGTCAGTCAGGCCGCCCGCATTAGGCGCTTGGTCTCAGCCGAGCCCGGTCTGAAAAACCCGAACGCCGCGCTCTCCCGCCCGCCTCCTTAGCCGGCGTGCAGGAACACGCTTTACGGCTGCGCTCCCAGCCCAGGCGTACGTAGAAAAGTCCTTTACGGCTTTAAGTACAGCAAGCGCGTGCGCCACAGGCGGGGCTCTGCGCCTGCGCACTTTCACTTTGAATTTTTCTGCAGACCGACCACCTGAAAGATAGCCAAGAAATTACACGGAACGTTTTTAGTTCTCAATTAAACAGACAAACAAACGAGTTCTTCTTCTTGATGCCAGTCACTTAAGCAAGCATTTATTAGGCGTTTATTATAAGGCAGCCAGTCCGAGCCAGGAGCTCGGTCCCAACAAGCCACGTGGGGGCGGTGTGCGAGGGAAAGGCTCCCCATCCGATCCCAGGAGTGCGGGGATCCTACGGGATGGGGGCGGGGAGAGGGAGCCGGCCCGTGCAAATGCGGGGGAAGGGAGAGGGAGAATCCTACCTAGAAAACATCTAGTGTGGCTGCATTTTAGATGTCACGGAGAAAAGCCATAAAAAAAAAGGTTGTAGTTATGTAATTTGTCTCCAAGCAAATTAAATAAAAAGGGTGGGAGAAGACAGCCCATGTATATACCCAAATCAATTACTATATAGAGTAACTACAAATAAGGAAGAGTCTTCTACTCTTAGCAGTGGACACAGGAGACAAAAAACAAGAATAAGCCCAGTACTGAAACCAAGGCTTCAATCATTGATGGAAGCCCTCAAGAATGGTAATGACCACTCCTTCCCAGAGTCAGGATAAAGGAGAGGAAATCTGGATATAGTCTGACAGGTAGAAAGCAGATTTCAAAGGGCTCAGAGGTAATACAGGATTCCATACAATAAAATGCTACTACCAGGTAGAATGGGAGATGCTTAAGAATGCAATTCAGAAGACAGAAAGGGAATATATTGCAATGAAGAGGAAAAATGAGATGTCTCAAGAGACATGTAAACATACAGGAAACTCACCAACTTAAAAAATGTACAAAAGAGGAAAGTAATATAAGAGTGTGTGGCACAGTTTGGAAAAAAGTTTCAGGAATGCTAAAACTCAGAATGAACTAAGACTGATGAGAAAAGCTAAGGACAACTGAAAGGTTTTTTCTTTTCTTTTTGAAAACGGTATTGGGAGGGAAAAAAGAGACTTAAAAGATCAATAACTTTTGCTTGGGGCGGATGAAGTGATAACACTCAACAGAAAGGAGAAATCTTCCCATTCCTATTTTGTTTGTTTTCTCTGCTAGGGAGAATGACTTTTGTACTGGAAATGACAGAACAAAAATGACTTATAGGGAGCTGATACACAAAATAAGGAGTAAGAACAGCACCTCACTGCCCATGAATTCAAAGTACCTGGCCCAGATGAACCACACCCAAAGGTCCAGAAAGATCTGGCAGATGTGACTGCTGAGCAGTCACTGCCAGGGATATATGAAATAACATGGAATATGGAGTAAGTACCACAAAACTGGAGAAGGGCAAGTGTCCCAGTTTTCAAAAAGAGGTATGCAAACTATTGGCTGGTGAGTTTGACATCAAATTTCCTGGGAAAATTATAGAAAGGATCATCAAAAAGATACCTGTCAAATATTTAGAAAGTGATTTGTTAAAAAGAGTCAGGATGGCTTCATCAAGAACAGATTATAACAGACTAACCTCCACTTCCTTACTAGATGAGGGCAATGATAAATTTTCTTAGCATACAGCTTACCTCAATCCTTAGCAAAACTTTTTTTAATAGCATACTTTAAAAGCCTCTAACATTATTCTTAAAGACAAGATAGAGAAATTCAGATTAGACTATAATACAAATAGACAAACTCAAAACTGATAGGATAGATGGAAAGAGTAGCTGGTTCAATATCAATAGAGCAGAAGGTATCCAGTGGAGTACCTCCAGGGACAGCTTGGCTCTGTGCTGCTTAATATTTTTTATGAATGACTAGAAAAAATTCTAGGTATTCTATTCAAATCTGGATTGCAAGCTTAATATATCAGCAATGTGACAACAGTAGCCAATTAAGAAAGGCGTAGCTTCCAGGAGTAGAGAGGTGATAGCTTGACTTTATTTCTGGTCACCAAGCTGGAAAATATAAAAATGAGGTCAGAGTGGTGAAAGACCGGTGTTCTTGTCATATGAGGATTAGTTGAAATAAATGGTGAGGTCTGGCTTAGAAGATTCAGGGGGCACATGATTGGGGGGGGGTTCAAGTATCTGAAGGGCTATCATGTAGTGGAGGTTATCAAATCTGTTGTTTGGTTTCAGTGTCGTATAAGATGCAACGTGTGGAAACTGGAAAGAAACCAACATAGAATTGATATTAGGAAAGATTTCCTGACAATTAGCTGTCTAAAAGCAGAATGGGCTGTCTCTGGAGGTCCTGGGGTCCTTATCATTGTAGGTCTCCCAGTAAAGACTCCTCCTAGATGTTTTAGTAGGGATTCCTTTGGTGTTTAGATTGGCCACCAAAATTCCTTCCAGTCAAATTCTGTGACTCACCGAATATTATACTATAGTGTAATTATGACTAAAGAAAAATGTTTATATCCAAATTGCATTTCCTAGGTTAAGTATTTTTAGTTAGAGCATATTCTCTTAAACCTATCTCAGAAAGCTTACTTTGGGTAAATAATTGTCAAAAATTGCTTACAATTCAGATTTTCACATTTTCTTTTAAACTCTTCTTTGACACTTCCCTGTTTCTGTTGAGGGTACCATAACGTTTGTGGTCACCCAGGTTTTCAATTCAGTCATCCATGACTCTTCTGACCCCTCCGTAACATCCATTGAATCTGTCCCATCTCTTCACTTGCAAGGCCATGGATCTCATTCAGGGCTTCATCAGCTCTTGGTCAGAGTATTACTACAACAGATTCCTTCTTGGTCTCCAAGTGCCTAGTCTCCTTCCTTTCCAACATATTTACTCCATAGCTGGCAAAAGTAATTTTTCTAAAGCCCAAGTCTGTTTCTTTTTTGCTATAGGATCTTCAGTACTATCCCTCCCATTTTTTTGGTTCTAGACTAACATGCAAACTCTTGCCAGGCACTTACATAACCTCACTGTGCCCCCCCACCCCAATTTCATGTTTCTCTCCCTTTATAAACTCGTCCTAATTTTACCCCAAACTTGACATTCCAGGTCTGTTCTCACGCCTTTGTACAAGTTCTTGTGTCTGAAATGTCATTCTTCTTCACATCTGATGCCACTGATGTGCAAAGAAAGCCCTTTCCGAGCTCCCTGGTTGCCAAGTGTTCTCTCCCACTTGGTTATCTTTTATTTACTTAATGTTGAGTTTCTTTGGTGTGAGTTGAACTAGAGAGCCAATGAATATATATAACTCTCAAATGGGCTATCTCCAGATGAATATAAGACATTCGTAAGAAATAACATTCTATTTCTTGTCACTGCTTAGGATAATGTATGCATTTGTTAAGCACTGCATTTAGTAGGCACTTAGTTGTTGAATTTAAAGGCAAAGAATTTCAGAACTGGAAGGGACTTCAACCTCAGCCACCACTGATCCAACTCATATCTGGGAAAAAAAATCCCCTTTACAACATATCTGACTAATCTTTCCACATGACAGCCTCAATAGTTATTATGCCCTTACCCTGTCTTCTCTTATCCAAGCAGACAGCCCTACCTTTTTTCAAATTACCTTCACTATCTTAGTTGTCCTTTTTCTGGACCCTCAACAGTTTATTAATGGAAGCAGAATGACGAAGGGAGGAAAAGATGGCACCCGGAGTAGAGGTTAAGTTCAGCCAGGAGCTCTGGGGCTTACTACCCCTGTGAAGTTGGGCAAGTCACTTATCTTCTCTGATCCTCAGTTTCCTCATATGTAAAATAAGAAGACTGGACTAAGTCATCTCCAGCTCTTTTAGCTGTGACCCTATGATATATCCTTCCTAAAATGTCATGCCCAGAACTGAACACAATCCCTACAGAGGTGATCTGAACAGGGCAAAGTACGTGGAACAATCACCTACTTATTCACATGCCTCTCTTCATGCATTCATGCTTCGTGACTGCCATATGTCATTGTTAAGTGCTACCAATTGAATCTGCAGTTTGTGACGCTTTTTCAACACATGTAAGACTTTACATTTATTCCTATTAAGTTTCATATCATAAGATTTAATCCAGTCAGGGAGGGAAGAAAAAAAATTGGGAACTCAAAAACTTGTGGAACTGAGTGTTGTAAAGATAAAAAAATCTAAATTAAAAAAAAAACTTGAAAAAAAGATTTAACCCAGTGTTCTAGCCCATCAAGGTCCTTCAGAATCCTGAATGTCATCCAGTGTGTGTTAGCTATGAATTTGACAAACATGTCAACCTTATGTTTATCCAAAATGTTGATGAAATGCCTGGGGCATACCATTGAAGATTTCCTCCTGAGATGACATAAAGGTATTAATGCTGACTCTTTGGGTTCAGCCATCAACCAGCTATAAACTCTTCAGCATGTTGTCATATAGCTTACACCTCTCCATCTTTTCCACAAGAATAGCATGCCAAATCCTTTGCTTTTAAAACCTAAATAAACTATAACTACAGCACTGCCCTATTTTAACAGCTTAATAACTCTGACAAAAAAAGGAAAGGAGGTTAGTCTGGCATGACCTGTTTTTGATGATGCCATGCTGACTCTTTGGGATCACTCCTTCCTCTTCTAGAAGAATTTAAAGATGTTTGGGATAAATTAATAAACTGACCTAGGTGAACAATCTTAGATTCCTTTCAGCTGCAACATTCTAACTGGTCTACTATTATTATTTTTGAAATTGTTCACAACTATTTTATACAAAAGGAGGGAGTCAGAGAGTAAGAAAGATCTAGTTGGAAATACTGGATATTCCCTCAGAAAATCCTTGGAAATTACCTCCAGAATAAGCAGTATCTTTACTTTTAAGGAACAACACAGTAGCAGGTACAATCTAACAAATTGTGAGCACTTAGTCAAGGCTCCTAGGAATGCCTAACCTTTATCATGTTTTTATCTAGACATACCAACAGAGAATTGGTAAATCAACATACGTGTTGAATATTCCCTCTAAGAGATGACAAGGAAGATGCTACTAGGGGAACAAAAGAAACAGGCATGAACTGCTTTTTGACAAACTTTACAATGCACTGAAATTATTTTAAAAATATGAAAGATGAGACTAAAAATACACTGAAGAAAACAATCTAAACAAAGCCAGCTGTAAAGAGCTTAGTACATACATAAATACCAAGAAGACGCTAGAGTGATTAGAAATTGATGTCTTTTGTCAAGAATTCAGTTTTTTTTCATAATGGAAATAGGATCTGGATTCAAGGAAAGATATGATTAACAACAGGGGAAGTCTTTGTAAGAAGCTTTATTATATGAACTGATTTCAATTTTATGGGTAATAGGTTGGAGGATTTCCATTTCTGCTTCGGACTCTTCCTCTGGTTCCTGCCATAAAGTCTGGTATTATGAAAATAGCCTTATGTGTTTTGCAAGAAGATAGTCTGATGGTGGCCACTATCAAAAAGAAAATACTAGTAAGATCAAAGGTTATTTACTATTTTAAGCAAGAATGGTATCTTCTATAAACAGAAATCTTTTTACCCTCTTTTATTTTGTCAGAACTCGTCTATCTGTACAAAATGGAAGTCTGATATATCCATTACCTTTGACATTCAAAGTCAATCTATTTATTAAAAGACTGACTTTGGGGCTCAGGGTCAGCCCCAATTATGTGTAAGCCGATTCAGCTTCCATTATTCACTCAACAATAGGTATGACACAGCCTCAGACATCAGCTTCAGTAACAGCAGACAGGTATATGCCATAGTTATAATTTTTTGAGACAACGTTCTTAAAAGCATGGGAAATAGTGGCAAGGCAGGTTGTTCCTCAAAAGGCCCTCCTGGTAGCACCTTATCAGATTTCTTTTTCTGTACCTATTAATAAATAGACCATGTGCAATAGCACCCACCTGGAACAGTCTAGGTACCGAAAATTCATCCTGGGGACAGGGGTAAATGGGAGAGATTAGCCGAGGCTGGGGGCAACTTTCAGGGTGCCGACGATCTTTAAAACCCCACGATCTGTTACGGTGAAATTGACCTTTGCCCGGAGGGGGGGGACTTACCTGGGGAGAGGGGAGGTTGGGCAGGGTTTTGCTTTTTTTAATCGTTTGGGGGGGGGGAGGGTGTTCATGAGTACCTAACCCTCCCAGAGGTGGTTGGGCTAGGCCGCGGCTGCTGCCCCGGGGGTGGCCCTCCACCCCAGCCGGCTGCCGCGCGCCCTTGTGAGGTAAGGCATCTTTGAGGCCGCAGGCGGGAAAAGCCGAGGCCCCCGCGAGGCAGTGACTGGCCGGAGGCCCAGGCTCATTGTTAGCCAGGCCCCGCCAGCCCGGGCCGTCAGTCCGGCGCTGGGTGACCAGGGCCGCCGGGTGCTGCTCTGGGGGGGGGGACTGGCCTCAGGCGCCTGACGCGGCCGGACAGCGAGCACCGAGAGACGGGCCTCCGAAGGCCGACTCCAGCCCCCGCTGCTAGAGCCCGCTCCGGGCAGGCATGGCCGGGAGGCGCCGGCGCTAGCGGCGTCTCCGCCCCGCGCGCCCGCGCCGGCCGTCCGTCCCCGCTGTTCCTTTGCGTTCATAATAAATAAAGAAGAGAATGAAGGCGGCCGTGAGGAGCTGGGTGGCGGGAGGAACCACCGACGCCAAGTGAAGGCGGCCCGGGAGCCTGGCGGAGGCGCCCAGCCAATGAGGTTTCTTCCTGTGAGCTGAGCCCACGGGGATGATGGGAAGCCGGGGGAGCCGGGGACCGGCGGCGCACCGGCGGCTCTAACGCAGAGGAAGAACGCAAGACGGAGGAGACCCCCTCCCGCCGCAGCCTCACTTTCGCAGCCGGACCGAGCTCCACCCCCGCCTCACCTTTCTAGCCCCACTCACCCGCCGCGCAGCGCTGCACCGCCTCCGTAGCCACGTGATCAGCCCTTCTCTTCCCAGACTTCCTCCTCACTTAAGGGGAGGGGAGGAAAAAAAAATAGACTCCACTTCCCAGAAGCCCTCGGTTACCCACGCACCCGCCACCTTGCGCAGGCGCTGCCCGGGCCAAACGGACACGCTCGTCACGTGGGGGGCGACCGGCCAATCCGGTTTGAATTTCATTTTTTTACTCTCACCCCCCCCTTCAGGAGCGGTTGTCTGATCAGATCGATTTAAGATGGCGACTGTGGAACCGGTGAGTGTTGCCTTCGGCTCCCCCACCCCCTACCGGGTCCCCGCGCTCAGTTCCCCTGGGGCCCGGGAGACTCCGCGGGACGGCGCTCCCAGCGCGCACGCAAACTCCTTTCCGCCCCCTCCCCCTCTGTCGGGCGCTGACCCTGGTGGTGGCGGCGGCGGCGGCTGGGGGCGCCGGGGAGGCGGCGGCAGCGGCGTGTAGCGCACACATTCTAGTGGGGGCAGGCGAGATGAGGGAAGAGAGGTGGGGGAGGGGCGGCGAGGAGCCGGCGGCGGTGGGAGCGCGAGGTGCCCGGATGGGAGAGGGAGGAAGGGGGAGGGAAGTTGCGGGGCCGGGGCCCCAAGCTGGTGGGGAGGCGGCGGGATCAAGGCTGTCCGCTCGGGGCTGGCGGGCTGGGGGCGAGCGCGTGAAGTTCCTTTCTGACTGGGGGCGAAGTGAACGGGGTGGGCCGATAGCGGGGCCAGCGCCTGCGGTGGGGGCGTGCGTCGGGGCTCCGCGAGGTGTCGGGGGTTGGTGAGGCGGGCGGCGGCACGCGCCGAGGCCCTGGACCACGCCGGCCGCCGGGGCTCGGGGAACGCGCGCGAGCAGCCGGCCGAGGTTGGCGGCGCGTGGGGCCGAGGGCGGGGGAGGGGGTGCGGCTCCACCTCGCGATTAGCGAAAGCGGCTCCCGGTGGAGGTGGGGGGAGAAGGAGCGTGCGGGAGCACATTGTCTGCGCCTCTCGGCGCCGGCCCAGGCTGTCAGGGAGGAGCGATGGCCGGTCGAGGGGAGGGGGACCTGGTGCCGGGGCTGGCTGACGCTCCGGGTTTTCCACTGCCCTCCATTCATTCATCCTGGCCCCCGTTCTGCGCAGTGCGCATGCCTTGGACGAGGGGAAGGAGGCCGGAATCCTCGATTCCTCCGAGCCCAGATGGATTGGGAAACCTGCCCTCTTGGGCTGTACCAGGAGGGCGGTACTTCTTACAAGCTGGGTCCTTGATTTCTGGCCGGTCCCGTCTCCCCACCTTTGTCGCTCCCCTCGGGATCAATTTGGCACCGGCCCCATTTTAGACTGCGAGAAGCAAACTCATCTGGGCTAGGAAACACAGTCCACTCCCCCGCCTCTCCCCGCAAAGGGAGATTGAAACGTGTGTCACTATGTGGGGCTTGCCATCTGCCCTACTGGCTGAAGCCTTTAAAGCCCCTACGTGGCAGTTTTAAATCTATAAAACACCCAGTCTCTAAAGCACTTGGGTGGTCATTAAACTGAATTAACAGTATTATAGTAAATAACTAAAATCTTAATTCCTTCAGAAATATTTTTTCCTTTACAGTTAGCAGGTCTCATTTCATTGAGGACTACTTACCTAGTCACTCATCCCAAATTGTGTTGATAGGGATATTTCTGTCGTGCTTGTTATGTATTTAGAAAAGCAGTTAAGAATTGTAAAAAGTATTTTATGATTGAACATACTGGTTTTCTTCTGGTGATTGAAAACCTATTACCCCACCTGTGTACTAACAGTAAAGTCACTTAAAAAAAGACACATACATGTGATTTAAAAAGAGCTCATTTTATATATTAGAAAACTGAGGTCCAGACAAGTTAAAAGATGTGAACTAGTAAAGTATCTAAGCCAAGTTCTTCATCTGGCTACTCAACTCCAAATTCAGTGCTTTTCCTATTATACTTTATTACTTTGTTTTGGGCCTTCTTACTAAGTAATTCCCCCAGACCTGCACAGAGCAGGTTTTTTTGAGTAGTCTTACACTACTTAGATGTTTTTGGTTAAGGGTTGATGACAGTGTAATTTGTAAGACAGTTGGGGAATAAATTTGGTAGCTTTAGAACTCCTAAGGTTCTGCAACAGAAAGAGAAGCAGAATATTTAATTTTACTTATTAACAAAGGATTAACTTTTAAAACATTTGCAGTTTCTTACATCTTTTTCAAATTAGACCTTTTGTAGCATCTACTATACAAGGTTATCCATGGAAGCAAGAGTAAAAATAAAGTAACTTTTAAAATAATAGTGTAATTCCACAAAGAATTGTTTATATTTGAGGGTTTTCAAAACTATACACTATTGCTTTGATTACCACATAGCCAGTACTAATTCAAAGAACAAATTAAACAGTTCTGGATTTCATTCTACCAGATCAGCAGCCTGTAATTTGAAAAACTAGCATGTTGATTCAGGGCTGATTCAGGTGGCTTGGGAGTCTTACAATGAGCATTTACTACCATGATTTCTTTCTACCTGTTCTCTTTTCAAGTAGGCATCTAGAAGGCTTCTATGTATCTGGATTACACTAAATATTGAATCATTTGAATTTTGATACTACTTTTATAACATTTGATCTTACAGAAATAGAGATGTAAAAAATATGTAACCTTTTGGTGTAGGGTTTACAAAATATCAATGTGTTTGATAGTGTTTTCAACTCTGAAACAGACTTATTAATGTCTAACAATTTAAAGTTTTATCTAATGACCCAGTAAGTGTGTAATTAAAATGTGAGTTGCTTTTCTTCATTCATATTCTTTAAACTTAAATTCAGACTATTTCTTTAAACTTAAATTCAGACTATAAACCTCTTTTCTCATAGACTACCAGGTAAATTTTTTTTTAAAGTTTTATAAATATTCATCTCTGGTTTGGCTTAATTTAGTTCAGTAATGATGCTCCCTAAGCCACATTCTCCCTCCATTCTTTAGCTCTGTAAACAGAATTGTAATTTGAATCAGACTTCATTATAATATTTTAAGGGAAAACAACTTTTGTATAAAAATCTTAAAGAAATTCATCATGATTAAGTATTAAGTTAGCATTTTGTGCATATGTAAAATGTACTCTATCATTCAGCTTCTCCTGAGGCTAAGGACACCTGTCCCTTGTACACAGAATGTGTGAAACTTTCTTTTTCAGTTTTCCTTTGTGAAAAGAGAACATATAATTTTCTCATTTGTTGAGAGTTTTCTGTCGAAGTGAATTATTTGAAGTAAAATGTCACTGTCCTCTTTTGTATTTTTAGTTATTTCTTGGTTAGGCCAACACTAAATATTGCTGGTACGTATGGGTGTGTATGGTGTGGTATGTGTATGGTATTGATGGATGTATTTGACAGCTAGTTTTCCTTTTTGTGAGATTATCTTCCTTTACTATACTATTTAATATAATAATGTTATATGGTGTGTAATCTGTAATATAAAATATATGTTGTCATTATATATAATATATACAAAATATATAGTGTTAAATAATACAATAATATAAGCCAATGACATTTGGTTTTTATGGTTCTCTTTGACTGAAATGCTAAGTGCCTAACAAGGTATGGTATAGTTGTAGGTACTTAATAAATTCTTGTTGAACACAATTCTAGATTTCTTGGGGCTTTATTTTATTTATTCATTCATTCATTTATTTGTTTATTTATGGTTAAGAAATGCAGAGTCTAGTATGTGTAATTTCATATTTGATCTTTTTACTAACCTCTTCCTTTAAGTTGTCTTTCATCCCTAACTGTATATTAATGTCTTGTGAACCTATTACTTAGAGAAACTTTGATTTCTTTTTTTGTAGTATTTATATGACTTTAAGTATAACCAGTTCTGCAGTAGACTTGTTGTCATAGGATAATAGATTAAATATGGAAGGGACCTTAGAGTCCATCTAGTTCAACCCCTTTATTTTACAGATGAAACTCTTGAAACTCATCAAGGTTAAGTGACTTGTACAAAGCCACTTAAACAGAAGGGATTTGAACCCAGGCCCTCTGACTCTTGTTCTTTTCACCATGTCATGCTACCCTCTTTCTTCCCTGCTGTTCCTGGGACTACAAAATTCATTTCTGAAAGAACAGTAATATCTCATTAAATAATAATAGCATTTATATATATAGAGCACTATAATAATGTTTGCAAAGTGCTTTACAAATTTTTTTCCTTTGATCTTAACAGACCAATAGATGGGTGTTATGATTATTTGGACTTAGAAATGAAGAAACTGAGAGGTTGTGACTCGCCAAGAGTTGCATGTGTAGTAATTGCCTGGGGCAGAATTTGAACTAAGGTCATCCTGATTCGCTCTTTATCCATTGTACTGTTTTAGCTGCCTTCAAATACTGCAGTTAAACCCTTCCCAGATTGATGGGCACTCATTGTGTTTCCATTTCTTTGTTACTAGATACAAATGTTGCTATACATACTTTTGTTATATGGTACTTTTTCTTCTGTCTTTGATCTCCTTGGGTGAATCCTGAGTAGTGTGTTATGCTGAATCAAATGGTTTAGTGAATTTTCTATTATGGTTTCCTGTTAATTTTCAGAACAGTTCAACCAATTCACAGGGGCAGCTAGGTGGTGAAGTCGATAGAGTGCTGGGCCTGGAGTCAAGAATGCTCATTTTCTTGAGTTCGGATCTGTCATTTCCTAGCTCTGTGACCCTGGGCAAGTCATTTAAGCGCTGTCTGCCTCAGTGCCTCACCTATAAAATGAGCTGGAGAAGGAAATGGAAAACCACACCAGTATCTTTGCCAAGAAAGCACCAAATAGGGTCATAAAGAGTCCGGACACAACTGAAAAAATGCCTAAACAGGTTAACTTGGACCAAATAACAATTTTACCAATGCTGCTTTAAGACAATATGCTTTGTAGCAACCCCTTCAATATTCACCACTTTGGTTTATTTGTATGACTGATGAAACCTCTAAACTTTAATTAATATTTTTGTGGCATGGTCTCCTAAGTCAGGAATATCTGGATTCAAGTCCTTAGTCTGATTTGGGTCATTCATATGATTGTTGGTAGTTTGCATTTCTCTTAAAAACTGCCCATTTGTATCAGTTCCATCCATATATATAGGTGTGATGCCTGAATTCTGTTTGAACAGTTATTTGCTGAGTCTCGTATCTCCGTATCCAGCTCTCATAGCTCTCCTGAGCTCCATTCCACTGTCACAAACCCTATGCAGAATGTTTCTTGGCCATCCCTATAGGCTTCTTACACTTGTACAAATTTGAATTTATCCCCTCTTACGCTCCCAACCTCCCCATTTTCAACACCTCTTTCCCTTTGTCAGGAGTACCACCAATCTTCCAGTTACTGAGGCTCACAACCTTAGTCATCCTCTAGAGGCTCTTCACTCTCCCTCATTCTGAACATCCTTCAGCCACTGTTCTCTTGTCATTTCTACTTCCGCACATATCTCTTATGTTAAATGTCCTCTCTGGTTACTCAGCCATCACCACTTCAGGACTATTCTACTGCAGTAGGTGCCTAATTATTATCTCCTCACAGCTGTTAGAGTGATATTCCTAAAGCACCGGTCTGACCAAATTAACTCTTGTGATCAAAAAGCTTCAGCGCCTGTCTGATTTTATTTAGGATAAACTATGACTCTCTTGTCTGTGTGGCATTTCAAGGCCTTCAAAATCTGGCTCCATCCTATCTTTTTACACTGACTTTATATTGCTCCTGCCATGTTCTCTTTTACTTGCCAGCCAGCTGGCCTCCTAGGTATTTTCTGTCCACAAGCTTCCATCTCTTGCCTCTGTGCTAATGTGAATCCCTGCCCTACTTCCCTGCTATAATGTTTTTTGTATTTACTTTATGTTGGTTTTATGATTCCTTATGTACAACATTTCGTTGCCCATTTCTGATCCTTTGCACTGGCTGTCCTCTATTCCTGGAAAGCATTCTATTCTTACTTTGGTCACTTCAAGACCCAGCTCAAGACACAGACTTTTCCTGATTGTAGAGGACCAGCTCTGAGAAAGTCCATTCTAGGATAAGATACAGGCCAGGTTTTCACTGAAGCCTGTTCTTGCTCTTGGGCTGATAAACTCAGGGTGTGGGCTCTCCAAACCCCTTGGCACAAAGGCACTAAACACCACTTGTGGGCTGTTAACACCATACTGTTGCGGCAAAAAGGGAACAAAGCACAAGGAACTCACACAAACGTTTCGCAGGAGAACTTGTTGATCTGCTTGCCTAAAAAGTATATAAGCCCTTTCCCTCAGCTTAATAAATGGAGCTGTGCTGTACTCTCTGCCTGGCCCGTGTCTTCTTTTCATTCTCTGAGGCATCCTTTTTCCCTCTGGTGGCCTGGCCCCATGGAAGCTGGCAGCACCTGATTACCTAGTTAGCTGTTGGTGCCTGCCCTCCCCGCTTTTCCTTGTACATGGCATTTTATTGATAAGGTGTAAATTCAAGAGGGCAGGAATTCTTGCCATTTTTTGTGTCACAGCACCTGGCACTTAATAAGCACTTATTTAAATATTTGTTGGCTGATGTGTTTACTTACTAATATTTGATTTGTCTTTTTCCTTATTCCTGTTCTTCTCTCTCCCCTTTGGTAATAGAATGTAGTCTCAGAGAAGGTCTGTTTTCATATATTTTAACGTTTTTTTGTGCTCAAGCATTGCTTTATCAATGCTTTTGAATTGAATGTTTGCTGTAATTTTCCCAATCAGAAGCTTCTATTCTTATTCTAGCTGTATTAATTTGTCTTGCAAAAACAAATTTTATATATAATCAAAGTTGTCTCATCTTTTATGATCACTTTGATACTCTTGACTTTTTATTTTGTTTAGTTCTCTAACGTAACCTTTTGGTTATTTGGTAGCATATTAACTAAATTAGTGTCATTTTAAAATATATATTGGCAAAATAAGCAATGAATATTTTTCCAATTAAGTTTTCTTTGATTATTATAAGATGTTTTTTAGTTAATAGTGATGAATATTTTTGGTAGGTTAACCATGGGTGTATTTTATGCATTTTGTGGTCATTTTTGATGGAATTTCGTTTTCTCTTGCCTTTGGATTGTGTGTGTGTGTGTGTTTATATGTCGATTTTTGTGAGTATATTTTATATCCTGCTCTTTTACTACAGTCATTTTTTGTTGAATCACTGAGATTCTCTAACTTCATATCATCTAAACAGGAATAATTGATAATTTTATTTCTTTGCCTATGTTTATTTATTTCTTCCTCTTTGTCTTACTTGCTATAGCTAATTCTAGTACTGTATGAAATAATAGGGATAATAGACACTTTGCTTTATCTCTGATTTTATTGGAAAGTCTTCTAGTATTTCTCTTTTACAAAAAATGATAGTTTAGGGGTTTGGGGTAGATAATGTTCATAAGAGTACAGAGGGACATAGTGGGTAGAGCATATCTGGAATTAGGAAGAGACCTGGATTCAAGTCAGACATGCTGGCTATGTGACTCTGGGCCAGTCACTTAATATCCCTGTGCCTTAGGCAACTTCAAATTGTAGAGCAGGTACAGACTAATCTCAGTTGGCAGAGGAGTTTGTTTATCTGGAGTACCTAATACTAATGAAATTATTTGAGTTCAGTCTTCCCACCCACTCCCCCAAATGCTTATATTAAAATCTGTCTTACTCCCCTACTTTTTTTTTAAGGTTAGTAACCTAAAGACTGCCGTATTCTGAGAAAGAAATGCTTATAATTTGTATATTTCCTTTACTTACAATATAAAATTCCTGCATATTTCTTAATTTGAATGAATGTATACTACTTAAAAGTTCTAATTAAGTTGGTATTTGATGTTAACATTTGTGATTTTAAAAAGCCCAACTGCTTGTATTTCTGAAGCTACGCTATTGTCCTATATTCAGTAATAAATGATTTTCTAAACAATGTAGAAGAAACTCAAGAAAATAACACTGAATTCAGGGACCAAATAAACTTGAGAAAGTGTACATTAATAATTTTTCAAAAATTTTGTTGTGTCTTAAAATGTTTTTGCTTCCTTCCCCATTCTACTTGATTTGACTGTAATTGATATTTGTGGATGAAAACAGCACCTTGGGAAAAAAGAGGAATGCAGCTAGGTGGTGAAATGAGTAGAGCACCAGCCCTGGAGTCAGGAGGACCTGAGTTCAAATTTGGCCTCAGACTCTTGACACTTATTAGCTGCGTGATTTTGGGCAAGTCACTTAACCAATTGCCTCAATTGCCTTGCCTTCCTCCTTCCGAAAAGAAAAAAAAAATAGCACTTTGCCAGTGAATGTGGTACAACCAGAAAGAATTTATTTGTAAGTAAAGAATAATTTTATAACCAAATTAAGTACAAAGGACTTATGAAAGAAGATACTGTTTCCAGAGGAAATGTTGAATAAATAGAAATATGTATAGCATAGATTTATATATTCGTATACACACATTTGTGTCTAATGGTAGCCTGGAGGGGGAGGGAAAAAAAAAAGAAAGTTACATGATGACTTTATTATATATTTAAAAGGGAAAGCAAATTGTATGTAATAGATCTGCAGTTTCATGTGAAAAAATAAATTAAAAATTTCCCTAGGCTATGCTAGTCTATTAATTTTTTAATAAAATTACATTTGGTAAATAGATACATAATTGTCAAATTTTCCTACTGTTTGGGGAACTTGTAAAAGAGCATAACAATTACTTGTTGCAAGGGACTAGGAAATCTTTAAAATCAAAGTTAGCTTTTTGTATTTGCAGAGAGTTCTAGTTTTAAATGCAATACTTAGCTATTGTAGTGGTAGTCAACAAGGTAGCTGTATTTAAAAGACTGGTACTATATTTATTAAAAATGCCCTTAAGTGGTCATCTAATAGAATATGGAACAAATTCTGTAGCTTTCACCATTACTTTGTTGGTTTCATGTAATGTATGATTGTAGGCAATAATGGAGAGATGGTGATCACAACTAAAAGATACTAAAAGTATCTTTAGTTATATAAATTTTTGTTTTAATACCAAGTAGGTAGCACTTGGGGTAGCTAGGAAAGGATTTATGCATAAAATAACACACCAGCCTTAGGAATAAAGTTGATATTGCATGAAATGAACTATCTTAAAGACATTAGGAAAAATCTTCATGCACTTGAATTAGAACTGAAATATGGTTTTAGTTACTGTATTTAGATGATTTGTATGCTGCTGAATAACTAATGCTTAAGTTTAGTGGTAGATCCCAGATACTACAAGAAAGAGTATTTACTTCTGTGATTTGTTGTGTATTTTTATTTGCAAAATTTGTGTTGAGTGTTTTGCTATAGCATTCAATTTTTGAAGTTTGAACTCTTAATCCTACGTGTATCTTAGTTTGTTAATCATCAGTTTAGACAAGAAAGGTAAAACCAGTATATATCATATTATAAATTAATGCATTTTTTAAAATATTCCTCCTTTAGCATTAATCTCTAGGCTATTGCATAGCTTTTCTAGTATTTCTTCTGTTCTTCCCCAGCAATAAGTAAAGGGATCCTGATAATACTTGGATTAAGTCACTATTACCTGCTGCAAAAACTGTCTTTTCCCTCTTTACATACCCTTTTAAAAAAAAATGTTTTTGATACGTGCCATTCGTTACTTGGTATTGAATAAACTCTTCTAAAATTTTTGTTCTTTGCAAGGTTAAAAATTTTTTTTTATGAGACAGGATGGGATTATTTGGGTCAAGTGAGATTTATGATGTGCGAAAGTAAATAGAAAAGTATGAAGTTATGCACATGGGAAGTGTTGTTACTCATGTTATCAGAAGACTGTTAGAGACTTCCTTTCCTGGAGGAAGAAGATTGGGCTTCCTGGACACAAGTGTATTTTACCAGGGCTGTCTGAAGTTCTGTCACCTAGGTCCTTCCTTGAGAGGTAATCTGAGGAATCATCATTTTGATGATTGAACATACTATATTGTTTTTGAAAAAAAATGCTAAACTTTTCATTGGATTTTAATCCAGATGGATTTGATTTAATCCAAAAGAAAAGTTCAGAAGGAAACACAGATAAGCAAGGCAATTTTGAAATGAACATGAAGCAGTTCTTCATTTCTTCTTTGGAGTTTTTTTGAGCTTATGTGTTTGTTGTAAGCTATTTATGCCATTATATTCATCTCCATTCACTTTTTTTTAATTAAGAAATTCTACTTTCCATACAACAGAAAAACGATTCTGTAAGAAACTTAAATCTATTTCATGCTGCTTCACGTTCCTTTCAAAACTTTTTTTCTTTTTTTCTTCCTGAACTTCTTTCTGTTGGCTTTTGTGCATTTAAAAGCTATAGTGACCCTCCTTTTTGTATCTCTTATCTCCACCCCCCCCATTAGAAACTGAGAAAAAAAATAAACCACCTCCTTTGTAACAAGGAAGTAAAATTGAGCAAAACAGATCTACAGTGGCCCTGTCTATCCCTTCTATGAGGTAGTGAGGTAACAGGCTTCATCACAGTTCCTCTGGAAGACTTAATCTGGAGGTGGTAGACTCAGAAAGCATTTATTATGCATTAATTACGTGTCAGGCTGTGTATTAAGTACTCAGGATACAAAGAAAGGTAAAAATTGTATCCCTGCTGTAAAGGATTTCACATGCTAATGCAGGTGACAACATGAGATTAATAATGTATAAGATTATATAGTATAAAAAGGAGGTAATCTTGGGGTATCAGTGGTAGCATGGGGAGCGCCAGGAAAAAGGCCTCATAATGAAAATAGGAATTGAGCTGAGTCTTACAGGAAGAAGTCAGGAGGGAGAGTATTTTAGGCTTGGGGGACACCCCACGAAGAGGAGCTCAGAGTGGAGTGTCTGAGGAATGGCCAGGAGGCCATTATATCGTTTTCACAGTGAGTGGAGGGGTGTGAAGAGTAAGAACTTGAAAGGTAGGATGAAGCTAGTAAAAATCCACTGAGTTCAGAGATGAAGGATCTTGTGTGAGCATCTTACTGTTGGCAGGGAAAGCCAGGATCAGGGATTGCAGAGTATGTTTCTAGGGAGGGTAAGTGTAGGAAGACCAGAAAGATAGGAGGGCATGAGGTTACGAAGGGCTTTAAAAGCCAAACAGGATTTTATATTTGATCCTGGGGAATAACAGGGAGTTAATGGGAGTTTATTGAGTAGGAAGGTGACATGGTCAGACCTATGCTTTGTAGAAAGATCACTGGCAACCAAGTGGAAGATGGACTGAAATGCAAAAGACTTAAATCTGGAAACCCAGTGAAATGATGAGGGCTTGCCACATCAGGTGGCAGCTGTGTGAGTACTGAGCAAAGGACATACACAGAAGATGCTGGTCATCGCATTGATCAGAGTTCTTCATTCTTTCAGAATCATTTTTCTTTGCAATATTACTGTCCTCGTAGAAAATGTTCTGTTGTTTCTGCTTCATTTTACCCAGGATTCCCTAAAATCATCTCTGACATTTCTTATGGCACAATAATATTGCATTGTAGTCCTTACCAGAGTTTGCTTAGATGTGGTATTTAGTTGTTGGAAGAGGCAGCTTGAGACAGCCTTTTAGTTTGTAGTTCTTTGCTTTTCTTTTTTCCTCTCTTTCTCTCCCCTTCAGCATCAGGAAGTTTCTTTTGACTATTCTTTATTCTTAGTATTATCTTCCCTCTTGATTAACCCCTTTCCCTTTTCTTATCCCTCCTTTTTTCCCTGTTGAGTTTAATATAGTTCTATATCAAACTAAGTTTGATCCTTTGTCCGTTTGAGATAAGAATGTTCAATTGATGTCAGATTTCCCCTTTTGTTTGCATTTTCTTCTCATGTGACCTATGGTGAGAAATAGCAAGTCCCATCTTCTTCCTTTCTATACCAGTATATCCCTATTACCTTGTCATGTCTTATCCCTCTTCAAACTCATAGAATAGAACCAATCAACCAGCAGAATCCATCATTTTTTTTTTATTTTACTCCCTCCATATTTTTTATTTTACTCCCTCAGTACCCTCTTCTCCCAGTTAAAATGTTAGCACCACATACATCATCATCACAATTGCTCAAATTTACCTTTCTAAGTTCCCAGTTGGCTCTAATCTTTTCATCAGAAATTTTTGCAAGTGTCTAATTCTTTTTTATTTATTTCTAAAATTTTTATTATTTATTTAATTTTTTAGTTTTCAGCATTGACCTCCACAAGACCTTGAACTACAAATCCTCCCCCCACCTCCACTCTCCTCCCCCACTCCAAGATGGCATATATTCTGATTGCCTCATTCCCTAGTCAGCCCCCCGCCCATCACCACACTGCCCCCCCTCCCCCATCCCCTTCTCCCCTACTCTCTTGCAGGGCAAGATAGACCTCCACTCCCTACCACCTGTACATCTCACCTTCCAGTTGCATGCAAAAACACCCCCCCCCTTATTTTTTTGAACATCTACTTTTAAAACTTTGAGTTCCAAACTCTCTCCCCCCTTCCCTCCCCACCCACCTAAGTCTTGCTAAGAAGGCAACTCAACACAGGTCGCACATGCATCACTGTGCAAAACTCTCCCCATAATACTCATATTGTGAAAGACTTAACTATATTTTGCTCTCTCCTGTCCTGTCCCCCTTTATTCTATCCTCTCCCTTGACCCTGTCCTCTTTGGAAAGTACCTGCTCCTGATTACCTCCTCCCCCTATCTGCCCTCCTCTCTATCATTCCCCCCCCACCTTTTGTCCCCTTCCTCCTTCTTTCCCAATTGCGTGTGCATGCTACTCCCTTAAGTCAAATCCAGTGAAAGCAAGATTCACCCATTCCCCCCTCTACCCTCCTCCCCTCCAGCGAAATGCCTCTTCTTGCCACTTCCATGTGAAACAATTTACCCATTCTATCTCTCCCCCCTCAATACATTCCTCTCTCATCCCTTAATTTGATTTTATTTTTTTTAGCTATCACCCCTTCACTTTCAACTCACCCTGTGCCCTCTGTCCACATATAGATACACACACACATATACGTGTGTGTGTGTGTGTGTATTCCCTTCAGCCACCCCAACACTGAGGTTTCATGAATTACACACATCACCTTTCTATGTAGGAATGCAAACAAAACAGTTCAACCTTAGTAAGTCCCCCATGATTTCTCCTTCCTGCCTACCCTTTCATGCTTCTCTCAGTTCCTGCACTTGAAAGTCAGATTTTCTATTCAGCTCTGATCCCTTCACTGAGAAAGCTTGAAAGTCCTTTTTCCCATTGAAAGTCCATAACCTTGCCCTGGATCACTTTATTCAGTTTTGTTGGGTAGGTGACTCCTGGTTTCAATCCCAGCTCCATTGACCTCCAGAATATCACATTCCACGTCTTTTGATCCCTCAATGCAGAAGCCACTAGATCCTGTACCATCCCGATTGTGCCTCTACAATACTCAAATTATTAGTTTCTGGCTGCTTGCAGTATTCTCTCCTTCATATGGGAGCTCTGGAATTTGGCGACAACATTCCTAGGAGCTTTCCCTCTGGGATCCTTTTCAGGAGGTCGTCCCTCTGGCTGTAGAATATCAGGGCAGTTCTCCTTGACTATCTCCTGAGAGATGATATCTAGACTCTTCCTTTGATTATAGCTTCCAGGCAGTCCAGCAACTTTTAAATTATTTCTCCTGGATCTGTTCTCTAGGTCAGTGGCCTCTCCAGTGAGACACTTCACACTATCTTCCATCTTTTCATTCCCTTGGCTCTGTTCTATAATATCTTGATTTCTCATAAAGTCACTAGCCTCCACCTGTTCCAATCCAGTTTTTAAGGTGGTATTTTCCTCAGTGGCCCCCTGGACCACCTCCTCCATGTGGCTAACCATGCCCTTCAAGGTATTCTTCTCCTCACTGGCCCCCTGGAGCTCCCTTCCCATCTGAGTCAGTCTATTTTCCAAGGTTTTATTTTCTTCAGTATTTTTTTGGGTCTCCTAACAAGTCATCAACCTGTTCCTCATGGTTCTCTCATATCACTCTCATCTCTCTTCCCAGTCTCTCCCTCACCTCTCTCACTTGCCCTTCCAAATCCCCTTGGAGCTCCTCCATGGCCTGAGACCAACTCAAACTTCTCTTGGAGGCTTTTGATGTAGGCTCCTTGAGTGCTTCTGGCTGCATGTTTTGGTCTTCTCTGTCACCAAAAAAAAAGATTCCAAAGCCTGAGTCTGAATCTGAGACTGTTTTCGCTGCCTGTTCATGTTCCCAGCCAACTACTTGACCACTGAACTTTTGTTGGGGTACGACTGCTTGTAGAGTAGAGAGTACTCTGTCTCAAGCTTGAGGGGCCCCCACTGCTATTTTCAGAGCCACCTCTACACAGCTAGATCTGCCACACCTGAGCTCCTCCTCCCCAAAGAACTGCCAACCAGGATTGAGGCCCAGATCCAGGCAGGGCAAAGCAGGCTTTGCACTCCC
Source organism: Phalanger gymnotis (assembly GCA_028646595.1). Lineage (NCBI taxonomy): Eukaryota > Metazoa > Chordata > Mammalia > Diprotodontia > Phalangeridae > Phalanger > Phalanger gymnotis. Next base: position 295,096,118 of record CM053623.1, on the reverse strand, counting down.
ACTCTAATCCGCAGCTTAATTCCTCCCACCAGGTGGGCCTGGGGTGGGAAGCAACTGCACCTGTAGCTCTGGAAGCAGTCTCAGAGCTGCACCACCTCTTCTGCCCCCAACTCCTTTCACTTTGTCCCGGAAGCTTTTCCCACTAACCTTCTCTGCCACAGTTCACTGATTCAGAGTGCTAAGCCTGGTCCGTCCAGCTCCTGGCCTGGTTGGTCCTATCCCAGCCCATGCTGGGCTCTGCTCTGCTCCACTCTGCTCCCAGCTCCATGGGATAGACCCTTCCCAGTGACCATCCAGGCTGTCCTGGGCTGGAGCCCTGCTTCTCTTTGTTATTTCATGGGTCTGCAGCTCTAGAATTTTTTCAGAGCCATTTTTATAGATGTTTCCAGGGACCTGGGGTGAGGAGCTTAAGCAAGTCCCTGCTTTCCAGCTGCCATCTTGGCTCCGCCTGCTAGAGATCACAAGTGTCTAATTCTGTTAATGGTTCAGTTAACCAACTTTGCAGGGCAAATCATTTTTGGTCTTTATTTTTTGAGATACTGTATTCTAAGTAGTAGGTGTTAGGTCTTCTGACTGATGTCTGTAGTATTTTTATTTGGCATGGAAGATAATGTTTATGAGATTGAGTTTGTTTAATTCTTACTGTCTCGGTGTCATTGATTTCTAGTTTTTTGTTCTAGTTTTCAGGATTAGTTAGGTTAGATGTTCTACTTCTGAGATACTCTCCTTCCAAATCTTTCTTCGAGAGCTCTTGTTTCATATTTTATATCTTGCTTCATTATTTTTACTTATTCATGTAGTCCTTATGGAAAATCCATTTTTTTCCTTTAATTCTTTGCTTTCAATTTTTACAGATTTAAGTCTTTTTGAGGTCTTAATGCTTCGTACTAATTTTTGATATTTACCTCTCCAGCTTTATTCAGTTCTAGATTTGGAGCTATTAACTTGGGCCAAGCTTAACTCCTTGATGAGCTTTTGTATAAATTGGTTGGCCTTCTGTTCTCTGTCATCTCTAAACCTCCGAGCTCCTTGGTCTGAGGTTATCATCTCTGTGGTTAGGGCTCTGCGAGGATTTGGCTAAGGTCCCCACTCTTTGGTTTCTTTGGGAATTCTTTATTGCTGCGTCAAGCCACTGAACCTTGCCAGGCTATAAGTATCCAGTCTGTGGTCTGCAGGGCTACCCAGCACTGGCTTTGGCTTTGCTGGAGAGCCCCACTTTGTTATGACCTGTTGGCCCATGACTGATTTTTTTTTTTATAGTTTGTAGTTGAAGAAGTCGTTTAATACAGTTTTTAATTGGATAGATTTGTTGATCATTTAGTCTGATGTAAAGTGGATTTCAGAGTTTTGTTGAGGTAATATGTGGGACTTGGGCAGGTCTACTTCCTGTTTGAGCATTCATCTAGACAAGAAGTCATTACATTCTCTCAGTTGTCTTCGGTGTGATATTCATATTTAGTGTTTTAGAGATGTTCTGCATCTCTGTCATATAGCAAAACCAGCAAAATGTTAATCTTAAAAAAGATAGGCCTTTGCTTTTATGGGAATCTTGAGGTTAGTAAGAGAGTTTTATAATTTCCAGAAATCCAGCCTGTAATCTTCTGCCTGCCCAGAGAATAGTGGAGAGCACCAACAGTTCTGCTACTAGATTGGTCACTGTAGTCATCATTCAGTGAAGCAACCTTTGGAGAAGAATCTCCATCCTCACCAGTACCACCAAAATTGCTAATCAGCTGCCACACATGGTAAACCTGAAAACCCTAGGAGCAGCACCCTCTACCTCCCCTTCCTCCCAGGTCACTGGCTGTGCCTCGCACCCCTCCACTATTGTACTAGAATATAACATTTCTCAGCACAAATACCTCCTCATATCTTCAGCAACAACAGCTACTGAAGAGACAGGAAAAAAAAAGTTCTTGTTTAGTTAAGAGATCCTAGACATCATTAATTAGTCCAGCAAAAGAAACTAATACGGTTTTATTTAGTAGAAATGATGCAGGAGACAAATTATCTTCTACCTAGTTACTGTACCTTTTAAAGGACCTGGCCCTTTCAGTCTGATGTGAAGTTCAGTTGAACAAACTTAGTATACATATTGGCTCTCCCTATTAGGGTGTGAACTACTGGAAAGCAATTTTCCATTTGTATCTCCAGTCTGTGTTTTGCATAGTAAATACAATTCTGAGTTGTTTTGTCTAGTTATTATAAATCTAGATAATAGATTTTTTTTATCCATTTGGTTTTTCCTGTGTAAGTAACTTAAGCCAAACTTTTGAGTGATTATGAATCTCATTTATATTCTAAAATTTGGTGCAGTTGGCACAGTGTCGTAAAAATGGGAGCAGCTGGAAGACTTCAATCTACAGGAAAGTCTTTTCCATATGGAGTCTGCAGTGGGCATCCTCCATGATAATGGAGAACACTTAGCGAATATACATGTTTTTGCCATGCTTGGTGCTATGATAATAGAGTTGTTAAAGTTGTTTCTATTGTATCTTTTAAGGAACTTTATATGAATTTTTGTGAACAAGTGCAGGAAATAACTTTTTGGGAAAGAGCTTTTTAATATAATGGAGTTTTAAAAATAGACTTTAAACAGTGAGCATAAGTAAGGTTTTATATTCTTTGCCCCTTTCAATTTTATGACTGTTGAAAACTGGTTTACTTCAAAATGTTGCTTATGTTACTTTGCATCAGTTCATAAAAGTCTTCCTGGACTTCTCTGAATCTATCCCTATGATCAATTTTTACCAGCATTATAATAGTATTGTATTGCATTGCATTCATATACCATACAGTAATTTGATCAGCCATTCTCCAATTGATGGCCACCCCCTTAGGGATAGGTGGAGATACCTTGTTACTGTAAAAGAACTTGTTCTACTAAATCAATGACATTTTGTACACTATAAACACAATGAGATCTTATACATATTTTACAGCTTTCAGTTAGTTTTTTGAAATGGTAAAGATATCCATTGTTGAATATTGCTTGCAAAAGCCTGCTTGTTCCCTTGTCATTGAAGATTCCCTCAATTTCTGTATAATAGACCCATAGGTTTTGTTCACATGGAATAGTGAGTGCCTTTGGCTTTGTAGCTAGTGATTTTGTCCCTCAGTTGTCTATTTTTGATATTAAAAAGGTCTGAGAGTTTTTTCTATGCTTTTGGTGTTTTCCTCTTTATGTACAAACAACTGGGCATGCCCCCTGTGTCCTTAAGGCAAAATGGCCTCCTTAGTACTTAGTTTGGGGGTGCCCTTGAGGAGTTTGGCTTTTGTTCACCTTGAAAGTACTTTCACCTGTTAAGTGCTAAGCCCCAGGCCCAAAGCCCTATCAGGTGTGAAACCTGTGTGGGCGTAGATTAATGACATAAGAGGGGCCAACTCGGGAACCAATGGTCTCTCTGGTCGTTGAGGTGGGGGTCGAGAACTCCAAGAGGCTTGACTGCGAGGAGAGTCAAGAAACTACAGCTGAAGCCGAAGCAGAGCCGACCCATGTGTGGACCCAGGAGTTCGAGCGGGGACTTGAGGCCAGTGAATGTGATTTATGCCATCTTATTTTTCTGTGGCCTCCTGGTTACTCTTGTGAGGCGGGCCTACTGGGCCTGGAGGCTTGTGATCACAATATTGGAATGGGGAGGTTGGTTTGCTAATTTGTCGCTGTGGGCCCTGAATAAATTTTTTGATGCCTTCTGCTTAGAGAATTCTATATACCTTGCGATTTTGAACCATTCAAATATACATATGATCCTTTTTGAGATCATAAATTTGGCCTTCCTACTATATTCCCCTCCCCCCCCCCGAAAAATGGGAGAGAGATCTAATTCTTCCACCTCAAAAATTCAGCAACTCTTGTGAAGTATTGTCACTATAACAGAAGCTATTAGCCTGGCATAGTAATAAAAAGTTTCAGTCCAGTAATGAGCTAACATTAAACCAAAAAAACTAATTGGGCTAGAGTTAGAGAAGTAAAGGTGTTTGGGGATAAGGGAGTATCTAGGAAATAAGAGTGATTAAGAATCTGGTCATTTTAGAACAAATTATAAATTATTCTACTTATAACTCCTTTACATTTTACAAATGAGGAAAGGGAACAGTGTGTCTGATTTCTGCTACATCAGTGCTCTTTGTATTCCATCAGGCCAAGTTCTGAATTGCAGGTACTTTCCAAAGTATGGTTACATCTGTAAATCCCATTTATTCGTCTTTTCCAGTGGACAGTGATAGAATCTGTGAGATATCTACCTCTTGGGTTTAATTAAAATGAACTTTTTCCTAGTCTAAGAAGATACTTTTCCCCCAGCATCCTAAATAAAATAACTTTTACAGTGAGCGGTAATTCGTTTTTGGTCTCCCCATTGAAAGAAGTAGTTTGCAAAGAAGTATTGGCTCCCACATTGATGGCTTTTGTAGCTTTGGACAGGTCAGCTTATGTGAATCTCCTTATTTTTTCATATGTAAAATGGAGATGATACCAGTCTAGCTTGTTTCAGATGAATGGTGAGGATAAGAGTTTACAGTCATATAAATTTGTAAGCTTTTTATACAGCTATAACTACTGATTAAGAGAATGGCTAAGAGGCTTTGAAGTATCTTATTGGATACTTTGTCAGATAAGAGTAATTCTTGCTTTTAAGTGTATAGAAAGAAGTCTTCTTAATACACATTTTCCATTTAGATTGCTCTATTCACGTGCTGCTGCCCTTCATGTGCAAAGATGATGCTCTTGACCCACTCTCAGTAGGTGATTAGTTTTTTTTTTTTTCTGATAGCTTGATGAGTTGGGTTGCCCTCCCCATATCAATCTTGGTGACTGAAGGCCATGATTAAAGGGTTGAGTCTGACCATAGAACAATATTTTATTTGTGAAGCTGTGAGGATTGAAGTTCTGCCATGCTGTTACTGATAGTATACATAGAAATATGCTTACAAATGGATTCTGCTGAATAGAAAATGTGTGTTATACTGTATTATTAGACCAAGCTTGATTAATTTAGGCTTGATAATACCATGATGTCCTCTGAGTGTAAAATTTTATCAAAACTATATTGTGCATGAGAATATTTACTGAAACCCAGTCACTTCACTTTAAGACTATATGTTGGGTTTAAATATTTCTGGCTTATAGACATTTGGTTAATATTTTGATTAAAAACTACAATTTTTGTCAAAATTAGTCTTGAATTTTTTGTATATGGACCTACATGAAAAATATACTTGAAAAATTGCTAGACCGTTTTGTGAAATTTATTTGCAGTTACTAAACTTGCTGTTAAAGCATGTTTGATTTTAAACCATATTTGTGATAAGAGAATTTAACTGTAATGACTGTAAGTCATTAGCTTTAGTTATTTCACATTCGAATATTTAATTTGAAAGGAACCTGAATTTTAAAAAAATTTTTACAACTTCTGCTAAAGTGTTCTTATACCCAAACCTCCCACTTTGCTTCTTACATTATTCCTCCAAAATTTTTAGGAATCATTGAAATGGAAACATGAATATTAGTCATTTGATACTCATAGCTCTTAATAGTTCTTATTTACTATTATCTTAATGTTAATTCTGGGTTGCCTTTTGGTCTTTTATATTTTGGTAGCTGTTTATGTCTCTTCAGTTTGTGACTTGGAAGCTTCCAGATTTAAAAAAAAGATCTTTTCTTTCATTTTAAAAAATAGCTTGAAAGTGATTAGTCATAACTTGGCTAAGAATTGCTATATTAACCTTGTTGAACTTTTTTTTTTTTTTCAGGGGTAAGACAGGGCAGTTGGGGTTAAGTGACTTGCCCAAGGTGACACAGCTAGTAAGTGTGTCAAGTGTCTGAGTCCAGATTTGAACTCAGGTCCTCCTGACTCCAGGTCTAGTGCTCTATTCACTGCACCACCTAGCTGCCCCATTGAACTCTTATTATTATAGTTTGCAGACTTTCATTTGTGCCATTTATTAGTGATATTTGCCCAATAGTGTATTATTTTCCCATGTGTCTTTAATCCTCTGTCTTCAGGTCTACATCCAGTTTTTTTTTTCTTTTTCCACTTTTAGTTTTAGTTTTCAACATTGATTTCCGCAGCATTTTGAGTTATAAACTTTCTCCCCATTTCTACCCCTGCCTCACCCCAAGATGGCATATATTCTGATTGTCCCTTTCCGCAGTCTGCTGCCCTCCCTTCTGTCACCCCCCCCCCCCCAATCTTATTCCCTTTGCCCTTTCTTGTAGGGCAAGATAGATTTCTATACGCCATTGCCTTTTTATCTTATTTCCCAGTTGGATGTAAAAACACCTTTTTTTTGGTGAACATTTGTTTTTAGAACTTTGAGTTCCAAATTCTCTCCCTTCTTCCGTCCCTACTCACCCTCCTTGAGAAGGCAAGCAATTCAACATAGGCCATACATGTATCATTATGCAAAACACTTGAATAATAGTCGTGTTGTGAAAGACTATATTTTGCTCCTTCCTATTCTATCCCTCTTTATTCAGTTTTCTCCCTTGACCCTGTCCCTTTTCAAAAGTGTTTGCTTTTGACTAGCTTCTCCCCAAATCTGCCCTCCCTTCTATCATCTTCCTCCCCTTCTCCACTACTTTCCTGTGGGGTAAGATACCCAATTGCATGTGTATGTTATTCCCTCCTTAAGTCAGATCTAATGAGAGCAAGATTCATTCCCTTTTGCCTGCCCCCTCTTCTCTTCCATTATAACTGCTTTTTCTTGCTACTTTTATGTGAGGTAATTTACCCCATTCCATCTCTCCCTTTCTCTTTCTCCCAATATATTCCTTTCTCACCCCTTAATTTTATTTTACTTTTTAGATATCATCTCTTCATATTCAACTATATATATATCTATATATCTCTATACATATAGATATATAGAGATATCTATATCTATATATATATTCCCTTCAACTACCCTAATATTGAGAAAGGTCTCATGAGCTACAAATATCATCTTTCCATGTAAGAATGTAAACAAAATGGTTCAACGTTAGTAAGTCCCTTATGATTTCTCTTCCCTGTTTACCTTTTCATGCTTCTCTTGATTCTTGTGTTTGAAAGTCAAATTTTCTATTCAGCTCTGGTCTTTTCACTGAGAAAGCTTGAAAGTCCTCTGTTTTATTGAAAGTCCATATTTTACCCTAGAGTACTCAGTTTTGTTGGATGGGTGATTCTTCGTTTTAAATCTAGCTCTTTTGACCTCCAGAATATCATATTCGAAGCCCTTCAATCCCTTAATGTAGAAGCTGCTAGATCTTGTGTTATCCTGATTGTATTTTCACAATACACAAACTGTTTCTTTCTGCCTGCTTGCAGAATTTTCTCCTTGATCTGGGAACTCTGGAATTTGGCTACACTATTCCTAGGAGTTTTCTTTTTGGAATCTTTTTCAAGAGGCGTTCGATGGATAATTTCTATTTTACCCTCCGGAACGAATATCAAGGCAGTTTTCCTTGATAATTTCTTGAAAGATGATGTCTAGGCTCATTTTTTGATCATGGCTTTCAGGTAGTCCAACAATTTTTAAAATATCTCTTCTGGATCTATTCTCCAGGTCAGTGGTTTTTCCAGTGAGATATTCCACATTGTCTTCAATTTTTTCGTTCTTTTGGTTCTGTTTTAGATAATTTCTTGATTTCTCATAAAGCCACTAACTTTAGTCTGTTTTCTATTTAGAGCCTCCCCAGCAACCATCCAGGCTGTCTTGGGCTGGAGACTTGTTTCCTTCTGTTACTTTGTGGGTTCTGTAGCTCTAGAATTTGTATAGAGTCATTTTTTTTTACAGGTGTTGGGAGGGATTTGGGGGACAGCTTAAGTGAGTCCCTGTTTTTAAGCCGCTATCTTGGCTCTGCACCCCTGTGCATCCAGTTTCATGAGATGCTTCAGATAATGACATAAAAATTAATCCTTCTCCAATCCAATAAAAATTTATCAAGTACATATAGTAGAGAGTAAGGTTTGGGCTAGATATAAAGAAAAATAACCAAACAGGAGTTGTCCAGAAGTAGAGTGATCATGTTTCCCCTCACTAGAGGTCTTCAAGTAAAGGCTACATGACACTTGTCAGGGATGACATAAGGACATTTTTGTTAAGGTACTGACGAAGCCAGAAACCTTTAAAGTTCCTTTCCAGTTTTGAGATTCTATGTTATCATTTGCCAAGGAGTGTGCCAAACTCTGGCTTTTGTACTTTGAGGATGGTTTGTGGAATAGGGATGGGGGTAAGATGTGGACCTGTGATTTTAATTGGTACAAGGAACCCCTCCTTGATAAGGAAACTCTCACTCAGTGTTTCCTCTGCAATTTATAGTCTTGGAGAGCTAAGAGTTTGTAACTTGCCCAGGGTCTTACAACTAGTAAGTATCAGAGGGGAGACTCGAACTGAAGTCACTCTTCAACTCAATTTCAGTGGTTCCTTTTTTCCTCTAATATCAAATATAAATTCTTCTGTTTAATTTTTAAAACCCTTCAGATCCTGCCAACAACCATCTTCTCCTTCTCTCCTTCAGTCCATCTAAACTGGCCTTCTCTCTCTTCCTCATACCTGGAATGCACTCCTTGCTCATCTCTGCCTCATGGAATACATCGTTCTTCAGGACAGCTCACTTGTTACCTTCTACATGAACTCTTTTCTGATTTCCATAATTGCCAGTACCTTCCCTCCCCAAACACTTTGAATTTAACTGCTTTGTATTTTATTTTTATATTAATTTTGCATATAATTATGTATGTACTTAACTCTAATATTAGATTGTAACTTCCTTGACAGTAGGAAGTTACCTTCTTTGTACTTATAGGACCAGGTGCCTCACACAATGCCTGGCATATAGTAAGTACCTAATAAGTACTTGTTAATTGATTCTTGGCTCCAAAGTTGACTCCCTGCCCAACAGACCATACTGTCTCACAATATAGTTCATGAAAGGTAAAGCTGGAATTCAGGTCAGTTTAGCAAGAAATGTATTGAACACCTACCACAGCATGGGCAAGCTTGAGAGTCAGTATGTCATGGTGTGGCCAGTGCTGGCTTTAGAGTAATTGAAACCTGGATTTAATCTGACACAAATTGTTTGGATGCAAATCCCTTAACTTCCCATTTTTGCCAGACAGATACGTGAGAATTAACTTTTATTTTTAAATGGTATCACGGTGCACGTGGCTGCCTTTTAAAGTGTGAATCTAAATCAGTGGTATGATATTTTGTTCATTTCAGTCATGTCCGGTTTTGTGACCCCATTTGGGGTTTTCTTGGCAAAGACAGTACAGTGATTTGCCATTTCCTTCTCTCTTTCATTTGACAAAGGAAGAAACTGAGGCAAACAGGATTGAGTGAATTGCCCAGGGTCACATAGCTACTGTCTAAGGCCAGATTTGAACTCAGGAAGAGGAATCTTCCTGATTCCAGACCCTGTGTTCTATCCACTGTACCACCTAACTATCCTGTGGTACAAAATACTCCCCCAGAAATTGGAGGAGTTGTGACTAGGGACACACATACACACACACGTATTTTGTTTTATCTTTGGACTGAACCAAAAGTTTGACTTTGGCAGTGTTGAGTAGGTTTTGGGGTTTTATTGTTATTGGGACAGGGAGAGACAGTTTGGCAGTACCTCTAAGACTGAATACCACCAGTTAAGTTTGAGGCTATATAAGATACTGTATCCTAGAACAAAGGGGTGGAGTTTGTTGTTAAGCAAAATTGTCTCATTAGCATGGCTTTTGTTTCTTTTGAGTGGAAGTACTTTCAGCTGTTAAGTGCTAAGCCCCAGGCCCAGGGCCCTGTCAGGTGTGAAACCTGTGTGGGTGTGGATTGGTGACTTTAGGAGGGGCCAGCTCGGGAACCAATGGTCTCTGGTCATTGAGGCGGGGCTTGAGAACGCCGGAAGCTCGGCTGGGAGGACAACTTCAGCGGCAGCAGAAGCCGGAAGCTGCGGAGGCAGGAAGCTGCGGAGGCAGGAAGCTGCGGAGGCAGGAAGCTGCGGAGGCAGGAAGCTGCGGAAGCATGGCTTACCCGAGTGCAAGCAGGAACGGGAGGCCAGTGAACATGATTTGGCTTAATACTATCTTGTTTTTCTTTGGCCTCCTGGTTGCTCTTGTGAGATGGGCTTTCAGGGCCTGGAGTCTTTTTGTCAAGATGTTGGAATGGGGAGGCTGGTTCAAGTTTTTGCTGCGGTGGGGCCTAAATAAATTTCTTGTTGTTTTCTCCTTAGAGAATCTCTCATACCTTGCGATTTTGGACCATTCAAACATATACATGATTATATTTGAGATCATAAATTCGGCCTTCCTACTACAGATACTAAGCTCTCTTTCTATAGATTCTTATCAGCCACTTTTCTAAAATACATAATCTTAGTTGCGTGGTCACATAGTATGTGTGAAGGATAGGACTTGAACCTAGGTATTTCTGACTCCAGAGTTGGCCCTCTGCTCACTATACCATAATACTTTTTTTGGCTAGGGATATAGGGAAAGAAGGGGCATTTTCACAGTTCCTTATTGCTTTCAGAAAGAAATAAGAAAGAACAGATTAACTTTATAGCTACATAGTGGTATTAGATAAAGCCATACAGTTTTGGATTATATTATCTATTTTATATTATTTATATATTTTATCTTTACCTCTTGTGAGGTAGGTATTAAATGACCACTCTCATGTCCCTATTTTGTTCATACTTTGAGGTTATACAATAAGCAGCAAAGGTAGCATTTGAACTCAAGTTCTTTTACTTTAAATCCATTATTTGTTCCACAATACCATGCTCCCCTAGAAGAAAGAATTTTTTTTTTGATATATAAGAAAAGATTGATTAACCATGCCTAGTGATTTTGAGGGTTTTTCTAAAATATACAGTTGAGCCAATGGTCCATCATGTTGTTATTCTTCATATATGAGCTCACTGTCAGTAACACGTACTTTTATAATGATGGATTTTTTGTTATTAATTGATTTTGCCCCATCCAGGCTTCTGGTGACCTGTGATATTTGCAGGATGATTGATTAGATGCAGCCTGTGATTATAGAGGTATAGCAAAATAAACTCTTAAAATGATTTGGATCTGGCTGTGTTTTTGTTAGCTCCATTGCCACCCAACTGGGAATGTCTGCTTTGCCTATTTGGATCTCACCCAGGCAAAAGCCTTAGCTCCACACAAGTGTCCCAGTTAAACACCTTTCTCTGTTAAACTTGTTTGAGAATTGACAAATGTGTGTTATGGAAGTATGTAGGCTGTTCACAAGTTCTAATTGAGTGGTCTGAAAGGGACTTGAAAGGTCATATAGACTTATCCCCCTTCATTGTACAAGTAAGAAGACTGAAGTGTCCAGAGAAGTAAAATACCCCATCTCACCCCCACCATCATTATCCATTTGAACACAGGTCCTCTGACTCCAAATCTTGTACTTGTTCTACTTCACTAAACCAGTTCAATATGCATTTTCCCATAGAAATAGAAGGTAGTTGGTTAGAAATATTTTAAGTAGTTGGTGGGATCCCAGCCTAGCCTTCAAAAGCCTATCTTGTATTTCGCTCATTATGTAGTTGTATTATGGTACTAATTGTGAGCCTGAATTCTGGGGTCTAGTGGATTTTGGCTTTAAGGGGGGAATATTTTTGGTAGTATTTTAGGTAGATAAGCTACCCACCTTCCACTCCACCCCCACTCTCACACCACCACCCCCAATTATAAAGATGACCCTAGATAAGATTTTTATTTGAGCTGCTCTTCTTTGTATGGATGATGCCTAGAAGTTTGACTTTGATGGCAGTGTGGAATAGGTTTGGGGATTTTATTGTTACTGGGGCAGGGAGAGAGACAAGTTTGGCAGTACCTCTAAGTATGAGTACCATCAGTAAGTTTGAAGCTATATATAAGATGTTACTAGATAGAGACCGTGTCTTTTTTTTCAATGTTTTTATTTATGCTCTTGGTATCTTTATAATTTGTGTATCTTTACATGCCTTGTAATAAATTTAGTTAGTATAGGCATTCATAGGATCTAGTTAATTTGACCTATATCCCTCTGTTTAGATGTTAATGGGTTGATGTGCTTTGATATATAGGGAGTGTAGTTGGGATTATTTTTCCTTTTGCGTTGTAGCAGGGTGATATACAGAGTACCATCCAAGCAAACGCATTGCATATTTAGGATATAAAAATCAGTTGGATTGAAATTATATAGTTTTTCTTTGTACTATATTACCACCATTTCTTACAATGCAAATGATGTTTGAGCAGGCATATCTGGTATAACATAGCTTGCAGTAATTCATACCTCATCTAAAAGTAAAGAAATTTTGCTGTAACGTCATTTAATTTTTCCATTTTAGAGTCTTGTTCCTATGGAACTGTTTTATGTAATATTCTTTCACTTAATACCATTTTTTTTAATGGAACCAGTTAGAGATGTTAGGCCTGTCATATATGGCATATTGTAATTAAAATTAGTTACTATGTAATGAAACATTATGCAGAGTGTCATCAGGGATTGGAGAACATATAAAATAGCTCCTTTACTTTGTTCATAGTAGCCCTGTGAGAGAGAGTGCAAATAATAATAGCTTCATTATACAGATGAGGAAATAGGCTCAGAGTTGGAGTGACTCGTCCAAGTCACACAACTAGTGTCAGCCTTCACACAGACCTTAGATCTTCTGATTTCAAGTTCAGTTTTCTTTTCTACTACACCATGCTGCCTCAAAATATGAGGTTCTTTGAAGTTCAGATTCCTTTTGCAGACAATTTATAGTAACCTAGTGTGGATGTCATATGATTTGGACCTGGAAAGGGAACTCCTCAATACTCCTGCCTAGTGAAATTGCTGAATAAAACTAACAATAGTTTCCATTTCTAAAGTGTTTTATACTATCTGACTCAATGCTCAACAACAACTCTGTGGGTTAGATGCCATTATTATCCTCATTTTACAGATAAGGAGGCTCAGAGGTTTATATATCAACTGTAAAATGGGGATAGTAATAGCATCTAGCCCCCAGAGTTGTTGCGAAGATCAAAAGAGATACATCTGTAAAGCACTTAGTGCAGTGCCCTGGCTCTCTTACCTCGTTCCTCCCTCCTGGACTCCCCAGGTTGTGACTTACACAAGGTCATACAGCTATTGAGTGTCTGAGGTGGGCCTTGGCCCAGTTCTTAATGACTTCAGTTCCAGAGTTTAATCTATTGTGCCTCACTGACTAGAAATGAGCCTTATGTCCTGATTCATGGTATCTTTCTTCCCCTGCCCCCTTCATATTCACCACCTGCCCCCTTCCTACCTTTTTTAATCTTACAATTTACTTCCTCTCTGTGATCTAGTGACAGAGGTTTCCTTGCTATTCCTCAAACAGGGCATTCCATCCCAATTCCTCTAACTAGACATTTTCACTGGCCATACTCCATGTCTGGAAATCTGGCTTCCCTGGTGTCAAGTTTCAGCAACGGTCCTTCTTTGGCAAGAAGCTTTTCCTAAGTACCCTCCCTTTGAGACAAGCCTCAATTTATCTTTTATATATCTTGTTATGTATAGTTGTTTGCATGTTGTCTTCTCCATTAGGCTGTGAGATCCTTAATAGCAGGAACTGTTTTTCACCTTTCTTTGTTTCCCCAGCACTTGGCATTGTGTCTGGCATATAGTAGGTAATTAATAAATGCTAGGATTATCTGTCTTAATAAACTAGTGAACTCGATCTCTCCATTCCTGGCAGAATTATAAAATTAATTATTTAGGAGAGTTTTGTAAGCATTTACAATGGAATCATTGATCACCAAAATTTACTTGGTTTTATCAAGGACAAGTCAAACTAAATTAATATCCTTTCCCTTTTCAACCAAGTTAAATTTCTGGTAGATCAGGAAAATGTTGTAAGTTTAATAGTTTACCCATGTTAAATGTGTTTTAAACATATTGTACTTGTAGAGATGATAGCTGTGGAATAAATGATAGTACATTGAAATTGATTCAGATTGAGTGATTGACCAGACACCCAAAGAGTAGTCCTTAATGACTTCAGTATGAATTTATAGGATTGCCTAGTGTATAGTGCCTCAGAGATCTTTCCCAGAGATCTTTGGCCCTGTGGCATTTAGAATTTTTATTGACAACTTGCATGATTACATAAAGTTATATACTTACTAGATTTGCAGATGATGTTTGTTGGATAACAACGAAAAACTAAAGAGTATCTTAATTGCTCCCGTGATCTGAATATGATAAAATGAAATTTAATAGGTAAAATTAGGTGGGGGGGAATTCTCGGCAAGGGTAATATAGGAGAGCCCTAACTGAACATACTTTCTGTAGATAATGATCGTTGCATCAGCAGTGTAACATGGCAGTCCAAAAAGTTAACTTAATCTTGGGCTGCATTAAGAGAAGAGAGGTAGTGTCCAGAACCAGAGAAGTGAATAGTTCCTTTCTGCTCTGCCCAGATCAGGCAACTGGAGTATTGTGACACCTGAAACAGAAACACACATTAGAATGTTTAGTGATAGATTAGAGTCTTCAAGAGTGCAACTAAGATGACTAGAAACCATGCCATATGATTTTTGGTTGAAGAGACTGGGGAATTTAGCCTGGAGAGGAGAAAATTTATGTTTGAGTGGGTCAGATGACTTCTTGGGCATTTGAAAAGCTGTCTTGTGTGTGGAAGAGAAATTGAATGTCTTCTATATTGCTCCAGAGGGCTGCACTAGGAATTGGGAACAAAGATAGGAAATTTGAGAGATGCTGCTACCTTGAGAGGTCATTGGGTTGGGCCCCTTTCACAGGAAGCAATTAAGCAGGTCCTAGATGACTACTTGTCTGGGCTATAACAATGTATTTGGTGTAGTAGTGCTCAGAGCTTGTGACTTACCCAGGTTCAAACAGATGAGACTCCTGTTTAGGTAATACTTCCTCACTGTGGGAGGAAGGCCACAAGGTTTTATTCCTTCCTCTTCATTTTCTCTCATTTGGGGGAAGGGGACGTGGTTAAGAAAGGGATTGCTGTGAAGCACTGCAGAGAGTTTTGTATTAAGTCAAGTGCTAAATGTGATAGTTTAATCTATAAACATCCTTTCTGTTTTCTTCTGGTCCCCGATACCAGTTATTGGCATTCTCCCCATAATGTGTGTGTGTGTGTGTGTGTGTGTACACATACACATACGTATGTATGTATATATTTAGATAGGTAGAGGAGGGTTTCATTTTCTGTTCTCAGAGACTGAGATTAATTATCCCAATCACTCAGAATTGAACTTGCTTTTTCTTTATTGTAGTCATTGCATTTATTGCTCTTTTATTTCTCCTTATTTCACCCTGAATCAGTTTATATAAGCTTTTTCATGTTTCTCTGAATTCCTTATAATTGTTATTTCTTAGGACCTAATAGTCCATTAGATGTACGTCATGTGGTTTTTTGAGCCATTCCCTATAATGTATGACCAATTGGTTTCCATTTTCTTAGAAACCTTACTTCTGTTCATGCTGTGATCAAATGTTTCATTATTTCCCTCCATCCCATCCTGTCTTGTTCAGGAGCATCAATCCATCTCTGTTTCTCATATCTACTGGCTTCCTCCCAAATGCCCCCAGTAATTACTTTTGGCACCTTAGCTGAATTTGAGGACTTACTTTCAGTCTCTGTCTTCTTGAGGTTTTATTTATCCATTTTACTTACTATCTGTTTCAGGCCCATTTGCTGAATCATTCATACCTGCTTCCTAATTGTGAGCATCCACTAATGTGTTTTTTTTTCTTTATATTTCCTCAACCCTGATGATTTCCCATGGGTTCAATTATCACCTTTTGTGCAGATGACCACTAAATTATATGTACATTCCATATTTCTCTTGAACTTCAATACCACATTATCAAATACCTCATGGACCTCTCTTTCCAAATGTCCCACCAATACCTTGAACTAAACTCAGGTAACTCTGCCTCTTGGGCAAACAAGTATCTTCATACTCCTTCCTGTTTTTTTGAAAGGGTACACAGTATCTCAGACTTAAAATCTCAAAGTCATCTTTGACTTTTTTCCTTAACCATTTAAATCCTCTTGATTCTACTCATATCCATTCACACCCTCACAGCCACTAGCTAGACTTCTGTAATAGTCTCCTTACTGCTTTCTCTGCTTGTTCTAATCAGTTCTTTCATAACTCCTATTACTTGCCTATTCAAAAACTTGCAGTGGCTCCTTTTTACCTCTAGTCTGTACTTTAACTCTTCCTAATCTGGTACCAACTCACTTTTCTAGTCTTATTTCATATTAGTAACCTTCGTGTAGTGTATTCCAAATCAGGCTAGTTATCCTCTTAAGTTGAAATAACCATTGACCATTTTAATGCATTCTCACAAGCTATATTTTCTCCATTGCCACCTTCCAGTCCCACAATTCCAGATTTCTTCCCTTCAAAGCCCAGGTTAAGGTATGCTACATTCTCTTCTTACCTTGTATCAGCTCCTGTCTTTGTTTAGGGATCTTCTTGGTAGACTGGAAGTACCTTGAGGGCCAGAATTGTTTAGGGTTTTGTCTTTGTTTCAACAGCACAGTGGAGTATCCACTTAATGTAGTGCTTGGTATGTAGCAGGAACTTCATAAGTATCTATTCAATAAATCTCACAAATCTCAGGTCAGTTTCCTTCCAGAGGATTGTTTTTCCTGTAAAGTGTTCTGTCAAAAACACTGATATTTGAATAGGAGTCTGGAAGCCCTAGTTCAAGTCTTGCCTCTGACATATACTGGCTGAGCAATGCTAGGCAAGTCATTTAATCTCTCAGTGCCCCAGGCAATTTGAAGACTTCTTTGCAGAACAAGTACTAATCTACTTTTGCTTTGATGGGAATTTCTTACCATGGTTCCTATTGCCAGTGAAGTTATAGGTCTAGTGGTTATCTGTCTGTCCGTACATGTATATGCATATATGTATGTGTACGTGTGCATGTTTAGATATATTTTTTCCTTTGTTAAAACTTAAACATTAGAGACATTGTGGTATAGGAGAAAGGGGAGAGGAATTTGGAGTCTTAGGACTAGGGCTGAAATTGTCCCTCTGCCATTTGCTGTGTTCACTTTGGACAAGATCTGGGCTTCCATTCACTTATTTATACAATGAAAGAGTTAGAATTGATACCTCTAAGACCCTTTCTGGCTTTAAATCTTTGAGAACTACAGGGGGAAAGATTAGTCTGTTTTTAAAAATCTTCATATAAAAAATTTAAAAGATTGAGTGTTTTTAAAAATGATTCATTATTAATCACCAGGTATAGAAATCAAGATACAAAGTGGACAGCACAATAAAATCAGAATTGTTGTGAGGGTTCTGGCCAATTAATTTTTTAGCTTAATTATAACAAGCAATTTTTTTTAAAAATACCCCTAAACTTTGCTAAAAGGCTTTGTTACAAATTTTTTGCCATATGTAAAGTCAGCAAGCATTTATTAAGAACTTACTATACAGAGGTACAAAGACAGGCAAAAACATAATTCTTGCTCTCAAAGTACTCATTCTAATAGGGGAGGCAACATACCAACAACTATGTAAAAACCAAAGTATACAGGAAAAATTGGAGACTATCAACAGAGGATAGGAAGGAGAAAGGAACAGGAAAGGTTTTCTTTTAGGAAGAAAATAGGATTTTAGCTGGGACTTGAAGGAAGCCAGACAAGTCAGGAGACTAAGGTGAAGAGAGGGAGAGCATTCCATACATGAAGGACAGTCAATGAAAATGTAGAATTGGGACATGGAAAAATTGCAGGGAGACCAGGGCCATTGTATTGCGAATTATGTTGAGGGATGAGTAAGATACAAAAAGGCTGAAAGGTAGAAGGTAGCCAGCTTATGAAGGGCTTTTAAAGTCAAATAGGATTTTATATTCAATCTTGGAAGTGAAAGGAGGAGAGCCACAGGAGTTTATTGAATATAGGTCTTGACATGTTCTGACCTGTACTTTAGGAAGGTCAGTTTGACAACTGTGGGGTAGGAGTGGAGTATCAACTGGAATGGGGAGAAGCTTGAGGAAGGAAGACCAACCAGCAGGCTGTTGCATTTTTCCTGGCATGAGCTGGTGATGTCCTGGCCTATACCAGGCAGGTTGGTGACACTATTAGAGGACTTGAGAGTTTGAACTGTCTTTGGGGCATCTGGTTTGAGAGATGTATTTGGAGATGGGAAACTAGAAAGAAGTTAAATCTAATAAATCTGAGAATTATTTGCATAGAGATAATTGAATCCATGACAGTTGTTATTCTGTATACTGAAAATAATTTTTCTTTGAAGATGCCCCTGAACTATCTGTATACTCTTTATTTTATTATTAGAGGCAGCGTGGTAAAGGTAGCCAGCCTTAAAGCTAGGAGAACCTGGGTTCAAGTCTTTCATTACGCGTAACTGGCTTTGTGATCTTTGATGAACAAGCCTTTTTTGTTTAGCCTTGATTACAGCCCATAAGTTTTCATTGGTTAAAATACTTACTAGATTTGCAGATGATTCCAGAATTCTGTTTTTCAGTATATCTCTGTAGTGGTTTATCATTTCCTCAGTGAGAAAAGCTTTCTAGTGAAAAATCTCCAAATCATGTTTTATGTTAGATATCTCACAGTGTAAATATGCCAAGATCTTACTGTTTTTACCTGGATTTCTTCTGCCAGCAGTTTGGGTAGAACCTTAAATGAAGAATTGAAATTTCGTCAGTAAAAATTATCCTCCTCCACTCTTCCAGTACGGCAGTCTTTGTATTGTCTTACCCTTGACAAATGGCTTAATGTGTCAATTAATAGCTGTATGGCTCTCTGTCTGTGACTAGGTCTTTCTGCCTCACCCAGGCTGGAAATGTAGCAACCACTTCCTGGCCCAGTTGATTGGCCCAGAAGCTTTGTTGCCTGTTCTTAGGAAGCCTACTGGCTTCCTGCTCCTGGGGACTCACCTTGATGTTAATCAGTGCAGGTCCCCAGTCAGCATTAGCTCTGTTGTATGTAGCTCCCAGAGATCCACTGGCCTCAGCCTCTGTGTAGAAAGTTATTCCTAGCTTGCACTATTGCACCTGGCCTTGAAGCAGAAAGTAGAGAAAAGACTAGTAATAATAAGCTATGGAATAGTAGTTTGATACCTTAATAAGTCGCAGACCTGATGTTTTAGGTGTCTTTACATTTTGGCTCAGTTAATATATGTTTAGTTCTGAGTGTCAAAATTATTAATAACTAATACTTGATTTTTAAAAAAATCTTATCACCTAACTCTTCTTTCCCTGATCTTTCTTTAAGGAAAGTAAAGTAAAACTTGAATGGATGTTTTTACTGACAGTTGGAAGTAAGCTGTGGTGTCTTAAAACATTAAATGTTACTATCAGTATTAGCCTTTGGAAATTTAATGTGTGGTTTTTCATTTATTGATGTTTTATGACCATTCCATCACAAAATCTGATGTCTCCTGTGTGGAAGTAATTTTGGGTCTTAGAAAGCTATGCCAGCTGAACAATGTACCCTGGCAGGACCTAGATTGTAGTTGACACAGTTCTTAGAAATCTCCACATTGATGTCTTGTAATTGATATTTACTTTTTATGATGTTTATACAGTGACTAGGTTGATATAGTATTGAAGGTCCTAAAACATTGACTTTTGACTACATTCATTATATAAATGAAATAAAATATAAAAGTTGCAAATGAATGGAACTCTTTAAGAGTTATGCAAATAAAGTGGCAAAGTTGGTTTCATTGTACACCCAGATGCTATAAGAAACTGCTTCTCTTTTTGAGACTTAGTCTTCTCTGTTTTAAGTGCTCTTGGTGAGCATAAACAAATAGCAAGATATTTATTAACCTTGAAGGTAACTGTGCACAAAAACATCTTTTTTAGGGTGAAGAAGTTCAGAAACTTGGTGAATCTAAACAAGATCTATCAAATTAAGTCTTCATGGCTTCAATGGTAGATACAGGAGAAAATGATTTTGTGAAATAGCATTAGGTATAAAGAAATGAAAGAGGCCCAGGGGTCAGTAGTTAATTCAAAAGCATGAGACTTCAATGATAGTTCTTTCTAAGAACTTGCAAGTGCTGGATGGACAAACTATTGAATAACATGGAAAAGGACATCAAGTGTGTCTTAAGGCAGGAAAGACAAATTACTGACAAGAAAGCAGTTTCAGATAAGGCTTTTTTGTGAAGTTAAGTAATTTCCACTTAGAATAAAGGTAAATAAATTTTGGAAAAAGATTAAGGATGAAAAGAATACAAAAGTCCAGATTCAACTTCATTGTTTAAATGGGCTTGTTCTCTTGGAAATTCTGGAAAAAGAGAAACTGCCAAAGTGAAACTACCTTGGCATAGCATCCCCTTAAGACCGAGCTGCCCCAGGGGTCAGCTGCTGCCATCCCTTTTCCTTCTGGCTAGCTGTCTTCCCAATTTGAGTTCTATGACCAAATGAAAAGCTACTTGCAACAATGTAACTAATGCCCATGTAGTCTAACTCATTTACTTTTCTCTGTTAAATTCTCCTATGCTGAATGCCTGTGAGGTCTGTCTTGGAAGGAATGTTGGGAGAAGAGGGGGAAAATCTGCATGTGTGATATAGCCTTTAGAGTTAGCAGGTTTCTTCATAGTATAACATCTTCATTAGGAAATAAGCTCAAATCTAAGAGGTTCAGGAGGAAGTGGCCAAAGTCACTGGGAATGGATTTTAATCATTGATGGTGTCAGTAGTAGGAGGAAACTATATCTTACTTACATAGTCCTTGCTATAATAACTTCAACTATTTCCTTGCTTTGCTTTGGTGAATATAATGACAAAATTTTCCAGATTTCTTAATGATATTGGCTTTCTTCATACAGAGGTTGTTTTTTTTTTGTAACTATGTGTTGAAATAGTAGATTTTTCAAATAATTGTTGAATTTAGACTAGAGTAACATTACACTTGTAAAAAATTTAAATCCTTGTATTCTAGTGATGAAGGGCTATATTTGGACCATCCACTTGTTAAAGTAAGATGTGAGCTACTTCAAAGAATTGGAAATTGAGGGGATGCTCTGAACTGGGGAAAGGCTGAGTGAGTTGTTGATGTGATTTGTGATGGAATATTATTGTGCTATATGGAAATGATGAGGGAGAAAAAACCTGGGATGACTTATATGAACTGATGCAAACAAAGTGAAGGGAGCAGAACTAGGAGAACATTGTATATAGTAACAGTCAGTGAATAACTGAAAGACCTAGCTACTCTGATTAGTACAGTGATCCAAGATGGTTCCAAAGGACTCATGACGAAAAATGCTATCTACCTCCAGAAAGAGAACTGATGAACTCTGAATGCAGATTGAATCTCATTGTTCTTCATGCCTTTTTTGGACAGAGAAGGGCAGCATTGCTAATATAGAAATGTTTTGTGTGACTTCACGAATAATGAAGTATTGCTTGCCTTCTTAAAAGGTGGGGGAGAAACGGAGAGAGAGGGAGGATTAGGAACTCAAAAAATGTTAAAAAAAATTTTTTGATAAAAGAATCATCTGAGACATTTAATCTCTGTTCCTTTGCTTGTAAAAATAGAATTCATATTTGAAGATTAAGTTAAATGAAACTTATTTATTGTAGACCAGATTTTAACCATATAATATTTGGTTATTTTCCTGTAGGAAACCACCACCACTCCTAACCCCCCACCTGCAGAAGAAGAAAAAACTGAAACCAATCAGGAGGTTGCCAACCCTGAACACTACGTTAAACATCCACTACAGAACAGGTAAGTTTTTTGAGCATATCCCCGAAGGTATGATTTGTTTTGTACAAAGTTCCAGACCTGTGATTTCATCAATGTAGGAAAGACTTGCTGTGGCCATGCCCTCCATTTATCTGTAATGTGTAGTCTTAGAGAGTTACTTAGAGCATTTCAGAAGAAAGACTTGAACCTAGGTCTTCCTGCCTTCAAAGCTAGCTCTACCAAGGTGACTTTGCACAGCCCTCCCTCACTTAAAGCCTTTCTGATGTCATGGTCTTCTTTGAGAACAAAGGACAAACAACAATATCATACTTGTATGCCTCTTAGAAGTTTATAACCACTAAAAAGATATTACACAATCCTTTAGTCCTTAATCTTTTGTGCATGTGTCATTCTTATCTTGTCATCTCTCTTTTACTCCATAAATAATTCATATACATTAATAGGATCGTACAGTTGTCTATTAGTTACTTGAACTTTAAAGATTTCAGGTTAAATGAACTAAAATATAGGGCATAATGCATGACCCACATATAGCTTGAATACAGTGTAGCACACACTTAAATGGCTAACTTTAAATAGTGCATTACATTTTTGAGCTGAACTATGTACCTGCTAGGTACTAGAAATACAAATTTTTTTAAATTAATTTTTATTCCTATTTTTTTTTTACAGCAATCTCATAACAATAAAAAACAGGAAAAGATAAAAATAAATACATTTTTAAAATGACATTCTATGCAATTTTTCATACCTGCAAACCTAGGCAACTAGAGGAATGGAAAGGACATATCTTCATATATATCATCTTTGGAGCCATGCTTGTTTGTCATAATTTCATAGCATTTAGTTTTATTTGTTTTGTGCTTTTTCTTTAGTCAGTGTGTAATGTATGGTTTTCGACCCTTCTTATTTCACTTTACACAAGAATTCATCGGATATTCTGCTATACTTGAGTATCATGATTTGCTTAAATTTCACTTGAGTGACCTTCTACTTTGTTTACAATTCTGTGCTGTCCCAAAATGTGCTGCTGTACATATTTTGGTGTTTATGGAACCTTTTTGTTAATGACCTCTTTGGGATATATGTCTACTAATGTAACCTCTGGATCAAAGGACCTTTGGTGGCGTAATTCCAAATTGCTTTCCAGAATGGTTTTTACAAGTTAACAGCTCTCTAACAACAATATGTTAGTGGTGTGTCTTTCCACATACTTCCAATGTTGATTTGATTCTTCCCACTTATTCTAACTTAGTTTGTTGGGAATACAAATATTTTTTAAAATGCACTGATTTTGCCTTTAAAGAGCTTACATTTCAGTGGGTGGTGGTATTCAATTTAAAATGCAATAAAGACAAAATAACAGTATACAGCTGATGGCCAAAGGAAGGTAGTAATCAAGGGAAAGCAATATGCTTTAAATACCTGCTGTGTGCCAGGAACTGTTCTAAATATTTTACAAGTATTATCTCCTTTGATCCAGAAGCAAACTGGTTATTTGGGAAGACTAGAGAGAGAGTGCAGTATAGTAAAATAAGTCAGCAAGAATTTATTATCATCGAGAAAGAGAGGGAGGGAGGGAGGGAGGGAGGGAGAGAGAGAGAGAGAGAGAGAGAGAGAGTGTGTGTGTGTATTTGAGTCACTGATAATTTGCTGAACGTAGTACAGAGGGAATACTGTGAGTGTTGTTACTCTTGCATCCTTATGGACTATGGGCCTCAAAGTAATGTCTACTTTGTATCAGTTCCTTAATATGAGATGCCTGATTCAAGGTTCCAAATCAAGTAGTCTTTGCTGATCCTTAATTATAATGTATTTTCAAAAGAATAGAGACATTTTTGTGTATGGTAATGTACCACTCTCCCACCCCCCAATAAGAATGAGCAGTTTGTTTACATTTGTGGATCAGGTAACTGACTTAATAAGTTGTATATTATACTGTGTTGCACCTCAGTATATGGTGCAATCCTTTGAAGTAGGTTGTATTATCCCCAGTTTATAGGTGAGGAAACAAGTCAGAGAGGTGAAGGGAATTGGCTATTCACTTATAATAGTATCAGGAATGACACTTCAGTCCAGGCCTCCTGAGTCTAAGGTGTTTGTTGTATTTTGACATACTCGAGAATGATGACATCAAGTTAATGACGGCGGCCAGAGTAGTTTCTATATCATTAATGAGAAGCTCCTAATACTTAATGACTTAAAGCACTTTTAAAGTAAATTAATATGAGGCTAATGCTTTTGTGGACTAGATTTGTGGTTTCCATTAGTATTGATATAGATCACCAAATTCTGTGTTACAGTCTGGCAAAGTTCTTTGTGTTATAGAGTGGTTAAAGTTACTTGCCTCATGGCTAGTAGTGTATGTGTAAGAGATAGGGCTTAAACCCAGGCCTCTTCCTTAATCTAAGGCTGGGCCTCTATCAGCTATAAAATGCTGCCTCTTTTACTAGTGTTTGTAGCTACACCTATACAACTTCTATATATTGAATCCCATTTTCCCGTAACCTTTTTTTCCCCTCTTGTAATAAAGTTTAGTTATAAAATTTTTAATAATCAAATATAAAGTAGTAGTAATCCTTCTAAAAAATTTACTGGCAATCCCAGCTCTAGCTTGTCCTAAGCCATTGATAAGAGCAACAAAGACTAGTCTTGACTAAAAACAATTGCCCTGGGGGTAGTTCATTACAGATGACCATGTGAAGCAACACGAGGAAACCTTTAAGTCCATTGAAAGGGGCTTCTGAATGACTGGAAGAAGAGAAAACTTTTGGTGACTTGTTTTTCTTATTATGCTTACAATTAAGGTTCTTGGTTCATCACACTTCATTTGTCAGCTTTTCCTTACAGTTCTTTATGATGGGTAATAGATTAGAAATCACGAATAGAAAGAGAGCTAACACCAATTCTATGATGTCATGAAACTCAATATTGAGGGAACTAATTGCGAAATGTCAGCAAGAAAAGGATAGTTGAAGGAAAATATGGCTCTTTGTACATAGGAGAAAATGATCAAAGTAGAGTTTGGAATGATCCCTTTAAAACTTTTGATACTTGAGTTAAGAATCTGGAAAATTCATTAATCCAAAGCCCTTCATTTCTTTCCACATTAGACCAGCAAGATTAATTATAAATTTGTATATGTAATTTGAAACAGAAACGTGTGTGTGTGTGTGTGTGAAATTTGAGAAGTTGCAGATATCTCTAGGTAGACTAGAACTCTTAATTTTTAATCTCCAGAGTAAAAGTCAACATCTCATTTTCTTTAACCTCCCATATAAAGTTCCTCTACTAGATTCTCCTTTTGGAATAAAAATATATCTTCCTTACTATATTCACCTCTAATTTCAGAGTTAACTTTTTTTTTTATTTTTAGATGGGCACTCTGGTTTTTTAAAAATGATAAGAGCAAAACTTGGCAAGCAAACCTTCGTCTGATCTCTAAGTTTGATACTGTTGAGGACTTCTGGGCGTAAGTAATCTTTTTTCATTTTGGGGTTTTAAAATTATAGATGATTAGTTTGCTTTTATGATGATGATACATTGGTTGTATTTTTATGTAGTTTGGGGTCATTAGCCATTAGTTAAATCAGTCTTGTAAATTCATTCCGTAGTCTGAATTATGCGAATATTAAAACTCTTTCCTACTTACCTAAGAATTGCACATGGAAGTCCTGAAAATCTTCCCTTCTTGGCAAACTTTCAGTCCCTGGCAAGTGTTATACCCTTTTCCCTCCTGTGCCTGAAAATATTTGACAGTGGTAATTAAACCTGTCACTATATTGTCTCATGACTACGAGTTCTAGGAATGGGAAGAGAAGAGCAAAGAAGAGGATACCTAGTGGTTTGAATCATCCTTGTAATCCTCATGTGCTGCTGTCCTCGATCTGGAATCCTTTACATATTCTTGGTTTTTACCTCAGTCAAAAATAGTGGCTGAGCTTGTTAGAGAAGCTAAATTAATGACCATGATTTTTTTTTTCTTTTGTACTTGTTGGGTAGCTTCTGGGAAAGTTGATGATAGTTTTCTTGATTCTTTTCACTGTAAGCCAAATAACTTGAGCAAAATAAATTAGGACTTTAGTCCAAAATAATAGGACTTTAGTTTACCACAAAGTGTAAGTTGATCAATACATCAAGAGTACTTACCACCTTGGAATTGTATATAGACCCTAGGAACCTAGCATTGAAAAGAATCTGTATGGACATAATTCAGTGCCTACTCAGATCCAAAATCTCATCTACCCCATCTGTGATGATTGTCTACCTATGCTCCAGGCAATTCAGTCTTTAGGTTAAACTAAAATCTGATTCCCTCTAAGTTACACAAATTGCCTTCCTACCCCAGGCAAAACAAGCCACATCTGTCTTCTACACAATAACACTTCAAATATTTGAAGACAGCTCTCTTTTTCCTCCCAAGTCTTCTCATCTTTAGACACAACACTCTCAGTTCCATCAACCTCTCATGGGATATTTTGGCTCCTCTCTTCAGGATCCTGGTCATCCCTCATCAAGAATAGTTTCCAAATTGTCAGTAACCTTTCTAAACTGTACTGCTCTATTCTTTGAGTGCTACTAAAATCAAACTAGCTTTTTTAAATGCCATATTACCCTGCCGACTCATAGAGCTTATAGTCTATTAAAATCCCTAGATATTTTCTCTTTTTTTCTCAATAATCTCATGGGGGTGGGAGAATGAGGCACAGCTATTTACATTTAAATAAGTTAATGTAAATAAATAAACATAAATATTTACTAAATGTTTATTATGAAATTAATGAAACATAAATTTCATAACAGTTTTCTCAGTCATGGTTTTAAGACAGTCAGGATTGCTCCTTTATTGCTCTTTCCTTTTTTTTAATGGTCATATTTAATTTTATATATTGTTCATCTGGTTCTGATTTTCCATTTTGGTAGTATTTCATAGATGGCCCAATTCTTTGTATTTGAAAATATTAATTTATCGTAATATATTCTGTTTTTCTTTGAGTTATAAACAATATGCCTATGAATTTTGTAGCAACTTTTATTTTTGATTTTGTTAAAACTCAGAGTCTCAACAATAGTTTAAGCAATGTAATTATTAGATTAATCATAATTTTTATGCCTTTTTCTTTGTGTAACAAAGTTTTTTTCCAAAAAGATTGTTTTGTTTTTCAGTTCTCTTAATGAATGAATATATAAGACTATAACCCTGCCAATATTTCATTGCTTTTAGTTATTTTTGTTAATTTGATGTTTAAGATGGAATCTCAAAAGTTTTAATTGGCTTCTGATTATTGTTGAGGTTCAGTATGTTTTCAAATGACTGTTAATAATTTATTTTATCTTTGGTGATTGACTATTTCATTTAAATCATTTGAGTACCTAAAGAATTCTGACATTTACCATAAATTTTTTCCCATTTGTTATTTTTCTTTCCATTGGATTGGTTTTTTAAACAGATTTATTTTGAGACATTCCTTATTTATTTCCTCTATTTCGTTCAATAGAACAAAGTAATCTCTCCATAATTAATCCCTAGTCCATTTTCTTTTCTTCATGTAGTTTGTTGTTTTTGTTTTAATGTGAGAGATGTAGGTTTAGAACACTGACCTGGAATCAGGAAGACCTGAGTTTAAATCTGACCTCAGATAATTTATTAGCTTTGTGACCCTAGGAAAGTTATTTAACTGCCATTTTCCTTAGTTTCCTCAAATGTAAAATGAAGTTAACAGCATTTGCCTCCTACATTGTTGGCAGGATCAAATGAGATGAAATTGATAAAGTACTTGGCACAGTGCCTTGCACCTAGCAAGTGCTACATAAATGCTTATTCCTTTTACTTCCACCTTTAAATCCGTTTCCCACCAAATTGCTTAGAAACATTCAGGTTTATTTGTTAGATAATAATCCCTTTATCCTTTATTTCTTTTGGTTTGTCAAGGACACTTTTTTACATATTTGGCGGATATATAGTATTTCTATTTTATTCAGTTAGGTGTGTTTTCACATACTGCTTTCTAATTATTATCTTGGTATTGTAGTATGCAGTTACTGTTTTTATCCAAATACTGGATTTCATTTTTTTTTTCATATATCATATATGTATTAATATATCACATATCATACATGTATTAATTTTTTGTTTTTCGATGCATTTTTTGTTTACAACAGTTATTCCCTAAGATACTCTCTTCTTTCACCATTGAACTTTCCTTTGTACCATACTAAAGCAGTAGACCAACAAAACAACTCTCTAGTATCATATACAACATTCAACATTTGCAGT
>CM053623.1:295024153-295067650 GCA_028646595.1 Phalanger gymnotis | reverse complement strand
TGGAGTCCTGCTTCCCTCTGCCCCTTTGTGGGTTCTGTAGTTCTAGAGTTGGTTCAGAGCCATTTTTTCATAGGTTTTCGGAGGGACTTGGTGGGGAGCTCACGCCAGTTACTGCTTTCCAGTCGCCATCTTGGCTCCGCCCCTGGATTTCACTTTTTAACCATGTTAAGTTTCATCTTGTCGTCATCCTATCATTTTAGCCTGTCAGGATCTTTTTTTGGCTCTGATTGACTCATTTGAAATGCTACCTTTTGGTCACAACTTGTCATTTGCGGATTTGATTTGATGAGCCTGCTGTCATCCAAGTCATTGTTCAAAATTTTGAACAAGAAAAAACCTTGCGTTACTTCCACCATTTTGGGAGGTCAAAACTTTGTGCTTGTGTCTCATAACTTACATAGTTCTTAACCCAGCTAACCATTTTACTCTCTGGTATACTTCTCTTCTCTTTTCCCTCTTCTTCTCTCTCAGTTAGCCATTTATTTGTGTTCTATCTTTCCCAGCCTGAAACTCTCTTTCTACTTAAGTACAAGAAACAAATGTAAAAAAAGTATTTGAGTAGTTTCCTGCTATTTTTCTCCATTGCCTGTTACCATCATACCATGTCCAAATAAACTCAGTGGCCTTTTTTATCTTCCTATTCCTCTCTCCTCATTGTGGCATAATAGAAAAAGTACAGGAGCCAGAAGACCTGGTACCAGGCCCTGCTCTGCAACCTGCTACCTGTTTGACCAGGCAAAATACTTAACCTTTTTGAGTTTCAGCTTTTTTATCTTTAATGTGAGAATACTTTCCCTAAATACTTCACTGAATTGTTGCGAGGAAAAGCTTTATAAACTATAAAGCACTATAAATAGGAGCCCTTAAATTTATTCTCATATTTTAACCTGTTCGGTACAAGTATAAATTTTTTCTGACATTGTAACCAGTGTTCTCAAATCCATATCTACATAGAAAGCAACTTTGTATTTTCAATATATAAAACAATTTTGAAAATGAACTTGTTTATCAACATTTTTCTAAGCTGAATCTTGTGTCAAATCTTTTTTTATTTCTCAACAATCCACTCCATTGATCTTCCTTTGTACCATAAGCATTTTTGAATGCTTACTATGTGCCAGATACTGTGCTAAGTGCTGAAGATAAAGCAAGACCAAAGACAGTCCCTGCTCTCAGGAAGCTCACAGTCTAATGAGGAGACACCATGCAGACAACTGCATATGAACAAGAAAGATAAATTTAACAACAGAAGATAGGCACTAGATTTAAGGAGGATCAGAAGGGCTTCCTTTATAAGACAGGGTGTTAGCTGGAATTTAGAGGAAGACAGTCAGCAGAAATGGGAGAGCATTTTATGTCTTTGGACAGTCAGTGAAAATACATAGACTTGGAAGCTGAAGTGTCTTGTATGAAGAAGAGCAAGGATCCAGTGACACTGAATCACTGAGTATGTGGGAATAAGGTATAATAAGGCTGGAAAGATAGGAGGCAGTCAGGTTTTGAAGAACTTTGAATGCCAAACAGATCCAGGAAGATGTAGAGAGCCATTGGAGTTTATTGAATAGGGACATGACATAGTTAAACTTACACCGAGTAGGGATGGACTAGAGTCAAGGAGACGAGGTAGGGAGGTCATGCAGTGGGCTGGTAGAGTAGTCCAGGCTTGAGATTCTGAGGACTTATGCCACAGCATCAGAGCAGAGCAGAGGGCATATAACAGAGGTATTAAGCAGAATTGACAGGATTTGATAGCTGATTGGATAAGGGGACAAGACTCAGGGTTTAAGTCGGGGTGACCAGAAGAACAGTGGTACTCTCAACAATAATAAAGAAGTTAGGAAAAGAAAAGTTTGGGATGGGGAAGATAATGAGTTCAATTTTGGACATGTTGAGAGTTTAAGATGTCTATGGGACTTCCACTTGGACATGTCTAATAGATATTTGGAGATGAAAGGCTGGAGGTTAGGACAGGAGTTAGCACTAGAGAAGTAGATTTGAAAATCACCTGAACAGAGATGATAATTGAATCCATGGAAGCTGATGTGATCTAAAATAGTACAAAGGGAGAAGAGAGACTGGGACAGAGCCCTGGGGCACATTCACCATTCATGGATGTGACCTGGATGAAGATCCTACAAAGGAGACTTGAGAAGAGGCAGTTGTACAGGTAGAAAGAGCGCCAAGGTAGAGCGGTATCAAGAAAACAAGGAAGAAAAGGGTGGTCAGCATTGAAAAAAGACCATTAGATTTTTAGTAGGTCTTTGATAAGTTTGGAGGGAGCAGTTTTAGTTGAATGATGGTGTCAGAAGCTAGACCGCAGAGAGTTAAGAAAATAAGAGGAAAAATAAAATGAATTTTTAAAAAAAGGAAGTGAGAGAAAAGGAGTAAATGGACTTCTGGAGGAATTTAGCCACTGTGGGGTTTCTTACGGTGCAGTCCTCCTCCTTGATGTTCACTTTCCTCCTTTTATTGACCCTTACTTTAGGGTTTTTTTGTTTTTTATTTTTTATTTTTTATTTATTTATTTTTGGCTACCACACAGTCACAAAAATGCTACTGCAAATATTTTGATACACACACACACACACATACATGTGTGTATATGAACTTTTCTTTTGGTTTGTGACTTCTTTAGGAAATACCTAGGAATGAATTTACTGAGTGGAAGTCAAAATTCAGTGCCCTTTTTCATAATTCCAATTTTTTTTCCCAGAGCTTTGGGATCAAACCACAGTTCCACTAACTGTGTTTATTAAGCATGCTTGTCTTCCCTTGGCCCCTACAATATTGACTGTTTCTGTGCTTTATCATCTTTACCATTTTGATGGATGTCCAAGGATTTGTTTTAATTTGTACTAGATTTGAAGCATTTTTTTTAATATCGCTGTTCATAGTTTATATTTCTTCTTTTGGAAACTTGTATTCCCTTTGATCGATCACTTATTTGTTAACCACATAGTTTTCTTCCTCTGCTCTCCATTAATTTATTCTCAGCTGCTTTCTGGAGAGGCCAGCAGGTGTGGCCTTAGGGCCTTACATTGTTGGGACCAAACACTTGGCTGTCTAAGGTTGTGGTGGGTTTTCCAGGATTCCTTTAAGTTAAGAAGGTTCATACTCATGAAAAACACATAGGGCAGGTAGAAGAAAGGATAATGTATTTCGTCCCTTTAAGATACTTGACATACATCACTGTAGCAAGTAATATAGTTCCTTACTTAGAAAGGTGTAGTGTTAATTTTGACACAGTATTCCCGTAATATACTTTAATTTATTGCTCAGTTCATGTGGCAGAAGAAAAGGGATAGAGTGTAGCAGTATTTATACCTATCACAGTTACAAGGTCCCTTTCACTTCCAGAAAAGAGTCTTACCCAAAAGTGTTTAGTGATATATGAACCATAAACTGCCAAAACTCTTGTCTTAGACTTGTATAAATTGTCTAGAGAAACACTTAGAGCAATGTTTGTATTCTTTCTTTCCTTGAGGCATTTTCCTCTAAGTTAAATTTTTGGAGGGAAGCCACCTGAAACTTACTCTTTAGTGCCGGCTCATCCTGACATGGAAGTAACCTTGATTCATCTCGGCAGAGGGCAAGCTCCAGCAGATTCCATTGAGGTGGAAAATATGGTTCTGGTGACAGACCATTTCTGTCCCTCATTCATGGACCAGCCTATCTAGAGTAGAGAGATGCATTTTCAGTTTTACCAAAGAATAATTTAAGGCTGTAGCAACCGTCAGATCAGTTTGTGTTGGTGGAAGGAGTACCTGCTCAAATAAAATTTTGGGTTAAGTATTTGAAAGCTTTATGTAGAGTTTCCACATTAAGATCAACTTATGAACCTAGTATTATATTCATCATTTCTGCATAGCTTGTATTTTTAATCTGTGTGAAATATGTCCCCCCCAAAACTGTTATATAGGGAGTCCATAATTCATTGACAGGATCATATAGCTGAAAAGGGGACATCAGGAGATCAACTAGTGCAACCCCCTTTTTCCAGTGAAGTGAGTACCTGCATCATCCCAGATGGCTACTCTCTATTCTGGTTTTGAATATCCTTGGAAATTGAGTACTATTTCAGTGTTCTTAACTGCCTTATGTTCAAGATAATGTTCCTTATGTCCATCAAAATCTCATATTATGTCCTATTTCTTGTGCTTTCTCTAACATTGAGTATTACTAAGTTACTTCTCAGCATCCTCTTCTAAAGTTAATCCATATCTCAGCAGTGTGACATAACAGCTGAAAAAGAATGCACTTAGGCTACGTGAAGAGGGGAATGGTATCCAGAATACTGCAGATTACATATACAGTTCCATTATATCCCATTGGTCAGACCATGTAGCGATGATCATTTTCACTTCTATGTGACACATTTTGGGGATGTATATTGACAGAGCCTAGAGAGCATCTAGAAGAGGTTAAGAAGGATGGTGAGGAACCTAGAGATTACAATATATAAAGGATCAGTTGAAGGATCTGAACATATTTGGCCTGAAGTAGAAAAGATTTGGTCGGGAATTGATAGCCACTTAAAAGTATTTGCAAGACTACCATATGGAAGGACAGATTTGTCCAGGCATCAGAGAAAAGCTAGGAACAATTTGTGAGTGTTGCAGAAACAAATTTAGAAAGAAGCCTCCTCACTTAGTATTTTGTTTTTTCCCCAATCACTTGTAAAAACAATATTTAACATTTGTTTTTAAAACTTTAAGTTCCCAATTCTCTCCCTTCCTCTCCCCCACCTTCCACCCCCCATTGAAAAGGCATTTTGATATAGGTGGTACACGTGTAGTCATGCAAAACATTTCTGTATTAGTCATGTTGTGAAAGAAAACGTAGGGAAAAACCTCAAGAAAAATAAAAGAAAGTTAAAAAGTATATTTCAATCCATATTCAGACACCATTAGTTCTTTCTCTGGGGATGGGTGGCATTTTCATCATAAGCCCTTCAGAATTGCCTTGGATCGTGGTGTTACTGAGAGTAGCTAAGTCATTCACAAGCTGATCAGCTTAGAATATTGCTGTTACTTTGTACACAACACATGTCACTTTGCACCAGTCTTTCCAGGTTTTTCTGAGAGTATCCTGCTCATCATTTCTTATAGCACAATATTTCATCACAATCACATACCACATCTGTTCAGCAATTCCCCAATTGATGGGCATCCCCTCAATTTCTAGTTCTTTGCCAACAGGAAAAAAAAAGCTGCTATACTTTTGTACATTTAGGTCCTTTTCCTATTTGTTTGTTATCTCTTTGGGTACATTCCTAGTAGTGATATTGCTAGGTGAAAGACTATGCATGGTTTTATAGCCCTTCGGGCATAGTTTCAAATTGTTGTACAGAATGGTTCAATCAGGTCACAACTCCACCAACAGTGCATTAATGTCTCATTTTTCAAAGGGAAAACTTCTTAACAATTAGGTCTGTTCAGAGGTGTAATGAGATGCTTTGGCAGGTGCGAAGGGGTGCTCAGCAAAGAGGTGATTTTCAGTGCAAAATCTGGGTGACCACTTGTTAGGGTTATTGTAGCAGGAATTCCTAGCCAGACATCTGTGAATTAGATAGGCTCTGACATCATATATTTAAAAACAGGAATTAAGTCACTGTATGACTCTCTTCTGCTCCAGGCTAAATAGTTCATTTTGCTTAAATCTTTAAGCCTTCATAGTCATATAAACTCATACACCCCATTGCTCTTGCTATATTAAATCAAGTTAGATTAGATGTTGTGATAAACTGATATTTGGTATTAAAGAAGCATTACATATTTTACATGGGAACAGTTCATGCTATCAGAAGAAAATTCTTGAACTTCATGAATGAAAATCTTAATAAACCCGTTTAAGTTGATAAGTATGAATTTTTAAACTGATTTTGTGATCTGTGTTTTCATCATAGTCTTTAAAGGTGGTACTTAAAGCTCTTAACTCAGCCTCATTTTCTTTTGTTCATAACTGTCATTTTCTTTTACATAGTTTATACAACCATATCCAGCTGTCTAGTAATTTAATGCCTGGCTGTGACTACTCACTTTTTAAGGTATGACTTATTGATTGATGACTTTAAAATTAAGTGCACATGAATCATTTAAGCTAAGAAATCTTGTCATAGTACTACTTTGAAACATGACCTAACAATATGCAAATGTTACACATATGTTGGTATATATATGCATTGCCAAGTAGTTTTTATAGGTATAGTTTAGAAATGAGGAACTAATATCTTTATCCTAAACGAAGTATGTGCTATAGTTTCAAGGGACTGTATTAATGGATGGGAGACAAAGGGTGTGTTTGTTTGGAAAACTACATGACAGGGAGTTGTTATTTTTGGTTTGAACTCTAGTAATTATTTTTTGAAATAGCATTTGACAATCTGCCCTTTAATTTTACAGGATGGGATCGAGCCTATGTGGGAAGATGAAAAAAACAAACGAGGAGGACGATGGCTAATTACGTTAAACAAACAGCAGAGACGAAGTGACCTTGATCGCTTTTGGCTAGAGACAGTAAGATTTTTAAATTACAAATAATTTTTCAAGAGGCAGTTTTAGAGTACTGGTGATATTCATTGCTTTGGAAACAATATTTTCATTAAATTGTGTCTTTCCTTTGTTTGAAAAGATAATAGGAAACATCCATTTGGGAAAATGTGAATAATTGCTAATATACTAGTATATTGGCTAATATAATCAGTGTAGCTAATACATTTTAGGGAGCATGTTTGCTCTATTAGTGAATCACCTTAAGTGAGAGTAGTACTTTGCCTTTAACTAAGATAACTTAATCTTTTAAAAAATTTTTTAAAGAGATGTAGTTAGGGATCATGATAGATTAATTTGCATATTTAGAGATTTTGGTCTTAGCTTGTGGTTTTTCACTTCATAGTCTGATTAATTCTTTATTACATAATTGAGATAGCCGAGAGTCTATCAGTTGAAAGCAGTTTAAACCTGAGTTTTAAAAACTTTTTACTTTTTCCAACATCACTGGAATGGCATATTCTTATGTTAATTTGTAACCTAGTAAAATGTTTGAAATAAATGTTAACTATCAGCTGCTACATAAATATAAATATGTTATTGACTCTTTTCCTTAAAGAATCAGAAAAACTAGCAGTTTCAACAGGTTTTCGTGTGAGTTGAATTTCACCTGTTTCTTACTCCTTTGAAGAATTGTACTCAATGACTAAATAAAGGACTAATTTAAAAACAGTGGAGTATTGGAGTATCAAGTGAGCTGTGCCCTTCGCAGGGCAGATACTTGATAAATACCGGCTTAAAGTTTGAAGACCTGTTGATCTCTGTGTAATTTGTAATGTACTTTTTTTCTTTGTTAGCTGCTGTGCCTTATTGGGGAGTCATTTGATGACTACAGTGATGATGTATGTGGAGCTGTTGTTAATGTTAGAGCTAAAGGCGATAAGATAGCAATATGGACTACTGAGTGTGAAAACAGAGATGCTGTTACACATATAGGGTAAGCTGCATTTCAGAATATTTATTACTAAGGTATTAAAGGATGAGGAAGCAAATTTTTATTTATGCCTTGAGAATTAACTTAGATATGTGTACTCGGAGTATGTCAGTGCTTTCCATTGGCTTTCACAAACACTTTTCATTTTCATTCTCAAAGATTTTAAGAATTTACATTCTTGTTTTACTAGCACATGGCCCTATTCTCACAGTTGACTGTTCTGGCTTTCACAGATAGTGTTTCCGTGTCCAGTAATAAAACATTTATGTTTCACTTTGATTTGCTTTAATATTCCGCCGTTGCATGGAGTACTGTTATAACAAAATTTTGTTCACCAATGCTTTCCACACTTATTTTAGTATCAGTTATTATACTTTTGAAGTCAGTGACCCATCATACTCTGAAAAGTCATGATACATTGCCAAAACATGATTCTTAGTTTTGGGGTAGTCAAGGAGACCAACATACACAAACTTCATGCTAGATTTTCCTTCAGAATGTTTATTACATTGAGTTTTGATCGTTCTATAGACTGGTGATAACTATCTATTTGGGCATTGTGCGTTATAGACACATTTAAAGTATTATTACTATTTATTAAATATTGAATATTACTATTATATTACTAAATATATTACTATTTAAAAATTCAACAAGAAGTTTTATTTAGGCTAGCCCTTGTACATTTGCAGGAAATAATAAGTAAATGAAATGTAGTATGGCATGCTGCATAGAGGCCTTGAAGTAAGATGGAGCTGGATGTGAGTCATGCTTCTGACTCATACTAGCTGTGACCATGTTCAGGTAACAGTTTCTCAGTGCCTCATGCACCTCTCTTAGATTTTAAGTTATAAACGAATTGCCATTCTGTGTTGGTGAAGGTACCTCCTATACAAGTCATTCCATACATTGAAAGAATCACAGATCCACATTCCTCCTCTAATAAATGTGTTTGTTGCATATGTATTGAATATGTCTTCGTTTTATTTGATCGATTGAGGTGTGTGTGTGTGTGTGTGTAAAATACTTAAATATTAATAATTTTGGTAGTATCATTTCTTAATTGGCCTCATGAATTCTAGAAATTTTCAGATTTTATAAGAAAATTTTTTTTATCAGCCTGTAAAACTAGCCTAAAGGTTGTATAAGGGTCTCTCATCCCACTCAGTCTAGTAAATGATGTTAAGTCTCCCACAAATAATTAAGTTCCATCACAATTGAATGAATGCCAGTAGTTGGGGTGTTTTGTTTGTTTTTTAAGCCTCTTGATATCTCAGCATTTGGTTTTTTTTAGAACTGAATAATTGTGGGCCTCTTTCCCCCCACCTCCATTCTTGATCTTTCAAATTACCTAGAAATTTAGCTGGTTATATATAAACGTCTTAGTTTTCCAAGGAAAGATTTTATTCCTCGTCATTCGTTGTTTGATGCCATTCCGTTTTATTCATATATTAATAAATTTAGTATAACCCAAGACATGCATTTTTCTGTAGCCAAAGAATCTTAAGTATGAGAGGTATGGTATGGTATGGTGGAGCAATATTCCAGTCACACTTTAGACACACCTTCTGTCAAGGGAAGATGGGTGTCATACCATGTGGCAGTGAAAAAGGCCTTTGTTTCAACAAAGTGTTTTACAAAGTTTATTAATCTGATTCTTCAGGAGGTACTTCGTCAGGGAACAATATTTTAAGGATTTTTGTATTTTGAACCATATATAAGCCACTTGATAGCTCATATGTATTTTTTTTTGTGCTATGTTTTGTCCTAACGTTTTTCCCTGATAGATCAGTTTCATACAAACATATTCTTCTTGTCTAGAAATTAGCTGCCTTGTTTTCCTCTTCTGTGAAAGAGGGATAATAATACTTTGACCACCTGCTTTACAAGATTAACGTGAGGAAAGCACTATGTAAATCTTCTGGTTCATTGTTATTTTGCTTGCTTTTGTTCTTACCTATTGATAAAATTGAGCAGATTGATGCGTAACAGAAATAATTAACCGTGAGAAGTTAAAGTGTTAAACGTATCAATAAATGAAAAAAGAAAATGCATGCATTTGTTTGTTTTATTCTGTTTCTAGTATATCTTCTTGCCTAGAAGAATAATGATACTTAAAATATTTTTCTGTGGATACAAAAGTAATGACATCCTTTTTCTTTTTTCCCCCTTTTCAGGAAGGTATACAAGGAAAGGTTAGGACTTCCTCCAAAGATAGTGATTGGTTATCAGTCCCATGCAGACACAGCTACTAAGAGCGGCTCCACCACTAAAAATAGGTTTGTTGTTTAAGAAGACACCTTCTGAGTATTCTTTCATAGGAGACTGCGTCAAGCAATCGAGATTTGGGAGCTGAACCAAAGCCTCTTCAAAAGCAGAGTGGACTGCATTTAAATTTGATTTCCATCTAAATGTTGCTAAGATATATGAGAAGTCTCATTCGCCTTTGTCTTGTACTTCTGTGTTCAAATTTTTTTCTATTTTGACTAGAGTAACTATTATCCCAATCAAAGAATTTACAGTACACATCATCCCCAGAATCCATAAATGTGTTCCTGGCCCACTCTGTAATAGCTTTTAGTAGAAGCATTACTATTACAAAAACATTTATCTATCCACAATATTCAGAAAAGAACTTGCATTTTTTTTACCTTACAGAGAATTACTTCTGTTGTACATTGCATTGTATGCAGTAACATGTTTTACTGGTTTGGAAGAGTATGATGCATACTATTTTCTAGCAATTTTCTTTGTTTCTTTTTTACAGCATTATTTTTTTGCTGTAATCTACGCTGATGGCTGCTAGATTTAATTTATTTGTTTCCCTACTTGATAACATTAGTGATTCTGATTTCATTTGGTTTTTTTTTTTTGGTTTTGTTTTGATTTTTGTTTGTTTTATTTTATTTTATTTTTTTTTGCTCATGTAACATTGGTGAAGGATCTGGGTATATGACATAAAGGTGGAATAAACATTAATTTTGTGCATTCTTTGGTAATTTTTTTTTTGGTTTTTTGTAACATTAGAGCTTTGCTACAAATTTATGCATTTCAGTCAAATCAGTGATCTATGTTTGTGTGATTTCCTAAACATAATTGTGGATTTTAAAAAATGTAACATCATAATTACATTCCTAACTAGATATAGTATGTCTGTTTTTGTATCTTATGCTGTATTTTAACACTTTGTATTACTTAGGTTATATTTTGCTTTGGTTAAAAAATGGCTCAAATAGAAAAGCGGTCCCATTCATATTAAGACAGTGTACAAAACTGTAAATAAAATGTGTACAGTGAATTGTCTTTTAGACAACTAGATTTGTCCTTTTATTTCTCCCATCTTTACAGCCAGTATTTGTGTTTTTTTGTTATAAGGCAGTTTCTACTGTGTCTTTTATTGTAGTGTCTTTCAAGAGAAAAGCGTAAGTTTGGAGCTCTAGTTTGATTATTATGTTTATTAAAATTTTTAATAAATCAAATAGGTAGTACCATATATATGGAATTAAATTGATGTGGCTTATCTTTTTTTTTTTAACCAAGGTAATTTTCATAATTAACGCAGTATATTTTGATGCTACTTGTTTAGCACTTCACTTGTATGAATACTATGACTCAGTGTATCATTGTCAGATTTGAGGCAATAGCTATTATAAAATGGCTAGTTGCCGAACAGTGATAACATAGAAATATAGTGAAAAGGGAGAAATACTCTAAGAATCTATTTGTTTATTTTTCAGTCCATTAAGTTTATTATAAATAGGTATATGGATTTTGGTTTTTTGAAAGATGACGTGCAGTATCATAAAGTCCTTATATACTTTGAAAGCTTAAAAAATATCTGTAAAAGTAAATATTATTGCATTATCCTGTTTAAGGCAATGTAATGCAATTATTTCTGAGCCTATAAAATTGAATATGACTGCCAGAAATGAAAATATAAACATTATAGAATTAAATGAAAAAAGTTATAGTCCTTTAAATATAATTTATAGCCTAAATTGTTAAAAAATCATAAAATTACATATAGACTTTATAAAGTTCCTTCTTGTACACTTGAAGCTAATATGGAATTAATAGAGTGGTAACATTTTAAATTTTTAAAAATGTTTCAAGATTTTAAAGAATACTTTGGATTAGAGATCTCAGACCCTTAAAAATTAAGACTTCTTTGTTAAGAGGAACAAAGAATTAAATAATGCTGGCATAAATATGAGTACTACATAATTTAGCCAGATATGCAGTTTGAGACCATGGTTCTAAAGTATGCTAGAAAAATTATGCCAGTGCCTCAAACTTATCTTCTGTTCTAGACTTGCTTGGTTCAATGGAAAGAACTGCATCTCAAGGCAGTTGGCCTGAGTCCAAATCCTGGCTCTTCCATTTACTGCCTGTGTTGTATTGGCAAATCACTTAACCTCTGGGCTTCAGTTTCTTCATCCATAAAATAAAGGAGTTGGATTTGATGACCTCTAGGTTCCTTCCAGTTCTAGATCCCTGTATTCTTTTATGTGTATAATTTAGTTGAATATTTGTTACCATTGAAGCTTATTATGGACTTTTGCCATAATGGTCAAAGTCCAGCTTATTATGGACTATGACCCTCATAGGGTCATAGGTGATCTTCTTAGCTTATTCTTCCATAATTCAATATGATATATTGGAAATACTGAGTAAGTTGTTTAAAAGGTTAGGTGGAATGTATCTATGCTAGCCATTTTGCTATTGTGGGAATACTGAAATCCTGATGTCACAAAATAACTTTGTATTGATTTGCTCAGCAATTACTTGAAGTAATCATTCTTTTTAGGGGAAATGGAGAAGCAACATTTGTAGTGACAGCTATTGACACAGTATTGCAGGCCTTTAAAGTTAGGAAAAAAAGTTGTTATATAACTGTACCTATTGCTAGTGAGACTTCACCTAGGTTCCTGCCCACTTAAGTGGATAGAAATCTATTTCTGTCTACTAGCAACTGGTTGAATAGTTTAATAGCTGGTTAGATAAGCACTTTCACAAGAAGTATAGATTGATTAGTTAAGTTTTTTTGTATACTGTTTCAGAAGTATTCAGCTGTATGTCAAATTGTCTTGTCACATGATATAAAGTAGAAACAGATTTTTAAAAGT
Source organism: Phalanger gymnotis (assembly GCA_028646595.1). Lineage (NCBI taxonomy): Eukaryota > Metazoa > Chordata > Mammalia > Diprotodontia > Phalangeridae > Phalanger > Phalanger gymnotis. The sequence continues at coordinate 295,055,042 of CM053623.1, read as the reverse complement.
TGATACAGTCTAAGAACAGTTGTAACATGATGTTAAAAGAACAGTTGAGTTTAAAAAGAAGCCTCTGATTTGAGCTGATAATGAGAATTTGTGAGGATTACACATTTTACCTTTTGAAAATGAGATGTAGAAAATAATACTGTTAGAAGTAGCTGCAACATTTTGCTTTCTCATTGAAATTGTTGTTCACTATTTAATTACTTTATGCCCCATATCATATTACATTCATGTTTCCATAAAACCCAGCAGTAGTCTTTAAATTCACATAGCTTAGGATAGTACGTGTTAATGCCGAGATAGTGTTTCTTGTTATAGAGTTGGGGGTAGGGAGTGAATAGTTGAATTTCCTTATTAAGGGGTCATTAAAAAAAAATACCTCCAAAAAGTCAGTTCTAAGTTACAACCTGTGATGCAATAGAACATTTCAATCTGCCATGTTGACTGACACATTTTTTAAAATTGTGAACATACATCAATGAACTTCACGGAAGACACTGTCTCTGCTTATCTACATTCACCAGTAAGAATAAGGATGTCCATCAGGCTGAGATGAAATTGTTTTTATTTTTCACAGCTATACCTGGGTTGCAGAAGAATTATTGTTGGTACTTCAATAGTTTGATGAATCTCTGATTTGGTAGATCCAACAGTGCAGATTACATCTCATCAAACCCCCTCAATGATGGGTGACTAATCCATGTTCTATTGCGAATTTGCTACAGGGTTCCACCATGTGATCCATGGGCCTTCCTCTTATATATCTGACATTATCGTGTATACTAATAGAGTATGCAGGTTGTGCTATGATTGTCCCTCTTGACACCTGACCACCCATATTTTTGGTTATATGTTGCTTCTCTTACTTAGTTCTTGATTAGTAATGGTGACAGCCTCACATGTACCACTTTATTGTCCTTTGCTTAAACTTCAACTTTGATTCTTTGGGGCGTGTGGTATTCTAAAACACAGTGATATATTATCATTGGGATATTGGTATTGAAGCCTTTGTTTAAGGGAGGAGGTTGGAATCATTAAAAGAACCGTACATTTTTCCAAAGGTACCTGTTCTTCAAGTTGGAACATAGCTCATAATCTTACTGCATGTCTGTCCAAGGTCTGTTAATCGGACTTCATAACACGTATACAGGAGGTCTTTGTTCCCTTGGTTTTTCCTATATGAATAGTTAGCCAAAAACATTTTTGAATTGTTAGGGATCTTATAAAGCAGGCTTAATAAAAAACTCTGAGTCACTATGGATCTTATTTAGGAAGCTCATTTGTGTTTCCACTCTTGATGGAATTAATACAATGTCATCTACAAATGGGAGATTCTGGAGACATATTTGTACTCTACCGAAGACACACTCCATGACAGGAGCAAACTCCTTTGGCTAACATGTCTTATTTTACGGCTTGGCTCATTTACCACTATTGCATATTTCTAGGAATCTCTGTGATCTTGAGTTAGGCATGGGAGATAGCTTTGTTGAAAAGCCTTTAAGGTAGCATTTGCTCTAAATATTTTTTTAGTTCAAATAATGAGCACATTGTTTCAATCTACCTTTGAGTCATTTTTACTTTAAAGATGTGGTCTACTATAGAATAATAATTGCCAAAACCTGCCTATGACTTTCTCATAACTTCATCATACCCTCCACAATTTTTCCTTAGGAAGTGGGCTGATAGTTATTAGTTTTTAGATTTTTTTTTGTGCCTCTTACAGTTACAGAATTGGATCATAAATTTTCAACTTGGAAAGGGACCTTAGTCATCTAGTCCAACACCTTCATTTTGAAAATGAGGAAACAGGCCCAGAGACAATAAGTGGTACAGGTTGATAGGATTTGTCGTAGGATCCTCCACCTCCAAATGCAACAACCCTTTATGGTTTCATCTGTGTCACCTCACACCCTTGCTTTCTATATATACTTTTATCTATTTAACCTGCTCTTCTTTTTTCTTTAGTGTTATTAATACATATACTACATTGGAGATAGATTCTAGAATCTAAATGTAGTTCTATTGTCATTGATGGATAAAGAGTTAAAGAAATATTTACAGATCTTTTCTGTTTTTTATCTGATGCTCTTCCAGTTAAATGCCTTTAGGATGATTTTGCCTACTGGTGTTCTCTTAGCTCAACAAAAACCTGGTTTTTCCTCTACTGCTTTTTGTTATTTTATGAGATGATACTATTGTCACCATTATTTTTAAAGAGAGTTTATATTTTAAACTGATGTTGCCCTTGGCTGCCATAGTTCACCACTTGGCAAAGCGATTGCATTTGCTGGCTCAGGTGGTTTCTAGGCTTTTCATATTTCTTTAGAAAATATCCATCAATAAGTACTCTCTCTTTTCAGCTGTTGTGTTTGCTTAAATCAGGTTGGAGTTTCTTCAGTTCAGTGTACTCATCTTTTCCTTCTAGTGTGGAACTTACTTGAATTTTTAAGTCCGTTTTTTACATAGCTGATTTGGAAATGATTCCCACCTACATTAGCCACAAATACTGTATGGGTAAAAAAGTTCGAGTTGGGGGAGTTGGTGTGTTTTCTTCCTCACCTCTCTCTATTGGGAAAAAAAACAATACAAGATCTCAAATACCAAATATGTATGCATAGTCAAGCAAAACAAATTCTCACGTTGATCTTGTCCAAAAATAATTTGGTTCAAACTCAACCCTGAGTTTATCACCTCTCTGTCAGATAAGTAGCATGCTTAATTGGTCCTCTAGAATTATGGTTGGTTGTTGCATTGCTCACTCTTGAAGAAAGTGTTTGTGACATGGGCACGAGGCTTCTATATAGTCTCCAAAGCTTTGGATTCTCACGTTTCTTACTCCTGATCAATTTTTTCAATATTCTCTCTTCATTCCCACCATTGTATTGAAATTATATAATATTAACTCATGTTAATATAATTTGGAGGGTCTTACCATGTTCCTTATAAAATTTCTCTGGCCTCTTCAGATTTTGTGGGATAAGGTGGTGTTTTTTTGTTTGTTTTTTTGTTATTTTTTTATTTTTCATAATTGCATGCCTAATTCATTGTGCTCTTTTATTGAAGAAAGTGTTTAGAGATGCAACATCAAAATTTTGGTATGTTCTCTCATCTTTAATGAAATAATTGTTTCTATGATTTGTGCTTTGACCCTTTTTTTTTTAGGATTAAGTTAGTCTGCAATTGATTTTTAATCTTTGCTTCAAAGGACCTTAATTGAATATAACTTTTGTCTCATGATCTGTAAAAGATGCATTCTGTTTTTCTACATTTATTAGGTGTTTTTGTCCTGGTAAACAGTTTGTATGAAGATGTCATACACAGCTGAGAAATGTATACTCCCTTTTATTCACATTCAGCATTCTACAGGAATCTGTCTCTGACTCTAAAATTCTATTCAGATACTTCTTTTTTTTTTTTGGCTTGCTTTTGGGTTTGATTTATCCAATTCTCAAAGGAGTAAATTGAGGTTCAGATGTCTTTATCCCTGTAACACATTCTTTAAGAATTTAGATACTATGCCATTTGGTGCTTAAATGTTTATGTTACTTTTCAGTAGAAAGTAGAGTTTCTGTTTCTCTGTTCTAATTAGGTCTACTTTTGCTGTTGCTTTGATATGATTGCAACCTGTGCCTTTTTTACTTCAGCCGAAGCACTATAGATTTTGCCCTAGCTTCTTTAAAAAAAAAGATTGCATATTTTTGTTTCAAGTGTGTTTTTTGTAAACATATTGTTAGATTCTGGTTTCTGATCCATTCCGCTACCCTCTTCTTTTTTTAGGGGGTCAGTTCCTCCCATTCACATTCATATTTCTGATTGTTAATTATGTCTTTCCCTCCATCCTATTCTTTTACACTTTTCTTTGTTTCCTGACCCCTCTTCATGAGCTAGTTTTGCTTTGACTAATCCCTGCCTTAGTCTATACTTCCTCTTTTTCCTTCTTCCTGTTTCCTTGTTGAGTGGAATGTATTTCTTTACTCAGCTATGTGTATGGAGGTATGTCTGCATGTATATTTATGTGCGTGTATTTTTCCCTCCCTTTGACTGCTTTTATAAGATAATGTCCCCCAACCTTCCTCTTCGTTCACCCCTCTGCCTTTACTATATTTCTCTTCACTTGCCTTTTCATTCTTCTAAGATTCTCAGAATCCAAGAGATTTATAACACTCCCAAACTCTCTAATTAAACTCCCTCCATGATTCCTGATGATGTTTTGTGGGACAAATATCATTTCCCCATGTGAGGAGGGTAAAAAGTTTCTCTTTGTGCTAGCTTCTTGTTTACCAAGCTCCCCTTGACATCTTGTGTTTGTGTTTCAAAATTTCCATGTATTTCTGATCTTTTTAACAAGAATGCTTGGAAAATCCTATTTCATTAAAGATAATTTTCCCCCTGTAGGATTTTCATTTTTGCTGTTTTTCTTGGCTGTAAGCCTGGATCTTTTGCCTTCTGGAGTATTGTATTCCAAGCTCTTTGCTTCTTTATCTTGGTGGTTGCTAAATCTTGCGATTTTACTCAATTTTTTCTTTCTAGCTGCCTTCTATATTTTTTCCTTGTGCAGAAAGCTGCTCTGTATTTTGGTTATCATCTTGAGAATTTTCATTTTGAGGTTTTTTTTTTTTTTTTAAGAAGTGACCGGTAGATTCTTTCTCTTTCCCATTTGGCCTCTGGTTCTAAGAGATCTGGACAGTTTTCTTTTAGGATTTCTTGAAATACAGTGTTCCATACTTATTTTTTGGTTATTGCTTTCAGGTAGCCCGATTCTTAAATCATCTTCTTGATCTGTTTTCCAGTTTTGTTCTTTTTTCTCTAAGATGCTCTACATTTTCTTGTATGTTTTCAGTATTTTGGCTTTATCTTGAAATTTCTTGATGTATTCTGGAGTCACTGGCTTTTATTTGGTCAATTCTCAAATTTCAGGGATTTATTTTCTTGTGTAAGGCTTTTACACAAGTTTCTGTAACTTTTTTTTTTAATAACTCTTATGTTGTTTCTCCCTGGAATTCTGATTGAATCTGTATGTACTCAAGCTACATTTTCTTTGTAGATGTTTGGAGTCATTCTCTTATGATAAGGTTTGTCTTGAGTACCCCTTTCACCATAATTGCTCTTGATGGTGTCGTTCTTGCTCATTATTCCAACCCAGTTCCTGACTTCAGACTTTTAGTTAGGGCCAGGTTCTGTGAACTTCTGTCTGGGGGTGACATCTGAGCGGAATTTTTGTCCTTGTGGATCCTACTGCTGCTTTCTTGGGTGTTGTGTTATTCTAGTATCTCAGGGACAGCTCTGGTCAGGGACCTGCAAGCCTTCAGTGCTCCCAAAGTGGTGTGATCTGAGGCAGTATCTACTTCCTGCCCTGACCCATGTTTGGGTTTGCGCTACACACCTGTGGGGTTGCCCTTGTAAAGGACTCAGTCCCTCTTGACCAGCTGGGGAGCTCCATTGATTCAGTGTCTGAACTTAAGGTTCCCCTTTGGTCTGAGATTCCTACCCTGGTTATTTTGCTGAATATTCATCCTGGACTGGAGGTTGGAACTGAGTGTCTGCTTTGTCCCTTGGACCAGAGCCACACAGCTATGGCTTGTTCCTGCACATGTTCTTTGAGCCCTGCCAGACATAGACCCCTTCCTCAGTCTGCCTTAGATATGTGACCTAGAAATCAGTAGTGAGCAATAGAGCTGTCGCTGCACCTGTTCCTACACCCTGCATTAGAGCAGGGACATCTTTCTGCCCCAGTGTGCAGTCTTGGTCCTCAGTCCCTGGATGCTGGAATTCTCTCTGGGTGCTTCTGTCCAGACCTCCTCCCCAGGATCCACAGCTCTCTCTGCTGTTCTCTTTATGCTGATCTGGGCTGGGAAATGACTCCCTAGGATTTTTTTCTCCCTAGATTACCCAATCATGACCTATGTCTAGCATATTTTTAGGTCTTTGTAGAGGGATTGTATTAGGGGAGCTAGGATGTATTGCTTGCTACTCTACCATTTTGACTCCATCTTCTTCGATAGATTCTGACTTACTAGTTTTATGGTGGTAGTTTTGCATTTTGATTCAGTTCCTCCAGTAATTTTCTTGGGACAAGGATTGCACATTTAGAGTACTGACAACAAAGTTAATGTCTGTTTATGTTTATATATAGTGCAGAGACTGATTTTTAGCATCCTCTTTCCCCCTTTCCATCATTCTGCCTCTGTCACTGCACAGGCGAAAGGGTGATTTTTAAAGTATTTTCTTGGTTTTGTGGGCTACCATGGCAAAGAATTCATCACTATATGGTCTACCTACGGTGAAGCTAGTAAGCTTCTCTGTATGCATTTAGGCTAGTCCCTAGAAAATAGACACAGACCTTTTCTAGAACCATGCTTGAAACCGTTACTTTCCAGAACTTCCTCACCACTGACTTAACCTTCCTGAATTGAGGGTCCCCACTCCACAATGAAAAATTGGAGTAAGTAAGACTTTCCATTAACTTCCATAAGTCCTTCAGGGAGGATGTAAATAATATACTGGAGATCTTTCTCTGTGTTTTCTAATATTTTGTGCTTAACATCAAAATCCTTGGGCTGTGTTGACCATATTTTGTTTCCCACTTTTGATAGGACTGACACTAGTTAGTCATCTATGTACTTGCTATTTCTTTGCCAATTACATACAAATAATCATTGGTCTGCTGTCAACTCCTTATACCTCCCATATATCTTTCTGGTGCATTTTTAGACTACATTTTGATTTTTCTGAAGTTGTGTTCCATAGGCCTCCATGGTAGGGGAACAGCTGGGAATTATTGGCATTTCTGTACAATTCACAAAATGTAATGCCATCCACTCTCCTATTCAGTTTTGGGCCCAACTCACTTTTCCATTTGTAGTCTGTAAAATATGGAGATGCTAATGCATTAAATCGCCAATAAAACTTCATATACTCTGACAGTATTCATTCTAAATACACCTTTTTTTTTCTTGTATAGATATTTCAGTCAGAATTTTATAAATATGTCTCATTGGGGAGTCCCTGTATGTGTTCTGAATCCAGTGTCACCCACAAGCAGCAGCACAAAGCCTTACCTTCATTAGGGAACTCCTGTACCATTTGGACTCTGTGCAGGATCGTGACACTGCTGAAATGCTTTTAGCGTCTCCTACTTTAATCTGATATTTGTACTCTATACCAGACCTGCACAACTTAGAAACTTTTTCAGGCCATATATAGGTTAGGCTAGAAACTGAAGACCGGCGGTTGCCGCAGGTCATGTGGCAAGCAGGAGAATGTGCAGTGACGACCCTACATTTTTCTTGGGTTGCCTAAAATCCTTTGGCAGCCTGTATGTTGTGCAGGTCTGCTCTATACATTGTCAAGGAATCTTGTATGCTTTTGACATGAGAGATACCTTGTTTAAAAAAAAAAAGGGCCTTATGGTTTTTCCTCTAATCAATTTTTATCAAAATATCAAAAAGTAAAGAGGAGGATTTAATTTTTACTTCATGAGTCAGTTGTGTGACTGAAGATATGATCTGCTAAAGTGAACTGTGTGTCCAAAACTGCCTGTATCCTGGTCAGTTTTTTTTTCAAGAATATCCCCATTATGTTCGTGGATTTTTTATATAGATGAGAAAGCAAGATTGGTAAACAAATGTGTTATGAATGTAATGGAATACTACTGCACTGTAAGAAATGACATGAGACATTCAGAAGACTTAATGAACTGATGGATAATAAAATCAGCAGAACCAGGGCAACTACTTGCCCAATGACTTTAACAATGTAAATGGAAAGAACAATTTAAAAATGAACATTGTGTGATTATGATGGCTAAGCTTGGACCCAGAGAAAAGATGGGAAAAATGCACCTCTTGGCTGAAGAGCTGGTGAACTCTGTGGAATGCTGCATGTTTTTGCTAAACTGTGGTTTTTCTCAAATCTTGTTAAGTGGGGAAGACTCACTGGTTAGGGAAGAGGGAAGTGTAATTTGGAAATCAATGTGATGTAAAAGTAAAAAAAAAATAAAATTTGTTAAAGAATAAAATGAGTTCTATCCCCTCCCCCTCAATATAGGCACATGGACTGATAGTTACTCTTGTCTTCTCAGTTCATTCATTCATTCATTCGTTCATTTAACACACATTGTGTACCAGGCACTCTACTAGCTAGGCAGTGGTGATCCAAAGGGAAGGGTAGGGAAGGGAGCAAACATTAAGTGCCTGCTATGTGTCCGGTACTAAGCACTTTACAAATATCTCATTTAACCAAAGACAAATGCTCGTTTAATACAGAGACAAAAGTGGAAGCCACACCCCTTGGGATAGTCTATTCAAATATGCTAGTGGAGGAGGGGAGAAAACTGCATGTACCTAGAAAACTAATAAAACGCATGCAATTTCTGGAAGGGGGGCCCCCGCTATCAAGGAAACTGTTAACATTGCCTGTTTTTGCATTCTTTTGGAATCTTTGAAATAGTTTATGCCAATCATGAGTGCCTTTACAATCATTTTTGTTCAGTTTCAGTTGTGTCTGACTCTTCATGACCCCATTTGAGGTTTTCTTGGCAAAGATACTGGAGTGCCTTGCCATTTCCTTCAGTTCGTTTTCCAGGTGAGGAAACAGAAACAGGGCTAAGTGACTTGCCCAAGGTCACACAGCTAGTACGTGTCTGAGGCTGGATTTGAACTTGGGAAGGTAATTCTTCTGGACTCCAGGACCAGCACTCTATCCCCTGCACCGCAAGGTAAAATTGCTGGATGAGGAGTCAAAGGAACTGAATTTTAACTCTTTGCTATGCGTCCTTTAGCAAGTTTGGGCCTTAATTTTTTATTATTATTATTATTATATAGAGGGGATATGGTAGATTAGGTGACCTCAAAAGTCATGCATCTCTGACTCTTAATTTTTATGACCTCAGGCACACTTTCATTGTTACACATACTTAGATCCAGTTTCTTTTTCTCAACATCAGGTGCCTCTTCATCTTCCAATTCCAAACCAGCAAGCATTTATTGCCTGCTATATGGAAGACACTAAGATGTTGATGATAACCCACCCCTCCAAAGTTCCCAAAACAAAGTTCTAACATCTTTAAGGACCTGGCATGCTATGAAGAGAAAGAGCGTCAACAACTAGGGAAAATTAGGAAAGGCTTAGCTGGATACTTAGGTGGCTAAAGTTAACCACCTGTTATTAGTGATGAGATTGCTATAGAAACATTGATAAATGGGTTTCATTGTATTCTAATTTCATCTAAAAAAATAAATTTGGGTTAACCTGGCCGGTTGGATCTCTCCACCAAGCTTTCTTCAGGTTCATTCTTCCCTTGGCTGCTTTTTGCTGTCTTGTGAAGGAATATTCTACTGGCAATCTCTCAGCCTCCATGATTGATATCTTATAACCAAAGTGTTTTTTTTTTTTTAGCATCATGTTAATATTGGCAAAAAATATTTTCAAATTAAAATTCTGTCCTTGGGTTGAATTTTAATCATCTAAACTATAGCAACTATGGATGAGTATGAACACTGTGCAGCGTAGGACTTATATGTACCTTCAATGATTTCATAGTTGCTGACAGCTGCTCAAAAGCAAATTGCCTGAAATCGTGTATTTTATTTCTCCCCAATCTTTTTTTTTTTTTTTCCTGAAGTGAATTGCTAGCAACCAGTCATAGAAATAATTGACTACTCTATTTAAAAGAGAAAAAAGTGACCTATGTAAGCCCAGGAGTGCAGGGGGAGCATGGAAAATGGCCTGAGATATCCTACAAACTCCTTATCATAATGATAAAGATTTAAAATTTGGAGTTTGAGCTTTTGTAGTACTGCTAGGAAGAACTACTGAGAATTTGAGGAACCTGCTCTCTAAATTTCCCTAGAGCAACAACAAAATGCTTTTGTGTAGTGTTCCATGAAGGTTACTAAGACTTATTTGAACTTTTTCTCTATCTCCCAGCAAAGTGTGCTGCACATACTTTATAGACCTTAATAAAGTATTTATTGGACTGGATTATTTTTCTCATTGTGTATTCAAAAGAACCATCTGCCAAATTGGGAATCAACTGGCAAAAGAGGCATTATAAATATTTGGAACTGGATAATGTGAGATTTATTATTGAAAACTTCTGAATATATGCCACTGGTTGAATGTAAAGGACTATTTGCTTTGGGACAATGTCGAACTGGGTATCAGGAGACATTAGGAGCTTGGTGCTACTGTACAAGGAGATCTAACTGTGTACCTTGAACAGATCTCTTAGCCTCCCCATACCTCTGTAAAAGGACCGTGTAGGGTTATGAAAATTAACAGGATAAAAGTGCTACCTATTCACCTTAATTACCTTGGGCTCATGCTTCAATCTACCTTTTTATGCCCTTAGGTAGCCAGAAATCAATGTTGATATGACTGCATCAACAATGTGACCCTAGCCTTGGTATCCTGGACCAATGAAATCTTGAGGATAGTTTCCTTTTAGGGAAAAAAAAAGTCTAATCTACAGTAAGGGGTGAGGTTGAGAGGGAAGGGTAGGTAGATATTGATCTAATCACTCTTCTGGACTAAGTCTCAAGGTTAGTTTTATTGCCTTTTTAGGGAAAAACAAATTACCTATGGCAAGCAACTTTACATTCTTAACACCTTGGTGACAAGGACCACAAGCAACAACATGAATGGGCCTTCTCATTTCCATTAACATTAAGAGAGGGGCTACAGTGGGTCTGACTGTCTTGCTGTCTTTCCTGGGACCTGAGTACTACTGTTGCCCCCTTTTCCAGGGCCAAACATTGTTCTGGGTGTTACCCCCTGGTAATGAATAGTCAACCACATTAATGGTTCAGGCACCTCCAAAGGGATCTGGTAGCCAGGGCTGAGCCTGGACTCATCGTTGGTCATAAATTCTAATGAAGAAAATCAACCCTGAGGGACCTGGGAGCTATAAAATTCTGGAGCTCAACCCAGTCTTTTGCCAAGAGCAGAAACATCCATCTGAGTGTCACTATTCACTCACCTATAATCAGAGAAAGACACCCAAAGCAGCAGAGGTGGTTTGACTCATCTTGGCCAACATATGTGCTCTAGCTTCCATGTGTAATCAGTCGCCAGTTCTGCCAGCATAGAAGAGGGCTGCTATGGTCAAAGTAAATGGGACCAAAGAGCCACCAGACCTTCTTGCTATAGTGTCCCAAAGTACAAAGTCCTTCAACCCTGAGTCACACACATGGCTGATGATCCCCTGGATCACAGGAAGGAGGTTCACCTTGAGAGAAATTCTTATTTTTCTTTTATATTAAATAACCAGTTACTACTGGGAGATGGAGGATTTTTTTTCCTCAAGCATCTGAAGAATAGGGCTGATAATGAGATTGGATTTAACATTCTCCATCTTGTTCAGACTCCACTCAACTGGGAAAGTTAGATCAAAAGGTAAAAAGATTTTAGTCTAGGTGAATTCTGGCTCGTTATGTTCTACTCAAGTTTTGGTGGGGGGTGGGTCTAGATTTTTGTCTAGATTGTCTGAGGGTGGTCTGGCAGTGACATATCAAAGTCTCCGCAGCTTTTTCCCCCCATCTCACTGCCAGCTCCTCATTAGAACAGGTCCACCACTCATTCATTCTCATTATTTATTAATCAATCATAGTTGATTGCTGCTTGTCAGAATACCCACTTTTCCAAGGGCACATAAGCATCAAAAGGCTCCCATGATCCATCTTTGGTTTAAATGACTTAATTACCCAGAAACTATGTCTCTCAGACTTTTTATTTGTCACAACCTTTTTGCTCTCATTACACTCTTCCCCCTTTAAATACTTGCAATACTTAACCTGGATTACCTTAACCTCCGCTCTTCCTGGGGAGCATTTGGCACATTTGTCCATATTCTTCATATTCCCAGTCCTGCAAAAATGTTTTTGGTCCTGGAGAGGCTCAAGAAATATTCTTTTAGGTGCTTTCCCCAATGCCTCATACAAAGACAAGGCACAGTTCTTAATGGCCTCCCAAATGTCATACAAAGAGTGCCCTTCAGTTCATTCAGCATAGTTTTTTGAAACAATCCCCAAAATAATCCCCACTCTGGTGGCACTGGAAATTACAGCCACTCCCTGAAATATAATTATTATATATTATCAAATGACATAACACATTTTTGTGACATAGTCCTAGAACACCCAATACTTTCATATCTGTCCGGTTACTGAATGCTAGCAGATAGTTACAATTTCCCAATTGTATTGGTTCCATGGATGCCTCCCGACTCTGTCCCATTGGGAAGACTAATACTAATAGAAACATGGTGACCACATTGTAGAAGATCCTCATATCAAGGCATTCTATCACCTAGGGCTCTCCTTTTTCCACCTTGCCCCGCTTTAAGCACAAGGTAAACCACAAGGACATTGAGATACAATCAAGCCAACTTTACCAAAAATTCTGCACCAGGCTCGATTCAGGCCAATCTGTTGGTTCAGGCTCAGGATTTGAACTAAAGGAGACATTTGTAGGGCGTCTAACTTAAAAAAAATATGTACTTAACAATAGCAGGGAAAGTATGTTCTGCAAGGATGTGGGTGTAGTTCCCACAACTCCCTATCTGCATTCATATGCTCAGCCATTCCTCCAGTCTACATGCATTGATTTTATTCCTCGTTTTTTTTGTTATCATGGAGAGGGCTGCTTTGAATATTCTGGTATATAGAGCCTTTTTGTCATTAGCCTATTTGGGGTATGTATGCCCAGTAGTAGAACTCAATGGGTAAGAACAATTTAGGAACTTTTCTAACATAATTCTATTTCCTCTCACCCCCAGAATAGTAGGACCAATTCACAGCTTCAACTATGGGGTATCAACATTTCCAGTCTCTCCCATATTAATTGATTCTCTTTTTTTAATTTGGCTGTTTGCTACATGTGAGATGAAACCTTAGAGTTGATTTAATTTGAATCTTTCTTGGTGATTTAGAGCATTTTCTTCATGTGGTTGTTAAATCATTTTCATTTGTTCTTCTGAGATCTGCTTATATCCAGAAAGCTGCCAAAACTATGCAGCCTCAGACACTTACTAGCTATGTCTCTGAGCAAGTGACCCTGGGCAAGTCATTTAACCTCTGTCTGCCTTACTTTCCTCAGTTGTAAAATGGAGATCACGATAGCATCTACCTCTTAGAGCTGTGAGAAACAAAGATGATATCTGTATAGCACTCAGCAAAGTAGCTTAATGAATATTTATTCCCTTCCCTTGCCCTTTCTCTAAACTTTGATGAAGAAATGAAAAAGGAAAAGGATCTATATGTGCAAAAATATTTATAAACTGTCTTTTCTTGGTAGTCAAAAATTGGAAACTAAGGAATGTCCTCCTATTGATGAATGACCAAACAAATTATGGTTATAAATGTAATGGAATATTATCGTGCCATAAGAAATTACAAAGTGCATATTTTCGAATAAATTGGGAAGACCTTTGTGACCCAATGCAAAATGAAGTGAACAGAACTAGGAGAATAACATAACAACAATAAAGAGGAAAGACTTTAGAACTCTGATTAATGTAGTGATAAACAAGTCCAAAAGAATGAAGATAAAGCATACCACTTATCTCTTGACATAGAGGTAATGAACTGAAAATGCAGAAAGAGATACAGTTTTGACCATGGCAAATGTGGGAATTTGCCAGACTGTGGATACGTTTCAAGGAATTTGTTTTTCAGGGTTTATTTTTAAAATGTGCTCAATAGGCATGGTGGTAGTGGTGTTCATGGAAAGAACAGATTAATTTTTTTAAAACCTTACATGAAAAATAATGAACTATTAAAGAGAAAATTTGTTCATATTCTTTGATCATTTATTAATTGGGAATAGCTTTTGATCTTATATATTTGTGTCAGTTTTTGGATATCTGACTTTTACTAGAGATAGCTGATGTACAAAGTTCCTCCCTTCTACCAGCTGATAGCTTCTCTTCTTATTCTAGCTTCATTGATTTTGTCTGTGGAAAAAGTTTTTTAATTTTGTAAAATCAAAATTGTTTTATCTCTTATGATTATCATTATTGCTTGCTTTGTTAAGAATTGTTCTAGCCATAGATCCGAAAGGTACTTTCTTCATCCTCTTCTAATTTTTTAATGTGATGTTTTTATATTTAGATCACATATCTATTAGAGCTTATTATGGCAAATAGAATATTACAGTCTGGTTTAAACCCAATTTCTGCTAAATTATTTTCTAGTGTTTCCACTATCTCTTTTCAAATTAGATAGCCTTTTCCTTAGCAGTTTATTTGTGAGTTTACCAAATGCAGAGCTACAACAAATGTGTTTGTGTGTGTAGTTTTTTTTTTTTTTTGCTTATCTATCTACTTTTCTATTTCCAAAAAAACTATTGCCAAATGGTTTTTATGATTACTGCTTTATAATACATTTTGAGATGTGGTAATAGCGCCCTTTTATTTCTACTTTATCCCATTATTTATTTCCCTTGAGATTCTAGAACTTTTGTTCCTCCAATTTTGTCTAGTTTCATAAGGTAGCCTTTTGGTAGTTTGCTTAGTATCTCTTTTCAGTTTTGTAGTTAACCAATGTTTTAACTTGCATATTGTGTTATTAACATTGATTATTGAGTTTGTCTGTAAATTTTGTTGTTGTTTTGCTTTCCCATGTTACCCTCTTTTAAATGATGATGATGAAACAAGGTATTGTTCCCATTCTCAAGATTATATTTTGGGATCGTTGAGCATTACAACTAGTCGAGGAGGTAAAGGAGATTGTAGGAGGAGAAAGTTAAATCACCCCTTGACTGGCCTTGCAAATTTTCTTACTCACCACTTAGAAATACAGAGGCCTTTTCTAATGACCTTAGGCTGGGTCTGTGAGACATTTTGTTATCTTTATGTTCCCAGAGGCAAGGGTGACAAATGGCAACAAAAAAATCAAGATGTTCTTGTTTGTCGATGGCCCCAATTTCACACAACTCTCCTAAGCCAATCTCCAAACTTTAAGATGTGTGGTAGAGGCACAGTAAACAGCCACTGTTTACCCATGACTTTTATTGAAGTACTTTGAGGTGGATCAGCAGGAGAGGTCAGGGGGCCTAAATGAGGATTCCAATTTACAGCATCAAAACAATCTAAATGAAGTAGGCTATGGGGATCAATCTAATAAGTTAAAATGTAATAGGAATAGATATAAGCACTTGGATTTTAAAAATTGATTTCCCAAGTACCAAGTTGGAGAAACAAAGCAATACAGTAATTTATCTATGAAAGACCTACAATCTAAATATGAATCAACAGTGTGATATGATAATTAAAATAAAATTGACCATCTTAGCATAATATGCAGGACTAGGGACGTGATCACTCTGTTGTTCTCTGTTCTGGTCAAATCACATCTGGAGTATTGTGTTCAGGCTTGGACATCCCATTTTAAGAAAGATGTTAATGCTCTTGAGAACACATAGAGCAGCATAACTAGAGGGGTAAAGGACCTTGAAAGCCTAGTATTTGATGGCTCCAATTTATGTGGGAATATCTAGTTTGGAAGAATATTGAAACTGCATTGAAGTATCTGAAGGGCTGTCATGTGTAAGAAGGGATTAAATTTGTTCTAGTTGGCACTAGAATGATGGACAGAAACTGCAAAAAAGTGGATGACATCTGCATCTCCACAAATGAGATTTTTCTTGTTAGAACTCTCCAGAACAAGAATGGAATTATTACAGATTTTGTGGATTTCCCTTAACAAGAAGTCTTCAAAGAAAGGCTAAATGATCACTTGTCAGGTATGTTAGAGAGGGGATTTTGGAATGATGAAAGATGGATGGACTGTATGATTGCTGAAGTCCTTCCAATTCTGACATTTTCCAGTTCCAGTAGGCACTCTATTATAATACATCCATTCTATGGCATATAAGCTCATGTGTGTTTGCATACCACATATATGCATGCACACACACATGTAGTATGTGCAAATGTGTGCCTGTGCTCTCTGTATACTATGTCTATATATGTATATGTATACATATGTATAAATGTATTGTAGTCTCACAAAATATAGTAATTTCTATTTTAATTCTGAAATATTATACATTATTTCCTAACATGTTATTGGTCCTAAAATGTTATCCAGATGATTTATTCTTATCATAATGGACCAAAATGGTCATAACAGTTTCTAAATAGAGCAATCTCATCTTCTAACTTTCATGTCTCTTCAAAATTCAAGTTACTGTATTAACCAATTTTTTATGAACATAATCCATTATTTTAGTCCACAAACTAGATCTTTTTAGAAACTATGATTCAGTTTCTTGGGCTTTTTTGTATCCTGTCTTTTTGAGTCTTCTAATGCTCACATTACCCATACTCTTGATGTAATTCAACTCGACTAATATTTGTTAGGTGATCATTGTATATTATATTGTGGTATATGAGTGTTCAGGAAAGACTAGTACCTTTGGTGTGAGGGCTGAGGGCTACTTTCCACCTTTTGTGTCCACGTGCCACCCAACTCTCACCTGTGGCTCCAAGAAGCTGTAGCATGCACTGAGGCCGCACTCTGGTAAACCCTTTTAGCAGATTGGCTGAACCATCTTGAGTATAACTGACAGGCCTCAACCCATCAGACAGGTAGGAGGGTGTCTACCCCAAGTATGTGAAGACTTCTCTTAGTGGAATAGGAAGAAAGAACAATTTGTTCCACCAGCCACGAAGCAATCACCGTGGAGCGCTTAGAGCCTGGTTAGGCATCGAAGATGCCAAGATCTGACAGTTGCCCTGACTTTTGTCCTGCTACTGGACCACTCTGGAAAAGAGAGTGAGGCTGATGATGTTGTGCAACTTTGCCTCACTTAAATCTAATTTATGTGCTAATCAAAAGACATATCCCATATCATTTAACCATTTTTACCTACCTCAAAGGCTTGTGGCAGTAGGCAAGTGATGAAGCAGCAGGTGTGGAGACTCTAGAAGCTTAATCACAACCCTGCAACAGAGGTGGCCCAGGCCATGGGGTTGTCTTCTCACTGGACTGAAGCAGCAGTGAGATTTGTCAGCCACTTGGGTGTCTGTGCAGCCTTTTTAATACTCACCTCCTGGCATAAGGAAAGGGCTGGAAAAGGTGCCCTAAAAATTGTCTGCTTCACCTAACCTAACCTTGTGTGTTGGTAAGCAAAATGGGCTCCTTAGCACTTAGTTCAACAGGTGCCCTTGAGGAGTTTGGCTTTTGTTTGCTTTGAGTGATTCAGCTATTTCGTTGAATCTTGCTAAGTGCTAAGCCCCAGGCCCAAAGCCCTATTAGGTGTAAAACCTATGTGGGTGTGGACTGATGACTGAGGTGGGGCCCAAGTTGGGGCTGGCTAAGGGGAGGTGTTGACTCCAGAGCCGACCCGGAAGCAGAGCCAACCAGTGTGTGGACTGAGGAGTGCCGAGCAAGGACTTGAGGCCAGTGGGTAATCTTACTGGAGAGGGGAAACATGAATATGATTTGGTTTAATACCATCATGTTTTTCTGTGGCCTCCTGGTTACTCTTGTGAGGCGGACTTATTGGGCCTGGAAGCTTTTGATCAAAATGTCAAAATGCAGAGGCTGGTTCATGGGTCTGTTACTTTGGAGCCTGAATAAATGCTTTAATCCTTCTGCCTTCTACTTAGAGAATTCCTTATATCCTGCAGTTCTGAACCATTCAGACATATATATGATTCTCTTTGAAATCATAAATTCTGCCTTCTTACTACACCTTGGCCTGCTCACTGGTGCAGGCAGGGATCCTACCCTATGGTCACACACACAAAATAGGAAAATTTTTGTGAATATGATTCCATTCACAATTGATACATGGAATGTTTCACACACTTATGGACAACATGAAATCCAGTAGACCTGAAAGATGCACAGTTCTTGTTGCAAGAGAACTCAGTAGGTATTGCATCTAAATAGCAGCCTTGAGTGAAACAAGTCTGGCAAATGAAGATCACCTTGCTGAAATTGGAGCTGGATAAATACTTTTCTGGAGTAACCAGTCTGATGGGGAGCACTGTGAAGCTGGAGAAAACTCCATGCCACCACCATTACTGTGTATGCTCCCAACATGATAAACTGATGAGGTCAAAGAAAACTTTTATGAAGAACATGCAAACCCTTATCAGCAATGTGCCAAAAGAGGACAAGCTTGTAATTCTGGGTGACCTTAATGCCATTGTAGGTGCAGACTATCAGACATGGAAGGGAATCCTTGGGAGGAATGGAGTCAGAAGCAACAACAGCAATGGTCACTTACTACTGAAGATCTCATGATCTTCTCATCACCAACACTGTCTTCTGTTTACCTAAATGCAATAAAACTTCACGGATGTTTCTTGCAGCAAACATCGGCATTTAACAAACTGTGTCATTGTAAGAAGAGACAGGATGTGAAAGTGTACTGTGTGGCACAGTGCTAGACAGATCAGAGACTTACCCCTCCAAGCTAAACATTTTGCATTCAACAAAAGTAGTGGCCCCAAGGCAAGATGACTATCAGAAGGCTTCAAGTCAACAGATTAGAGTGCTTCTCTGTTCATGAACACTTTGATGACCCAAGAGCTAGCCAACCTGACTTCAGAAAGAGCTGAGGAATAGTCGATGGTATTTGTTGCCTGACAACTCCAAGGCAAACGCCAAGAACAGAGGTCTGTAAACAATGTTCATCCATCTGACCAAGGTCTTTGATACTGTCACTTGTGGGGGCTTGAGGATCATGGCAAAATCTGGTTGAAGTTTGTCAGTATTGTATATCTGTTTCATGAAGGCATGCTTACACAGGTTTTGGATGATGGATGATGCTCTCACACTTTCTCAACTTACCCATGAACTGAAGCAGGCCTGTGTGCTTGCTCCATGCTTTTTAACATGATGTTTTCAGCAATGTTGTCAGATTACAGCATCAAGGTTAGCTACTACACTCAGAGTAAATTTTTTAACTTGAAAAGTCTACAAGCCAAGACTAAAGTGAAGGTAGAGTTGGTGCATGACTTTCTGTTCACAGATGATTATGTGCTCAATGTGGCCCTTCAGGCTGAGATGCAACAGAGTATGGATCAATTTTTGGACACTCGTGCTAATTTTGGCCAAATAATTAGCACCAAGAAAACGAGCCCGCTCCACCAGCCAGCACTGCACCATCCATACATGAAAACATGGTTACAGAAAATGGAGAGATTTTTGAATACTGTGGATAAGTTCACTTCCCTTGGCAAGTATACTTTCCAAGGATGTACACATAGAGGATGAGGTTGATACGTGCTAGCTAAGTGTTTGGGAGGCTCTGAAGCTATGGAAGAGAAGAGATATAAGAATGCCTACCAAACTGAAGGTCAGCCAAGCCATTGTACTGACCTCACTGTTGTATGCCTGTGAAACCTGGACAGTATACTAGTACCATGCCAGAAAACTGAACTGCTTCCATTTGAATTGTCTTAGGAAGATTCTGAAGATCACCTGGCAGGATAAGGTACCAGACCCTGAGGTCCTTTCTCAAACTAAACTGCCAAGCATTCAAACTCTACCATAGAGAGCGCAACTCCAATGGAATGGCCACATTGTTTGAATGCCAAATGTATACTTGCCAAAGAGAAACCCATGCAAGATAAGCGCTCACATGGTGTGATACAGAATAAGTGATACAGGCATACTCTCAAGGTTTCTCTGAAGAACTTTGGAATTGATTGTGTGACATGGGAGCCACTGTCACAAGACTGCTCAGCATGGTGTGTGTGCATCAAAGAATATGCTGTGCTCTATGAGCAAAACAGAATTGCAGTAGCTCAATTGTGAGATACACAAATTTAGAGAATCCATTCCAAATGTTCACGTGGATTATTTGTACTCGACCAGGGGTAGAGCCTTCTGAGCTTGTATTGGTCTGATCAGCCACAGTCAGACACACTGACCCTTGACCCCACATAGTTATGTCATTTTGGTCCCCTTTGAGAATGAAGGACAACAACCAACCACGTATTGTGCTAAGTGCTAGGGATGTTCTTCAATTTTTCAATAAATCTGTGGGTTCTAATCCAGATGAGTATTCCTTCCACTTGTATACATTGCAAGCTATCCATGACCATTCATCCTAAACGATTCTTCTCTGTGTTTTCCCATAACTACTTCATATTGTATCTACTCAGCACTCTGAAGACCACCTTTTGGTTCTTTTGATATTTCATGGATTCCAGTAAATCAGTCAGCTCTCATTTACAACATGGTAGTTTTTCTTCCCTTTCTGCTCATATGTGTTTTTGATAGTATCTTTGATGATAGTTCTCATGGTCAAGTCATCCTTGGTAATCTGTTGTAGCCTACCCACCAAGCATACTTCCACTATGGACTCAAGGATTTAAAAAAAGTTCTTGATGTCAAAGGGTTTATAGTTTAGCCTGGGCTAGAGGGGAGAAAGAGAGTGAGACAGACACAAATAACTATGATATGTTAGAAATGATTGTAAGGATAACTTATGTTATTATATAATAACTTACATTAGAAGGATAACTGATGGGCAGCCCAAATGCTCTAGTGGTAGCCACAGAATGTTAAAAGACCTAAAAGAAAATCCCCAAAACATTAGGAAGGTCTTCTTTGGAGAATCTATGGGAAGATATGGACAGCTAGTGGATAATAAAAGAAGGTGTGGATGGATTAAGATCTATACCAATGGTGAAAGTGCCCATTTGGGGTAAACCATTTGAAGTGAACCATAGAATATTATGAATTGCATGAAAATATCAACCAGCGGCATGATAGATTTTGGGAGTGGGGAGGGAGAGGTTGCTTTTAGCTCTGAGGTTCAGGGATATTTTCGTGGAAGAGGTGGCATATGAGTTGGGCCTAGAAGGAAGGGGAGAATTTCAATAGGTGAAAATATGAAGGGGGTACATTCTGCACATGATAGAGGACATACAAATAGATATAGAGGCAGGGAGGGGTTGGCCTGCCTGGGTCACTGGAGTGGGGAAGGGAAAGGAGGATGAGAGGGGCAAGGGAAGCATGCTCTCACTGCCCCATGTGGTCTGTGGAGCCTGGGTAGGTGGAGCAGGGAAGGGTACAAAATGTGCTAGGTTCTGTAGGTCAGTTGTCAGATGTATACCCAGATTAGTACCTAACACGGAATGTTCGAGCTGGCAGCCATTCAGTCACTGAAAGTGTATCTTTAGCCACCTCAGCATATAATGAAGGAGCAGTCACTGAGATAAAATCATACATTGTGAATGGCAGTAACATGTGTCAAGAAAGAAACTTCTCCATGTCATCCTCTACTCTACAACTTCTCTATCCTGAGCTTATGCAGGCTTGATTTTTAAGAGCATTACATTGTTGTCTCTTGGCAACTGATAATTCTCCTACTCAAGAGAAAGAGTTAACCTCTTGTAATTAAAACACCAAGTCTATAATAGACTTTTAAAAATAATTTCCAATGGGGCAGCTGGGTGACCCAGTGAATACCAACCCTGGAGTCAGGAAGACCTGAGTTCGAATGTGGCCTCAGACACTTGATACTTACTAGTTGTGTGATTCTGGACAAGTCATTTAACCCCAATCGTCATGCAAAAAGAAAGAAAGAAAGAAAAACAATAATTTCCGAATCCTTTAAAAGATAGTATGAATGATTTAAGAACTTTCTTTATTATCTTAAGAGGTGGTAGTGAAAAGGGTGCCTGAGGAGACCCACAAGTTTCTTAAGCAAAAAAGTTCATGAATGCCCTTTTGGGAGAGGGGGTGGAAGAGGGTAACAAGGGGTGGTTTGGACCTGTGGTTTTATTGGTGTGGGAAAGTACTAATGTGGAAACACCTTCCACCAGGCCAGATTGGCAATGCCTTTATTTTATTTTTGGTTTTTTTTGTTTGATTTTTGATTTTTTGAGGGGGGCTGGCAGGCAATTTGGGTTAAGTGAGTTGTTCAAGGTCGTATAGCTAGTAAGTGTGTCAAGTATCTGAGGCCAGATTTGAACTCAGGTTCTCCTGACTGCAGGGCTGGTGCTCTACTCACTACATCACCTAGCTGTCCCAATTTCTTTATTTTAGAGAATTGCCTAGGATATTGAAAGTTTGGGCCTTGAGCCCATCCTGACTCTAAAGCTAGCCTTTTACAATCAATCAGTAAACATTTATTAAGCTCCTACTGTGTACTAAATGCTGGAGATATAAAAAGAGGTAAAAGATAGTCCCTGCCCTCAAGGAGCTTAAATTTAATGGTCATCATGCTGTATCTCAGGAAAGGTCTTGTTATGGTTATTCAGTTGTGTCCTACTCTTTGTGACCCCATTTGGGGTTTTCTTGGCAAAGATACTACAGTGGTTTGTCATTCCTTCTCCAGCTCATTTTATAGATGAAGAAATTGAGGCAAATAGGGTCGAGTGACTTGCCCAAGATTACACAGCTAGTAAATGTCTGAGGCCAGATTTGAACTCATGTCTTCCTACTCTAGGCCCGGCACTCCATGCACATCCACTCCACTCCATCCACTCCATTGTGCCATTTTGCTACTCTGAGGAAAGGCCTTAGTGTTGATGATTTTTTTTGTTTTTGAGGGGGGAAGGCAGGACAATTGGGGTTAAGTGACTTGCCCAGGGTCACACAGCTAGTAAGTGTGTCTGTCAGGTGTCTGAGGCTGGATTTGAACTCAGGTCTTCCTGACTCCAGGGCCCATGCTCTACTCACTACACCACCTAGCTGTCCCTCTGTTGCTAATTCTTACAGCTAACCTTAGCA
This sequence comes from Phalanger gymnotis, assembly GCA_028646595.1. Taxonomy (NCBI): domain Eukaryota; kingdom Metazoa; phylum Chordata; class Mammalia; order Diprotodontia; family Phalangeridae; genus Phalanger; species Phalanger gymnotis. The sequence goes on along the minus strand of CM053623.1, from coordinate 295,032,342 downwards.
GCAATTTGACTACAGTAACTCCATTTTTTTTTTCAAATCAAGTATCGAGACACTTGTATGATCTGACAAAGATTACATAAGGTATAACTGAAGCTTTTTTTTCCCCTTCATTTCATGGATTATCATGGGCAAAGAATTCAAATCCCAAGTGTCAAGACACTGGTGATAAGCCTTTCCTAACCTTATATTAGTCCTCAGATCATAGAAAGTCTGTCACAAGAATAATACTTCATGCCATTCAAACTTGGTAGAACCCATGAGAGTGTGAGAATTTTTGGCATAGCCATGAAGACTCAAGGGATCAATTCCATGCCACGGTGAGACACCACAATAAGACTTACATGAACACAAAACATGAAGATGACTTTTAAAAGCAAGAAATGACTAGTTTAAAAAGTGGCATTTCTGAATCAGCTTTTGTAGTTAGATCATTAACTAGTTAGCTCAAGGGTCAGGAACTTGAAGGAAAGTTAAACACAAATAGAGAATACTAGGTAAAGTTACAATAGTTCCAGCTTACCCTATTCAAACAAACTATTGATGCTGAAAAATGGGACCTAGGTAAAGAAAAAGACATTGATTCTTGTCATGTCCTCTAAAAGTTGGGCATATATAAAGCAATTACAAGAAGAAATCCAGAAACCACCCCATCCACCTCTCTATTAAAGAGATACTTTATTATAGTATCTCCTTGGCAAGTAGAGAACATGGAGAGCTTATTTAGAATTATCAACTTAATTTATAAATGTTATAGAAAATTACCATTGATACTCCTTCAGCAAATAGTGAAAAGCTATGGCAAAGAAAATGAGTCTATTAATAACTTGGTGTGAAATTCAACTAAGCCAGATTATCCTAAGAAGTGAAAGGAAGACAACACAAAAAATGAAAACAAGACCAACACTTCTATAGCAAATTATTTTTGCCGCCAATGAAAATGGAACCATCAAATTTTGACTCAAATACCTCAGTCACCAATGTGGTATATGAAAAAGTAAAAATGCACTTAAGAAAATGAGACAGAATTATACAAGTTACAAAAGAAGTTATAAATAATCACAAAAATATTCATATCCTTCACCTCTCTACCCCCAAAAATGTAAAAACAAAATTATATCCAATGATTAGCTGAATAAATTGCAGTAAATGAGTAATAAAATATCATTATACCTTAAGGAATGATGAATAAGTTCTTAGGGCATACCAAATTTCTTGCACAATGGCTTTGATTGATTCAAGGAGAGTATACAAGCCTTGTTCATTCTCAGTTCAGAATGACTGATTCAATTTTTTAAAAAAAAATATTTTTGCCCAACAAAGGCAATTATCTTTATTTTAATTAAATTTTATTTTTTCAATCATTAAGCATTTATTTTCTCTCCCTCCCATTTCCACACCCCCACCCCACTGAAGAAAAACAAAACCAAACTCTTGTAATAAATATAGTCAAGCAAAACTAATTGTTGTATTGTCTATGTACAAAAATGTATGTTTAATCTTGCATATTTAGTCTATCACCTCTCTGTTAGGAGTTGAGGAGTATTCATCGTGACTCCTTTGGAATTGTGGTTAGTCATTGTATTCATGAGAGTTTCTAAGTCTTTAAAAATTTTCAATTTTTACAGTGTTATCGCAGTATAAATTGTTTTCCTATTTCTATACCCTTCACTTTGCATCAGTTCAAATAAGATTTCTATGGAACTATTTCCTTCCTCACTTCTTAAGTACAATAGTATTCTGTTGCGTTTATATACCATAATGTGTTCAGCCATTCCTCAATTGATGAATAACCCCCTTAGTTTCCAGTTTTTTTTTTGCCACCACTGAAAAGAACAGTTAGTTAAAAATATTTTTCCACATAAAGGATGTTTTTCCTTTTTGGTTTCTTTGTGATATAGTAACAGAATTCCTTGGCCAAAGAGTATACACGGTTTAGTAACTTTTGGGGCATATTTCCATATGTACATATTTCCAGAATGACTGGACCAATGTATAGTTCTACCATTAGTATATCAATGTTCTGTAGCTCCACACTATTTATCTTTTTCCTTTCATTGGAAGAGAGCCTTGAGGCATTATTTTGCATTACTAAATCACAATTTTTTTTAGTGTAAGAGTATACACTTTCAGATTTTAGGAGTTTTGCTGGTTGAAAGGGAGGAGACAAATTTGACACTTGCACATCAAAAACTCTAAGCAAGCAGTCCCTAAAGACACTTATCCAGGACAAAGTGTGCCTTAACACCTTGTTTCCCAAGCTGCTCATTTGCATACGACCAATGGGAGAATTTTGGAGTTGTTAACTGAGGAACCTTTACTTCAGAATTGTTTTGTGGTTACTGGACAAATGTATATTTCTTGGTTCTGGCTTAGTTGCCAGAGATGAGAATTGGCAAATGTACTGGTTAATCACCATAAGCTAGAGTGAGTTCTCTCACTTTGCATACCCAGATCTGAATGAGAAAGATTGATCTAAGAAAAGACCTCTAAATCTGGGAAAAGAAATGCTACATCTCTCTTTAGTGTCATCTGTCAGGGAAATGGAATATTTCTCAAACCCCGACCAAGAGACCAGAACTGGGGAAGCTTCTGCAAATCCTAGCTATGGGGCTCTTCTATGGCAGTGAAAAGACTCTCTCTAACATAGGAATAGCCTAGATCAGAAGAGAAATGTCTAGTAGAGTAGCCTCAGAGCCACTCATCCAACAGAAACGGCAGATCTTCAGTGAATCTTTGTGAGTCCCTAAGGAAGAGAATGGACATCAAGGCCTGGAGGTCTCAATTTGTAAGTTTTCTTGGTCATGTGTAATCTTTACATGTGTGCTTTATTACCATGTTATTCTTTCTTGGAGAGAGTGCACTGGTTGGAGAGTATGCCCCAGGTTTATAGACAAAATATTATGTGGTTATTGTTTTTGCTTTATGTTTTGGGTAAATAATAATACCTTTGTTAAGAGTTAATTGAATCAGCTGGTTGATTGTTAATGGGAAGCACACCAGTAACAGTGTTACCCCTATAACTCTGGGAGTATTTGCAGTAGCTGCTACATCCAGGGTGCCAGTTGGGGAGTGAGTCCAGAGAATATCTGGGGCAGAGTAGCATGAGCAAATAAGCATTTTGTTTTTTACATTTTCTACTGAATTGTAAAGATGTAATCTATATAGCCCGGTGGATAGAGTACTGGGCCTGGAGTCAGGAAAACTCATTTTCCTGAGTTCAAATCTGGCTTCAGACACTTACTAGCTGGGTCTGTTAACCCTATTTGTCTCTGTTTCCTCATCTGTAAAATGAGCTGGAGAAGGAAATGGCAAACCACTGAAGTATCTCTGCCAAGAAAACCCCAAATGGGGTCACAGAGAGTTGGACATGACTGAACAACAAAAGGACACTTTTGTTACAACTTTGCTAAACTTAATATGTAACTTGAAAAAAATAAACCGTTTCATATTCACTACTCTTTTTTGTTGTTTTTAGTACTGAAATGTTTGTTTCTTGATGATAATTAAATTCCAGATAAAAAAGGAAATAAAAACCAAAGATGTCAGATTCCTTTAATATCCTCACCAAGGATGCCTGAATGCACATGTGGATTATTCTCATTAAAGATTTATATATAAAATGTGTACCTAGTTGGCAGTTCACAAGGCCATAGATTTAGAGCTGGAAGGTACCTCTAGGTATGCCTGGTCCAGCATTCTCTTTTTACTGAGGAGGTCTAGTGCTTTGCCAATGAGACCCTAAGGTCTCATTGTAAGTATCTGAGACAGAACTCCAACCCAGTTCCTCTGACTCCGTAACCTGGGCTCTTTTCCCGCTATACCATCTTGCTAACCCATTATTAATACACTTTTAGTGTCCTTTTTTCAAGTAATAATTTGTATTATTATTTTTTGGAGGCAATTGGGGTTAAGTGACTTGCCCAGGGTCACACAACTAGTAGTAGTCAGAGGCTGAATTTGAACTCAGGTCTTGCTCTATCCACTGTGCCACCTCTAGCTACACCTTAAGCAGTAATTTTAAAAATTATTAAGTCCCAAATTGAAACTGAATTGGTACAAAAATTGATGTTTGAAGTGAGCAATGTACTAAAAAATACCAAAGTAACCAATGTTCTATGTTGTGCATTCATTGTGATTACTATCTTATGTATATTTTACTTGTTAGCAAGCATTAATTATCATGTATGCTGTGAGCAGTTTGGAACATTCCTTCATTAGCTGGTTTTTACTGAGATAATTTATTATCTTCACACCAAGAAATCTGTAGGAATGAAGTGAATATATATTCAAGTTTTCATTGTGATGGGAAAACTATCAGAAAGAAAAGGTTGGTTTGTCAAAGAGGTATAGGGTCTCTAATAACAAATTAGCTTCCTCATTCAACCTTTCCATCTAATTTGGTGAGTAATCATTTGCACAGCATTTGCAAATTAAAACGATTATTTTCGCACCTGCTAACCTCCTTCATTGTTAAGTTTATTTTTACACTCATTTGCATGGTAAAACAGACCAATCCACTCTGAGCTCCTGCTATTGAACCTGGAATTCTCTTTTTGTATTTTCCCTGGGCCAGGACTTTCAGATCCAGGGTAGGGAGGCATTACCAAAAAGCAACCCTGGTCCAATTGCCATAGAGGGAGGACCTCCCTGGGTGGCTGAGGACTTAATGGGGAGAAGTCATAGTAAATAGAATCATTCTGCTTCTGGAGTCCCTGCTTTGCTGGTGCCTGGCTGAAAATGTAAAATAAATGTTTGTTGTTGTTTGTCCTTCATTCTCGAAGAGGACCGATGACATCAGAAGGGTGATGTCTTGACTTGTAAGTGAATTGGATTTAAGTGAGGCAGGGCTATGCAGTCATCAGCCTCACTCTCTCCTCCAGGGTCATTGGAGTCAAGTGGGGAGATATAGGTCAGGACAAGTGGTGATGGCCCAGGATGCAGTGGGAGACCTTGGCCTTTTTAAGATAAGGTCTTTCCCAGGTCTCAGTTTGTCTGAGGCAATATCCATTCAGTAAGAATCGAGGCAAAAGATGGCCTGGTTTGACTCAGCCTGGGAGAGGAAGACCCTCAGAGTTTCTGACCAGGACAGAAACAATTGCTAGTTACATTCACTCTGAGCCATCAGAACCCAAACGATGACCAAGTGAGGCTTGGAGACATGTGAGAAAGCATTTGTTCCATCCGTCTTCAGAGCACATTGGAAGCCGAGAGCAAGAGCCAACAGCCCCCCAGAGTTAGTGGGGTCTGACGTAAGTTATGGGAGTATCAGGCACCTCTGAAAAAGCATCCTTTATACATTATATTTATATATGGGCTTTATATATTTTTATATATAAAGCCCCTTATGTACGGGCTTTATATATTTCAGGAAATTCCTTCCACCACCATCCCCCGGGGTCTGAACAGATGCTAGGGAAGATGCTTTGTCCTTTTCTTGAGACCTTTCCAGGTTGTGTGCCAAAGTGAGGCAACCTCAGGCAATCTGTTGAGAACGTGAATCCTTCCAGATTGTGTCTTATGATGCTACAGTTTCTGGGATGAGGGTAACCCGGGTGAAAGAGGGTCACATCGTGGAGGAAAATTTCTGAATGTTCAACATTGAGTTAGACTTCACGGATTTGGGGAATATCTGAGCTGAGCCTCGAAAGAAGACCAGGGTTGGAGAAGTGAAGATGAGTGGAAAGGGCACTCCAGGGAGGGGGAACAGCTTATGCAAATGCACGTTGATGAAAAATGAGGTGTTGAGTTCTATGAACAACTCAGTTTAGTGAGAACATAGAATCAGTCAGTCAACAAGCATTTATTGAAAACTTATGAAAGAAATTATTATTTCTCATATTAATAACCAATTATTATCAAGGAATCTAGTGTTTAAAAAAAACCCTTCCTATTTCCTCATTCTCTGCTAGGTGAAAACAGCCTCTGGAGAACGAGGCTGATAATGAGATTGGATTTAACACTCTCCTCAATCTTGTTCAGACCCCACTCAACTGGGGAAGCTTACTTCTGATTAAAGAATGAAAATAATTGAATCTAGGTGAATTCCCACCCATTGTGTACTACTCAGGCTTGGGTTGGGGGTAGATCCTTTGTCTAGACCAGAGGTTCCCAAACTTGTTTGGCCTACTGCCCCCTTTAAAAAAATTACTCAGTACCCTCCTGGAAATCTCTCTTTCACCCTTTAATGGTTTGTTTTTTTTTTTTTTTGAAATTTGTGTTGTTTCAAAAAATATATATAAATTATATATGTTTAAAAAAATGATGCATCTTTTTTTTTAACTAATTAGATTTTTTATTTTTAGTTTACAGGACTTAGTTCTACATGTTCTTCAGTTTCAAATTTTCTTCCCTTCCCTTCCCTTCCCACTCCCAAAATGGCATGCAGTCCAATATAGATTCTACATAAACCTTCACATTAAACTTATTTACACAATAGTCAAGTTGCAAAGCAGAATTATGACCAATGGAATGAATCATGAGAGAGAAGAAACAAAACCAAAAAAGAAGAGAAAAAAAAAAGAGAGCCAATAGTTTGCCTCAGTCTGCATTCAGACTCCACAGTTCTTTCTCTGGGTGTAGTTAGCTCTCTCCATCATGAGTCTTTTGGAGCTGTCTTTGAGCCTTATGTTGCTGAGGGGAACCAAGTCTATCAGAGTTAGTCGTCACAGAATTAATATGTTTGTGGTTGTGTACAATGTTCTCCTAGGTCTGCTTCTCTCACTCAGCCTCATATCAAGTAGATCTTTCCAGGTTATCATGAAGTCAATATCTTTCTCATTTCTTTCATTTTCTTATTTCTTTTTTTTTTGCAAACTTTATTTAATTTATTTAGTTTTCAGCATTGGTCTTCACAAGAATTTGAATTATGAATTTTCTCCCCATTTCTACCCTCCCGCCCACTCCAAGATGGCATATATTCTGGTTGCCCCATTCCCTAGTCAGCTCTCCCATCTGTCACCCCACTCCCCTCCCATCCCCCTTTCCCTTCTTCTCTTGTAGGGCATGATAAATTTCTATGCCCAATTGCCTGTGTATCTTATTTCCTAGTTGCATGCAAAAACTTTTTTTTTGTATTTGAATGTCCGTTTTAAAACTTTGAGTTCCAAATTCTCTCCCCTCTTCCCTCCCCACCCATCCTCCCTAAGAAGGCAAGCAATTCAACATAGGATGTGTATCATCATACATCATATCATCATACACACATGTGTATCATTATGTAAAACCCTTCCACAATACTCATGTTATGAAAGATTAACTGCGTTTTGCTCTTTCCTAACCTATCCCCGTTTATTGAATTTTCTCCCTTGGCTCTGTCCCTTTTCTAAAGTGTTTGTTTTTGATTACCTCTTCCTCCCGTCTGCCCTCCCTTCTATCATCCCCCCTTTTTTATCGTCTTCCTCCTTCTTTCCTGTGGGGTAAGATACCCAATTGAGTGTGTATGGTATTCCCTCCTCAGGTCATATCCAATGAGAGCAAGATTTACTCATTCCTCCTCACCTGCTCCCTCTTCCCTTCTTACAGAGCTGCTTTTTCTTGCCACTTTTAGGCGAGATAATTTACCCCATTCTATCTCTCCCTTTCTCCCTCTCTCAATATATTCTTCTCTTATCTCTTAATTTGATTTTTTTAGATACCATCCCTTCATATTCAACTCACCCTGTGCCCTCTGTCTATATATATGTATATATATACACATATATGCATATATATACACCTACACATATACATACATAGACACACACATATGTATACACATACACACACACACACACACACACATATATATATATATACATATATATATATATATGCATGTGCATATTCCTTTCAGCTACTATGATACTGAGGTCTCATAAATTATACACATCATCTTTACATTCCATGTAGGAATGTAAACAAAACAGTTCAACTTTAGTAAGTCCCTTGCAATTTCTTTTTCTTGATTACCCTTTCATGCTTCTCTTGATTCTTGTGTTTAAAGTCAAATTTTCTATTCAGTTCTGGTCTTTTCACTGAGAAAGCTTGAAAGTCCTCTATCTTATTGAAAATCCATATTTTGCCTTGGAGCATGATACTCAGTTTTGCTGGGTAAGTGATTCTTGGTTTTAATCCTAGCTCCATTGACCTCCAGAATATTGTATTCCAAGCTCTTCAGTCCCTTAATGTGGAAGTCACTAGATCCTGTGTTG
>CM053623.1:295012754-295024053 GCA_028646595.1 Phalanger gymnotis | reverse complement strand
TGGCTTTCAGGTAGTCCAATAATTTTTAAATTATCTCTCCTGGATCTATTTTCCAGGTCAGTGGTTTTTCCAATAAGATGTTTCAAACTGTCTTCAACTTTTTCATTCCTTTGGTTTTGTTTTATAATATCTTGATTTCTCATCAAGTCACTAGCTTCCACTTGCTCCAATCTAATTTTTAAGGTAGTATTTTCTTCAGTGGTCTTTTGGATCTCCTTTTCCATTTGGGAAAACTGCCTGTTCATATCCTTTGACCATTTCTCAATTGGGGAATGGCTTTTATTCCTATAAATTTGGCTCAGTTCCCTGTATATTTTAGATATGAGGCCTTTATCAGAGACATTGGTTGTAAAGATTTTCTCCCAATTTTCTGCTTCCCTCCTAATCTTTGTTACATTGGATTTGCTTATACAAAAACTTTTCAGTTTAACAAAATCAAAATTATCCATTTTGCATTTTGTGATGCTCTCTATCTCATGGGTCATGAATTCTTCCCTTTCCCATGGATCTGATAGGTAAACTATTCCCTGCTTTTCTAAATTGCTTATAGTATCAGCTTTATTCCTAAATCGTGAACCCATTTCGACTTTATTTTGGTGTACAGTGTAAGATATCAGTCTATGCCCAGTTTCTGCCCTACCATTTTCCAATTTTCCCAGCATTTTTTGTGGAATAGTGAATTCTTAGCCCAGAAGCTGGATTCTTTCGGTTTATGAAAGAGTAGATTGCTATAGTCATTGATTTCTGCATCTTGTATACCTAACCTATTCTACTGATCTGCCACTCTGTTTCTTAGCCAGTACCAGGTAGTTTTGATGACTGCTGCTTTATAGTACAGTTGAATATCTGGTATGGCTAGGCCACCTTCCCTAGCATTTCCTTTCATTAATTCCCTTGACATTCTGGACTTTTTATTCTCCCAGATCAATTTTGTTATTATTTTATCCAGCTCTGTAAAATAATTTTTGGTAGTTTGATTGGAATGGCACTGAATAAGTAAATTAATTTAGGTAAAATTGTCTTTTTTGTTATATTAGCTCGGCCTAACCATGAGCAACTGATGTTATTCCATTTATTTAGATCTGACTTTATTTGTGTGAGAAGTTTTTTCTAATTGTGTTCATATAGACCCTGGATTTGTCTTGGCAGGTAGACTCCCAAATATTTTATAGTGTCTACTATAACTTTAAATGGAATTTCTCTTTCTATCTCTTGCTGTTGGGCTTTGTTAGTAATATATAGGAATGCTGAGGATTTATGTGGGTTTATTTTATATCCTGCAACTTTGCTAAAGTTGTCTATTATTTCAAGAAGTTTCTTACTTGAATCTCTAGAATTCTCTAAGTAAATCATCATATCATCTGCAAAAATGATAATTTAGTTTCTTCTTTGACTAATCTAATTCCTTCAATTTCTTTTTCTTCTCTTAATGCTAAAGCTAACATTTCTAGTACCAAACTGAATAATAGGGGTGATAATGGACATCCTTCTTTCACCCCTGATCTTATTGGGAATGTATCTAGCTTATCTCCATTACGTATAATGCTTGCTGATGGTTTTAGGTAGCTGCTATTTATAATTTTAAGAAATACTCCATTTATTCCTATGCTTTCTAGTGTTTTTAATAGGAATGGATGTTGTATTTTGTCAAAAGCTTTTTCTGCATTTGTTGAGATAATCATATGATTTCTACTAGTTTTGTTATTGATGTGATCAATTATGCTGATAGTTTTCCTAATATTGAACCGGCCTTGCATTCCTGGAATAAAGCTTACCTGGTCATAGTGTATTATTCTCCTGATAAGCTGCTGCAATGTTTTTGGTAATATTTTATTTAAAATTTTTGCATCAATATTCATTAGGGAAATTTGTCTAATTTTCTTTCTCTGTTTTTATTCTTCCTGGTTTAGGTATTAGTACCATATTTGTGTCATAAAAAGAATTTGGTAAGACTCCTTCTTCACCTATTTTCCCAAATAGTCTATGAAGTGTAGGAAGTAATTATTCTTTAAATATTTGATAGAATTCACATGTAAAACCATCTGGCCCTGAAGATTTTTTCCTAGGGAGTTCATTGATGGCTTGCTCAATTTCTTTTTCTGAGATAGGATTATTTAGGGATTTATTTCCTCTTCTTTTAACCTGGGCAATTTGTATTTTTGTAAATATTCATCCATTTCCCTAAGGTTGTCAAATTTATTGGCATATAATTGGGCAAAATAATTCCTAATTATTATTTTAATTTCCTTTTCGTTGGAGGTGAATTTACTCTTTTCATTTTTGATACTAGTAATTTGGTTTTCTTCTTTCTTTTTTTAATCAAATTGACCAAGGGTTTATCAATTTTATTTTATTTTTTTTCATGAAACCAGCTCTTAGTTTTATTTATTCAGTAGTTTTCTTGATTTCAATTTTATTAATCTCTCCTTTGATTTTCAGTATTTCTGATTTGGTATCTAATTGGGGACTTTCAATTTGTTCTTTTTCTAGCTTTTTTAGTTGCATGCTCATTTCATTGATTTCCTTTTTATCTATTTCATTCATGTAAGCATTTAGAGATATAAAACTTTCCCTAAGAACTGCTTTTGCTGCATCCCATAAGTTTTGGTATGTTGTCTCATTATTGTCATTCTCTTGAATGAAGTTATTCATTGTTTCTATAATTTGTTCTTTGGCCTACTCATTCTTTAGGATTATATTATTTAATTTCCAATTAATTTTTAGTTTATCTTTCCATGGTCCTTTATTGGAAATAATTTTTATTGCATTATGATCTGAGAAGGATGCATTGACTATTTCTGCCTTTCTGCATTGGGTTGTGAGGTTTTTATGCTCTAGTATATGGTCAATTTTTGAGTATATGCCATGTACCACTGAGAAAAAAGTATATTCCTTTTTATCTCCATTTGGTTTTCTCCAGAGGTCTGTCATATCTGCCTTTTCTAAAATTCTATTCACCTCCTTAACTTCTTTTTTGTTTATTTTGAGGTTAGATTTATCAAGTTTAGAGAGGGAGAGGTTGAGGTCCCCCACTAGTATAGTTTTGCTGTCTATTTCTTCCTGTAACTCCCTTAACTTCTCCTCTGGAATCTGCATGCTATACCACTTGGTGCATATATGTTAAATAATGATATTGCTTCATTGACTATAGTGCCTTTTAGCAGGATATAATGCCCTTCCTTATCCCTTTTAATTAGATCTATCTTTGCTTTTGCTTTGTGTGAGATTAGGATTGCTACTCCTGCTTTTTTTCATTTTAGCTCAAACACAATATGTTCTACTCCATCCTTTTACTTTTACCCTGTGTGTATCCCCCTGTTTCAAATGTATTTCTTGTAAACAACATATTGTAGGACTATAGTTTTTAATCCATTATGCTATCCACCTCCATTTTATGGGAATGGTCATCCCATTTACATTCATAGTTATGATTACAAGCTGTGTCTTTTTCTCCATTCTCTTTTCCTTCCCTTGTTTATGCTTTTATTTCTCTCTCCTCCCTTCCACTCCTCAAAAGTTTTGCTTTTGATCACTGCTTTCCTCAATTTACCCTCCCTCTTGATTTCCCTCTCTTATCTTACCCTTTTCCCCTTGCTACTTCTTCCCTCCCTTCTGACCACCGCCCCCCCCCCTTTTCTTTCCCCTTTCCCCTCCTGCTGCCTGTAGGACAAGTTTGATTTCTATACTTATCAGAGTATGTTATTCTCTTCTTGAACCAAATCCGTTAAGAGTAAAGCTCATATACTACTCTTCTCTCTCCCTTCTTTCCCTCTACTGTAATATGTTTTTGTGCCTCTTCATGTGATGTAATTTACCCTTTTCTACTACCTTCTTACCTCTTCTCCCAGAACCCTCCCTTTACATCTCTTAATTATGTTCTTATCATTATATCAGTTATTTTATACTGACACCCACAGTCTATATGTATCCCTTTCAATTGTCATAATAACTTTACTATTCTCAAGACTGACATATATAACACATGTAAAACAGTATAATCCTATGTAAGGATGTAAACAATTTGCCCCTACTGATTAACAAGGTTTGTGGGTTTTTTTTCCCATGTTTACCTGTTCATATCTCTCTTGAGTTTTGTATTTGAAGATCAAATTTTCCATTGAGTTCTGGCCTTTTCATCAGGAAGGTCTAGAATTCCCTTATTTCATTGAACGTCCATCTCCTTGCCTGAAAAATTATGCTCAATTTTGCTAGGTAGTTGATCCTTGGTTGTTGTCCAAGATCCTTTGCCCTTTGGAATATCATATTCCAGTTTCTCCTGTCCTTTAACGTAGAAGCTGAAAGATCCTGCATAATCCTGACCGTAGTTTCACGATATTTGAATTGTTTCTTTTTGGCTGCTTGCAGTATTTTCTCCTTGACTTGATAATTCTGAAATTTGGCTATAATATTTCTTGGAGTTTTCAATTTGGGATCTTTTTCAGGGAGTGATTGGTAGATTCTTTCGATGACTATTTTCTCCTCTGATTGTAGGACCTCAGGGCAGTTATCTTTGATAATTTCTTCAAAGATACTGTCCAGGCTCTTTTTTTCATTGTGTCTTTCCGGTAGACCAATAATTCTTAATTTGTCTCTCCTGGCTCTATTTTCCAGGTCAGTTGTTTTTCCAATCAGGTATTTCACTTTTTCTTCTATTTTTTCATTCTTTACATTTTGTTTGACTACTTCTTGATGCCTTATAGAGTCATTAGCTTCCACTTGCTCAATTCTAATTTTTAATGAATTGCTGTCTTCGGTTTGCTTTTGAGTCTCCTTTTCCAATTGGTTGATTTTGCCTCTCAGGGTGTCAGTTTCTCTATTTAGATTCTGAATCTCCTTAGCCATTTCGCCAATTTTACTTTTTAAAGATTTGATTTCATCAGTGATTTTTTTCTCCATTTTTTTCTTTTACTCTCCTAATTTAGTTTTAAAAATCCTCCTTTGGCTCTTCCACTAATGCCTTTTGGGCTTGAGGCCAGGTAACATTCCCTTTTGAGGTATCAGATGTGGGTATAGTGTCAATGCTGTCCTCTTCCGAATTACTATTTTGATCTTCCCTGTCTCCACAGAAAGAATCAGTAGTCCTCGGGTTTTTTTTTGTGTTCTTCTTTATGTTGGTTATCTTTTTCCTGGCTTTACAGTGGATTTCTGCTTTTGGGGCTCAGGGAGCTCTGTCCAGGTTTCTTGTTCTGGGAATTGTAAGCCTAGTTACTGGCTTTATGTGTTGTGGCCTTCAGTTTCCTGAGGTGTGGGGGAAGGGTCATCTGGCTGCCAGAAGTCTCCTCTTCCCCTGGGCCTGTTCTCCAGCAGGGGTGGTCTCAGTCATTGTCTGTGCTGGTATCTGCCACTTCCCCTGGCTGTGCAAAGGCGTGTCTGGGTTCCTGGTGTTGACCCTTGCTCACTCTACCCTTCTGGGCTGCAGGAATTCCCACTGTTTGGCTACTGAAGTCCCCCTTCTAACTCCTCTATTCCAGGGTTTTTCCTGATGTATTCTCTCTGGATCAGGGAGGGAGGGATGAGAGCCATTTACCTGGCCATTATGTCTCCCAGAAGTTCAAGAAGGCAAGTCTCAAACCTTTAGGCTACAAGCCTCAGGAGTAGATGTCTTGTGGTCACAGGCCCTGGGCTGCTGCCTTCCGTCACTTTGACAGACTCCCGTCCTGTGTTTGGAGGCCTGGTGATCTCTGCCAGTTTCAGGTGCCCAGTTTTCTCTCAGCCTGTATCGCTGGCTGGTTTCTGCAGCTGCTTCCGCTTTGGTGTGGTCTGGTGCATCTCTGCGAGCCAGGTGCTCTCCCAGCCTACAGATCTGTCTTGTCAACCTTGCGATCTCTCTTGGCTTGGGAACTTGCCCCACTCAGACTACTAGTGTCTTCTAACTCTCTCAAATCTGCTCAGATTCACTTTTTTAGAGGTATCTGACAGAACTTGTGAGAGAGCTCTGGTAAGACACAGTTTTCATGTGGCCATCTTGCCTCCACACCAAAATGATGCATCTTAAGTTTAATAATTTATTGTAAATTTGTGGGGGTTTTTTCCTGCATTGAAATTTTGATGACATGACATTGAGTCATGTAACCATAGAGCATTGTATTGTAAACAAGTCATTATACTCACATATTCCTGCCAATGCATGTTCTTGACAATGTGCTACAACACTTGCCCGCTAACACTTGCTTGTTAAGACCTGTTGGTGGACTTGACCACTGATCAGTTATAACTTGCGTTCTGTGTATTAATCTGGAAAAATAACGTAATCACTAAGACTTTAACTCTATTACACAACAGATGAAATATGTATGAACGGTTTTTCAAAATTTTCTTATCTTCTCTTTTTTCTTTATCTTTCCACTGCCCCCTTATTTTTGTTCAATGCCGCCACCTCCAATTGCACCCAAGGCTACTACTACCACCCCTGCCTCTATCAGTCCATCGCCTCCCAAAGGGGTGGTATTGCCTACTTTGGGAACCTATGAGACATTGCCCAGGCTGGGGGTGGTCTGGAAGTAAGAATGACATAATCAAAGTTACGTCTCCCAGCCCCTCATTAGAATAGACCCACCTTTCATTATAACATTCATTCTCTTATTAGCTGATTGCTGTCTGTCGGAAACACCCACTCTTCTAAGGGTATATAAGCAGCAAGAAGCCTTCGGGAAGGGTCTTTTGGTTTACTAAAGACAGCCAAAAATGACCATCCTTATTAATATTCACTAGCCATAATTAGTAAAAATTATTAATTATTCACTAGTCATAATTATTATAATTATTAGTTACCCAGAAATGAATTCTCTCAAACTTTTCATTTGTCACACTTAGTATGTGCTGGGCATTGTGCCAAGCACCGAGGTACAAGGAAAGGCAAAATACGAGCCCTGTTTTCAAGGAGCCCACAGTCTAACTGGGAAGATAACATGTAAAATATGTATATACAGGATAAATTGGAAAAAGGCAATGGGGGGAAGGCACTAGTGGAATGCAAAATCTTTCTGTAGAAGGTGGGGTTTTAGCCAAGACTTGAAGGAGGCCGGATGGGGGAAATGAGGAGGGGGAGCAGCCCAGGCTTGGGGAACAACCACTGAAAGTATCTGGAGTCAGGAAGGGAATGTCTTATGTAAGGACAATAAGGAAACCAGTGTCACTGAATGGAAGAGTAAAGTATAAGAAGACCAGAAAAGCAGGAGGGGGCCAGGTTTGAAGGACTTGGAAAGCTTGCTTTTATTTAATCCTGGAGGTGATTGGGAGCCATTAGACTTTATTGAGCGAAAGGGGGCGGGGCGACATGGTTAGACCTGGGAAGGCTTTGGGAAGATCGCTTTGACAACTAAATGGACTCTGCTTGAATAGAGATAGGACTGCGGCAGACAGAGGCTATTGAGTTAGCCCAGGCACAGACTAATACAATACCAAGTAGGAGATTATTGCAATAGTCCAAGGCATAAGGATAGGGGTAGTGGGTTGTGGCAGTGTCAGAGAAGAAAAGGAGAGGCATCACAAAGATAAAATTGACAGCCAAGAGAGGGCTTATGGGAGTGAGGAGTCTATGATCTCTACTTGGTAGTGAGACTGGGTGACTAGGAGGGTGGTGGTACTCTCCATTGTAATCTGGAAGTTAGGAAGAAAGGAGGGACTAGGAGGAAAGATAATTAATTCGGTTTTGGACTTGTTGAGTTTATGATGTCTATGGGACATCCAGTTTGAGGTATCCAATAAATGGTTGGAAAAGCAATAGCAGAGGTCAGTAGAAAGATTAGAATTCAGGAAGTGGAATAGTATGGAGTAAATCTAGAAAGGAATAGGGAAGCCAGATTGTGGAGGGCCTTCAATGCCAGGCTAAGGGGTTTGTATTTGACATGCCTTTCTTTATATCCCCATTCCTTAGTACCGTACCTGGCACATAGCAGATGCTTGATAAATGCTAATTCATTGATTGACATGCTCAGAATTCTGCCTTAAGATAATAATAATAGCTAGCATTTATATAGGACTCTATATAGCTTTGCAAAGTGCTTTACTATATTAACTCTTGGATCCTTACAACAGTCCTGAGAGGAAGGTACCATTATTATCTCTATTTTACAGATGAGGAAACTGAGGATGACAGAAGTTAAATAAAGGAAGAGAGGGAAGGAAAAGAAAAACGTATTTATATAGAGCCTACTACATGTCAGGCACTGTGCTAAGCACTTGACAAATATTATCACATTTGAGCCTCATAACTTCCATGCAAGGTAGGCACTGTTATTACCTCCATTTTACAGTTGAGGAAACTGAGACAAACAGAGATTCAGTGACTTGCCCAGGGTCACACAGCAAGTAAATGTCTGAGACTGGATTGAATTCAGTCTTCCTAACTCCAAGTCTAGGGCACCATCTCCTGCAACAACTACCTGCCTCCTTTTTGGATCATTATTATTGATATCTTGTGCTTTCATATCGCATTTATTTCTAAATATATTCCTTCTTCTCCCCTACGTGGGGAACCTTTCCATGTAAAAAAAAAAATTAAAGAAGAGAAAAAAGATAAAACCAATCAACAAATTGACTGCATCTGACAGCATATACATTATTTCCCACTGATAGTCCCCCACCTCTGCAAAGAAGGGAAGGAGATTCAGTTTCTCAACTCTCCTCCAGGATTAAACTTTGAGATCATCATATTTCAGTAAGAACATAATTTTGATAACTCTTCTGTAGCCCATTCAAAACAATTTTGCATGCTCAAAACGTGTTGTTAAAAAACCTACATAGTGCGTGCCAGTACCAACTCTAAATGGTTTCTTTCTGCTTTCTACTGTTTGGAATTATAAATACCATTGCTAATCTCCGTTAGTGCAGGGAATTACAAATCATAAATGTAGGGGTGGCCCTCTTCAGTAGCAGGAACAACCTTATTTCCAAACATTAGTCTTTGTACATAGTTTCCAAATTTGTGAGATTATACCGTTAATTGTCTTTTTCTGTATGTCCATATACCTGAACTGGGATCGATGTGCTTACTAGCCAGTTTTCTGGCCATTGATTATTTTCTTTACCAAACTGATGTGAGGAGCAAAGACACTGAAGCTAAAAAGCCAAGTGAGCATAGGGAGCTGAAGCCAGATAGATCCTAGATATGAGCCAACTCCTAAGCTTAAAGTGAATTTTTACTTGGTAGTGGAGAGTCAGGTCCATGGATGTAAAGAGCCAAAGAGTGTGAGAAAAGGGGCTTAAACCTCTCCCATTTGAATTCAGACTCCTTATGCACTACGTGCAAGGACCCAGAACTGAGACGGGTCTTTTGGTAGAAAAGAAGAGCGGGCAGTGTCTCAGGACTCTCTGGGTCCAGTAGTAATTCTAGTGCTAGAAACTGAACAAGACAATAGAGACAAGGAAACTCCAGCAGAAAAATAACCATATGCAGTTGCTGCTGACTCCAGATTCCTATTGTTCCTTTTCTGTAGCTACAGCTTTCTCCTTCTGGAAAACAAAAAAAGCACACGTGCTGTTGACTCTTTGTCTCTTCCTTGTCTTCCATTCTGTGCTGCTGCAGCCCAGAGGTTCATGTGATTAAGCTTGTGAATACTTTAATGGGGTCATCCTCTGTTTCAGTCACTTAGGCCCAGAAAATGCAGGATGCCTTCAGCTTTGGCAGGGAATGAGGCTGCTGGGGAATGAGGGCAAAGGTGTACATGCAAAGAGGGATTTATTTCTAATAGGAAATGCACTCCAAACAGGAATAATTGTCCGTGTGTCTCTTCGAAACGCTTCATTTTTCAACATTCCTTCAGGTCTTCTGATGGTGTCAAGGGGCATCTCTACTGGATTTGACGAGTGCTTTAAAGTTTTGTTTTAGTCTTGGCTTTGATGGAACCTGTGATTTCATTAATAGCATGAGCCCTTCCGCTGGAGAAGCTCCTTCTACTAATAGCAACTGACACTTGCTTTGTGACTTACAGTAATAATAGCTAACATTTATAAAGCAACTACTATGTGCCAAGCACTGTTAAGTACTTTACAAATATTATCCCATTTGATCCTCAAAACATCCCTGCAAGGTAGATGCTGTTATCATCACCATTTTAGAGCTGAGGAAACTGAGGTAAACAGAGGTTAAGTGAATTTCCTAAGATTACACAGCTAGTAAGTATCTGAGGTAGGATTTGAACTCAGGTCTTTCTGACTCTATACACTGCACCGCCTTTGAGAGGTTTTCCCGGAGCACTTAGGGGTTAAGTAATGGTTCCAGGGATGTAGACAATATGTGTCAGAAGTAAGACTTGAACCCAGATCTTTCTGAGGTTTGCTGCCATGCTGCCTGTCTGTTATTGCTCTGCATTTCAATCTTAGGCAGTTTCTAGAACACTGAGAAATTGACTCAGGATCACTATCTAGCTTAGCCAGACACAGCTTCCCCTGAATCCTGCCTCAAAAACACACCACCAAACCCCACCTCATAGCACATTGATACACTAACACTCTCATTCTTCTTAGTATGGTCACTCTTGAGGAAAGAAAAGTGGATATGAATGTTGCAATTCTATCAGGTAATACCATAGAGATTAAAGCTATCTACATCTTTAATAATAAAATGATACTGTCCCCTAAGCATTCTTTTCTTTTCTTTTCTTTTTTTTATTTTGAGTTTGCAACACACAGTTCTACATAATTTTGAATTCCAGATTTTCTTCCCTCCCCCCCCCCAAGATGGCATGGAATCCCATATAACTTCCATGTATAACTTGGCATTGAATTAATTTACACACTAGTCAAGTTGTGGAGAAGAATTATGACCAATGGAATGAATCATGAGAAAGAAGAAATAGAACCAAAAAAAAACCCCACAAACCCAACAACAAATACAAAAGAGAGGAAAAAAAAGGGGGGAGAAAAAGGCGAGCATGAAGTGTGCCTCGATCTGCATTCATACTTCATAGTTCTTTCTCTGGATGTAGACAGCACTCTCCATTGTGAGTCCTTTAGAGCTGTCTCTGCACATTGTGTTGCTGAGAAGAGCAAAGTCTGTCAGGGTTAGTCATCACAGAATCCATATATCTGTGGTTGTGTATAATGTTCTCCTGGCTCTGTTCTGCTCACTCAGCATTATGTCATGTAGGTTCTTCCAGGTTGTTATGAAGTCCGTATCATCCCTATTTCTTATAGCCCAATAGTATTCCATCACCTTCATGTACCATAGCTTGCTCAGCCATTCCCCAATTGATGGGCATCCCTTTGATTTCCAATTCTTAGCTACTACAAAAAGAGCCGCTATAAATATTTTTGTACATATGGGTCCTTTTCCCACTTGTGTGATCTCTTTGAGATA
>CM053623.1:294992972-295012254 GCA_028646595.1 Phalanger gymnotis | reverse complement strand
AGTTCTATGTTCCAAGCCTGGGGGATGTGCCAGCTCTGCCACACCAACACTCCTCCTTCCCCAAGAACCCCCAACCTGGACTGGCCCCAGATCTTCAGCAGGCTCTTCACTCTTGCTCTGATCCACCACTTAATTCCTCCCACCAGGTGGGCCTGGGGCCAGAAGCAACTGCAGCTGTAGTTCTGTAGCTGCCCTGCCTCCACTGCCCCCAGGGTGGTGGCCAAACCGTGAACTCTATCCCAGTCCCCAGCAGTTTCTCCCACCTACCTACTCTGTTGTCCTTGGTGTTTGTGGGTTGAGAAGTCTGGTAACTGCCGCAGCTCACTGATTCAGGGCACCAGGGCATGCTTTGCCTGGCTCCCCTCCGCTCCCAGCTCCCTGCGGGATAGACCTTACCCAGAGACCATCCAGGCTGTCCTGGGCTAGATCCCTTCTTCCCTATGCTATTTTGTGGGTTCTGCAGTTCTAGAATTGGTTCATAGACATTTTTTATAGGTTTTTGGAGGGACTTGGTGGGGAGCTCACACTAGTCCCTGTTTTCCAGTCGCCATCTTGGCTCCACCCCCCCCACCCCACTATACTTTTATGCACATGTGTACATTTCCAGAGCTGGTGTTTTCTATGCTTTGAGGAACAGTGAGATTGCATGAGACAGTGTAATGCAATTTGTAATGCATGCAAAGACTCAAGAATCTAAGGTTCAAATCCTTTTTTTCTGACATAATGTGATCTGAACTGTCTAATCTTGGGCAAATCACAACCTCTCAAGCCTCAGTTTTCTCATCTATAAAATGATGAGAGTGCTAATTGCATTCCCTACTTCACAGGGTTAATTTGAGTTAAGCATTTGTCAACGTTAAAGCACTCTAAAGACGTGAGCTGTTCTAGACTTTTTGTATTATATGTGGCCCAGAGTTCTTTTAACAGTCACAATCCTAGATGCTGCCAAGAATATCAGTTTCTCTCTTTGACTCATCTCCAAAAATAGTTTAAGTATACTTCATGTCATGTATAAATAGATAAAAATATATAAATACATACACACAGACATATATATATATATATACACATACACAGATATATAAAAATGTATAAACACATACATATATGCATATACAGGTAGATATAGAGATATAAAAATATATAAACACATACATATATACACACATATAGAAAGATAGATGTAAAGATATAAAATATATAAACACACACATATATACCCATACACACAGAGAGATACATAAAAATGTATCAACACATATGTACATATACACACATATATAGAGATAGATATATAAATATATGCACATATATATACATATACACATATGTATAGAGAGATATAGATATATAAAATATATGTAAATACACACATATGTGTGTATGTGTATGTATATATGTGTGTCTATATACATACACACATATATTCCCACAAATGTGAATAACAGAGTTCCCAGATCCCATACAAGGACTCAAGGGAAGAAATGCAAATCAGGTGTAGAGCCACTTTTATTTCACTCTCCAGGAAATTTAAAATATGCTAAGTATTCACTGGAGCTCATAAACAGATATAGAAATCAAGTCTAGTCAACAAGCATTTATTAAGTGCCTACTATGTGTCGGGTTCTGTGCTTAGTGCTGGAGATGCAAAGAAAAGCTAAAAAGACCATTTCTCCTCTCAAGGAGCTCATTCTAATGGCAGCGACAACACACAAACATATCTACAAATAAGATATAGATAGGGTAAATAGGAAATAATCAATGGAGGGAAGGCACTGTCATTAAGGGAGATCAGGAAAAGCTTCCTATAGAATGTAGGATCGTAGCCAAGATTTGAAGGAAGCCAGAAGGTCGACATGAGGTGGGAGAGAATTCCAGGCAGAGTGGACAGCCTTCCTGGAGTCAGAAGTTGGTATGTCTTGTGCAAGGAACAGAAAGGAGACCGTCACTGAATAGCAAACTTAGTGAGGATGAGTAAGGAACAAGAAGACTGGAAAGGTGGGAAGGAGCAGGTTAGGAGGGGCTTTGAATGCCGAACAGATTTTATGTTTGATTCTGGAATGGATAGAGAGTCACTAGAATTTACTGAGCTGGGGAGTGATGTGAACAAGTCTGTGCTTGAGGAAGATCACTTTGGCAGCTGAGTGGGATATGGATTGGAGTGGACAGAGACTTGAGGTGGGAAGACCATTGACTAGACTTTAGGACAAGAGGTGATGAAGACCTGCACCATAGTGATGGCAGAGTCAAAGGAGAGCAGGGGGCTGTATATGACAAATGTTATAAAGGTAGAATCAATAAACGTTGGTAACAACGGGGCTAGAGAGTGAGGAGTCATGGATAAAACCTAGATTGTGAGCCTGGGTCACTGGAGGATGGTGGTACCCTTTATAGTAATATAATAGGGAAGTTAGAGAGAGGAAAGGATTTGGAGGTAATGAGAACAAGTTAAGTTTTGGATATATGGTACTTAAGATGTCTATTGTTTGGGAGGCTCTGAAGGAAAGCATGGGAGAGAAGAGGTATTAGACTGACTACCAAACTGAAGGTCTACAGAGCCATTGTGCTAACCTCATTGCTGTTTGCCTGTGAAACCTGGACAGTTTACCAGTTCCATGCCAGGAAACTGAATTGCTTGAATTGTCTTAGGAAGATTCTGAAGATCACCTGGTAGGATAAGATACCAGACACTGAGGTCCTTTCTCAAACTACACTGCTAAGCATTCAAACTCTATTGTAGAGAGCGCAACTCTGATGGACTGGCCACATTATTTGAATGCAAAATATATGCTTGCCAAAAAGACTATTTTATGGAGAACTCATACAGGGCAAACATACACATGGTGGTCAGAAGAAATGATACAAGGACACTCTCAACATCTCTCTTAAGAACTTTGGAATTGATTGTGTGATGTGGGAGACACTGGCACAGGACTGCTCAGCATGGCCTGCCCACACAAGAGGAGATGCTGTGCTCTATGAGCAAAGAATTGAAATGCCTCAAGAGAAACACAAGATGAGAAAATTTAGAGAATCCACTCCAAATGTTCACAGGGACTATTTGTGCCCCACGTGTGGTAGAGTCTTCCAAGCTTGTATTGATATGATCAACCAGTCAGACAAACTGAAACTTGACTCTAGCATAGTGATGTCACTTTGGTCCTCTTTGAGAACAAAGGACAACAACCAACAAGTATAGGACATCCAATTTGAGACTAAAAGTTTAACTGAAAGGTAATTGGAGATTTGAAACTGGAGGTTGACAGAGAGGTTATGGCTGGATAAGGAGATCTGAGAAGCATCAGCATAGAGACGATCATTGAATCCATGGGAGCTGAAGAAGTCACCAAGTGAATTAGTATGATATTAGAGAAGAGGACCCAGGACAGAACCCAGGGGGACAGCAATGGTTAGTTAGCACTACCTAACTAAAGATCCAGAAAAGGAGACTGAGAAGCAGTGGTCTTATGGGCAAGAGGAGAGGCAGGAGAGAGCTTATTCTGGTGAGTCCCTCTTTCTCAAAGAGCCCTATATGCACCACCCACAAGGCAAGTACTAGAAGCTCCTAGGTAGTACAGAATATAGAGTATTAGGTAGTACACTGTATACAGTGCTCTCAGGAAGACCTGAATTCAAATCTAGTCTAAAATATTTCCAAGTTGTGTGATCCTGGGCAAGTCACTAAACATTTTTCTCATTTCGTTGAGTTTCCCTCATTTGTAAAATGAAATAGATAGAACCTACCTCCCAGGGTTGTTGTGAGGTTAAAATAAGATAATATTTGTAAACTGTTTTGCAAACTTTAAAGCATTATTACTGTCTTGTGGTCTATATGGATGGTAAGCATATTGTGAGGGTCGCTGAACAAGAAATTACCTTCCCATTATATCTGCACTGTCTGGGTAACTCATGGTAGAAGTGGGGAGTGACAAGTCTCAGATCTCCTTCCCCTCTATGAGCTGGCTATAATTCTTCAGCTGCAAGAAATACGTTGACCATCCTTTTCCTTCAACAAGAAGCAGATCACATCCAGACATTTCTCTTTAGCAGGCCAGGACCTGAACTCTAAGCCTATTGAATCTGGGATCACTCATGAAGCAACTTCCAAGACAAAGACTCCCCACCATAGGTTCCCAAAGTGGGTAATATCACCCCCTAGGGGGTGCTGGAATAATCCAGGAAGGCAGTAGTAGCCTCAGGTGCAATTGGGGGATGTTGAATAAAAATAAGGGGGTGGTAGAAGCGTAAGGAAAGAAGAGAAAAGAAGAAAATTTTGAAGAACCATTTGTACATGTTTCGTCTGTTGTATAACATAGTTAAAGTTGTAGTGATTACATTATTTTCCAAATAAACACACAAAATGCGAGTTATAACCTAGCAGTGATCAAGTAGGCCAACAGGTCTTAACAAGCAAGTGTTGGCAGGAAAGCATGTTGCCCATTGTTGGGAAGTCCGGCATATGTCAGCAGGAATATGTGCATGTAATGACTCGTTTACAATACCATATCATACAGTTACATGACACAATATTGCATCGTCAAAATTTTAATGCAGGAAAATCCCCACAAATTTACAATAAATTATTAAATTTAAAATACATCATAAAAAATTTTTGTATCTTTTTGAAATGACAGAAATTTCAAAAAAAAAAACTGTTAAAGGGTTAAAGAAAATAGATTTCCAGTGGGTATTGAGTAATTTTTTTTTAAAAAAAGGGATGGTTGGCCAAATAAGTTTGAGAACTTCTGCTTTAGGCTTTGCAACCAGGCAGCCAGATGATAGAGCATTTGGGCTGTGGAGGTAGGAGGACCTGAGTTCAAATCCTGCCTCAGATACTTCCTAGTTTTGTTACTTGACTTTTCTCTTCCTCATCTGTAAAATGGAGCTAATAATAGCACCTACCATCCAGGATCACAAGAGATAACACGTAAAGTGCTTTGCCCACTCTGAAATGCTATATACACTCCAGCTATTATTTTCAGGGAGGCTATCAGTGTCCTAGTGGTGCCACCTCTTGAGTCTCCTCTTGGGATCTGTCTTTTCAGGTCACATAGGCGAGCTTAACCTGCTGCCATCTATTCTCATCCTAAGGCAACATTTCTGGTTCCTGGGGGAAAGGAATGAAAAAGAACCATTTCCATCCACTTCCTCTGAGCCTTCTTGCTGAACTTTTCATCAATTGTAAAATGAAGAGGCTGGATTGGTTGGTTGGTTGATTCTTGCCTTTCATTCTCAAAGAGGACCAAAATGACATCACACGTTAGAATCAAGTTTCAATGTGTCCGGCTATGGCTGATCAGACCAACATGAGCTCAGAAGGCTCTGACGGGTTGAATACAAATAGTCCATGTGAACATTTGGAGTGGATTCTCTAAATTTGCACATCTTATGTTTCTTTTTGTTGTTGGTGAAGAATTAGAAATTGAGGGGATACCTATCCATTGGGCAATGGCTGAACAAGTTGTGGTATATGAAGGTAATAGAATACTATTGTGCTGTAAGAAATGATGAATAGGCAGACTTCAGAAAAACCTGGAAAGACTTGAATGAACTGATGCTGCTGAGTGAAGTGAGCAGAACCAGGAGAACATTGTACATAGTAACAGCAACATTGCGCAGTGATCAATTTTGATGGACTTGGCTCTCCTCAGCAATACAATGATCTAAGGCAATACAATGATCTAAGACAATTCATGATGGAAAATGCTAACCACATCTAGAAGAAGAATTGTAGAGTCTGAATGCAGATCGAAGCATAGTATTTTCACCTTTTTTTTTTCTTTTTCTTCCTCGTGGTTTTTCCCTTTTGTTCTCATTCTTCTTTCACAACATAACTAATGTGGAAATACATGATTATACATATGCAGTTTATATCAGATTTCTTGCCATCTTGGGGAGGGGAGAAGGGAGAGAGGGAGAAAAAATATTTGGAACTCAAAATCTTATAAAAATGAATGTTGAAAACTATTTTTACCTGTAATTGGAAAAAAATTACTATTAAGTACAAAAGTTTTTTTTTTCCATTAGCTCCTACGCTACCATAAAGTGAGAAACCTTTTTTATTTTCAGTTAGGGTACACTGACCATAAGAAGAAATAATTGGATCATAGAGTTGAAACATTGGCCAATCTGGTCAACCTCCTATCTGAAGAATGAATTCTTCCTATAATATTTAACACTGCTTAAATTCTTCCAGTGATGGCAAATGCATTGTTTCATAAGCCTGTTCTGCTTCAGGCATGTTTTAAGAATTTCTTATATTGAATTGTAATATGTCTGCTTATAACTGTTAATCCTTGTTCTCTCTGGTATCCCTCATTTAGTCCTTCTCATAAACTGTCTGGGAAGTTGGGTGGCACAATGGAAAGACTGCTGAGCCTGAAGTCAAGAAGACTCATCTTCCTGAGTTCAAATCCAGTCTCAGACACTTACTAGCTGTGTGACCCTGGGCAAGTCACTTAATTGCTTTCTGCCTCAGTTTCCTCATTTGTAAAATGAATTAGAGAAGGAAATGGCAAACCACTGTAGTATCTTTGCCGAGAAAACCCCAAATGCAGTCACAGAGAGTCGGACATGACTGAAACCAACTGAACAACATAAAATGTCACATTGTTATTTTAATTTCTTTCCTGCATATGTCTTCTTTTCTCAATGTGATATAAGCTCCCTGCATCTCTTGAATTTTGGGTTGTAGCATGTCTTATTCAGTCTGATGCTCGTTGTTAGGCAGGAAGGGATCTTACTCCAGAAAAGAAGAGAAAAAAGCCTTATTTTATTGTTTCCTTTCCAGCCTGTCATCTCACAGAGAAACTTAGACATTCACTGGCAATGAGTGGCTGGGCTACGTGCCAGCCTACCAAAGGAGAGGGAAGAAAACTCCATGAAGTCTTTCGAAGCAAGCCTTGACCTCTGCTCTACTCTCCGGAACTGGCAGCCCCTGTCTCTTGTCATCTGGCCTTGGGGAAGAAGTTAGCTCATAGCTTGAAGGTTTCTATGGTGACCACCACTGTGGTCTGGTCAGTTAGCATGTGTTTTCATACATTTGTCTGTAATCCCAGGATCCTACTATGGCATCTAGTCTGATGCTAGTGCTGTGGTTAAACACTGAGGAATTTGAACCCTGAAGTACTAAGCATTCTTCTTCACAGATGTTGTCAGCAGCAGTGTACGTTTCAGGACTTAACTTTCCCTGGCAGATGGTGAAGAGCTTTGTCACACCAGGAAGCCCATCTATGGCTACCTTGCAGACATTTCTTGCTAAACACCATGAATTCTGTGGCTTTTCGCAGAGTATAAATCCATGCTGACAGCATATGTGTTTTCTTGGAACAGACCTAATTCCTTCCACTGTTGTAACTGTAGCCCATATAAGCAGAGTATCCTCATCTCAACTCTCACTCTCACAGACAATTCAGGTCCCAAAGCACCACTCAATCCCATAAGGGTTTTAGGTGTATGCCCAGAGGAGTTGGGAGTGATTATCTAAGGTCATTGACTCAAGCCCCCACTGGTGTGCCTCTTCTCAAGATTATTACTCAAGAATCAATTTAATCAGCCAGACTTAAATATCTTATTTTTCATTCTTTAATATAGAATGTTTTCTTAATTTCCCTCTACAAATGATCTCTCTGTCTCTCTCTCTGTCTCTGCCTCTCTGTTTCTGTCTCTCTCTCTGTCTCTGTCTATCTCTGTCTCTCTTCTCTCTCTCTCTCTCTCTCTCTCTCTCTCTCTCTCTCTCTCTCTCTCTCTGTCTGTCTGTCTGTCTCTCTCCACTGGTTGGAAAAACCCTATTTCAGATAACTGAATACTTTCATACAAGACCCAGACAGTATGGTGAAATCCCTCTGACAATTGAAATAGAATTCGTCTGACATCATTTCCCTTCATCCAATGGCTTTCAAAGACTTTTCATACGTAGTGTAAATCCTTTGATTGAGATTGATTGAGCATCTCATCACTTACTTTTAGTGGGGATATGGTAACTTGATTGGGTACATATCACTCAAACCCACGCTTATGTAATTAAGGACTATCCTTAACTAGTATTATCAAGGGCGTCAGGAGTGGAAAACCAGGCGACTTTGCTTTTCTTCCCAATTAGGACATCATTCTGATGGGTTTTGTCACACTTGACTGAAACAGGATCTTGTTGTCCTTTGTTGTTCCAGCCTCTGTTGTTATTCAGCTTTGATTTGGTTGTCCTTACTGGTGTCTATTTATAGTCTGCAAATTGGCCAAGATAGATTACGTTCTGTTTTCAGCTGTATTAGCAACTTTTTCATACACAACCGAATAGATTAACAACAGGGAGACTCAAACTGGACGCTAAAGGGACTGAAATAAGCAGATTGACCATAACACTGCCTAGTTATTTCATCTGAGTTGAAATTGTCAATGTATTCCTCTTAGAACATTCATTTTATGAAAACAGAGGACTTTTCTGAAATTAATCTCTATAATGTGCCCCTAGAGCAGGAGTATTTATATACAGAGTGAGTGCTCAGTATGTTTGTTGGACAGGATTATTACAACTTAGGTTTATTTCATTACTTGATTCCTCCATAAAAGATGAATGTGTTTTTTGTAATTTCCTTTTCATCTTCCTTTGGTGTGTGTGTGTGTGTGTGTGTGTGTGTGTGTGTGTGTGAGAGAGAGAGAGAGAGTGAGAGAGAGAGGGAGGGAGAGAGGGAGGGAGAGAAAAAGAGTGAGAGAGAGGGAGGGAGGGAGGGAGGGAGAGAGAAATGTAGAAAAAAAGGGAGGGCGAATTCACAAAGTGACTGGAATTTTTTGTAGAAAGAATGAATAATTTACTCTTAATAGAAGCTTAATAAATGTTTAGTGAATTGAATTCTCCTAGCATGTTCTTTCTTGGCTGTCCTAAAGCATATGAGGGAAAATGGCAAGGTGACTTCACTCAATATTTTATTCAGTCCCCAGGATGTGACTGAGTTCTAAGCTTTGTCTAATCCTCCTCACAACTCAGAGGATTGTATATGTATTTGTATGTGTGTGGGCAGAGAATAGTTTCCCAGCATTGTGTGCATAGAAATGTGATAGTCCTCAGGGGCATGATGACGTGGTGTGACATTAACCAGTCCAGGAAACTGGACAGCTTTAAATAGATGAAGGTAAAATCCATAAACTGTTTAGAGGGGAGGGCACTTTGGAAACAGGACACTGATTTCCTGGTAAGGTTATAATTTGGGTAAGGGTCAAGTCATCTACTTCCTCTAAAAGTATAGGAAAAATGGGGCAGGACAGGCTTTTTTATTGATAAATTTTATTTATACATTATCTTTATTTCTAAATATATCTGTCCTCTCTCCCCTTACCCAGAGAGTCATCCCTTGTTAAAAAAAAAAAGTAAAAAAGAAAGAGAATTAAAAAGTAATTGCTTAAAACCAACCAACATGTTGACTGTGTCTGACAATGTCTGTATGCTTTACACCCACATTTCCCCACCTCTCCAAGGGAGGTAAATTTTATCAACTCTTTTTCAGGGCCAAGGTTGGTTATCATAATGAGAGGGTATTCAGTTTCATTTTCTTTTTGGTCTTTCAAATCTACATTGTTGTAGTTGGTGTATATTTTTTCCTGGTTCTACTTACTTCACCTTGTAACAGTTCATATTTCTTCCCATGCTTCTCTATACTCTTCATAGTCATAGTTTCTTATAGCAGATTAATTTTCTATTACATTGATGTGCCACAATGTTTAGCTAGTCTCCAATACATGCACATTTATTTTGAATTCTTTACTACTACCAAAAATGTTTCTCTAAATATTTCGGTGTATATAAAGCACTTTTATATCCTTGGGATAGATGCCTAACAGTGAGATCTAGGGTATCAATGTTGCTTTCTTTGTATATTTCCAAATTGCTTTCCAGAATAGTCGGACCATTCATAGCTTCATTAAGTGTATTAGTGAACCTACCTTTCTACTCTTCTTCCAATGTTGACGATTTCTTCCTTTTATCAGTTTTACCAGTTTGCCCTGTGTGAAGCAAAAGTTGGGAGTTGTTTTGATTTATTATTAATGACCTGTGGCAGTCTTTCACGTGGTTGTTGATAGTGAATGGGGAAAGGTTCTTGGTCTCATGTATTTGCATTAATGTGTACACACACACACACACACACACACACACACATGTACGCACACACACACACACATTCATCTAATGCAAATAAATAAGACTGAGAAACATATATATGTACGCACAATACACATGTACACACAAATATATGTAGTTCTTGGCCTTTTTTTTTTCATTTTAGTTAGCACCTTACTCAGGCGACTGAGGACATCCAATAATTTTTCTCAAGAAAAAGATGGAGAGTCTTGGGTTGCGAGAAGGGCTGGGGCTGGGGGGCAGTTCGTCCTGAAGTCTCAGTGCCCCAGACTGGGTGTAAGGAGATCCCTGGCCTGAAGCTAGAAGGGATTCAGGAGGATTTGGGTCCAGAGTTCCACTGAAGTGGCCACAGCTGGGGAGAAGCTAATATGGATTCTCAGGGGGAACCCTGAGTAGAGCTCAAGGAATGAGAGGGCAGCACCTAGAGTAGACAGAGGGAGGAGGTAAGAGATGGGGAAGGAGTCTTGGAGGTGGGGAAGAAGCCACCAGGGCCAAAGGGCAGCGAGGAAGGAGAGGAGAAAGGGGCCCAGAGGAGAAGTTGTTTCTGTCTCTTTCCTCACCAGACACCTCTCTAAAGCCCAGAGGGAAGGGGACAGTGTGATCAGAACCTGGAAGGGGTTTTTATCTCACTTCCCCATCAATCTATATCACTGTGAGTGGCATTATTATGTCACATCTCACAGTAATAATCAGCTTCATCCTCAGTCTGAAACCCAGAGATGCTCAATATGGCTGTGTTCCCTTTGCCGGAGCCAAAAAATTGGGCAGGGATCCCCAAGGGCCTGATGCTAGTCCAATCAATCATAGTCATAAAGGCCCTGCCAGATTTCTGCTGATACCAGTATACAGTTTTACTACTAATTCAATCCACAGCACAGGAGATGGTGGCCATAACTCCCAGGGTCCTGGACACCAAAGGTGGCTGAGTCAGTTCATAGAAAGCCCCAGAATCTGTGTAGATGGTGAGGATTATGTATATAAATATACTCATATATACATCCATACACACACACTCACACATACGCACATACCCTTGGATAGCTGACCTATTTGATGTGAAGATTTTTTCTTAATCCATAGCCTCCTTCATCCTGGCCACATGATTTTGTTCTTGCTAAAACTTTTCAATTTCATGTAGTCAAAATTATCTTTTTTTCTCTTTTGTGACTGCCTCTCTCCTTTGTTTGGTTAAGAACTTTTCCCCTGGACTTACTGTGAAGCACATGACATGATTGTCTTCAAAAATTTTTTTATGATGGCCCACTGTTATTTTAGTCACTCTGCTTTCCAAGTTACCTAGTTTTGGATAATTGCTCCTGAAACTTTTATCTTTGAGGTCTTTTCTGGGCCTAGTTCCTGATATCCAAGGAAAAAGGAACCAATTGGGAGGATAGGAGACCTTGGCACAGAAAGGTCCTAGAGAGAATGTTTTTGATATGGGTTGTATATCTCAATACAGTTGGTCTTCAGGGTATGTTGAAACTTCTCATTGGCTGGATAAGTCTCATTTAAGGTCGTTGTGCTTACAATTTAGGACAAAAGTCAATTTAAAAAAAAAACTATTTCATCAAGAGTTGTGGAAAATGATGGATAAAGTGAACAAAAAAGCATTTCTTGAGCACATACTATGTGCTAAGCACTGGAGATATAAATAGAAATATCCAGACAATCTCTATTCTCAAGGAGCTCACACTTTAATTAAAGGAAACAATATACATAACAAAGTTTAGGACTTCCGGGAGCCAAGATGGCAGAGTAAGCAGTAAGTCACTCTCACTCTCCCTTATAGACCTTGAAAAACCCAGAAAATACTGCCCTAGCAAAAATTCTGAGACAGTGGAGCCAGCAGAAAGATGGCATGGAGCAGTTTTTTAGTGAATGAGGCTAGGGGGATTAACAGGAAAGTCCCTCTTGCTGTGGCTGAAGGGAACAAGTGCAGGATGGGAGGCATCCCAGCAAGCCAGCAGTAAGCTCCACTTCAGTGGACCAGTGGGAAATCCTGAGCCCCAGAGCTGGGGAGCAAGCATGTGCAAACACCAGGACCTCCCCACCCCACCCCGCTGCCCCAGCCTTCATATAGACAAGGGAATTGGCAGACACCAGTGCAGAGAGCCACTACTTGTGTAGCTGATACAGCTGAGCCTACCCATGCTCTAGTGAAGATCTCAGTGACCTCCAGCGGCCAGGCCACCCCTCTCCTATACCTCATGTTTCAGTATAACTCCAGGGAAATGCAAAAAAAACCCCACCTCACCTCAGCACACACCAGCCACCACCACCAGCTCCAGCTCAGCACTAGGTAAGCTATAGCTTATACAGCCTCCAGCTGCCAGAACCTGAGACCCTAGCACACAAAGCCACTAACCAGTCCCCTAGCCCTCAGTACAAGAAGTGCAGGATAGTGCCCCTGTGCTCCAGAAGCAGAAATCAACTTTAAAAGCCAGGGAAAAGGCAAACACAATGAGTAAAAAGCAACATAGAGAAGCAAAGACCATAGATTCTTACTATGGGGACAGGGAAGATCAAAACAGAAATTCAGAAGAGGACAGCATTGTCACTATACCCACAACCGAAACCTCAAAGGAGAACAGGAACTGGTCTCAAGCCCAAAAAGCCTCCTTGGAAGAGCCCAAGAAGGATTTTAAAAGTCAAGTTAGAGAGGCAGAAGAAAAATTGAATAATTCCTTTAAAAATATAATTGACAAAATGGAAAAAAAAATACACTGTAGAAAACAACTCCTTAAAAAGTAGAATTGGCCAAATGGAAAACGAGGTACAAAAACTAACTGAAGAAAACAATTCATTAAAAATTAGAATTGGGGGGCAGCTAGGTAGAGCAGTAGATAGAGCACTGGCCCTGGAGTCCTGAGGACCTGAGTTCAAATAAAACCTCAGACACTTGACACTTACTAGCTGTGTGACCCTGGGCTAGTCACTTAACCCTATTTGCCTACACAAAGAAAAAAAATTAGAATTGAGCAAGTGAAAGCTAATGACTCTATGAGATATCAAGAATCAGTCAAATCAGTCAAAAAGATGAAAAAATTGAACAAAATGTAAAATACCTCATTCAAAAAAACAACTCACCTGGAAAATAGATCCAGGAGAGATAATTTAAAAATTATTGGCCATGCTGAAAAATAAAAAAAGCCTGGACAGCATCTTCCAAGAAATCATCTGGGAAAATTGCTTTGAGGTCCTAGAACCAGAGGGTAAAATAGTCATTGAAAGACTCTACCTATCACCTCCTAAGAGAGATCCCAAATTGAAAACACCAAGAAATATTATAGCCAAATTCCAGAATTGTTAGGTCAAGGAGAAAATACTGCAAGCAGCCAGAAAGAAACAATTCAAATATAGTACAACCTAACCACAGTCAGTATTATGCAGGGCCTTAAAGCTTCTACATTAAAAAAGATTTGAGGGCTTAGAATATGATATTCCGTAAGGCAAATGAGCTTGGATTGCAACTAAAGATCAACTACCCAGCAAAATTGAGCATTATCTTTCAGGCAAGGAGATTGACATTCAATGAAATAGGGAATTTCCAGACCTTCCTGATGAAAAGATCAGAGCTCAATGGAAAATATGATCGTCAAATACAAGACTCAAGAGACACATAAAAAGGTAAACAGGTAAGAAAAACAAAACAAAACATGTTATTCAATAATGGCAAACTGTTTATATCCCTACATAGGAAGATGATACTTGTAACTCATAAGAACTGTATCTTTATTACAACATTTAGAAGGGATATACATAAGCAGAGGGTGTGAGTATAAATCGACTTTGATGTGATGATAAAAAACCTAATTAAGAAAGTTTAGCTGCAGAATGAGTGGAAAGACCTGAAAGTCCCAGGGGTTCAGCATTGGTGTGAATGGGGAGATCCAGAGGTCTTTAGGTTACACCTGTAGGTCAGGTGATGGTACCAGGAGTCCGAAGGGTATAGAGGCAGGTCAAATGTTAAGGCTTTGAGGATCTTAGGAGGCAGTAGAAGGGCAGAGAGTGAGGCCTGGTGATCTTCCACTTCACTGGAATGCATAAAGTTGGTGACTCTTGTCACATTGAAGCCATGATAGCAATCAAGTGGCTTTGATGGGTTCTGGGAGGCCTAGATCAATGGAGGTGGTGAAGGTGGAAGTCAAGGGTGGAGGGTGCCCCCAGTATGATAGGTCTTTCTGACATCTAACCTTTCTCAGTTGGTATGGTGATATCCTGGACCTGAGGGAAAGGGCAGGTGTAGAAGTCAAAGGAGGAAGGGTATCTCCAGTAGTGTTAGGACTTCCCATTTCCCAGCCCTTCATCTTCCCAGACTCCATCTTTGAACAGCCTGGAACTGGGGCAGGGTTTGAGTCAAGTATGGAAGGGCACTCTTGGTGGTGGCAGGATTTCCTAACACCTGGCTGTCATAGACAAGAAGAGAAGTCGCTATGGAGGTAAGTTCTATTCAGAAGAAAATAAGACAATTTCCACAGGTTTTTACAAAGTACAGAAAGCATGGAGTCATACTGGGTTCACAAACAGTCTGACATTGACCTTGAAGTCAGTTCTAAGGGATGAAACAGAGACTTCCTAATCTACTAGTGTGTCATTAGCCCTGGGCTCTGAGACAGGGTGGATTTTGTTTATCTTTGGACTGGCCTTGCATAAGAACTAAGGTAGAAGAAAGCAAAAACATAAAGGTTAGATGTGACTATTCTGAAATCGAGGCTCATTTTTAAATGGTGTTAATCATGTCCAAAGAAGGTGAAAAAAGGCTTCCCCCATCTCTGTCACCATGGGGTTGTAAAGGTAAGAAGCTTCCATGGGTCCTGATATTTGATTCCATAGATGTTTTCTCTGCTTGAGTTTCATTTCATTAGCCAACTGAGATTCCTTAAATACTGAAGAATTTGGAAGTTCTGGCAATTAGTTATGATTTTCCTTAGCTCTGTTTCTGTTAGTATTGCTTTTGACCAATGGCTTCTGCTGTACTTCCTTTCAAATTTGGATCTGGGGTTGTACTCTGAGCCCTGGTAACTAAGTGCCACAATAAAAAGTGTTGGACTTGGAACGTGGAAAACTTCAGGTCAAGTCTGTCCTCAGATACTTCCTAGCTATGTGGTTTTGGGCAAGTAGCTTAACCTCTGCCTGTCTCAGTTTTCTCATCTGTAAAATAATGACAATAATGGTACTTACTGAGAATAATAGCCCCTAATGAGAAGACGGGACTCATTGGAAAAAGACACTGATGTTGGGAAAGATTGAAGGCAAAAGGTAAAGGGGCTGGCAGAGGATGAGATGGATAAATAGTATCATAGAAACAATGAACATGAACTTGGATAGACTCCAAGAGATAGTGGGAGGATAGAAGGGCCTGGTGTGCCATGGTCCACAGGGTCATGAAGAGTTGGACATGACTGAACAATTGAACAACAATAACACCCACCACCCAGAGTTGTTGTGAGGATAAAATGAGGTAATATTTGTAAAGCACTTTGCAAACCTCAAAGTGGTATATAGATAAACATTAATATAAATAATTGATATAATGTAATAAAATAAATAATATAATTGATATAAATAAATGTTATTTGTTATCATCATTATTATCAACTTAGATATCATATTTTTCTCTACAATAAAAAGAATAATACTCTCTTCTGGGAGAAAGTTAATAGTTCCCACATAAGAGTTAATCTACAACAAAAAAGTCTAATTTTTTTCCTATTAATTATATTTTTAGTAAATACAAAATGTGTTTTTCTGGGTCCATGAGATAATTTGAAAGAAGATGTGATCAGTCTTTCCTAATTGTACTATTTTCTATATTTAGCAGTAAATGCTTATATAATTAATAATTTTTCTGCTAAATCAGGAGCCATACTAAGGAAGGAAAGAGAGTCTATACACAAAACACATGTCTCAAAGAGAGATTTACTGAAGGATATTCTTTAGAGCTAACCAAGACTCAGGCAGGCTGAAAACTGGGGATTCTATAGGTCTTCAAGTCTGTGTCTTGAGGTGGACCTTCACCAGCTGCCTGGGTTTGATGCTTGTGATGTCAGATCAATTCATGGATGTATAGCAAATAACATAGCTTCCTAGTATAATTTAGGGACAGCTGGGTGGTTCAATGGATTGGACACTAGGCCTTCAATCAGGAAGACTTGAGTTCAAATCTAGCCTCAGATACTTCTGTGACCCTGGGCAAGTCACTTAACCTCTGTTTGCTTAAATTTCTCCGTTGGTAAAATGGGGGTAATAATAGCACCTACCTCCAGGGTTGTTGTGAAGACCAAATAAGATAATAATGGTAAAACACTTAGCACAGTTTCTGGAACATAGTAAGTGCTATATAAATGTTGTCTATTATTATTACTGCCATTTTGTAGTTCATTGGTGAGTTAAGTCTGCTCAGAGTTCTATGAGAAAAAAAATAATCGAAGCAGTTACTTTCTGATTCAGAGCTCTGAGATTGTTACTGTTGGTGAATCCTGAGTGAAGACAGAACAAAGCTGTTTGGATTCAGTCAAAGGGCTGCACTTGGGGAACTAGAGGGCCACATGTGGCCTTGAGGCCACAGGTACCCCACCCCTGGTCTAGCTGAACAGAGGAACAGTGTGGAAGCAGAGGATCAGAGAAATCACTTGTTGGTCAACTAGCTTGACTGAGATATCATGACCAGTGATTTGTTAGTCAAGCACAGCTTGGATCAGCTCAGTTTAGCAGTGGTGCCATTTATTCAACAGAAGCTATTTTCGTTAAGGCACTTTTTATGGACTCTTCCTGAGAGCTAAATAAAACACAAGTTTATAGTTCCAAAGTTGTGAGTAATTCTGAACACACAAATTTTCCTCATAAGTGGAAGTGTGTGACTCAGGTTCATGTGTGTATTGTGAAATGTTTTATTATTAGTGTACTTGCTTTGATATATGAGTACTTGTGATGCTATTATTATTTCTTTTGCCTTTATTGTTAAGTTCTAAAAGAGTCTAAGTTCTGAAAATATCATTATTGTGAGTGGCTAGTTTTATGTAAATGGAAGCATATTAGTAGGAGCTCAAGAGGCTGAAGTGGTGAGTAAAGGAAGTATATTCCTTCATAACAGGGTTATGTTCTGAGAAAATTTTAGGGGAACCTCACGGTGGTATCTCCTCATTAGAATGTGAACTTCTTAAAGGCAGAGACCATGTTTTTTTCTTCTTTAAATCACCAGTACTTAGCATTGTGCCTGACATATAATAAGCACTTAATAAATAAATACTTGGTGATGGTGGTGGTAGTCATTCTTTGGAAAAACATCTACCAGAGTAAGAGCAGGTTGGAGTGAGTCTCTTCCCCAGGGGGAAAAACATCTCCAGTTTCTTCAGTCATTCTTAATAGGAAAAGATTTTCACACCTTTCATCATTCTGGTCATCGCCTCTGGAGACTCTTTGGTTTGTTAATGTCCATCTTAAATTATAACTTCAAAAATTGAATACAATACTTTGTACATGGTCTTACTAGTGTAGAAATACACTGAAATCATCATTTTACCATGAACTGGATGCTACTTCTATTAATGCAACCTGTTTCAGGTCAGGATCAGACCTGTTATAGTGAAACACAGAATCTAGGTGTATAAGTAGGTGGTTGCTTTACTGAACTAGAAAGGGCATAGCCCTCAAATAGAGGCACGAATACAGCGTAGCATGTATTATATATGTAATGTATATAATGTATATATCTAATGTATGTACAATGTCTCTTTTCCCACAGTTCTAAGATGCACTCAGTGACCCTAGATGTAGATGGTCCAAGCAGAGCTAGGTATTCTAGCATGTTGAGAAGTCCAGGAAGTGTCAGGGTGGCCCTTGTATTCTCCTTGGGAAACCTCTCCCTATTATATGATCATTTACCTAAAAGCCCACACTTACACCTCAAGTCATCCCTGTGGGGGAGATTCCTCATTGGCTCATGTTAGTTGTACTCTATCTGTTGTCTAACCACGTTCCAGATTGACTCAATTCCTGGTTGGCTACAAAACCTAAGATTAAACAGCTGCACCATACCACAGGCTCCTTTTCAACTTAAAATCAAGCCAAACCTCCAGTTATTTCCCTCTGGAACTGCTAAGACAAGTATCCTTGAACTTGTTCTAGTACAACGATTTTTTTGAACCTCAGTGTCAATTTTTTTCCCATTTAAATTTCATCCCATTCTTTGAGTCTTAAGTTTACAACCTCTTGAGAAATTAAAGACTTTGAAAGTAAAAATGTGATCTTTTATTCCATCTGTAATTCCAGCCTAGTGAAGCAAGTGTCTGTAGCAGTTGGGTTGCAAGGCCAAAAAATTTTACCTTGTCATCCTGCTGATTGGTTAATAACACTTTTCAAAACACTCTCTGAACTGTGGATGAAAGGTGCTAGGTGAATACAAATGTTAATTAACTCAAATGCTTACTTATTCAGGAATGTTAAATATTATTATATCTCCTCCTTTTTGAACATGACAGTACTCTGACAGTGACTCATATCTGTGTTCTTTGTTGAAACTTCAAACATAGAAAAGGTAGGATAATATTCTAGTCTTCTCACAATAAACCTACTTCATTTCGTTGGTTACGGGAACAGGTCTGACATGGCACCATCCATTTTGAAATGAAAAGCGATAACTACTAGGAGCCTTCAAATGCATGAAACTTCTGTGAACAGTCAAATTCACATTGATCAATGGGAAGACCAGTTTGAATGAATAAAAAGCCTAAATGTAGAGCAGTTTAAAGGGAAAGCTTTTTATTACATTTAGGTAGCTAAACTTTCTAAGCCAAGAATTGACAATACAGGAACTGGTGGGTATCTTTTGTAGTTAGTGAATTAATTGTGAAGAATTTAGTTTTCTGAGTACTTGAATAGATTTTTGCTTTTTTTTTTTAGATAGGTCAAACACGTTTTCAAGAATTTATTATGTAATTATTTTTTTTTTGCTTTTTTTTAATTTATTTTTAATATGTTTAGTTTTCAGCATTGATTTTCACATGCGTTTGAATTACAGATTTTCTCCCCATTTCCACCCCCCCCCACTCCAAGATGGCGTACACTCTGGTTGCCCTGTTCCCCAGTTTGCCCTCCCCTCCGTCCCCCCATTCCCCTCCCATCCCCCTTTCCCTTACTTTCTTGTAGGGC
>CM053623.1:294974341-294992472 GCA_028646595.1 Phalanger gymnotis | reverse complement strand
AGGGTAAGATACCCAATTGAGTGTTTATGTTATTCCCTACTTAAGTTAAATCCAATGAGAGCAAGATTCACTCATTCCCCCTCACCTGCCCCCTCTTCCCTTCCAAATAGAACTGATTTTTCTTGCCACTTTTATGTGAGATAATTTACCCCATTCTATCTCTCCCTTTCTCCTTCTCCCAACATATTCCTCTCTCACCCCTTAACTTTATTTTTTTTAGATATCATCCCTTCATATTCAACTCACCCTGTGCCCTCTGTCTATATGTATATATATATTCCCTTCAACTATCCTAATACTGAGAGAGTTCTCACGAATTACAAATATGATCTTTCCATGTGGGAATGTAAATAAAATGGTCCAACTTTAGTAAGTCCCTTGTGATTTCTCTTTCTTGTTTACCTGTTCATGCTTCTCTTGATTCTTGTATTTGAAAGTAAAATTTTCTATTCAGCTCTGGTCTTTTCATCAAGGAAGCTTGAAAGTGCTCTATTTTATTCAAAGTCCATATTTTGCCTTGGAGTATAATACTCAGTTTTGCTGAGTAGTTGATTCTTGGTTTTAATCCTAGCTCCATTGACCTCTAGAATATCATACTCCAAGCCCTTTCATCCCTTAATGTAGAAGCTACTAGATCTTGTGTTATCCTGACTGTATTTCCATAATACTCAAATTGTTTCTTTCCGGCTGCTTGCAATATTTTCTCCTTGACCTGGGAATTCTGGAATTTGGCTACAATATTCCTAGGAGATTTCTTTTGGGGACCTTTTTCAAGAGGCTATTTTACCCTCTGTTTCTAGAATATGAGAACAGTTTTCCTTGATAATTTCTTGAAAGATGATGTCTAGCCTCTTTTTTTGATCATGGCTTTCAGGTAGTCAAATAATTTTTAAATTCTCCCTCCTGGATCTATTTCCAGGTCAGTGGTTATTCCAATGAGATATTTCACATTGTCTTCCATTTTTTCATTCTTTTGGTTCTGTTTTATAATTTCTTGATTTCTCATAGTCACTACCTTCCACTTGCTCCAATCTAATTTTTAAGGTGGTATTTTCTTCAGTGCTTTTGAACCTCCTCTTCCATTTGGCTAATTCTGCCTTTTAAGGCATTCTTCTCTTCATTGGCTTTCTGGAACTTTTTTGCCATTTGTGTTAGTCTATTTTTTAAGATGTTATTTTCTTCAGTAATTTTTTGTGTTTCCTTTAGGAAGTCATTGACTTGTTTTTCATAGTTTTCTTACATCACTCTCACTTCTCTTCCCAATTTTTCCTCTACTTTCATTACTTGATTTTCCATGCTTTTTGAGTTCTTCCATGGCCTGAGACCAATTCATGTTTTTCTTGGAGGCTTTTGATGTAGGCTCTTTGACTTTGTTGACTTCTTCTGTCTGTATGTTTCGATCTTCTTTGTCACCAAAAAAAAAAAAATTCTATAGTCAGACTCCTTTTACACTGCTTGTTCATGTTCCCAGCCAACTGCTTGACCCTTGAGCTTTTATCAGGGTATGTCTGCTTTTAGAGTAGAGAGTACTTTGTCCCAAGCTTTAGGGGTCTTGTGATGCTGTTTTCAGAGCTACTTCTATTCCACAGTCACTGCAAGCTCTTCCACACCAGTGCTCTTCCTCCCACAAGAACTGCCAACCAGGACTGTGACCCAGATACAAGCAGGGTAAAGCAAGAGAATCCTGCCCCTGCACCAGCAAAGCTCTCCCTGCACTCCTGCCCTGATCTGCCACTTGATTCCTCCCACTATGTGAGACAGGGACTCTGAAAGCAGCCACAAGACCTTCCTGCTGCTGGCACTGCACCACCTTCACTGTCCCAGGGCTGGGACTAGACCACACACTTCTCTGTCCCCCATCCAGTAGTTTTCCTACTAACCTACTCTGTTGTCTTTGCCCTTTGTGATTTGAGAAGTCTGGTAAGTGCCATAGCTCAGTGATTCATGGACCTAAGGCTGCTCCAGCCAATTCCTGTTCTGGTCCAGCCAATTCCTGGTGCTGCCCACACTGGGCTGTGCTCCGCTCCCAGCACTGTGTGATAGACCCTTCCCAGTTACCATTCAGGCCATCTTGGACTGGAGATTTGCTTCCCTCTGTTATTTTGTAGGTTCTGTAGCTGTAGAATTTGTTCAGAGCCATTTTTTACAGTTGTTTGGAGGGATTTGGGGGAGAGCTTAAGCAAGTCCCTATTTTTCAGCTGCCATTTTCCTGCTCATCATTTCTTATGGAACAATGGTATTCGATTACATGCACATACCATAACTTGTTCAGCCATCCTCCAATTGATGGGCATCCCTTCAATTTCCACTTCTTGTCCATCACAAAAAGAGCTACTATAAATATTTTTGTACATTTGGGTCCTTTTCCCATTTTTATGATCTGTTTGGGATGTAGGCCTAGGTATTGCTGGGTCAAAGAGTATTCACAGTTTTATAGCCCTTTGGGCATAGTTCCAAATTGCTCTCTAGAATGGTTTGATCAGTTCACAACTCCACCAACAATGCATTAGTGTTCCAGTTTTCCCACATCTCCAACATTTATCGTTTTCCTGTTTTGTCAGGTTAGCCAATCTGATAGGTGTGATGTGGTGCCTCAGAGTCATTTTGATTTTTGTTTCTCCAGTCAATAGTGATTGAGAGTGTTTTTATGTACATGTGAAAGGCTTCTGTGTAATCTGTAAGTCTTTAGTCTTTCATATTCCTTACTTTTTTTTGGAGGGAGGAATGCAGGGCAATTGGGATTAAGTGACTTGCCCAAGGTCACACAGCTTGTAAGTGTGTCAAGTGTCTGAGGCCGGATTTGAACTTAGGTCCTCCTGATTCCAGTGCCGATGCTGTACTCGCTGCACTACCTACCTGCCCCTGCACCACCTAGCTGCCCCATGTTCCTTACTCTCGAGTCATATTTTCCAACATTTTGTTCCTATATTCACCCAAGCTTACATTTACATTGATATCATCATGTACAAAATTGTATGTTCATTTAATATGTGTTCTGGGCTAGGCCTAACTCAGGTCAGTTCCCTGTTAATTTAGGTTCAATGTTGGAACCAAATGAGACACTCAAGCCATTCTGCAGTAAACAAAAAGAGACTAACTTAGCCATGGCATTCAATAAGGGTAGGCATTGAGGACACATACAGTTGATTCATCTGAGTGAAGCTTTCATCATGATCCATCAGCTAAGCATCTGAACCCCTGGTAGCCCTCAGGGCTGCTTTGTGCTCTGGTGATAATAACAATTATAATAATAGCTAACATTTTTATTGTGCTTACTATGCTAGACACCATCTATGTGCTTTACAATTATTATTTCATTTTCTGATCCTCACAACATTCCTGGGAGATAGGTGCTATGATTGTCTACATTTTACAGATGAGGAAGTGATGTCAATAGCCTTTGTTCCTTGAGTCAACCAAATTTTAATGAATGTCTCAATACCTTGTAAGAAAAAACTAGCCTAACCTGCATGGAGGTAGAAGCTAAGATATAGCTCACAATCTGGAGCCTCTAATCAAGTTCATCATGGAATTTTGTTAGCTTCTTATCCTCCATAGTAGATGCTGGCCCCAAAGTTGAGATCATTTTCATGTTGGTCTTTTAGCAGTAACTTATCATGAGCTTTGTGTCATGAACTGACCATGTGTGACATGAAATGAATGATATTTCTTATTGATTTTGGATGTGCAATAAAATCAACTCCACCAACTCCTTCATTTGTCCTTTCGAGGAGAACCTGGAGGTCATCCTTCCATTTAGTTTCCACTTCCTTCTGGTTTCATTTATCTGGAAGTATAGTAGAATAGGCTTTGAGACTTATTTGGTGGAAAAAAAAATGCTTTCAGAGGGACAAGACTCCAGAGTGAAGCTACCACTTCTTCCCTCAGGCTACTAGAAATTATCTGAGATGCCTGGGGGAGGGGAGCTTGTCACTCATGAGCTCTCATCTAGTGTGTTCCCTTCCTATCTCTCATATCATTCCATTAACTAACAGCTCCCTAATATCATGTGACCAATTAATATCAATTAGCTTTAAAAAAGGATACTTACTGAGAAGGTATACAGCAAGAGCCAAAGGAAGACAGTCTTCCCAAAATGGAGCACATTCTCCTCTACCATCATGATTCCTGGGTTGAGTAGGCTGATATTTAAACTTGTCACTGCAAAGCTAACCCTCCTAGCCCTACCTCCCCATCCTGTCAGATTCCATTCTGAGTTTGTTCATATCTGGGCTGAGTGAGGCATGCATTCCTCTGCTGCCATGACTATCAGCAGACTCTATGGACATGAGTTGTTGGACCTTCTTCTGACTTTTAAAGCTCACAAGGTCCTAACCTGATCTGTTCTGTCTCTGATACACATTCTCCTAAGATCAGGAAGGAATAAACACAGCAGGGAAAGAAAAAAGAGAGCTACCATGCATTCAAGGTCCCAGGAAGTCCAGGTAGGGAGAGAGGGCTCAAAGCCTTCTCCCACCCCCACCCCAATTCTTGCCTTGCTCACTGCCAGGAAAGAGTCAGGTTTTGTAGGTTTAAGCCTTTCATACTCATACTCAGTTTTCATTCAGCATCCAGTTAAAAGGGCCTTTTATTCTCATACAGTAAGTTGATGGGAAACAAAAGTTACCTGCACATGCTCTGAATCAGAGAAGAAAGGTGTTCCTCCATCATATACTTCCAGAAGCAAGCTCACCAAGCCTCCATGTGGGTTGGTTGTAGGCAGATAATGAGCGTGCTCTAAGAACTAGGCTCCCATCTGTCAATCTCCCTATTATATAAGAAGGTCAAAATTGCTGTAACTCAGTTCCTCCAGTAATATTTCCACTTATTGTTCATTGGACCAAAATGTCATCTTTAGAGTATCAACCACTCAGCTGATGTTTATAGTTGGGCTAAAATCCAAGGGATTCTTAGAACTCTGCCTCCTTTTCTTCCCCTACCACCATTCCCAAATATGAAGAAAGAGCCTGCAAAGAACTGAGAGAAATTTCACATTTTTCATAAACAGGTGGTCAAGCTGCTGGTGAAGAAATTTAGTCATTCCTACCATTACCATGTTGATACCAACATCAGAATATTCCCTTTTAAGCTATATTATTATTGTTATAAATGTTTGTGGTCGAATCGAATTAAGCTTGGATTTCAGTTATTTTTTTTCCATGTGATAATGCATCTATCATTACATTTACCATCAACAATGCCATGGTTCTACCATGAACGAGAGGGCCTTCTATAAGAAGAGTTCAAAGGGTACACATTTATGGGAAACTTTCCCCCATTTTTCTTTGCTTTTTGAATGAGGATTCAGTATTAATCCTGTTGGACAGGTCAACAGCAGGGTATGACTCACCCCCTCAAGCTTCTGAGAAGGAGGGGTGAAGTATAAGTTCCGATTAAGATGTTAGCTCTGAGCACCAAGAAATTGTAATTATTTCTTGTAAGCATTACTCTGGCCTCCCACACTTTGAAAATAAAGGCTGAAGTCTTAATGGTTGATTTTGTTGTCCACACTCTAGGAAGGAAAAAGTACATTTAGTGTGGACCTTCTGATGTGTTCTTAAGACACCTTCTGTTTTTAAGGAAAGAGTCCTTCCAGGGGCCAATGTGTTGGCTATAGAATCTGTTAATATATTGGTGAAAGATCTTGAGGCTCTTAAGAGGGAAGGTGAAAGAAACATTTAAGGTTGACCTAAGCTCAAAAAGTGGTGCAAGGCAGACATGTCAACTATACAACCCAGGCTATCCCTTGCCAGACTCAGAATGTAGGCTGTACCACAATAAAATGTAACTGGGAAATACTTAACAAAATAAAAAAAATGCAATACAATTTAGATAATGTTAATATGTGGCTTTCTAAGTCAATATATAGCCTGCTTCTATTTGAGTTTGACACTGTATGTAGTTCAGTCTGACCAATTGCTTATAGCAACTCATTTTAGCGATTCGATTCCTTTGCTTCAAATTCTATCTCCAGAATCAGCTGAAACTCCAGATTAATTTGAGGTTCATGACTCTTGGGTGGGTGGGTGGGGGACAAAGGAGAGGATGAAGAAACAGGGAAGAAAAGAAGGAAATACTAAAAGTTAAAATGTATTCCTCTCCTTTCAAGTTTCAAAAAAGAAAATATCTTTTGCTCATTGTGTAAGAGTAAAATAACAAGTCTAACTAGCCCTTAACAAAATTTAGCTAAAAAAAAGTGGCACTAGCTGCAGACTCCCAACTTGGCCA
Source organism: Phalanger gymnotis (assembly GCA_028646595.1). NCBI lineage: Eukaryota > Metazoa > Chordata > Mammalia > Diprotodontia > Phalangeridae > Phalanger > Phalanger gymnotis. The sequence continues at coordinate 294,986,244 of CM053623.1, read as the reverse complement.
GTGGTGATATATCTAATTAGAGGAAGAAAATGCTGCCAGCCTTGAGAGAGTAATGTTAATGTTTTTAGTTACACAGATGGAATGTGTATACACGTAGACTTGAACACGTTCAGAGGGCATAGATAGAAAAAAATCCTTTCGTAATTATTGCTTAGTAACATATTTTTTATTCCTCTCTAAATCTTTAGTAGCTTTTAACTAAAACAAAAGTTCTCTCCTTGCTTACCTGCCCTATTTTTTCTTTTGAAAGTAGTGGCAAAGCTGTTCCCCAGTTGATAAATGATCAAAAGATATAAACAAGCAGTTTTCGGAAGAAGAAATCAAAGCTATCATTATTCCCATAAAATGCTCTAAATCACTAAGAATTAGAGGAACTCAAAACAACTCTAAGGTACCACCTCATACCCCTCAGATTGTCTAAGATGATAGAAAAACAAAATAACAAATGCTAGAGGGGATATGAGAAAATAAGTTATACTAATCCACTCTTAGTGGAGTTGTGAACTAATCCAGCCATTCTGGAGAGCAATCTATGACATGCCCCATGTGCTATAAAACTGTGCATATCTTTTGATCCAGATATACCACCACTAGGTTCGTACCTCGAGGACATCAAAGAAACAGGAAAAGGTCCCATATGTACAAAAATATTTATGGCAGCTTTTTTCATGGTGCCTAAGAATGGGAAACTGAGAGGATGTCTGTCAATTGTGGTATATCTGAACAAGTTATGGTATATGAATATGATAGAATATTATTATTATACAAGAAATAATGAAGGGGTGGTTTCACAAAAACCTGGAGAGAACTATATGAACTCTACTGTAGAGAGTGTAACTCTGACAGGCTGGCCACATAGCCCGAATGCCAAATGTACATTTACCTAAAAGATTATTTTGTGGAGAACTCAAACAAGGCAAGTGCTCACATGGAGGTCAAAAGAAGCAGTACAAAGACACTCTCAAGGTCTCTTTGAAGAACTTTGGAATAGAGTATGAGACATGGGAGATGCTGGCACAGGACCTCCCAGCATGGCATGCTTGCATCAAAGCAGGTACTGTGCTCTATGAGCAAAGCAGAGTCACCGTAGCATAAAGGAAATGTGAGATGTACAAATCTAGAGACATCTCCATCCCAAATGTTCAAATGGACCATTTGTGCCTGACCTGTGGTAGAGCCTTCCAAGCTCATATTGGACTGATCAGCCACAGTCACACACACTGTACCCTGACCCCAACATCATGATGTCATTGGTCCACTTTGAGTATGAAGAATGAACAACAATCCATTTAGACAATTAACAACAATTAGCATTTAAAAAGGAATATTTAGTTCAACAATATGACAAGAACAGAAGCACAAACATTTCTCCCTAAAACGCCTTGGGGCACATTCTTCTCTATGCTATCTCAATATCTTGGGAGAGAGATCTCAAACTTAATGCAGTTTCTATGTAACATTGGTCACATCAAGTTTATGTCCAAATCTAGAAGAGCCCTCATTTCAACTATCTCTGGGCTGGGTCTTTAAGGTCATTTCTTGATCCTTGAAGTCTCAAAACTGGACTGGAAGACTTCAAACCCCAATAATGACTCTACTTTTTGAACTCTTGGTGGTTTCCTTTCTTTACCTTTTAAAACTCATAAGACCATAGCCTCTATTCTCCTTTACCTAAAACAAAATGCTGAGACAAAAACCAAGACCTGTATTCATATGCTATATATCAACATTAGATGAGAAGTGCATTGCTTCTCTTTTCTCCCTGGAACTTTACACATCTGGAAGAAGTCATACAAAGAGAAAAGGCCAACACTTTGGCCACCTAGAACCTTTTGAATGCACCCATGTTTCCAGATATATAACCGTAGCTCACTACAGAAGTTCAATTCACTTAATGGACTGGAACCAGTCATAGAACATCTACATGTGGTCCAAATCTTTCCAAGGCATTTCTGTTACAAATTATCATAATGCTTCAGGACGTAGGCTACCCAGCCTCTTTCACTTAAGAAACTGCATAAACCACACTCTATGTATGCTCATAAGGACTGGGCTCATTGGCCCATCTCCCATTACAAGTAAAACGAAGGAACTGGAAAGATAGCCTCTAATGTTTCTGAAACATCTAAACCTATGAGTTATGATCTATCAGAGATACTATAGAAAGGATTTCTATATTGGGAGAGAAGAACTAGATGACCTCTGAAATTGCTTCAAATTTAATAGTCTGTAAAGTTTTATTTGTGTAGGCTTTGTCTCTCTAGTCCTTTATAAGGCTTCTTGTAAGCTCCTTGAAGTCACACAATGGTCTTCTATTTCTTTTGTATCTCCTAATACCTTCTAAGGTACCATGCTCATTGTATAACTTAATATATCATTGTAAAAACACATACTCTAAAATCTTTGATCAATTTATTTTTATTTTTAGCAATATCTTTTGGCTTTTTATCACTTCCGTTTTCTTTTTTTAGTCTTTTTTCCAATTATATGTGAAGACGATTTTTAGCATTAATGTTTTTACAGAATTTTGAGTTCTGAATTTTTCTCCCCCTATCCCTTCTCTACCCTTTTTTAAAATGGTAAGCAATTTGATATAGGTTATATATGTGTAGTCTTGTAAAACATTTGCATATTAGTCATAGTTGTGAAAAGAAAAAAAACTCCAAAAAAATCAAGTGAAAACAGCATGCTTCAATCTGCATTAGTCTACCAGTTCTTTTTCTGGATATATGACCTCCATTTTCTATTGTGTCTTCTGCATCCCCATCTAAGAGCCAACTCTTATAGTGAAGAATAAAAAAGAAACAAAAAAGGAGGCTAACAAAACTAACATATTAGTTGAATCTGACAGTATAAGCAATGTTCCACACCTGTCTCCCACCTCTGCAAAGAAAGGGGGAAGGTACATTCTCAAATCCCTTTTTTGGGTTCAAGCTTTGTCACTATAATTACGTAACATATACGATATATAATATATAATAATTCAGTTTAGATTTTTATTGCTCTTGTTGCTGGAATAGAAAGCACAGAAAAGCATTTATTATATACTGATTATGGGCCAAGGACTGGTCATTCAAATAGAAAATTGATAGTCACTGCTCTCTAGGAGGTAACATTTTGATAGAGGGAGATATAAAGAATCAATGAGTTTCAGGGTGGATAGAAAGAGGTTGTGGTCCTTCAGGTGCAGCAACAGGGCAGGTAGCAATTGTTGCTAGTGGTCATACCCACTTCTCAGCTAGGGGCCTGGAGGGGCTGGACCCACAATTATTGGGAAAGAGAAAGATCCTTATAAAAGTCAAGCAGGATATGGTAGGGCTAGTATGAAGAGCTACCTGTTGGATTGGCTTGGGCCATTGCTGCTGTTGATTTTTTCCTGTTTACATTGTAATTATTGTTTTTGTTGTTTTTCTGGTACTTGCTTACTTTACTTTGCATCAGTTAATATGAGTGCCATTCCTCCTTAAATTCTTATATTAATAGTTTCTATATGCTCATGGATCAATATAATCAACAAATATTTAATGAGCCCCTATTATATACCTCATGAGAGCCTTCATTTTCCAGTCATTGGGCATTTTAGCTACTTCCATGTAATTGCACAAAAAATTTAATTTCCATAATCTCTTGTTTTTATAATCTCTTTTTATAAACTTTAGGGACAGAAATTATTAAAATTGTTTTAAAATAGATTTTTGGAGATATTCAGGTCATGACCATTTTACCACAAGGTAGTCCCGAAATAACAGAATGGAAACATTTTATTCCATACTGATTTTAGGACTGTTACTAGATATCTCATTAAAGAATGCCCAGGGGAAGTCTTATGCCTTCTCTTAATCAAACATCAACTGCAAAAAAAATTCTGAAGATCTGCTATTTTTCCACTCTCCCTACATCAGTTCCCTTGATTATTATTCTATAACCATAGGTATTTGTGGACAATATTGGTCTTGGGAAGAAAGAATGGAAAAGAGGAGGAGTATAAAATGTCATGTTGATTTCACAGCATAGGATGAACAGTGTTTTATTCCAGACTACAGATAATCAAGGGTCTGTTCTATATCCCTAGAAAGATGATCTTCCCTTTTATGATGAATGCCTTGACTCATGGTTCTCGGGTTGCCATCCCCAGGGTTCTATCGACATGATGCCTCACTCTCGAGACTCTTCTTTACCCCCAACTTCTTTGGGTTGTCAGGCTTCCTTCTCTTCCATAACTGTATCTGTGATGGTATGGATCCTTTGAGGCTCCATCACATCTTCTCCCCACCCTACCCTTCAACTGAACTTTGGCTACATAGAGAAGGAGAGAGGAAAGGAACGCTAAGAAGAGGACATTAGCTAATTATATCAGCTTAACTTACCACTGTGGAATAGATTAGCCCAGAGATAGCCCAGAGATTCAGCACATCTATGATTTTGTTATTGTTCCCATAAGCCACATTTGAGGTCTACAACAGTAAGGATGGGAAGGGACGATTTCCTTTTCTTCAAATGCTGGCTCACGTCCATGGCTGTGTTCATGTAAAAGTCACTTCCAAAAACCACTTGAAAGAAAGTTTTTGGAAGAGAAAAGAAGTACCATTCAGTTAGGAAACAGACGGCCTTCTTTGTTCCCATGGAAATGAAAACCAGTAGCTAATGATTGAACTTGACAGAATGCTAAAATTCCTTTGCTGCTGGTGGCCTCTGTCTGGGGGAAAAAGACTTAGGTGGGGGTAGTTTTTAGTTTGTTTTTAGAATCTACCAATTATGAAGTGAAATATTTCCTCTCCCTCCATCTTCCCTCTCAGGACTTGAAAATGGTTTGTCTATCACATGGTTCACATTACATGAATTTTTAAAGAAAAGTAGCATTCATCCTCCCATAGTCCATTTTATTAAATCACATACTATGTATGTTAATTCATGGCAGAAATTACCATTATAATATTTTTGACAGTTCCTTGCAATAACCTAACTCTCAATGCCTTCTCCAATCACTTTAATTAAGCTTAAAAATGTTCCCTGCTGTGTTAAAACTTCCATATTTATATTCAGCAGTAGGCTTTTTTTCCTCAGGGAAAGATTGAGGAAAATTACTCTTATTATTAATGAGTAATGTTGAAGTTATTCAAAGATTTCGGTTCATGACTACATTTGGCTCTTTTTGGCTGGCCTGAGAATACTCTAATTTAATATTTCAGATATTGGGTTATTACTTTGGGGCAGAAGAACTGATTGGAAATTGGAAATACTATGACCATGATAAGATTTGCATTGAACACAGATGTGCAAGTTTGGTGGCCCTGGAGACAGCTTTGGGACAGAAAAGGAATGAAGCTTTATGGCCTAGACTGACCTCTTATTATCTTTCTCCATTTCCCGTCTCCTTCCTCCCTTTCTTGTTCTATGCCCCGCCCTGCACCCCCAAAGTATCCCATGATATCCCCTGGAAGCTAACATGATGGAATAATTCCTCAGCTCCTTAAATGTGTGGAAAATGGATTGTTTGGGGTGAACACCCACAAGTTAATAAGGAAAATCTTTCATTTCTACCCTTGTTAGGCAAAAGAATAGTAAGTTCAGACCTGTAGATGTGTATAGTAGTAGGGAAGTTGTTTATGTACCTTCATGAAGGATGGTTTGGAGGGGAGAGACTGAAGTCAGAGAAACTAACTGATTAGTCAACCAGTTAATAAGTATTTATTAAGCACTCACAGTTTACCAAGCACTGTGCTAGGGATTACAAACACAGAGGCAAAAATTAAATAGTCTTTTGCTTGAAGAACTTACTTTTCGTCAGAGGGAGATAACCAGTGGGGAAACTACTACAGTAATCCAAGTTAGAGGTGAGGCCCACCTGAACTGGAATAGTGACCATGAAACCAGAGAGGAAACTGAATGGGAGAGATATTGTGGAGATAGAGTAGACAGAATTTGGAAACTGATTGGATGTTGGGGGAGAGGGAAGAAACAATGAAGGCTGAAATTTCAAGTCTTGGTGTCTGGGGAGATGAAAATATTAGCAACAGAAAATATCAAAGTTTAGAGGAAAGAAAATTAGGCTTAAGGAGAAAGATGAGATCTAAGGCAGAGGGGAGAGGAGGAGAGGGGAGAAGAAAGGAGAGGAGAGAAGAGAAAAGAAGGAAAAAGAAGAGAAGAGACAAGCAGAGAGAACTGAGTCTTCAAGGACACCCATGTTTTTCTTGCTGGAGGAGGAAAATGGACCACTAAAAGAGACTGAGACAGGTAGAAAGAGAATCCAAAGAGAGCAATGTCTTGGAAGCCAAGGCAAGAAATCATTTTCAGAAGTAGGTGTTAGTCAAATGTCAAATGATGCAGAATGCCAAGAGAAAAATCTTCCTAAAATATCTATGTTTACTTTTCTACCTTTGTATTAATGTGGTTGAATTGAATAAATGAATTTAATTTTTGATGATGGAATATAGAAAACAGGATTGAGAATCTAAGAAACTTGGGTTGTATTCCCAGCTCTGACATGTCTGTGGGATTTTATGGAAATCACTTTTATGGAAAAATCAATTTTATGGAAATCAAGAGGTTATTCTTACCAATAAATGGTCAATTTTGATGTAGAAGCTGTAAGAAATTAACATAAATATCTATTGACTTAAAGATATAACCCAAGAGCTGTTTTTTTTTTTCTAAAACACTGAAAAGGCAGAGAATTAGAAAAGCTGGCAACTATCCCCTCTCCATTGGGAGATTAAAAAATATATAGGTGATATATTAACATCCCTTCTTTAAATATGGATCTGTGTATGGTACAAGAATGTGACTAATCATAAGTCTATCGGTTAGATCAAAAACCCAACTGCCAATAACACTGGATCATAAAGAAGACTAAAGTAACCAAGCTATTTGTAGTTCAGTTTTTTCACCTGCCTTAATGGTTGTTGGTCAATTTAGTCAACACCTTAGAGTTCAAGAACCAAGTCAGCTGAAAGGTCTTGTTTAACCATCATCAAGATTGTCCCAGTTGGCTTTAGAGAAATAGACTGAACAAGCCTATGAGGATCTCCTTTTTGTTTCTTACCTGCTGATAGCAAGTCACTATGAGTCTCTTAGTTTATACCACACTGAATTTTTCTGCTAGACTGTTATTAGAACCTCTTGCCCTTGACATTTTACCATCATTTTGGTTAAGCTCATTCTACAAAGAAATGTAATATGCCTTTTACACCGTTCCTGAAGGTAAGGAAAGCAATAGCTTCACCTACTCCAATGACAAAGCTTACACCTAGAGTTATAACTAGGCGTTTTCCTACCTGGAGAAAGCACCATAGTTGCACGTAAAGTAAGAAGGAAAAAAACATGCCTTCAGTTGGAGAGTGGGGTTGAGTAGGAGCTCATTTAAGTATCTGTCTATTTTAAATATTCTTGTTTATTAGCTAAGTTTTAAGCTCTACTGTTTCTCCACTACTGAAGGGAAAGTAAATGTTTCCAGTGACTTCTAAATTTGATGCCTTGTTCCCAACTGATAAATGGTCAAAGGATATGAACAGGCATTTTCAGAAGAAGAAATGAAAGCTATCAATATTCACACAAAAAATTCTTTACATTACTATGAATTAGAGAAATGCAAATTAAAATACCTTCAAGGTACCATCTCACACCTATCAGATTGGCTAACATGACAAAAAAGGAAAATGACAAATGTTGGGGGAAATATGGGAAAATTGGGACACTAATGCACTGTTGGTGGACCTCTGAATTGGTCCAACCATGCTGGAAAACAATTTAGAATGATGCCCAAAGTGCTCTAAAACTGTGCATATTCTTTGACCTAGCAATACTATTACAAGGTCTGTATCTCAAAAAGAGAAAAGAAAAAGGAAATGATCCATATGTACAAAAATATTTATAGCAACTCTTTTTTGTGGTGGCAAAGAATTGGAAATTAAAGAGATGTCCATTAATTGGAGAATGGCTAAACAGATTGTGGTATATGATTGTGATAGAATGCTATTGTGCCATAAGAAATGATAACAGGGATAGTTTCAGAAAAACTTGAGAAGATGTATGAACTGACGCAAAGTGAAGTGAGTAGAACCAGGGGAATATTATACACAGTAACAGCAATATTGTAATGATGATCAACTGTGAAAGACTTAGTGTGATCAAGACAATGATCCAAAGATGATTCTGGGAAGATGGTATAGATCAGAAAATTCCAGGGCTCCAAATTTTCCTCACTAAAAAGAAAGAATATCACCATAAAGTTAACATAGAATGGCAAAAATAGGTAAAAGTAGGGGTAAAGCAGTTATCCTTCTAAGACAACTTGAGAGGACCCTCAGGAAAGACAGAGGTTCTGCCACAGTGAAGAACAAACACCTCCAGGCAAACCAAAACAATAAACAGCAAGCCCTGGGGCAGGTGGGTTGGGCCTCAGGAACTTTCTCCCCATGGACAGTATAGGGGTCAGACAAATGAGCAGGGGAAGATTGAATGACTCTCTGCTTTTTGACTGTCTTGCCACAGTAGGCACAACTGTGCTGACCAGACTCAGTCCCAGGCTGTGACTGTGGGTGAAAAGGATCGAGTACACATACTGTGAATGTGGTAGTGTTGTGGTTTGGGGTGCTGGGAACTCCAAAATGTATGGATACAAGGCAAGTCTGCCTAGAAAGAATTCAAGCACTTAAGCCTTCTTTCAGTCAGAGTAGCGAGGTTTATTATAAAGCCAAAGGAGTGGACTAGATTTTGAGTGAATCTGCAACTTAACAGAGGTGAGACAGATATACAAAAAAAGACTGTGAGAAGATTTGGATGGGATTAAGAAATGGTAAATAGCCAGGGGAAAGTAGTTAAGTGTTGCAGAGAGTCATAGTGAAAAGACTATTGGGTATCTAGGTGGCCTGGGATGGGGCCAGATGCCTCAGGTGAGCTGCCAGGAACTGTGTGGAAAAATCCAGGGACTGGGTTGCTGCAATGCGTGGGAAAGTTCGTGGACTGCTTTCAAAGACATGGTCTTTTCCTTTTAGGTGTCCAGGTCCCATCACCCCATGAGTAGCAGAGGGGCAGAGACTCTGCTGTCTTTGGGCACTTGCAAAAGACTGAAATCTCTGGTTTCCCTTCCAGGAGAGAGGGGAGAGCTGAAGTGTATAGCTGCCAGAAGGACCACATTTGAGGGACAGCATGACTGGAGACCTTAGCAATGACTTGGGGGTGGAGAGGAGTGCCCAAAGTCGGGCCCCCAGACAGCTCAGAAAATGACAGTAAGAAAGTCCTGAGGCCTGGAGCACCATTCCCCACACCTCAGGACTAGAGCCAATTACAGTAACAAGCTGCTAAAAATAAAACAAAATAAAAATGAGTAAGCTGATAGGTGGTTGTCTTTTTTTTAATATACTCACAAACAATTATTAGTATTGGGATCCAGAATTTTTTCTCTTTTTACTTCCTCATTCAAAGCCCAGCCCCTGTGGGCCAGTCTATATTTCTGATAGTTGAGATTGTCCAGGAACCTCTCTACCCAGAGAATCTAATCTGGTGAATTCCAGTCCTAAAAGCTTTAGGCTCACACCTTGGAAACTCCCCATTGCTCAATGGGAATGGTCTGGGTGGAGATGCTTTCTTTTGTCCAGAGTGCTAAAGGCTGCTGAGTCTCATGATCCAGCCAAGTTCTCAGTGGGAGAGGCAGAGAGCTTTTAGCCCACCCTCCCATTAAAAAAGTCTACGCATTCAATCAGGACTAATTTTCATCTGTCTGGGGCACCTCCTTTTCCAAAGGTATTTAAGCATTCAAGGATCTAGGTTTGTCTTTGGTTATAAGAGAGACTACTAACCATCAATTTATTGATTATTTGCTGGCCTAAATAATAAATTGATCATTAATTACCTAGAAATTCTCTCTCTTGGGCTTTTCTTTCATCACAAAGCAAAGGAGAAATAATCTGACCATAGACAGCAATTATGAGGATAGAGAAGATCTGGGTTCATATTTAGAGGAAGATAGTGAAGTTAAAAAAGCCACTTCTAACTGAAAGAGAAATGTCAAATGGTCACCAGCCCAAAAAGAGTTCTTGGAAGAACTTAAAAAGGATTTTAAAAATCAAATTAGGGAGATTAAGGAAAAATTAAGAAAAACAAGAATAATCCAAGAAAATCAAGAAAAGTATGAGAAGAAAGTCAACCAACTGGAAAAAGAGATCTAAAATCTTAAGGAAGAAAATAATTCCTTGAAAACTAGAATTGGGGGTTGAGCCAAGATAGCCAAGGAAAGGCAGGGACTTGCCTAAGCTCTCCCCCAAACTCCTCCAAAGACCTTTAAACGATGCCCTAAAACAAATCCTGGAACTACACCACAAAAGCAAGGGGTGAAACAATTTTCTTGCCCAAGACAACTTAGAAGGACAGCAGGAAAGGTCTGTCTCAGTAGGGTGAGAGTGGAATATAGGCTGTGCAAGCATAGCTCAGGCCCCAGCAAACCAGGAGTAGGTCTTGGGAGCAACTGAGTCATCAGTGTCAGGGCTGCTTCCAGAGCTCTCAGTCTGCAGACAGTAAGGGAGTCAAACAACTGGTCACAAGGAGATTAAAGAGCTCTATTTATTGGCACCAGAGGGCAGGATTCTGTTGCTTTGTCCATACTCGGATCCAGGTCACAGGCCTGGGTGGTATTCCCACCATGAGGAGAAATAGTAGCGCACCAAAACTTGCAGCCCCAGTGAAACAGGGACCCTCATCACACTTCCAGGGCAGAAAAGAGTGATTGTGGTTGCTCAGAGACCAGAGCAAAGGCCAGGAGAGTGGTATATACATCTCTCCTTAGATCATACCACTTTGGAAGAATGGAAAACTTACAGGTCCCTAGAAATATCTCTGAAAATAGCCGCACAAAACCCCTGAATCTTGGGACAATGAGCCCTCCACCCTAGAAGCAGAGCCACACTTTAGCAAAGAATTGAAAGTTAAGAAATAGGTTGGAAAAATGAGCAAACAGAAAAAAATTCTGACTATAGAAAGGTACTATGGTGACAAGTAAGATCAAAACACATTCTCAGAAGAAGACAACAAAGTCAAAATTTCTCTGTCCAAAGCCTCAGAGAAAAATATGAATTTGTTTCAGGCCAAGGGAGAGTTCAAAAAGGATTTTAAAAATTAAGAGAAGTAGAGGGAAAAATTGGGAAGACAAATGAAAGTGATGCAAGAAAGTCATGAAAAAAGAGTCGACAGTTTGGTAAAGGAGGCACAAAAAATAACGAAGAAAATAACACCTTGGGGCAGCTAGGTGGTACAGTGAGTAGAGCACCGGCCCTGAAGTCAGGAGGACCTGAGTTCAAATCTGACCTCAGACACTTGAAACACTAGCTGTGTGACTTTGGGCAAGTCACTTAACCCCAATTGCCCTGCCTTCCCCTCTCGAAAAAAAAAGAAAAAAATAACACCTTAAAAACAGAATAGGCGGGGGGCAGAGCCAAGATGGAGGCCGGGAAGCAGTGACTGGCGTGAGCTCCCCACCAAGTTCCTCCAAAAACCTATAAAACAATGGCTCTGAACCAATTTTAGAGCTGCAGAACCCACAAAGAGGCAGAGGGAAGCGGGGCTCCACCGCAGGACAGCCTGGATGGTCTCTGGGTAAGGTCGGTCCCACACGGACCTCCCAGCCCCCAGCCGAGGGGAGCGGAGTGCCCTGGCATCCCAAAATACCGAGCTGTGGCATGTACCAGACCTCTCAACCCACAAAGAGCAAAGACAGCAGAGAAGGTTAGTGGGAAAAGCTGTGTGACTGAGTTTGCGGTTCCAGCCACTTGCCCCTGGGGCACGGGAGGTGGGGCAGCTTTAGAACAAGGCTGCAGTTGCTTCTGGCTCCAGGCCCACGGGGTGGGAGGAATTAAGTGGCGGATCAGAGCAGGAGAAAAGAGCCTGCTGAAGATTTAAGCCATCCGCGGCAG
>CM053623.1:294944582-294973841 GCA_028646595.1 Phalanger gymnotis | reverse complement strand
CTCTGTGCCTCCTATATTTTCAGCTATTTACTAAAACTATTAACCCTTTCCTAGGTCTCTACACTAGATCCCTACAAGAGGGCAAAGGAGCTAGGATTACAACCAAGAATCATCTAACCAGCAAAACTGAGTATAATTCTTCAGGGGGAAAAATGGATATTCAAGGAAGTAGAGGTCTTTCAAGCTTTCCTAATGAGGTGGTCAGAGCAGAATAGAAAATTTGATTTTCAAATAGAAGACTCAAGAGAAGCATAAAAAGTTAAACAGGAAAGGGAAATCATAAAGAACTTCATAAGGTTAGACTGTTTACATTCCTACATGGTAAGATGATGCCTGTGATCTATAAGAACTTTCTCATCATTAGGACAATTAGAGTATATATAGACAGATGCCACAGGTATGAGTTGAATATGACGAGGTGATATCTAAAGAAATAAAATTAAGGGGTGATAAAGAGGATTGCACTGGGAGAAAGGGAAAGGGAGAGGTAGAATGGAGTAAATTAACTCACATGAAAGGGGCAAAAAAGAGCTTTTATAGTAGAGGGAAAGATGGAGGAGTGGCAGGGAACACTTGAACCTTACTTTTGTTGGAATTGGCTCAAAGAGGGAATAACAAACACATTCAATTGGCTATAGAAATCTATCTTACTCTACAGGAAAGTAGGAGGAGCAGAGGATAAGAGAAGGGGTGAGTGCCCATAGAAGGGGGATAGATTGGGGGAAGCAGTAGTCAGAAGCAAAACACTTTTGAATAGGGACAGGGTAAAAGGAGAGAGAAAATAGAATAAACAAGGGGAAATAGGATGGAGGGAAACACAGTTAGCAGTCATAACTGTAAAAAAAATTTGAAGCGACTTTCTCTATATATTTGCTCAAATATATAAAGAAATGAGTCAAATTGATAAAAATAAGAGCTATTCCCCAATTGACAAATGATAAAAAAAAATGAACAGCCAGTTTTCAGATGAAATAATCAGAGCTGTCTAGAGCCATATGAAAAAATGCTCTAAATCACTATTGATTGGAGAAGTTGTTTCAACAATTAAGGTAGCAGCTGCTGTGGGGGTGAAAGACCAACACAAGCCCAACAACAAAGACACTGCCTGCACAGATTCTTTTGATCTGCTTTACAAAGGAAAGAAACATTAAGGGGTTAACAATCTTATTTCAATCCAACATACAATTATCATTCACTTAGTTCAGGGGAAAAAGCCAGCACCCTGAACTTCAGAGCAAATACAAATTACAAACATACATTATAAACGGATCAAATACAATTCACAGTTACCAAGAAACCAACATCTGAGTTCAGGACCTGGGGAGCTCATAACAACGGCTAGCCCAGAGTCATGTGCCACTCCTCCTGTGGCTCAGAGCGTCAAGCAAATAGCTCTGTTCTCTTTTTGTACATTCGTTAGCCATCATCAAATGTCATCTAAGTGACTAAGTGACATCTAAGAGAACTATTGGCTCTGGTCTTAACAACTCCCCTTAGAACCCTGAGGGCTTCATACCCACATAGGCTTAGCACCTAGTAATTAGGGTTTTGGGCCTGGGGCTTTGCACCTAGTAAGGCTCAATCAAAGAGGCTTAATTAATTTATCATTCTAAAACAGTAAGAAAGTTCCACCTTAGCTACCAATGCAGAAGTGCAAATTAAAACAATTCTAAGGTACTACCTCACACCTATTAGATTGGATAATAGGACAGAAAAGGAAAATGACAAATGTTGGAAGGGATGTGGGAGAAATGAGACACTAATGCAGTGTTGGTGGAGTTGTAAACTGATCCAACCGTTATGTAGAATAATTTGGAACTGTGCCCAAATATTTATAGCAGCTCTTTTCTCATGGCAAAGAATTGGAAATTGAGGTGATGCCCATCAATTGGGGAATGGCTGAACAATTTGTAGTATATGATTATGATGGAGTACTATTGTGCTATAAGAAATGATGACCTAGATGCTCTCAGAAAAACCTGGAAAGACTTACATGAACTGATTCAAAGTGAAATGAGCAGAATGAGGAGAACACTGTACATAGTAACAGCAATATTATGAGAAGATCAACTATGATGATTTGCCTATGCTCAGCAATGTGGTTGTTGAGGGGGAAAAATCCAGGGATTTGGGAATCCTAAAACTAAAGTTCCCAAGACTGGGGTTCCTGGTTGAGGGGGAGTGCCCTTCAAGGACCTGAGTACTGGAGTGGGTCAGGGCTGTCTGGAATGAATTCACAATCTCAAGCATTCTTTAAGTCAAGTTGGCAAAGACTTATTATGCTTTACAGAGGGCAAGAGTTCTTAGGGAACCTGCAACCTTAGAGGGGTGCAGGGAGAGCTTTTATACAAGATTTGGGAGTGAAACATGTCAATTAGGTGTTTTGGGGTGGGATTAGGGAGTGGTTAATGGGTGGTCAGTTCTTAAAGGAACATGAACTTTTAGTATCTACTGGGAAATAGCCCATAGTAGGGTTACTAGGGGGTGTGGTTTTTACTGTGAAATGTCACTAAGTTAACTATCTAACATCTAATGTCTTGTTAGACAAAATACTATGTCTAGGACACATATTAGAAAGGTCAGTAAGTAGCAACTATGGTCACAACTCAGTGTACAGTCAATTATCAGCATCTGGGAATCAATCTACAAATAGGCACAGATGCTTACTGGGGAAGGAACAGAGTAAGCTGGGGCACCCCGCCCTTTAGCTAGAGAGAAACTGCCTGGGACAGAATATGTTTTTAGAACTGGATGTGGTTTTGGAATTGGGGTTCAGGCACAGGCACCCAAGGAGAGGCTGTTAGAATTAGGGTCCAAGCACAAGCACCCCATTGCAGTGATCCAAGACAACTATGAAAGACTTATGATGAAAAATGCTATCCATTCCTAGAGAGAGAACTGATGGAGTCTGAATACAGATCAAGGCATACTTTTTTTCCTATTGGGTTTTTATTTTGTTCCATTTTTTTTTTTTTTACAAATTGCTAATATGGAAAAAAAAACAAAAGAAAATTGGAATCAGGCAAGAGAAAACTAAAGACATTATAAGACATCAAGAAATAATGAAATAAAAAGAATGAAAAAATAGAAGACAATGTAAAAGATCTTATTAGAATAATAACTGATTTAGAGAACAGATCAAAGAGAGACAATATAAGAATTATTGGACTACCTGAAAGCTACGACCAAATAAAGAGTCTTGATACAATATTACAAAAAATTATTAAGGAAAATTGCTCTGAAGTTTTAGAAGGAGAGGGTAAAGTAGAAATAGAAAAAAATCCCCCAATCACCACCTGAAAGAGATCCCAGGATGAAAACTTACAGGAATATCATAGTCAAGTTTCAAAGCTCCAAGATTAAGGAGAAAATGCTGCATGCATCAAGAACAAAAAAGAATTTAAATACTGCAGGGCTGCAATCTAGGTCACCTAAGACTTAGCACCTTCTACATTAAAGGACCATAGGTCTTAGAACACAATGTTTCAAAGAACAAGAGGCTGAGATTGTGTCAAAAAAAACCAAAACAAAACAAAGCAAAAAACCATACCCATCAAAGTTAAGTATGAAATGAATGAAAAAAAAAAAAGATATTCAATGAACTGAAAGACTTTCAGGTATTTGTGGCAAAAAGACCAGAACTCAGTGGAAAATTTGACATAAGATTCAAGAGAAACATAAGGTAAACATTAAAGATACAGAACAATTATAAGAGACTTAGGTCAAACTGTTTACTTTTTATATGTGAAAATATCAATACTCTTAAGACTGTTATCATTACTTGGGCAGTCTGAAAGAAAGGCTTGGGCTGAGCTGAGTGAGATGGGTTGATTCTAAAACATAAAAGCTGATAGGAAGAGGTAAAAAGGAGCAATTATCTCACCCAAATGAGGGGTGAAAGGAAGAACTGATACAGAAGAAGCAAGTCAGGGTGGAAGGCTCATAGTGCTGGAAACTTACTCTCATTGGAACTGAGTTAATAAGGGAACAACATATACATCTAGAAGGATCTAAAAGTCTTCTAAAATTATAAAGAAATAAGAGGGGGAGAAGATAGACTAAGGGGGAGGACTTTTAGAAGGATTATAGATTAAGAATTAGGAGGGTGGGGGGGAGAAGGTAAGGGTGGGACTCTTCTAGGGGTAGGTAGAATAAGGAATGAGAAGGCAAGGTAGTGGTTAGAAAAAAGGAGAGATTGGATAAACAGGGTGAGAAGGATAAATAGTGAGAAAAATAAGATGTAGGGATATACCCAACCAGTAATTTTAATTTGGAATGTGAATGGGATGGATGGATTAAAAATTAGAATCCAACAATACGTTGTTTACAAGAAACACAATTAAAACTGAGAGACACATGCAGAATTAAAATAAAGGGCTGGAGTAGAATTTATTATGCTTCAGCTAATATTAAAAAAAAGCAAGGGTATCAATCATGATGTCAAAATTAAAGCTAAAATAAATTAAATTAAAAGAGATAAATAGGGAAACTACACTATGCATTACCAAGATTATTCAATATCATTTTAGAAATGCTAGCAATAGAGATGAGAAAAGAAAAAGAAATGGAAAAATCATAATGGGAAATGAGATAATAAACTATTTCTTTTTGTAGACAATATGACGATATGTTTGGAAAACTTTTTGCAATATAGCTAATATGGAAATATATTTTGCATGACTTCATATGTATAATTGATGTCATATTGCCTTCTCAATGGGTGGGGGAGGGGCTAAGGAAAGGAGAGGATTTGGAACTCAAAATGAATGAAAAAGAAGGTTGAATTTAATTAGTTGTTTTAAAAATATTTTAAAAATACATTTGATACCTTGGGGCAAAGGCTCAATTGTGGTTTTTCACATACCTTTTGTAGCTTTCCATCTAAATCCTCATTGGTATCCAATTCACTTATAAGGATTTTCAATATACAATTAACATTTGTTCTCCTGATGATTTTGTGAAGTTATCACTGTGACAAACTAAAAATTCTTTGCAGTCATATATCACTAGTTTCTAAATCCTTAAAATAAAGCTAATTTAAAATTCTCATGACATATATTAATACAAAAAGCAGATATTAGACATTTCTACTAGCCTTGAATGACCCAATTTTAGGCCATCTTGACTTTACTTATAGGCTTTGCCTTGTAAATTATGACAGGCTCTAATTCATTAAATATAATCAAGTGGAGATTTAGTTCAAATTTGCTTTATCTCATGACAAAGTCTAGTTGACCAAGCATCGATTGCAATGTCAGAAGACTTAGGGAACTTGGAAAATAGGAATACTGATGTCTGGAGATAACATTGCCCCTCTCCCCCATAACCTTTTGTAAGGTGAAGATGATAGGATGGGTCCACTGCCACCCAAGACTCACACCAACTTTGGCTGGCCCAATGCCAAATTATAAAGTAGTAGACATTTGTTTTCAGTGCTCGTTCATTACCCTTTCTTTGTTACTTGTTCTTTCTGTTAGCCGATGGCTAATCCAATTATCCAAGACCTTCATGACGTCCCTCAGAAGCCCATCCTCATTGGTAGCATTCATGACTTTTTCTGACTCCAGCCTCCTCCAAACTCATCTAGCCTTTGCCTGAGTCCCTTAAGGTCCAGCTCTGTGACCTAATAAACTCCCTTGATCTAAGGAGTTAATGACTGATAGTAGCTTGCCACTCAAAGAAGAGACACACAGTATAATAGCCACATTCAAATCCTTAAAGCAAAGGAAAGAGTAATGTGTAAAGACTGAAAGGTGACAATATTTGAGATTGTCCTTAACTTTCACTTCTTCTCATCCCTACTTGAGAGCAGGAATTGATGTTCCTTTGGTCTTCCTTGCTTCCCTTCTATTTTATATGTGCGTATGTATATATGCATGTGTATGTGTGTATATTATATACACACATCTATATGTATGTATATAAACATATGTTTATATATACACAAGTATGAAAATATAGGATGTATACAATAAAATAAATGACATGCATACATACATATTTACACATATGCACACACGTAATGAAGGTTTAGGCCGCCTTCATTAATGCTCCTGTGGGGCCTTGGCACAGAATTTCTTCAAGTAATTAATGATTTTTCTCCTATGTTTGTCAAAAGTTTCAAATAACGAATCCTCCCAATTCCCATGGCCAAGCTGTAGGGCAGCTTGTGCATGTAATCTCTGGATGTGGCTGTGGAATGCAGTGAGCAGTATGTGTTCACCTCATCCCTCTTCTCATAACTAGAAAGGCTGTGAGGTCAGAATCTTTATAGATCATGCCAACTGGGACCAGGTTGGAGTGAAACCTTCCCTCTTAGCCACCATTCAATTTTCCCCTCCTCTTCTCTTCTCTGAGGAAAAAGTGGGAAGGGAAACAGCCTTAGCCTCAGACACAAGGTCCTGCTCTCGACCGCCTCCTTGTTACAACCAGCTCATTCTTCTAGCGGGAAATTAAAGTGATTGCCCAAATTCAGGCTTTAAGATTCTGCTTGTTGGAAGCGTTCTAGAGTCATTCATAAAAGTAATCTGTGCATTGGCCAGTTCCTGTGGTGGTGGGGGGAGCATATGGCCTCTCCAGTACTCTCTAGTACACTGTGACAGAGAGAGACTCCGTCAGGGTTTTTCCCCATTGCACACCAACTATAAGTAATGCTGCAACCCCCGACTATGTGAACAAATTCATTTATAAAAAGGGAATTGGGCTTTCAATGGAGGTGGGTGTTGGGTTTAGGAAGACAGGAAATGTTTAAGCTTTTTATCATCTCTATTTAAACATATGGAGGAGAGGGAAGAGAAGAGAAAGTGGAATGGATGGAGAACAGTGTACTCCCTGCCTGAACATTCACCACCATTTGGTGGTCACTTCCCAGTCCAATCACTGTAGGGCACCATGCCTCCAGTGGGTGAAGCTGCTGGCTGCATGGAGCTATGCTGCTACCCCTTTACTGACAGCTCCCTCCCAACCCCTTCCATATTGTCTCTCCTGGGGCTGCTGCTCCTCTTTCCCTCAAATTTCACAGCCCCCCAAATCTCTCTCTGCTGTTTTATATCTTGTAATACCCTCCATCTTCTCCTGAGCTAAGAAGATGGGGGCCTACATCTCCCTAGATGCTTTGCCGTCATTCACAGAATGCTTCTTTGAGACTTTCAGCCCCAGCCTCGCCCCGGGGTGTTCCAGTTTTCTTAGGCATTGGCAGTTTTGCTTCAGTGGGAGTTTTCAGTTCTGCTGAGACAGGGGAGCAGCTGCTTGTTACTTGACCGAGGATAGCCCTGAGTGTCCTCTCTTGTACCCTGCAGATGCTGAACCAGATAGCCTTTAAAAGAATCCCCCCACAGAGAGAGGGTTCTGGTTCCCAATCCAGAAAATATATAGGGTGAAATTCTTGAAGCCACGAATTTATCTCATGACAAATAGAATCATGATTAGAACTGAGGGATATGTGAGTCTTCACTTGGCATAGAATCGTCAATGGCACAAGGATGTAGGCCAGGTTGCAGCTGTTCCAGAGCTTGTCTTGGAATCAGAGTGTAACTCATGATGGGCACCCTGTGCCAGAGAATCCTGAAAGAGCTAGAAACCTGGCATGTGTCCTTGTGAGGGAGACATTATTGTTAGGAATCATCCATGGGAGAGAACAAGGCAGCCAAGTCATGTTCCCCAAATTGAGCAGAAGGTGAGGTGGGGCTTGAGAAGGAGAGGCAGCATGGCCAGGGCATAGGACAGGAGACTTGAAATCAGGACCTGATTTCGAATCCTGCTTGCTATCTGTGTGATTGTTGCCAAGCCACTTAAATTTTCTATTGCTTCATCTGAAAAACAGGGGAAGATGAACTCAATGACCTCTAGTTTCCTTTCCAGCTCCAAATCTATGATTCTATGAGCTAGCCTCAGAGTTACTCAATCTGGATTCAAAATTCTGTTTCTAACACACATTGGCTGTGCTATGCTGGGTAAGTTACTTAGGTTCGCCATGTCTCAGATAACTCTTTAGGATGATAAAAATACAATGCAAGTGCCAACCTGCATTGGGAGGGAGAGATTCATCATGGGGGAACTTCATTTATAAGGAGCTCCCTAGAATGATGAAATCACAAGGCGAAACCAAAAACTTTTAAATTAAGGAAAAAAAAAAGATTACCAAGTTTCTTTCTTTGTACTCATATTTATGTCCTCAATGCTTAGTCCAATGCCTGGCACATAGTAAGTACTGTAAACCCTGATAACAAATGACCAAAGGGTCACAGAGGTTTTGCAGCTGCTGTTAACTCTAAAAAACCCAGAGAGCTTATACAGTTAACAAAAACACAGTTAACTCTAAAAATAAAATAAATTACCAAAGAGGTAATAGTGATCGTAAGCAAAAAGCTTTCATCATTCCACTGGAGGAGGGGAACTAGACACATGTTCTGGGGCTCCCTGTAGTGGGGGACCTGCTTTAGAGTGGGTGAATCTCAATATATATACCAATGGTTATACAATGAGTTGTAGCCCTGACAATGAGGGGTAACAGCCACAATGAGACAAGTTTGATTCATAGCACGACTCCATGACTGGAACATGGGTACAACAGGTACGTATCCAAATTCAGAGACCACCTGATGCTGGTGTGAAACAATTCTGGGATTTGGCTGTGGCTGAGATCACTCAGAGGGTGAGCACAAAGGATTGTTGTTATGCCAAGCTCAGGGCACAGCTTGCTTGCTAGGCCTTAGCTCTGGAAAACAGAGCTCCTAATAGTAAAAAGAGTCTCCTAACAGTAAGTCTCCTAATAGTAAAAAAGAGAGGAGTAAAAAAAAGAGGAGTGGTCTTGGCATGGGGGTCCTGACAGCATTTAATAAATACTTAGTGCCTTATCTCTTTGGACAATGTCTCTGTGGTCCTCATTGTCCCAATTCAATTTTGGGTCCTGGTTAGATCAATACCTACCACCATGCACAAATGCAACCCACTCAGAATGGCTGTGCTGGAATTAAAGGATGGGGAAACCTGGATGAGAGATAAGGAACAAGCCTTTATTAAGTGCCTACTATGTGCCAGGGACATACTAAGGACTAAGTGTTTTTTTACAAATATTACAAAAATTGTTAATTTACAAATTTACAAATATTACAAAAAATGTTTTCCAAATCACCCTGGGAAGGTGGTGCTATTATTATTTCCACTTTACAGTTGAGAAAACTGAGGCAAACAGGGTTATGTGACTTGCCTAGGGTCATACAGCTAGTCAGCGTCTGTGGCCAGATTTGAACTCAGATTTTCTTGATTATAGGACAAGCACTTTATCCACTATGCTGACTACCTGCCTTTATCTAGGGCATTCTGATTATGTTAGCCCAACTTCAACTTCCCAAATTTTAGTCTAACTCAATTACCCTTGACTAGGATTATCAGCCTTGAATTCTGACATCTTCTCCCACCTGCAACATATTGATTAGGAAGAGTCACAGTCTGTCAGTGAGTTGATACAGGGGAAGAGAAGGAACTATGGCTTCTCTGCTTGGTTGTGGTCAGAAAGTAGCTGCTGTGTTTCTATATTTCAGATTTCTCCTCTCCACTGTACCCTCTCTCCAAGGCAGCCTACACAAGATGGAACAGGAGTTGGAGAGTTACACTAAATTCTCCCTTTTGGATACCTCTACTTGTCAGAAATAAGCCTCTCTCTGCTCCACTAGCTGCTTCTAATTCTATCCTTTGGGTCCCTCTTCCACATGGTGGCCTTTTGAGGACTTGAAGACCGGTGGTAGCTAAGGGGCGCAGTGGATAGTGTACCGGGTCTGAAGTCAGGCATCTTCCTGAATTCAAACCTGGCCTCAGACACTAGGTGTGTGACTTTGGGTAAGTCACTTAACTCTGTTTGCCTCAGTTTCCTCATCTGTAAAATAAAATGGGGAAGGGAATAGCAAACTACTCCAGTATCTTTGCCAAGAAAACTCCAAATGGCATCACAAAGACTTGGACATGATTGAAATGACTCAATGACAAATATTCTGTACTCTCTAAGTCTTCCCTTCTCCAAATTAAGCACACCTAGTTCCTTCAGTCAGTCCTCACATGGTATATTCTCCAGTCTTCTCACTACCCTACTGTAATAGGCCCCTATTTGGTCCTACTTCAGCTTAACAATAGCCTTCCAAAAATATAGTGCTTAAAACTAAGTCCGATACTCTATACACAGTCTGACCAGAAGAGATTAAAATGGGACTATTAATCGACAAATATTTTGGGGCCACTTTGTTCCTAGTTCTAAGATTGTGCCCAAGGCTCCACTAGCTTTTTTGGCCATTGAATCACGGTATTAACCCATGGTAAGCTTGTGGTCCATTAAAACCTAGTTTAAGTCAATTCAACACACTTTCAGAATTAGAACATTTGCCCACTCCTACTTCATTTCCTTAAACCATCGGGGAAAACTGGGCATTCCCAGGAATTAGTCAGAGTTCAAGGCAGAGTAAGACAGGAAAATGTAGGAGTAAAGTCTAGGGAACAAAAAGAAAGTTCTCTTTTGATGATTTACTATCATGTTCTTTGAACACTTATCACAGAATAACCTTCGTATTTACAGACATAGCCCTGCATCTAGCAGAAACCTCTGGGCTTGCCAACTTTTCCTGGGTCCCTCTCTTGCCCAACACACATGATTTTCTTATAGTTCTATCTCTGCTTAGGCATCCTGACTGTTGCCCCTCTAGACCCTGACTGTGTTGATGACACATCGCTTTCAGAATTGCCAGAAAACGTGATGCTCACAGCCTGCGAAGCTTATGCCATGTCAGGTGGATGGGTGCTTTGGGTTGCTTTTCTAATATGGGGTATGAATTGTGCTGATTCATCCCCACACTCATGCATTCTCTCTTGTGACCCAGAAAGTACTTGTGTGAGGTTACTGAGCAAGGCAAGCAATCTGTTGTCATGGGACAGTTTTTCTATGCCTCTTGCTATTACAGAAACCAAAATAATGACCTTGGCCTCATTAGCTAATGAGGCAAAATAGTGCCCTTGGTCCCATGACAATCATATGCAAATGACAGTATGCATTCTCCAGAAGCCTCTCTAAAGAGCCAAAATGGGCAAAAGTATACTTCTATTAACAAGTAGGCTAACAATAACCTATGGGCCTGCCCCTACCCTTGGCCAATGTTTCAAGTTTTACATGTAGCTAGATTGAGGCCCAAGGAGTATTTCCCATAATGAGCATAGGACTAAAAAGGATTTGCCATTCATTGGAGACCAGACTATGAAAAGCCTTTTAAGTTATATGTGTGTGTGTGTGTGTGTGTATGTATGTATATGTATATACATATACATGTGTATAGGTATAGGTATATATATATGTGTATATATATGTGTGTGTAACCTGAATACTTCCATATGTAATATATATGTGTATATATATGTATGTATCATATATCTACATATATGTATTATATATGTGCATTTAATCTGGGGTTAAGCCTGGACATTTGCTGTCTTCATTGGTAGAGAGACTGATTGTTGGACACTCCATGGCTGCATGATGGGAAAAGTTGATGAGAACATGGGAGAGAAGAGATGCTTCTTTTTTCTTTCTTTGAGAGGGGAGATATGATGTTTCAGCTCTCCTACCAGGAGGAAAAGAGCTGGTGCCTTAGACATGTCCCTGATTTCCAAATTGCTATACTAAAGACTTTGGGGAATTTTCCTCTTTAGTGAGATAGAAAGGGAGATATGGGGCTCTGTTACTGTCTCTGTTTCTCTGTCTCTGTCTCTCTGTATTTCTGTCTGTCTGTTGAGGTGGGATATCTCACTCCCCACTGAGAGAGCTCATTCACTATTTATTTTCTGGTATGTTCTAATCTGTATGATTTCTCTGATTTCTGTTTGCTATTAATCTTGGATAAATGATTTCATTTGCTATTCACTATGTATGATGGTCTTTGTATAACTAGCATTTGGTAAGACAGGAGTTAAGCCCTCTGATATTGTTTGAGACATTCGTTCCCCATTAAGGAAAAGCAACCAGGTGAGCAGCTTGGACCTAAAAATAATTTCCCTTAGACTAGCAATATTTAGGGGAGCTGATAGAAATAATTTTCATCTAATATTCACTGTCCAAGGAGAGCAGAGTGGTCCACCTCACAGCCCCAATCTCCTAATCAAAATCTTCCTTCACTGAGGGCGGGTGAGATTCCAGAAATATGTATTCAATCCACTGTGAGAGCCACAGTTAGACAAACTCATGTGGACATATGTATGATCTACAAAGACAACATACACACAATGTGTACATATACTGGGTATTGGCCCAAATATTTTGTAAAAATGTTTGTTGTATCATGAAAGGCAGGGCATAGGTTGATAGTTGATTTTTATTAAATTGCATAATTCTAATCAGGAGACTCAGATTCATGAGCCCTAGAAGCTCTAACAGGCACATGCCCTCTAGTCAAGGAGACATCCCTCCTGCCCCTACACCCTCAAGGTCTAGACTTCATTGGTTCATACTGAGTATGAGCTTAAGTTAGGTTAAGACAAGAAGTGGTTCACCTATTTATAGAATTTGAAGTTTTGCTATTCTCTTTATTGGTACCTGTCACCAACAGGAGGAGTATCTAAACTTATTTACCACTTCAACATCATCATTGCTCTGGTCCTTGATCTGTCCATCTATCTCACAGGGACTTAGAATTTGGTGATCCCACAGCACCGTGGAAATGTGATTATTTCATTCTCATGTTTTTCTCCAATGGAGCTCTTATAGAAATGATCCTGAGACAGGCCGCTTTCTCTTTCTTATTCTTTTCTACTCAATGTTCTGTTGATCGCCAAAGAAAATATGGATTAAGAGCTAGAAGGGATTTTAAAGGCCATCTACTCCAGCCATCTTCATTTTATAGATCAAAAAATGGAGGCCTAGGATGGATAAGATGCCTGCTTTTTGTGATTGAATAAAAACATTGGTTGGCAGCTCATCTGTCAGCTTACTGAAAACACCCTCATTATTACTATTTTCCTCTGTACCTGTTATGGGTATCTAGATGGTGCAGTGGACAGAGTGGTATGCCTGGACTCAGGAAGAACTGAGTTCAAACCTAGCCTCGGACATTTAGTATCTGTGTGACCCTGATAATAATAGCATAGCATCTTTCTTCCAGAGTTGGAACTCTCAAATGAGATAATATTTTTCATATGCTTGGCACAGAGTCTGGCATGGAGTAGGTGGTTAATGAAAGAGGATTCTCTCTCCCTGTGGCATAGGGAAATCCTAGGGAAGAGACACCCTTTATCAATGCAGGGCAGTACCTTCTCTCCAATTTATAGCCTAAGAGAGTTGCCTGGGTGACTGAGACATGGAGTCACTTGCCCAGGGCAAAGGTAGGACCCAGGTCTTCCTCACCCCAAGGCCAGCTCTTTATCTATCTTGCTATGTTTCTGGTATTATTAGTATTTTTTAGCATAGTATTGTCTTTTAGACCAAGAGTTGAATATATTATCAAACCCTCTCTTGCACACACACACACACACACACACATGCACATTATTAGCCTACTTACTTCTGTTGGGCTTGGAGATGGGAAGCTTCACTAAATTCCTGCCTCTGACATTTACTAGCTGTTTAATCCTGTGCAAGGCATTTAACCTCCCCCATCCTCAGTTTTCTCATCTGTCAAATGGGAATGATAATTGCACCTACCTCATGTTGTAAAGATCAAATGAGAAAATGTATAATGTGCTTCATAGACCCTAAAGTGCTCCATATGCTAGCTATTATTATTATTAGAACTGGATCTTATCTTAACATTTAACATCATGCATGATTAAACAATTACATTGCTGAAGTGAAATGAAAAAAATTAATTTAAAAAATTAGAGAAAGGGGAAGCTATGTGGTTTAGTGGATAGAATGCTAGGCCTGGAGTCAGGAGGATCTCAGTTCAAATCTGGCCTCAGATACGTACTGGCTGTGTGACCCTGAGCAAGTCATTTAACCCCAATTTGCCTTGAAAGAAAGAAGGAAAGGAAGGAAAGAGGGAAAGAAGGAGGGAAGGAAGGACAGAAGGGAGGGAGGGAGGGAAGGAAGGAAAGAAATGAATGAAAGGAAGGGAAGGAAGGAAAGGATGGAAGGAAGGAAGGAAGGAAGGAGAAGAATTTTCAAGAACTCCTCATTTTTCAAATGCGGAACTGAAGCTCAGCATAATTAAATACTCTACCCAACCTCCTCCAGTTGGTTAATGGCAGATTTGGTACTAGAACCCAAGTCTTTTGTTTCCTTGTCCAATGCTCTTGCCTTTAAGCACTGGGGATACAAAGAAAAATACAGATTCTCCAGGAGCTCACAGTCTAATGAGGGAGAGAACATGCGAACAACTATGCATAAACTAGATACAGATGGATAAATTGGAGATAATCACCAGAGGAAAGATGCTAGAATTAAGGGAAATTAGGAAAAGATTTCTTGAAGAAGGTTGATTTTAGCTGGGACCTGGAGGAAGCCAGAGAAGCCAGGAGGCATAGATGAAGACAGAGAGAGCATTCCAGGAATGGCAGCTATCCAGGGAAAATTCGTGGAGTCTGGAGATGGAGCAAAGAGGTTAGTTTCACTGGACATCAGAGTGCTTCAGGCAGCACAAGGTATCACAAGACTGGAAAGGTGGGGAGGGACCATTGTTTACCAACTGCTTTGTAGATTTTCACACTGATTTGAATGTTCATGCCAAGTCAGTGCCAGACTCTAAAGCCCTTTGAAAGATATGTGAGTTATCTTGGCTTTTCTTTTGTTTAACCTGTCTGTTGTTGGCTATCCTCTCACTATTGATTTTTCTGTACTGCAGACAATGATAAGGACTGGTAAGGACAGTTACTTGTCTTCATTAGTCAGCTTTAGGACAGAATTTGTTCTGGAAAGACTTACATGAACTGATGCGAAGTGAAATGAGCAGAAGGAGGAGAACATCATACACAGTGATAGCAACATGGCAATGATGATCAGCTGTGGATGACTTAGTTCTTCTCAGCGATACAATGATCCTAGACAATTCCAAAAGCCTTATGATGGAAAATGATATCCACCTCCAGAGAAAGAACTATGGAGTCTGAATGTAGATTAGAGCATATTATTTTCATGTTTTTTTTTTCTTTTGCTCTGTTTCTTCTTTCACAACATGATGAATCTGGGAATGTTTTACATGATTGCACATATATAACCTATACCAAATTGCTTGACTGTTTTAGAGAGGGAGAAAATTTGGAACTCAAAATTTTATAAAAAATGAATGTTAAAAATTGTCTTTACATGTAATTGGATAAAATAAGATACTATTTTTAAAAAAGAACAGGAGTTGTTAACTTTTTTTTTGTCTCATGGATTCTTTCCCAGTTTAGGGAAATGTAATACCACTATGTTTTTTGTTTTTGTTTTTTTACCTAGATTCATAATGAAAGGAAATGCTGAATACCAGGTGGCCAACCCTTGCTTTAGAGAAATGAGTAAGTTGTTGCAACATGATGTAGGTGATAGAGAATTGTCCTTAGAATCAAGAAGACATGAGTTCAAGTCTTGCCTTTGACACACACTGGCTGAGTGACCCTGAACAACTCAACCTCCCAGCATCTTGGATAATTCTAAGACTATAAACTGATGGTCTGTCTTGATAGAGAGAATTTCTAAGATGAACGAAATCACAGGTGTAGAAAAAAAAAAGATCAACAGCCTCAGACCACTTTCTTATTTCATATTTTAGAATTGTCAGATTAGACGGGTAGGTAGAATTCATTGCTTTTCTAAAAATGTCTAAAAACCATAGCTTTCTAACCTTGCATATCCCTCCTGGTTAGAAAATTAGGTTAAAAATAACTCACATTTATCTACCACTTAAAACATTTTAAAGCATTTTTTTTCATAAAGGCCTAGAAGGGTAAGTAATTTTAATAATGACATCAATAATAACAATTGACATATTTCTGTGGCACTTTCAGGTTTGCAGAGCCTCTCTCTCTCTCTCTCTCTTTCTCTCTCTCTCTCATTCTCTCTCTCTATTATCTTACTTGATCCCCACAACTCTGTGAGGTAGGTCTGATATTTTTATTTTGCAAATGATGTGACTGAGGCACAGAAAGGCTGTGACTCTTCCATGGTCACTTTGCCAATAAGTATCAGAATTGAGATCTGACCTTGGTTTTTTGACTCCAAGACCACTATTATCTGCTTTTCGTAAGGTCCTGGCAGGCTGACTGCAGCTTACACTTTTGTATCCCCTACGGTGCCTAGCACATTACTAGGCACAAAACAGGCATTCAGTAAATACTTCTTGATTATTTGAAACTATTATATATGTATGGATACTCACAAGTTATCCCTGGCAATTAGTTATCAATTTGAATACTTCCATTGATGGGAAACTTACTACCTCAAGAGGCAGCCTACTCTGTTTTGGGTTAGCACTAATTGTTTGGGAGCAGTGCAGAGGGGGCAGATAGGTGATGCAGTGGATAGAGCCCTGGGCTTGGAATCAGGAAGATTCATCTTCTTGAGTTCAAATCTAGCCTCAGACACTTACTAGCTGTGTGACCCTGGACAAGTCACTTAACCCTGTTTGCCTCAGTTTCCTCATCTGTAAAATGAAAAGGAAATGGCAAACCACTCTAGTATCTTTGCCAAAACAACCCCAAATGGGGTCATGGGAAATTGGACGTGATGAACCACAACAACAAAATGTAATGGAAAGATCCCTGGATTTAGTGTCAGGGGACCTACGTTCAAATCCTAACTCAGCTGCTTGTTACGTTAGGCAAATCACTTAAATTTTTTGCACCTCAGTCAATGATAGCTAGCATTTACATAACTCTTTAAGGTTTGCAAGTAACTTTATAATTATTATCTCATTGGGTCTCCACAACAACTCTGAGAGGTAGGTATAATTGTTATCCCCATTTTAACAAAATTTAAGTGACTTGCCCAGGGTCATACAGCTGAAAACAAGCGAGAGAGTGAGAGAAGTAGGTTCTCATGGTTTTTTTTTTTTTTTGGAGAGGGGAAGGCAAGGTAATTGGGGTTGTGACTTGCCCAAGGTCACACAGCTAGTAAATGTGTCAAGTGTCTGAGGCTGAATTTGAACTCAGGTCCTCCTGACTCCAGGGCCGGTGCTCTACTTGCTGCCCCTTCATAGCTCTTCTTTGGGATGGAGCTTGGTGTTTATAATTTGTCAGAGTCTATGTAATGGTGAGGCAGGTAGTTGGCGTGGTGAGTAGAGCAAGACAGGAAGACCTGAGTTCAAATCTACCTTCAGCTAGCTATGTATCTTCCTCAATTTTCTCAGCTGCAAAATGGAGATAATAATAGTATCTATCTCTCAGGGTTGTTGTGAGTATCACCAGATAATATTTATAAAGCATTTAGTATGGTGCCTGGCACACAGAAGGCACTTAATAAATCACTTGTTCCTCTCCCCTTCTCTATTTATGTTGTCGTAGCGTTAGATAAGACTTAGAGGCAGCTAGGTGGCTCGGTGGATAGAGCTCTGGGCCTGAAGTCAGGAAGACCTGAGTTCAAATCCAACCTCAGACATTTACTAGCTGCATGATCCCGGGGAAGTCACTTAGTCTCTGTTTGCCTTAATCCACTGGAGAAGGAAATGGCAAACCGCTCCGGTACCTTAGCCAAGAAAAACCCATGCTGCGGTCCACAGGGTCACAAAGACTTGTTCATGAGTGGCCAGGAACCACCGAATGCTTTCTTGATGTTCTTTCTCTGTGTCTCCAGGGGTAGGGAGGAATCAATGGTGGCCTGCCATCTTTGGAAACTCACCTTTGTGGCTCAATTTCCTGGGAAATTGCTTGTTTTGAGAATTTCTATGGCTTCAGTAAGGCCTGTAAGATCCTCTTCTTGTTAGAGAAGCTTTTAGCCATGAAGTATCAAGGCAGGGAGAGCAAGATGTCCACATTTCTCCCTGGTGCCAGGTCAGTGGTGAAGGAGCTAGTGGCATGGGAGGAGAATTGACACTATGAACACTATGAAATGCATCTTTGGGGCATCTTTCCCATCCCCTGCCCCCAGCCCCTCTTCCCTGCTCTTCCACAGACTAGGGGTCAGGCAAACTTATTTTCTAGACCCGGCTCTGTCGATGATCTTGCTGCGTGATGGTGGGCCAGCTTCTTAGCCTACAAAATAAAATAAGAGGTCCAGACCAAGGTCCATTCTGGCTCTAAAATTCTCTGATCCCATTCTGTTAAGGTCTTGGAATTCCTAGCAAGGCATTCACCGATCACTTCTCAGGTTCAGAGGATCAGAGCTGGGAGGGCCCTCAGAGGACATTGAGTCTAAACTCTGTATTTTACAGATGAGAAAACAGACCCAGTGACGTATCCAAGGTCACATAGGTAATAAGCAGTCAGAGTGGGGAGGAGAACCCGGGTCCTTTGACACCAGAAGCCAGTGCACCCCAGGTCTTGTCTCTCTGTCTATGATCTTGGTCGAGTTATTTAACTTTTTCGGGGCAATCATGGATGGCTTTTAAGATCCCGTCTAGCTCTTAGCCTATGGTCTCCCCTAGGGCTTATTATTCAGAGTCTAGAAAGGTGTCACAAAGAAATGACTCTTTAATGGAAGAATTTCAGGCGTCTTGGGAGATAGTCGTGTGAGTGGCTCCTGACCTTCCATCTACACCCTGAAGGCAGTTTCCTTGGGCTCAACCATCTCCTAAGGTCCTTCATGCCTCTGCGTGGCCACACAAAAACCACCTCAGACGCTTGTGGAAACTTGTTGGGGAGAGACGAGGCAGAGATGAATTTTTCCTGTGTAGCTGACTCTGCCAAGCTGGGAGATGGTGAGGGTCACCTGCCTTCCCTGGCCTGTAATTGGCAGTGTGTAGTGAGAATGACTCATGCAGCTATGGGCTGGGAAGTAGGACTGCTGAACCTGGTTATCTGCAGAATTTTTTTAGAGCCTAGGTACTGCCTGGGGCGGGGTCAGTCCTTTCCTGGTACCACCCATTAATCTGACTAAACCCAGGAGGCCCTGCTTATTCGTCATCAGCCCCCAGCTTAAGTTATGATGTTCATAGCATGGTAGAATCAGCACTGGGAGGGATTGTGGAGGGCCATCAAGCCAACCCTGTCATTTACAGTTGAGTCTCATTCATTAATTTAGGGAGCAAGGAGCTGGTTAGGACAGGCCACTAAAAATCGTGTCAAAGAATCATAGAACTCTAGAGTTGGAAGGGACCCCAGCCCCCTATATCAGTGCAACCTATAACTGAAAAGGAAAACCCTAAAACAACACGGCTAGCTGGGGCAGTGACCTCGAGTCAGGCCATTGTTGTTCTTTGGTCATATCCCACTCTTTTTAACCTCATTTGGGATTTTTTTTTCCTTTTTTGAGGGAGGAAGGCAGGGCAATTGGGGTTAAGTGACTTGCCCAAGGTCACACAGCTAGTACTTGTGTCAAGTATCTGAGGTGGGATTTGAACTGAGGTCCTCCCGACTCCAGGGCTGGTGCTCTACTCACTGTGCCACCTACCTGCCCCATTTGGGATTTTCTTGGTAGAAATACTGAAGTAGTCTATTATTTCCTTCAGCTCATTTTACAGATGAGGAAACTAAGGCAAAGAGGGTTAAGTGACTTGCCCAGGGTCACCCAGCTAACAAGTGTCTGAGGCAGATTTGAACTGAGATCTTTTGGTACTCTATCCGCTAAGCTACCTAGCTGCCTCCGAGTCCGGTCTAGTGCTACAACAATATAAATGGAGAAGGGGAAAGTTTTTAAGTACCTACTATGCACTCTATCCACTGCTCTACCTAGCTACTCTGGTCAGGAAGACCTCACACATTTTTACTAGCTGTATGACTCTGGGCAAGCTATTTAACCTGACTCTCAGTTTCCCCATCTGCAGGATTGTTGTGAGTCTCAGATAATTGTATAGCAATTAGCCTAGTGCCTAGCACATAGTAAGCACTATATAAATGTTAGTTATTATTATTACTGTTATTAATGTGACAATACAGTTGACAAGTGTTCATCCAACATTTACTTGAAGACTCCAAATGGGAGAGAAGCAACCATTTCTTGAGGTGGCCCATTCCCTCTCTGGACTAGCTCTCATGGTTGGAAGTAAAAAGTTTATTCTGCCAACATCAAGCCTAGATTTCCTTCTGCAACTCCAACCCTTTGTTCCTGGTTCTGTCCTCTTTTGCCAAACAAAAATGAGATCCCTCTTCAAATATCTGATGACGGTACCATCCACCCCCTTAGTCATCTCTAAGCTAAACATTTCTTGTTCATTCTATCTCCTCCTTCCCTCCTGTCTCACTCAATTCGGTGGCCCTTCTGCTTGCCAAGGCAAACCCTCCTAGGTGGACAAGCGATCCCCTTCCATCCTGTATTCTCCATCACATTACCCCTTCTCTGAGAGAAATGACTGTTAATAACCAATGATTCGAAGAGATCCAGAGTTTCCCACTTTTCTATAATCCTCATTTCAAAGTCCAGTCTCTTGAAGGACATTACTGATAATGAGATTGGATTAACTCTCTTCTCAATCTTGATCAGACCCCATCCAACCTCACAATGAATTTATGGCAAAACTCCCAGCCTACTGTCTTCTGCTCAGGTTTGGGTCGGGAGATAAATTCTTTGATTAGATTGCCCCGGGCTGGGGGCAGTTGAGAAGTAAATGACATAATCAAAGTTCTTTAGAATAGTCCAGGCTCCTCATTGTAATATTCATTCTCTCGTTAATTGGTAACCAATCAGAGCTGATTGCCACCTGTTAGGAACATCCACTCATCCAAAAGAGTTGATTGCTACCTGTTGGAAACATCTGCTCTTTCAAGGGCATATAAGCATTAGGAGAGACAGCCAAATGATCCTTTTATTAATTATCTGCTAGGAGTAATTAATAAAATGAATAATTACCTAGAAACTGTGTCTCTTGAGCTTTTTATACATCACACATCTCAAACTGGGTGTCCCTGGACACTTCCAAAACGGAACTCATTATCTTTCCTCCTAAACCAGGGGTGGGTAACCTGTGGCCTCAAGGCCATATATGGCCCTCTAGGTTCTCAAGTGTGGCCCTTTGACTGAATCCAAACTTCACAGAACAAATTCCCTTAATAAAAAGATCTCTTCTATAAAACTTGGACTCAGACAAAAGGCCACATCCAAGGACCTAGAGGGCCACATGTGGCCTTGAGGCCCCAGGTTCCCCACCCTTGTCCTAAACCATCCCTTCTTTCTAAATTCCCTGCTGATGTTGAGGGATCCACCATCACCCCAGTCCACGAGGCTTGAAATCTAAACATAATCTTTTAGTCCTCACCTGTCTCTCATCTCGCATACCCAATCTGTTGCCAAGACCTATCAATTTTGACTTCATAACATGTCTCACATGCACTCCTAGCCCCTCTCCTCTGACAGTTGCCACAGCCCTGGGTCCTCATCCCCTCACACCCAGATTATTGCAATAGCCTGCTGGTGGGTCTTCCTGCCTCCAGGCTGTCCCCCACTCAGTTGTCAAAGTGATCTTCCTTCCTAAAGCACAGGTCCTACGATGTCACCTCCCTTCTCAATAAACTCCAGTGGCTTCCTATGACCTCTAATATCAAATATAAAATCCTCTTGTTTGACATTCAAAGCCATTCATAACTTGGCACTCCTGACCTTCCCAGGGTTCTTACACTTCACGGTGCCCTCCCCTCAGACATTCCACCATGTAGTGACGCACACAAAACATTCCATCCCCTCATTGCAGACATTTTTACTGACTATGCCCATGGCCTGGAATACTTTTGCTCTTCATCTCTGCCTCCTGGCTTTCCTGGCCTTCTTCCAGTGGCAGCTAAAATCCCATCTTCTACAGAAAGACTTTCTTGATCACCCTTGTTTCCAGTGCCTTCCATCTGTTGATTATTTCCAATGTTAGAAACACACTTGGCACAGAGAGTTAGGTATCAAGGGCAATTTATTATTATCGAGGAATCCAAAGGAGTTGGGCTTATATTCCTGGCCAGGAGCGGACTCCACTCTCCTGTAGGAAGAGGGCATGAGGAATACAGGAGCAGGAGCTGCTTTGTAGGGTTAGACCAATGCAGCATTAGCACAGAACCTCCCTTCAGAGAATGGATTGGCCTGCTCCCTTCTGGGTTATACTCTTGCTGATACACCTCCTCGTATGTTCCCCCTTGGTATGTATAAGGATGTCCCCCCCCCCCATAAGTCTCATGTTCAAAAATGGCAGAAAACTCCTCCTTGTGGGTGTGTAAGGTAATATTCAATTAGCCAATTAAGCATGCGCGATAGCAATTTGACCCAATTCTCTCTTCCACCCTGATTGTTATCTGGCTGGTTCAGGCCCATTTTGCCCATATCCTCAGTTTGTGGTTTTCAGAAAACCACTAACTATTCTCTGATTGGCTGGGTCTACCTCCCTTAGTTAATTTTTTATTCCCTTCTTTGTTCAAACTGACACTTCATTAATTATTTTGTGGAAACTGAATTTTTACTGATCTCTCACACCAATTTATTTTGTTGTTTGTACACAGTCGTTTGCAAGTGGTCTTCCTCCTTGCACTGTGGGGTCCTCGAAGCCAGAAACTTGTCTTTTGCCTTTTTTACATGGTGCCTGACACATAGTAGGTGCTTAATAAATGTTTATTGACTAACTGCCTGGTGCAGAATGAATTCAAGGCCTTCTACTTCCATGGTTGCTGTCCTCTTCTGGGTACTCTCTAGTTTATCCATCAACAAGCATTTATTAAGTATCTACTATGTATTAGGTGCTGGGAATATAAAGATAAAAATTAAACAGCTTCTGACCTAAGAAGCTTATATTCTATCAGAGGAAGTGACATGTACACAATTAAATATGTATATGTATATCTATATCTGTATCTATATCTAATATATGTATATGCACATATGTATACATATACATATGTATATATATAACATATACATATATACATATATATGTATATATATATATAGAGAGAGAGAGACAGACAGATAGACAGAGAGAAAGAGAGACAGAGAGAGACAGAGAAAGATCATTTGTAAAGGGATGTACTAACCAGTGAGGGGGCCACAAAAGAAGGCAGCACAACATTGAAGTAAGGTAGATTTCCTAAGAAGTGGAGGTGAAAAGGGATGGCATTCCTGGCAGGAGGAACAGCTCATGCAAAGACAAGGAGACAGGAGATAGAAGGTCATATATGAGGAACTACAAGAAGGTCAGTTTTACTAGATGGTAAAGTATTTGTGAAGGAGAATAATATGTAATAAAACTAAAAAGATTGGCTAAAGACAGAGTGTGAAGGATTTTAAATGCCAGAAGAGTTAGTATTTTATCCTGGAGGCAACACAGGACTAGCACAGCTAGGGACTGACATGTTCCGACCTGCATTTTAGGACTATTATCACTTTGGCACACCTGTGTGAAGGATGAATTGGAAAGGGGAGAGACTTGAGGAAGGTAAACTAATTATCTGGTGCCTAGGACTGAATACAAAATGTATTTTCTCTCCAGAGTACCTTCCTGTGGCTTGCTGATGAAATTGGCCCCACATTGTGATAATGCACTCATCATCTTACATACAGCTAAGATACAGGCTGTCTTAATACATCACATAAAGAGAGATGCTCTTTAAATAGCCTGAAATGGAATTTCAGCTACTCGCCTGTGTGCTCAAGGGTAGAGCACGATGTTACTAATGTTTTTTTCCCCTCTGACCTCTCCCCCCTCCCCTGTCACTTCCCCCAATGTCCAAGAGAAGCTACTTCACTATGTGATCAAAAATACCAACGAATAAGGAGAAGATGAGAGAGGAGATAAGGTCTGATCTAAAGGGAGGCAGACTATGGTCTTACAATTCAATTTTGTAGCTACCAGTATATGCTGTGCTAGGCACTGAGGATAGAAAGACAAAAATATCCTCAAGAAATTTACATTCTATTGGGAAAAATAACATTTACCCAGAAAAATAATATGTAATCAACCTGGAAGATAATTTAGAGTCAGTTTGTGAAGAGCACAGAGGAATTTGTATTTTATCTCACCTTTACTGGACCCTCGCTGCTGCAAGGCAGTCATTTGATCCTTTTGTAATTGATTATCTACCCCACTCCCCAGAGAGGATGTTCCAAACCTTCTCCTCTGTCTTCAAACTTCTCCACCTCCCTCTCCACCCATTCTCTCAGCTGCAGATGCCACTTCCTACTTTGCTGAGAAAAATAGTAGCTGTTTACTGTGACCTTCTCCCTTTTCCTTTCTGATCATGAAAAACCTCTTGTCACCGCCCCCCCCCATTCTATCTTCTTTTATTCTAATTGTTGATAATGAGGTGGCCCTTCTAGCCAAGACCTTGGATCCAATCCCATCCTGTCTTTTCTAGCAGGCTGCCTCTTCAAGCATCTTTCCATTCTAAATCTTAAGTCTCTCCCTATCTATGGTTCCTTCCCCGCTGTACACAAATATGCCAAATCTTTCCCATCCTAAACAAACAAAAAACTCTATTCATTTATTTATTTCATTAATTTCATTAATTATACTCTACCAATCCACACAAACTATCATCTTATATTTCTCCTTTTTTTTTCTTATCCAAACTCCTAGAAAAAGCTGTCTATACTCACTTTTTCCATCTCCTCTCCTTTCATTTACTCCTCCACCCTTTGCAATCTCGTTTCCAGCTTCATCACTCAGCTGAAACTGTTCTCTAAAGAGTTACCAGTTATTTCAAAATTGCCAAAAAAGGATGTTTTCTCAGTCCTCATGCTTCTTGACCTCTCAGTAGCATTTAATGTTGTTGACCATTCTCTCCTCCTTCTCTCTTCATTCTCTTCTCTGAAGTTTTTGAAGACCATTCTTCACTGATTCTTCTCCTACCTGCCTGATAACTCCTTTGCTGGGTTATCATCCATGTCCTAGGGATATGCCCCAACACCTTGTCCCATGTCTCTCTTTTCTTTTCTACACTATGTGTCCTGTGGGCATCTCAGACTCAATATTCCAGAATAGAATTCATTGGGATAAATAGACCCTCCAAATCCATCCCTCTTCCAGAGTTTTCTTTCTGTCACCCAGGATCACAACAAATTTCTCCATTGGTTGTATATAGACACATATACACACAAATATGTATAGATAGAAATGGAGTTATAGATAGAAGATAGTTATAGATATAGGTTAGATTATATCTACCTATAGATTTATAGAGATATGAATATAGATAGAGCTATAGAGATACAGAAACATATGTCTATAGATGTGGAGATGGATACCTATATAGATATCTCTATATATCTGTATATCTGTATCTATATATAGAGAGATATATCTGTATATCTATATCTATAGCTAGGTGGTACAGTGAGACACAGTGCCACGCCTCAAGTCAGTAAGGCTCCTCCTCCTAAGTTCAATTCTGGCCTCAAACACTTATTAGCTGTATGACTCTGAGCAAATCATTTAATGCTGTTTGCCTCAGTTTCCTCATCTGTAAAATGAACTGGAGAAGGAAATGGCAAACCACTCCGTATCTTTGCCAAGAAAATCCCAAATGGGGTCGTGAAGAGTCAGACACGACTGAAATGAGTGAACAACAAATAGAAATAGAGACAGATATATCTTTATCTTTATATAATTTATATAGCTATATAAATCTGTCCTTTAAGCCTATTGCCTCTTTTAGAGCCTTTCACAACCTGGCTCTAAGCTATCTTTCTAGAATTATACATCATTCCCTTTCTCACACTTTATAGTCTAGCCAAACTAGTCCTTTTCTCCTGATTCAGTCAGTGCTTTTGTCCTGGCCATCCCTTATGTCCTGAATGCCTTGCCTCTTCCCCCCCCCCCCCCCCATAGAATCCCTTCTTGTTTCAAAGTTCAGCTCAGGTACCATCTTCTAGGTGAAGCTTTTTGTGATTTCTTCAACTGCATCCTAAACTACCCTGCAAATATACATATATATGTATATATATGTATGTATATATATATGCTTATATTTGTACATATTGTCTCTCAATATAGAATGTAAAGTGCTTGAGGGCAAAGACTGCTTCATTTCTGTCTTCATATACCCAGGACTTAACACAATCCCTGCAGGGCACATAGTAGGTGCTTAATAATTGCCTGTTGACTGTGTTTTAGGATCAGCGATTTGATAACTGTGTGTGGATGATGAGTTGGGGTGGGGAGAGCTTGATTCAGGGAGACCAGTTAGAAGGTTATGACAATAGTTCAGGTGATAGGTAATGAGGGACCGAATTAAGGTGATTTCTGTCCTCCTAGAGAGGAGATGGATAGGAGAGATGTAGATGAAGAATGAAAGGGGCAGCTGGTGGCCTAGTGGATAGATCACCTGCCCTGGAGTCAAGTGGACCTGACTTAGAATTAGGCCTCAAATTACTAGCTGTGTGACCCTGGTCAAGTAACTCAACCCTGATGGCCTCGCCAAAAAAAAAAAAAAAAAGGATGAATAAGACTTGGCAACTGATTGAATATGGGGACAGGGAGAGCAAATAATTGAGAATGACTTCAAGGTTGCAGCCATAGGTAAGTGAAAGAATGATAGTACCTTTGACAGGAATAAGGAAAGTAGGAGAGGCTGTGATTTTTAGGGAGAAAGATTATGTTTTGGACTTGAGTTTGAGATACCTATGGAAGGGGCAGCTAGATGGTGCAGGGGATAAAGCACCTACTCTGGAGTCAGGAGGACCTGACTTAGAATCAGGCCTCAAATTACTAGATGTGGGAACCTGATTGCCTCCAAAGGGAGAGAGAGAGAGAGAGAGAGAGAGAGAGAGAGAGAGAGAGAGAGAGGCAGAGAGAGAGAGAGATGCCTATGGGACAGGCAGTTGTGGGGTGGGTTACTCGCTTCAACAGCTTAAATAAGGGCTATATGTGTGAGATCTAGGAGTCTTAAAATAAAAAGGAGATATGATTAAAGGGAGGCAAAGATCTCTCCTAATGAGTGATTATGTAGTAACCCAGCATCTGCACTAGGTAGAAGAAAACGAGAAAAATCCAGGGGAGAGGGCCAAGGGGCCAAGTCTGGGTCCACGTTGCAGTGGTGCTGGAGCAGCTGAGGTTTTCCTCTTTGGTATGTGAAGTCGCTCATTCATGACAAGTGTCAGGGGGGGTTCCCTCACTTTCTGAAGCTTCTAAGATGGTGACTGATGGGCAAACAAGGTA
Organism: Phalanger gymnotis; assembly: GCA_028646595.1. Lineage (NCBI taxonomy): Eukaryota > Metazoa > Chordata > Mammalia > Diprotodontia > Phalangeridae > Phalanger > Phalanger gymnotis. The sequence goes on along the minus strand of CM053623.1, from coordinate 294,946,677 downwards.
CTTTCTCTTACCTCCACTGCCAAACCAGGAGATTTTTAAGCATTGTTATTGGTAGGGAGAAAAGGAAAAAGGGAAAGAGGCTGAAATTCCATGGCTGACTGTGCTTGTTCTCAGAACGATAGGAGCCTGTTCTTTGTGACCTTGGCTGGACCTCAGAGAAATGTTCCCCTACACAGATGGTTATGAGCTCATGCAAAGAACAAAGGTGCCAAAGTTTGTTCATGGTCTGAATTTCAGACTTAACTCTTGACTCTCCTAAACCAGTCTCCACACTTTAAAGGAAGGGCTCTTAATTGTTTTTTTTGTTTGTTTGTTATAGACTCCTTTGGCCGGCTGATGAAGCCTATGGACCTCTTCTCATAATCATATTTTTAAATGCATAAAATAAAATATGTAAGATTTCAAGGGAAACCAATTATATTGAAATAGTTATTGAGATAATAAACACACACACCCACACACACACACACACACACACACACACACGTTCATATACCCCAGGATAAGAAAACCTGCTCTAAAGCATGCTATAGGTAAACACGAACAAGAAAACATTCAGTACTTCATACGTTGGGGTGTCTTGTATTTATGAAATGGGACAGCAGCCAATTGCCTATGCCTGGCAGAGGCCCTAACAGCAGGTGGAGATGCTGGACCAGAGTGCAGTAGAGAGAAGAGGACTGAACAAATAAATTTGTGAGTTATCTGCATATAAGTAACATGTGAGCTGATGAGAGGGAGAGAGAGAGAGAGACAGAGAGAGAGAGAGAGAGACAGAGACAGAGACAGAGACAGACAGAGACAGAGACAGATAGAGACAGACAGACAGAGACAGAGACAGACAGACAGAGACAGAGATAAAGAGCGCCAAGTGGCTCAGACCTAGGGGTCTATGGATAGAATTTAGGGGGTATGTGAACTTGGATGGGGAAAAATTACATCTCTTTCTTTACTGAGCTCGAACTGAAATTTAGTATCTCTGAATTATGAATGTAAGCAACAAACTACCGTAGCATTAGCAGTACCTGTGTCACCCACAGATATTTTCGTATCACACTATAACTGCTGCAGATATTTCAAAATATAATTTACACCCATTACTACCCTATCTATCAAACCTGCCACGTGACCATGAATGGTCACATTCTTTATGTTTGTGGCTAATTATACAATACATCTTTACCTAGTAGGCATTCACTCACCAAAAGGTAAAGCTGCCAGTTCTCAAATTCCTGACTCAGAAAATGTTGCTTTCCCATATTACTTATCTACAATTGTTTGTCCATCAATGTGTGGAAGGAGGTCAGTACTTTGTTAAAGTTTTGCAAAGCTGGGTAGTTCAAATGAGAATTCTTCATTTTCCATAAGGAAGCTGTGACCTTTTGTAATAGCAATATGTAAGCTAGCTTGAAGTGTAGACCAGGCAAGTTCAAACACATTTGACAGTTCAGATAATTGTTGAAGTGCTATTTAAAATAACATATTATTCTAGCTAATAGATTGTGCAGGGACATTCATTCTGTTCTAAGTTCTGCAAATAGAGAGATTCTTTTATTTGTTCTCTTGGTAGTCCCTTTTTGTAGATGAGGTTATGAATGAAGGAAAGGCTGCAGATGAAGTATGTTGTATAAATGATGTTTATGCATTGTTATTCTGTGAAAATGTCATGCATTTAAAAATTATTTCCTTTTTTAAAATTTTTTTTATTATTTAATATATTTAGTTCTCAGTGTTGATGATTTTCACAGGAGTTTGAATTACAAATTTTCTCCCCATTTCTACCCTCCCCCCACTCCAAGATGGCGTACATTCTGGTTGCCCTGTTCCCCAGTCTGCCCTCCCTTCTGTCACCCCACTCCCCTCCCATCCCCTTTTCCCTTTCTTTCTTGTAGGGCAAGATAAATTTCTATGCCCCATTGCTTGTATATCTTATTTTCTTGTTGCATGCAAAAACTGTTTTGTTTTTGAACATCTATTTTTTAAAACTTTGAGTTCCAAATTCTCTCCCCTCCTCCCTTCCCACCCACCCTCCCTAAGAAGTCAAGCAATTCAACATGGGCCACATGCGTATCATTATGTATAACCCTTCCACAAC
>CM053623.1:294926281-294944082 GCA_028646595.1 Phalanger gymnotis | reverse complement strand
CTCTAACTTGCTTTTCCAAATCCCTTTTGAGCTCTTCCATGGCCTGAGACCAGTTCATGTTTTTCTTGAAGACTTTTGATGTAGGCTCTTTGACTTTGTTGACTTCTTCTGGCTGTATGTTTTGGTCTTCTTTGTCACTAAAAAAAGACTCCAAAGCCTGAGTCTGAATCTGGGTCCCTTTTCACTGCCTGTTCATGTTCCCAGCCAACTACTTGAGTTTTGAGCTTTTTGTAAAGCTTTGATTGCTTGTAGAGTAGAGATTACTTAGTCCCAAGCTTTAGGGGCCTTGTGCTGTTGTTTTCAGAGCTATTTCTATACAGCAAGCTCTGCCACACCAGGGCTCCTCCTCCCCCAAGAACCACCAACCCAGAGTGCAACTCAGCTCCAAACAGGCTCTGCAATCCTGCTCTGATCTGCCGCTTAATTCCTCCCACAAGGTGGGCCTGGGGCTGGAATCAACTGTAGCTGGAAGCAGCCCCAGAGCTGCATGATTTCCATGACCCCAGGGTTGGGGCTAGCCACACACTCCTTTCACTCAGTTCTAGCCATTCTACCCACTAACCTTCTCTGTTGTCTTTGGCATTTGTGGGTTGAGAAGTCCGGTAACTTCCACAGCTCAATGATTCAGGGCCCTACAGCCTGCTCTATCTGGCTCCCAGTCTGGTTGGTCCTGGAGCAGCTCAGGCTGAACTGTGCTCCACTCCGCACCCAGCTCTGTGAGATAGACCCTTTCATGGGTTATTTTGTGGGTTTTGCAGCTCTAGAATTTGTTCAGAGCCATTTTTTACAGGTGTTTGGAGGGACTTGGGGGAGAGCTTAAGCAAGTCCCTCCTTTCCAGCCGCCATCTTGGCTCTGCCCCCCCCATTTCTAAGTTTCTAAACTTTTTCTGTGTTGTCTGCTGGCCTTTATGTGTCAATTGTTGTTTCTGCAAAACTCCCCCCAAATTCCCATTTAATTTCTTATGCTGACCTGCAATATATCGAAACTTGCATGGGGAAAGTCATGATATGGAAGGGATAACTGTATTTTCCTTTCTTTTTCCACCCCTGATCCATAGAACCATTTTTAAAGAAATAAATTTTTTTGGATATCTTTCATTTTTACGTCTCCTATACTTCCCAATATATTCTTCCCTCTTTTCAGAGAGACATCTGTGTAACAGAGAACAAAAATCAATTGAACACATCAAAAAAGCTGACATTATATATAGTGTTTCACATCCGCAGTCTTCCACCTCTACAGAGAAATGAAGGGAGGTACCTTGTGATGCTTCTTCTTTGGGGACAAGCTTCATCATTATCATATTACAGCATTTACTTTTGAATGTTTTATTATTGTTAGAACCCTATTGTTAAAAAAAAAAAGTTAAGCAAAACTAATAGAGAAGATAAGGTGTAAGACATAGAACTTAGAACTGGAAAGGACCTTGGAGGGTATACTGTACCTATGTGATCTTGAACAAATGACTTCCTTATTTAGACCTCAGTTTCCTGGCCTTTAAAATGAAGGGGCTATGCTAGATGATTTTGAGGTCTTTTCCAAGTCTAAATCTACCATCTTTGATCTTTTTCACCGCTTGTTTTTCAAGTGAGAAAAATGAATTCTAGAAAAAATAAATAATCAAAATAAAAAATTTAATAAATAATAAATGTCAAAGTAAGTTGCCCATTATCAGTTAGGTAATATAAATGGCATTCAGAGCCTAAATTGGCATTGTTATATGTATGTATATATGTATATATATATATATATATATATGTGTGTGTGTGTGTGTGTGTCATGTGCATTTGTATATATTTCTACATGTAAAAAAAATTTACATAGATAGATGATAGATAGATAGATAGATAGACCCTGAAAAATATCATTTTGCAGTCACATCAACCATGGAACTTCTATCTTCTCAGGACCATCCCCCCTCCCTCCATCACTGTTTGGAGAGGGTGGAGGGTTGGGAGTAAAGTGGTCCCCCTAGATTTTCCATAAATGGAGGCCAGGGCCCAGACCACCCACCTCTTCATTTTCCCACCCAGCTGCACTTCTCTGGACTTCAACAGGCTCCTAAGTGCTACCTTCACCCCCTACTTGCATATTCTTTTCTTTTCCTTTTATGTGTTACCTTCTCCCACTAGATTATGGTCTTCTTGGACAAGAACTGTCTTTTGCCTTTCTTTGTATACTCAGAGCTTAGTATAGTGCCTGGCACTTAGTAGGTGCTTACTAAATGTTTATTGACCGACTTGACAAACATGGAGGAAATAGACAATGACCTTGCCTCCTGGACTTTTACTGTTATCTGGATTCATTGAATAGCAAATGAGAGATTATTAAATTTCTAAAGCTATATCGGAGGCTTAGACCTACAGAACTCTGGTGGGATTTCTTTAATAGAAATCAGTGTCAATGACTTTGAGGGTACAGGATTCCTAAATAGGAATTAAACACTGAACCACATAGACTTTCTGGCTCTAAGCTATAAGGGGAAGGGAGTGGAATGGAGTTGGGGATTGAGTCTCTGACAGAGATATATAGGTCTCAGTAACCAGGAAATATAGTTCAGAAATAGAATTAAGCCTAAAGACATCAGTTATATAGGAGTAACTTGGCTCCATGGTCCAAATAGTGAACAAGTATTTATTGAGTGCTTACTATATGTCAGGCCCTTAGCTAAGTACTGGAGATTCTAGGAAAGGCAAAAATAGTCTCTGCCCTCAATGATCTCACATTAAAATGGGAGAGATGACATGTGAATTACTAAGTATGAATAAGATATATTACAGAGTAGATGGAAGAAAATGTCAGAGGTGAAGTCACTGGTAAGAGGATGGAAGGTGAGGGAAGAGAACCAAGAAAGGCTTTCTCCACAAAGTGCGATTTGAAGGAAATCAGGAAACTAAGAGATATGTTTTGCAAAGACCCTTCTTCTGGGGAGGAAAGCCCTTTAAGGCTCCTAAAGAAACAGACGGGCAGAAAGGATTTTTCCTTAAAAATGTCCATCTCTTCCCAACCAAATCCAATGACTTCTGTTTCCTAAAAGAGTTATTATAGAGAAAACTTTAGGGTTAAAATCAAAAGATCATGACAAAGTCTACTTATCCTCTATGAGGAAAAGTTAGCACCCCATTTGAGGTCAGTAGCTGGAAGGCAAGAGAAACTCCAAAACTAGATGTCCAGTGCAGCCTCTCTTGGAAGTGACCAACATCAACTATAGGACCAATGGAGTAATGCTAAATAGAAGCCTTATGAGAGCAGAAGGAGCATCATGATGCTCCATCTGAAGATATACAATGTCAGAGACATGAGCAATATCTCCATGAGTGAAAGGGATATAATTTGTGAAGAGTTCATAGGGTAAGAATATAGGGGCTACTGTCTTTTCATATTTCTGGGATGAGTAATGTCTGTAGGAGTAGGAAAGGCTTGGAATTTAACTCTGTAGTGACTTACCTAACTTCTGAAAAGTCAGGGCCTGAAGCTGTAGGTGCCCCTCCCTTCCCCCTCTCTCAGTGCTAGCACAAGAATTTTACTAAATAAGGAGATAATGGACTACCTATGATCTGTTTGTTCTCTGCTCCAGGAAGGTCCCCCTCTCCTTCCTCATTCCTTCTCTTTACCTTAGCCATATCATCGCCACACCAGTAGCCAGATAAGGGAAGTACAATGGATTGGCTCTGTCTGATTTCCTGGTTCTTTGTCTAGATTTTCGCACCTAGATTGTAAGCTTGCCTCCCAGGCAATGGCGAGAAGGGATAGAGGTGGGGGGGGCATCTTTGCGTTGAGGGTATATCTATTGGTGCATTTTCTTTGTGCCTCGCCTCCTTCTACTAGTTTATCCTAGTGGAGGTGATGCCCAAATCTCATGAGATTTGTAAAATAAAAGTAATTCCCTTTCTGTCCCTACGTGAGAAGCCTCTATGAATTATTGGGGTACTCGGGTGATCTTGCCACCCCACAAATCCCCTTGCTCACTCTTCTGATTGATGGTATGTGTAGTGTAACAGTTGAAATAAGAGGCACAAAAGTTTCAAGCATCATCAATTTATTGGTAAAGCTGAATATACCAATAAATGGGAAGCTGAGACCACCCATGAGGGGGACAGTTTTCTTTTATAAATTTTTGGGAGTATGGAACAAAGAACAGAACAGGGTAGATGATATGATGGCATAACAGACTCAGGGAACGATATGATATAGTTATGGATCATGGGGAATAATATGACTGGTAGGAAGTTTGGTAATGGGAGGCTAGCAATGACCCCCTCCTTCTTCCCTATGACTAAGAAGTGTTCATTATTTGAGTCCGCCTTCAAAATAGTAGTTCAGATATCTTGGACACAAACCAGACATCCTTGAAGGATAGCTTAGCAGCGTAAAGATATTAGACCCAACTCCTCTATGTTCACATGTGTTCCTCAACATTAGCAAAATTCCTTGAGACAAGAATAGAATAGTGATAAGCAAGAAAACTGGATTTCTGAATCTAGCCCCAGCTAAGTCTCGAGAGCCATGTACCAAAGCCAATTAACCACATAAAGAATCAATAAGAAAATGATGTAAAATCAGTATTGATCATTTCAATATGCACCCCAATGTGGACTATGTGCCTCAGGTTATTAGAGGAAATTGATATTGGTTATTATCTTACAGTAATACTTTCTTAAATGTCTTTGAGTTAATTATGTCCTCTTGATAACTAGTAAAGGTAATGACATCCTGGCGACCTGTGAGCCACAGTATTGAGTTGAAGCCGACACAAAGAGTTAACTTGAACCTGGTGTAGACTTGTCTCAGAGCCCAGGTACAAGTTAAGTGGTATCTCCAGATGCTCCAGTAAACAGCAGAATTTACTGCTAAGATTTAAAGTCAGAAGACTTCAATTCTAATCCCAATTTAGGTACTTATTGCCTGTGTGATTTTAGCATGACTCTCAACCTGCCTCTTGGTTTCAGTTTCTTCATCTGTGAAAGGTGGAGGGGGGGAAATTTGGATTATTGATTTCTAAGATCTCACTCATTCTAAACCCAAAGTCTTCTGACTTGAGATACCTATTAAGGAAGCAGAAATTTACCTTGTTTAGAGGGAGAGCATTAACTTGCTCTCTGGGGTTTAGTTCCAGCCATTGTAAAAAGCATTGGAAATGAGCAAATTCTGAGGAAAAAACCTCATAGCCACTTATGGGAAGAGAAAGAAGTGAAGATGATGGATCCAGAACCTCTATTTTTGCCAATGCAGCAAAGCCACCCTGAGTTAGGAGCCCTAGGCCCCTGACCATGGCCTCGGGAGAAAAGACAAAAAACTAACGGGTAAATGGCCTCTCCGGAAAGAGGCTTAGATTAAAGTTCTGAGCCTGGGAGGCAGTCTCTTCCTGAGCAGAGTGGCACAGATTCAGAACAGGATTAAGATCTTGTGTTGGCAGTGGATAAAGGGATCTGAAGAGTCTAGAGCAGCTGAGACCCAGAGGAAATTTACATAAGCCCCCTAGAAGTCTAGGGAACGGAGCCATGGAGAGGCAGGAAGAAATACTGTCGAGAGAAAACATCTGTAACAAGCCGACTTCGGAGGGGAAGGTGGAGTTAGAGGGGGGGGGAAAGGGGAGAGGATAGGGGAGAGGCATACACCACCTCTTAGAAAGCTGGCAAGGGGCCTGCAAAACAAATCTGACTCCTTTGGGGATTTCTTTTATTGTTACTTTTTTTCTTTCTGGGCTGCAATCCTTTGATGGAACTCTCAGGGAGAAAAGGAAGGGGAAATGCATATGAGAAACCTTTTTTTTTTTTTAAGCCTTGGAGAAAACAGATAAAGCCTTCTTGGAGTTGGAATCTGGAGATTAAAACCAAGAAAGCAGGATGGAAGAAAGACAGGATTAAAGGGAGAGCTGGTGGCTCAAAGCCATAAAGTATAAACCTCTGGGGCCAAGATTTCTCCAATCCCCCAGAGAGCCCTGATCACAAATGACATATTCCTTACTACTAGCATGTTTCTTGTTCGGTTGACACAGCAGGATTAAGCCTGTGGGTCCTGGCTCTGAGAAATGATTGACTAGAATAACGGAGAGTGGTTAGAGTTATTTAAAATTTTTCTAATACGAATCTATGATTTTTTTCAACCCTCTGTCAATGCAGATCACCATCCATCCCTGCCTTCTCATCCAATATTACTCTTGTCCCTGACCTCCCCTACATCCTTCATTGAAGGCCTATGCAACATACTAGACCACTTTTGTTAAACCTTCCTTTTCTATGGTTACCAGGTTACTTTGGCTGGCTGTTATCCCTTAGAGTGAGGGATGGGCCATGGTGGAGGAAGGGGAGGGCTGGAGCTAGCTCTAACAGGCTTGCAAAAACCGATTATTAAATTTTCAGTGTGAGTATTTATACCTCAGAAGTCAGGGCTTGATTATTGTTTTGTTGACTGTCTAGACTTAAAGATAGCGAAATAATGTAGATTAAACTTTAAAAAGTGCACAGCCCCTGGCTAGCATATCCCCACATTGCTTTAGAACCCTTGCTTGAGCTCAGCACGATTGCAACAGAAGGCTCAAGGAATAAAGTCATCACCAATTGGGAACCCAGTGACTGGAGACTAATAATGACAATGACAATAATGACTATAATAATAATAGTGATATAGAGTTTTCAGGTTTTCAAAGTGCTTTACACCCAACATCTCATTTGATCCTGGTAATACCTTTGTCTTAGCTTCACAATTGACCCACCTCCTTTTCTGAGTGTTAATTTCCTTGAAATTTTAATAATAATAATAATAATAAACTTTTATATAGGGCTTTAAGGTTTGCTAAGCACATTACCAACATTCTCATTTAACTTTCACAACAATTCCAAGAGGCAAGTGCTATTATCATCTCCATTTTACAGATGAGGAAACTGAGGCATCCAGAAGTTAAGTGATCTGCCCATCTTCACACAGTGTCTGAGGTCATATTTGAGCTCAGGACTTCTGGTACCCTATTCACTGTGTCATGTAGTTGCCAATACTTGAACCCACATCATCAGTCCTAATACAGAAAGGACCTGAGTTCACAGCCTGCCTTGGCATTCACAGCCTGGATGATCTTGGCCCTGGTCCTCAGAAAGAGAAAAGACTTCTAAGCACACTGTCAGCTCAAAATCTGTGATCCCTCGATCACTGGCATGCACCATTTTTTATAGGATCGTGGATCATAGGGAGAAACCTAAGAGGCTGTCTAGTTTAAACTCATTTTACAGTTGAGAAAACTGGGGAGACAGAAATACCAAATCAGTGTTGGAGGCAAGATTTGAATCCAGGAAATCTGACCCCAGAACTAGTATTGCAATTCTTTGAGAGTTCTAAATATTCCATGATTCATAGCCATATATTGAAGAAAGTACCCTGGAATTTTGCAAATGCAAAAATAAAAGAATTTTACCAAAATCAAAATGTTAAAAATTTCCAGCAATTAGAGCAGAATACATTGCTAAGCATTAATCAGGTAATTGCCAACTCTGGGGATGGAGGAAAGTACCTGCTTGAAAGGTGAGGGGGGTGGGGTGCGACCAAGATGGCAGAGAAGGGGGAAGAAAGCAGTACAGGCCCTTCTCTCCCTATCAAAAAACTTCTCCAACCATACCTGGAAAAAAAACACCTGATGGAGAAATCCAGAAAAAGTCACAGTGAGTCATTGTCCCACCAAGGTTAGTAGAGGGAGACAGACAGAGAGGTCTATGGACGATGACAATGAGATCAGGCCAGGAGCATTCTGCACATTGAATATTCCAGCGCCCAAGGAAAGGCTAAAAAGGGGGTTAAGAGAAAGTCCCAGATCTATATCAGGGCACCATGATGGGGACAGATGCCAACTGGCAGCTTGGTTGCCTACTAGCCGGGTCTGAGTGGATCAAGAAGGGGACCTACCTGTAGGGTGGTATTCCAGGGTAAGGAAACACTGGATTATATACCAAAGGAGGAGTAAATTCAGAAGCAAGCAGCATTGATGTGGCTAAGACTCTAGGAGAAGAGTGAGGTTCATAGCAAAGACAACTGCTTGCAAATCAAGTCAAGGAGAAAATAATTTAAGAATCATCTATATGCCATGATGTATGTGGGTCAAAGGCTATATACAGCTTAACATTTTTTGGCATAGTTCTAAATAGCTTTGCAGAATGTCTGGACCAATTCATAGCTCCATCAAGAATGGATGTTTTTCCACAATCTCTCCAACATTTCTCATTTTCCTTTTTTAAAAAAATCTTTGCTATTCTGATGGATGAGATAGAAACTCAAATTTGCTTTAGTTTTCACTTCCCTAATTATGAGAAATTTTATCATATGGTTGATGATAGCTTAGATTCTTCCTTTGAAAATTGCCTGTTCTCAGATTGGCTAACATGAGAAAAGAGGAAAATGATAAATATTAGAGAAGATGTGGGAAAATTTGGAACACTAATGCATTGTTGGTGGAGTTGTGAACTGATCCAACTATTTTGGAGAACAGTTTGGAACCATACCCAAAGGGCCTTAATATAGTGCATGCTTTTTGGTCCAGCAATGTCACTTCTAGGTCTGTATCCCAAAGAGATTATAAAAATGAGAAAAGGACCCACATGTGCAAAAATATTTACAGCAGCTTTTTTTGTGGTGCCCAAGAATTGAAAATTGAAGGGATGTCCATCAGTTGGGGAATGGCTGAACAAATTGTGGTATATGCATGTAATGGAATACAATTCCATGAGGAATGATGGGCAGACTGACTTCAGAAAAAACCTGAAAAGACTTCCATGAACTGATGCTGAATGAAGTGAGCAGGACCAAGAAAACCTTGTACATAGTAATAGCAACATTGTGCATTGACTAATTTTGATAAACTTACCTCTTCTCAGCAATGCAAGGATCTAAAACAATTCCAAAAGACTCATGATGGAAAATGCTATCCACATCCAGAAAAAGAACTATGGAGTCTGAATGAGGATAGAAGCATATTATTTGCTTTCTCTCTTTTTTGGGGGAGGGGAAGTTCCTCTTTCTTGTGGTTCCTCCCATTGGTTCTAATTCTGCTTTACGACAGGACTAATGTGAAAATATGTTTAATGTGAATGTATATGTAGAGCCTATATCAGATTATATGGTGTTTTGGGGAGGAGGGAGAGAAGGGACGGGGTGCAAATTTGGAACTCAAAATCTTATGGAACTGAATGTTGAAAACTAAAATTAAATAAATTAACTAATATTAAAATGTAAAATTGTCTGCTCACGTCCTTTGATCCTTTATCTATTGAGAGATGGCTCTTAATCTTATAAATTTGAATCAGTTCCTTATTTATCTTGGATATGAGGCCACTGTCAGAGAAACTTGCTGCAATTTTCCCCCCAGTTACCTGTTTCTTTTCTAATTTTAACTATATTAGTTGTTTTTGAAAAACTTAAACTTTATGTAATAGAAGTCCATTTTCTCGTTTGATTCTGTCATTTATTTGGTCATGAATTCTTCCCTTATCCATAGATCTAAAAGGTAATTTCTTTCTTGCTCCTCTAATTTGATTATGATGTGACATTTTATATCTAGGTATCCATTTGGGGCATATCTTGGCATATAGTGTGAAGAGTTGATGGAAACCTAATTTCTGCCAGACTGTTGTTTAGGTTTCCCATCAATCTTTGTCAGATAGTAAATACTCATGCAGGCCCTTTTAAATAAAATTTTTATTCAAGTAGGAATGAAAAACGGCTCCAGGGGACCAAGTCTGTGCTGTTCATATGCCTGTTTAATATTTGTTGCTCGCTGATAGCACAAACAGTTTTAGGGAAACTTGTAAATGATCAAAATATTTCAGATAAGTGGAGGCTAGACAGCGAGGCTATATCTACATGTGAAATAAGAAACCATCCTGATTATTATCAAGGGCAGACTTTCATGAAGAAATATGGCATTACCATGAATCATATTGCCAGGCAAATTACTAAATATTTCCTCATTTTCGATTATATACTGTATATAGATGAAAGCTATCTGAGAGATTTGAATGGAAAAGTTAATCAAGACAAAACTGCAGAGCTAAAATTGAACTTCTTGGAAGCTGTGATTCCCAGAAACAACTTATTATTGAAGAGCTGTGTTATGGAAAACACTCCAGCTTTGAGACTGTATGTGAGCAATGCATGAGGTATTGCAAAGCATTTCTGGAAAAATCTCATTAAGGGTCACACCCATTTATTGCTAAAGGCCAACAATGATTGACATCAACTTTAAAATCATGTATACATATCAGCTATGTCATTAAAGTGTAATAATATACTACAAAAATTATTAATTTTTAAAATGTGTTACCTTTATTTCTAAATATATCCCTCCCATCTCCTACCCTAGATCGATCCCTTATAACTTAGAAAAAAGGAAAAATCCACTCAGTAAAAATAACAGCATATGCAGTATTCGATACTCATGCTCTCTCCCGTCTACAAAGAAGGGGGAGGTTCATTTTCGCAATATTTTTCGTTATAATTATATAGCATTCAGTTTGTAGGTTTTTTTGCCCTTTCTGTTTACATCTTGTCCTTTATGTTAATTATATAATGAAATTCTGTCTTACCATTGGTTTTGAGAATTTACAAAATGCCAAATTCACAGACCCAAAAAGCTCACAATCTTCACTTTCCTGCTCCAATAGATATTTGTTGATCATATTTTACCAGATCTCCAGGGATGGGCACATCACTGATTTTGAAGCCAAATTTTGTCCTCAGTCTAATGAAGCTCTCCTGCTGTATTTTGATCCTATTTCCTCTGGTTTCCATCTCTCCAGAGATGGAGGGAAGCCAGACAGCCAACACTTCTCAAAATAATCCTCCATATATTTGAAGACATTTAAGTCAGTCCTGTTCTGGGATAAACAAATAGAACTTTCTTAACCTTTCTTAGAGGCCTTATTTTCTATTACTATTTCTATTTCTATTACTTTTCTCTGGCTCCTGTCCAATTCCTTGTTATCCTTTTGAAAATTCAGAGGCCTAAACTGAACTCGACACTAATCATGGCCTAAAAAGTATCGACTTCAGAAAAGTGATAGTTTCCTAACTCTTGTGTCATATACCTGACAATATATTCCTACAGAAAGATCTCATTAATGCTCAACTTGTGATGTTAGGACAGTACCTAGATTGAAATTAATCTTTGCATTGAATGCCTGAGAAGCACCTTAGTTCATTCCAACATTGAACCTGAATTAACAGGGTACAGGCCCGAGTCAGACTCAATTCTAACATTTAGCATTATCAGTAATTGTGACAAAGACTAGCTCAAGAGAGGTTAGATCCCACCTTCTGGGTGGAACCCTAATAGAATAGCGTTAGCAATTAGTCTCCCCTACCATACAACCAACGGTTCCACAACCAGTGTTCCATTGGCTTATATGGTTGTACGTACAGCTGTACATACAGCTCACATTGTGGTCTAGGTGGAGCAAAGGGAGGGCCAGGTGATTGCATTGTGTTGTAGGAATCTAAGGCAAGAGCCCTTGTTGTAATTTATAGAGTTCTTTCAATGGAACAAAGAGCAAGCCTCCATTCTCATGGAGCACTTAGCTCAATGGGTGAGAGGAGGTTGCAAGGAAGGGTAAACCAAGTGCTGGGTCCTATTTGGTGCTGATTATCCTGTGAAAGTTGAACAGGTAGCATAACGAGACTGAGAGTAAACTGGCCCAGGATACTTGGAAACTGGAGGTAGAGTTCTTAGCTGTTAAGGACTGTTCGATGAGGGCTATGAGTAGAGAGTAGAGCCATAAGACAGGAAAACCAGAGTGAGAGCGAAGAGAAGACTTGGAAACCCATGGCAAGAAAACCCTGGCTTATCCTCTTACTGCTACCAGGAGGAGGGCTATTTCTTCCATTGAGAAAGAAGGCAGTGGGTGGGCTTTCATCACCTAAGACCTGAACCTGAGAAGTCATTGGAGCAGTAAGTGGAGAGTGTGTAGTCTGATGGAAGCCAGGGCAGAGACTCTCTCAACCAGTGTTCCATTGGCTTGGGGAACTCTCTGAGGCCTATTGTAAGGGCAGCTGAATCAATTACACCCTCTGAAGAAGGAAATGGCAAACCAATATCTCTGCCGAGAAAATCCCCCAAAAAGGGGTCACAAAGAGTTGGACATGACTGAGCAATGACAATGTACAATAGGCCCTAGGCTAGGACATCTCCTAAAGCCTCAATCCCATTTGGATCATCCAAAGGAAGTTATGGAGGGAAGGGATAGCATGAGCTCTGAATAGTCAGTATTTTTGCAGTTTGCAAATGTCCCAGAGCCAGGTTTTTGTGGGTGGGGCCAAATGGAAACACTTCCCATGTAGTTAACATACCATATACATATGCCATATACCACCAAACAGTATGGAATCCCCAGGGGAGTGAAAGATATTTCTTCTCTAGTGATGGAAATGAAGGAAACTGGAACACTACCTTAATGCCAACACCTCTTGGTCCAGGCCCAAGGTGAGTGGGATGGGATTATTGACTTTATCAGTGTTTTTTTTTCTCTTTTTCTGTACTGACTAGTTAGGACCAGATTGCTCTCCTCAGAGAGGAATGTCCAATACACGTTCATCATACTTCCCTGGGGCTACTGGAATCCCCTCTCATCTTGTCACATTAAAGCCTTTCACCACCTGATTTTAACCCAACTTTCCAGACCTGTTCCTTATTACTTGACATATTTTTCATCCCAGTCACATTGGCCCACTTGCTATTGCTTGTATATAACATCCCACCTCCCGTTTCCTTGCCTTTGCATACATAGGCTGTCATGTCCATGTAGCATTGAAGAGAGACCCTCCCATGTGAAAGGAAGATACACCACATTCTGATGGGTAGTCTTGAAGGAGGCTGCTCTTCATAAGCATATAGAGATACCTCGCTGCGTTAATGACATAATGCTGACTGGGTCTGATAAGGCCATGTTGGCAGAGGTGCTAGATTGGATGGTGGCCCACATGAAGGATAAAGTTCCTCTCTCTTGATCAATGAACTCTTGCCCTTTACACGTACTCTTAATCCCTTCCCTCCCACCTTCTCCAGAAGATTGACCTTGTGATCATTAGCCCTCTCTCTAATCTTCAATCTCTCCATATCCACTGGTGCCAGCCTTACTGCTTACAATTATACCCATGTCTGCCCCATCCTTAAAACCTGTTCACTTGATCTGACCATCTCCACTAGCTTCTGGCCTATATCTCTCCCCTTTTTCTTGATTATGTTCCTTGAGAAAGGTGCCTATACTCAATACTTGCATTTCATCTCCTCTTATTCTCTGCAATCTGACTTCTTATCTCATTGTCCAATTGAAATTTCCCTCTGAAGTTACCAATGATTTCTTAATCGCTGAATTTAATGTCCTTTTCTTATTTCTTATCCTTCTCCACTTCTCTGCAGCAGCTGGTGCTGTAAGCAACTTCTCTGGATACTCTCTCCTCCCCAGGTTTTCATGACATTGTTTTTTTCTGGCTCTTTTCCACCTTATTTGACCGTGCCTCAATTTCCTTGCAGGACCTTCATCCATATCACATTCCCCAACAAAACACTGTCCTGGGCCCTCTGTCTCACTTAGCAATCTCATCAACTACTGTAGGTTCACTTGTCATCTCTTTGTGGATGACCCCCAGATCTATACATCTGGTCCTGAGTTCAAATCTGAGCTTCAGTCCTACATCAACAACTGCCTTTTGTACGTTTTGAATTCCATAGGCATCTCAAACTCAACATGTCCAAAACAAAAATAATTTGCTTTACCTCAAAACCCACCCCTCAACCCACCTTCCCCATTATTGTTGATGGTACTACCTCCCTCCCCATACCTTCCTGGTGGGATCTAGTTGTAGATCCAATAAAGGAGCCTGAGAAGGAACAGACAGGTAAGAGGAGAGAAGGTTGGAGGGAAAGGAGGGGGATTTTTGCTTATTGAAAAATAGTTAATTTTTCAAAACTCAAAAAATTCTGTTCCCTACAGGGAGCTTTTTTGTAAGTGACATTCTTAGATCATTTTCAGCAACCCATGGAAGAGATAGTTAAGTATATAAAAGGAGAAGATGGTCAAAAGTGTCAGATACTTCATAGAGGTCAAGAAAAGCATATATACATATATATATATACATACATATAAATATATATATATAACGTGTAAGTATATATATGTATAGGTATATATATAACATACAAGTATATATATGTATACATAACATATAAGTATATACATATATATATGTATAAGTATATATATAACGGAGAATTGGCCAATAAGCCAGTTGCACAAAATGGTTGCTTGGCGGACGTACTCCCCATCTGGACTCTGCAGCATGCTCTGATTCTGGTCTGCTAACCAGGTGGTCAAGAGAAGCCTCATTGATTGGCTGTATAACCCAAACTGAGTGTCCATTTGAAAGGCCACGACCTCTTCCTTCTCTTGTTTCATCTTCTGCCCACCTTGTGTTATTCCATAGAGAGAAGGGAGCAGGGGCCTTGGTGCAGGGGTGTGCTGGAGCCCATAGTCACCCCTTGAAAGATTGATTGTTTGATGTTCATCATGAGCATTTTTGCCTCAGAAATGGCAATTGCTACAAATCAAGGCTTGAATTATTGTTTTATTCATTATCCGGACTTAAGAAAGTATTACTAATGCAAATGAAACTTAAAAATGTATGTATCCTTTTTCTAAAGTAGAGCCCAATTATTCGAATTTATCAGTGTACCCCCAAATTTCTCTACAAACATTTCTTCATCTCTGCAGGCATGTGGTAAAAGGCACCTACTTTGCTGGGTTGTTGTGAAGATCAAATGATATAATATTTGTAAAGTGCTTAGTGCAGTGTCTGGCACATAGTAGGTGTCCTATATATGCTTCTTCCTTTCCAACCCCTCAGAAGTATACCTATGACCTGAAGAGAAGACATAACTCACTTTGATCTGGGAGGGTGAGACCGTCACTCTGCCAGCCACTTGCTATAGAGAAAAAGTTAGATTTGGTAGTTAAGAGATCATTGGTGACATTTAAGAGAGCAACTTCAGTTAAAAGAGCAGTCAGAGATAATGACAAGTTGAGAACCTAGGTGACGGGAAAGATGGTGTTACCCTCCAGGGAAATAGACAAGCCTAGAAGAGGACTAGGTTTTCAGTAAGATAATGTAATAAGATTTGCAATACATGTTGCATTCCACCCATATCTATTCATCTTGTGCTATTAGTTCACTCTTTCCTACTGAAAAGTGGAATGTGGGGGTACCTGCCACTGCTTTCGAGCACAGTCAGCCCACTTAGGGAGACCTACAGTAACCTTGAGGTGACTTGCTGGATTTTGCCCCAGTAGATGACAGTGAGGGTATAATTACCCCAAGGGGCTGACCTGAGGGAGGCCAGAAGTAGGAGGAGTCAGAATGAGGGATTACTGGGCAATGAGGGATGAAGGGAGTAATCTAGATTGTTATGGTAGAAAACAAAAGTTTAATTGCAAAATGAACTAGGACCAAGGCTCTTGGTAGCCAGGGATCTAGAAGCTTGGTTTCTCACAGTTAATACAGAATTTGGAGGGAGGGGAAAACAGGAAACACAGAATTATAGGGATTGAGACATCTGGTTTCTTACTGGTGGAGTGGGGTTGGGAGACATTGAGATGGGAGGGAGAAGAGATATTCTTGTGACATTCTAGAAGTCAGATGACAGTGGGGAGGCAAAGTACTCTTGTGAAACCTCCTAAATCAGGTGATTTACGTGGAGGTGAAATTTCACCAAATAATGGATAAAAGCAAAATGGAGTCATTAACGCTAATTTTTAATGTAATAAGTTCTATTGAAGACAAGCCCGTGTAAGGGCAAGCAAAGTGGGACTTTTTGTTGTCTTTTGTTTTGGAGTGCTTCTCAGCACTAAGGCAATCAAGTGCCTCTGACTGAGTCTTGCCTTTGTTTGTAGAAAGGCCCAGACCCTTTTGCTAATTAGGTCATGAGAGGCGTGAAACCCTGGAGAGGTGTGAAGTATTCTGACCCTGAAAAAGGGTATATATACTCTGAGGTTAGCATTTTGGTTGGGGCTCACACGTTGGAAGAGTGTTAGTGTGGAGACTCTGGGTAGCCATTAAAGAGGCTCCCCTTCCCCTGCTTTGAAAACCCAGATGTTTGTGCTTCTCTCTCTGGTAACTATGTATGTAATGTCTTGGTCAGACAGCTAGAAGCCTGTCTGTTGATTTGTGTTTATTTGCTCTGTTTATGTAATTCCTGTTTGTATTTTCTCTGAAGTTTGGGGATCTGACTTTTTCCCCTGAACTAAATGAATGATATATGTATGTTTGATTAAAGTGAGATTATAAACCTGTTAAAGTTGCCTTCCTTAGAAAAGCAGATCAAAGAACTTGTGCTAGCAGCCCTCCTTTGTGCTGGTGTTATTGGTCTTTCTCCTCTACAGCAGCTGCTAGCAATATTGTTGTTACTGTCTGTGATTGGATAGCAACAGGGACCCATCTTCCAGTTCTCTAATTTGTTGGTCACATTCCCCTTGGGGTCATTCTATGTTTTCCTCCCCACCCTCAGGGGGCTATGGCCCCTTTGGACACCACTGAGCTGGAACACCTCTATGGGGTTCTCATTTACTCTTGTATCATGGTGAGGAAGGAAGAACAAACAGTCAAATGGCTGTAATCATCCTCTGATATAACCATACTTATATGGGAAGCTCTTTCAAGATTTCACCCCCATAATCATCAGCTTTTAAGACAAATCTTTACATATTTTTGTTTTCTTTGTTTGAATAGAAGTGTACGTTCTTGCTTTTCTCCTGATCAATAGCTCAGCTGGGTATTGAGGAAAATAAAATTTATATTCAATTGTTTCCATAGCAACCATCTCAGATTCAGCTGCTCTCTGATACTGACAGACTTGCTTCTCCTCCCATGGCTGTCACCCATGCATGGAATGCTATCTCTTCTCATCTTCATCTCTTAAACTTCTCTGGCTTCCTTTGAGAAACTCACCTCAGGTCTCCCTTTCTTCAGGTCATCTTTTCCACTCTCCATGTGATAGGGCCCCTTCCCCACATAGATTAGGCTACATTTCCCCTAAAAATATAATCCCTCCATTATAAATCTGGGACTTGATTGAAGAGACATAGGGAGGTTAGGCGAGAAACTGTGCCTCTCTAGAGGCAGCTTCCTAGGTGGCTTCCTGGTCACCTAAAGATGCATAGACCTACCCACATGAGGTCAAGACCCTTCAGATTTGGTGTGAAAAAACAGGAAACACAGGATCAGAGGGATCAGGACATCTGGCTTTGATGGGGTGGTGGTACCTGGACTCCAAAAGGCAAAGACTATGCCTTCCATGTTAGCACCCCTAAACCTCATCAGTTTCCCACTGGTGGAGGGGGGGGTTATGAGACACTGAAGTGAGAGGGAGAGGGGTATCTTGTCCTCTGTATTAGGGTTAAATAAAATTCCTTCTGCTAACTGTTCAATGACCTACAGGTGCCTCATTTTATCCCCAGAAGGAATCTGAACTAACAAGTCAGACCTCTTTACACCCCAGCTGCTAGTGCCTTACCCTTCAAGGTTACCTTCCATCTCCTCTTATGTGTAGCTAGTTATTTTCATGTTTGTCCCTCCCATTAGATACACGGCAAGGCCCCTTGTTATTGCCTTTCTTTCTATTCCTAGAGCTTTACACAGTGTTCAGCACATAGTAAGCCCTTAATAAATGCTTATTGACTTTTGAATGACTGATTCAGGCTGCCTTCTTTTAAAGGCTATAGGGCATTTCCAGCTATAACTGTTTAAAGATAGTGTGCTATATTTTATGGCAATT
>CM053623.1:294878781-294921281 GCA_028646595.1 Phalanger gymnotis | reverse complement strand
TTTTTATTTTTTCTCAATTACATGTAAAAACAATTTTTTCACATTTATTTGTTATAATTTTTGAGTTTCAAGGTCCCTCTTTCCTTCTAACTTGCCACTCCTTGAGAAGGCAAACACTTTGATGTATTAGCTATGTTGCAAAAGAGAACACAAACCAGACAACCAAACAAGCACAAAAGAAAAGTAAAGAAAGTTTAAAAAGTATGCTTTGATCTGCATTCAGGCTCCACCATTTCTTTCTCTGGAAGTGGATAGCATTTTTCATCATATGTCCTTCAGAACTGTCTTAGATCATCATATTGCTGAGAATAGCTAAGTCATTCACAGTTGATCATCCTACAGATATTGCTATTACTGTGTACAATGTTCTGCTGGTTCTGCTTATTTCACTTTGCATCAGTTTATGCAAGTCTCCCCAGGTTTTTCCAAAAGCATCCTCCTTGTCATTTCTTACAGCATTCCATCATAATCATGTACCATGACTTATTCAGACTAGGCCTATTTTCTCAAAGCCATTTTGCATATCAGTCATTCAACAAGCACCTATTAAATGTTTATTATGAGTGAGGTACTTGTTATAACAAGGGTATACTGATAAATGTTCAACAAACTCCTAGAAATAAAAGATGCAAACGAGACAAAATTTTAAGTTGAATATGCAATTTTATTAACATTTTCCCCATCACTTTCTTAAGTCTAAACAAACAGCGAAACAATAAATCAAACCTTGATTGGTACTATTTGCCAACTTCTGAGGTGGGCATGCTGATACTAAAAATTGAAGGCTCTTCCCATTTGAGCTGGCTTCAGCACATCCTTGGCTGAGGTGTTTTGTGAGGCTGTTTGATGCCCATGGCTGTGCAAAACCGATGAGATCCTTGTAGACTCACCTGCTATACTTGGGCTCCTGGTAGCCTCGGATCCTAAAGAGGGCCTCAAAATTGTCCTCTTGTCCAGTTCAGGGACAAGACAATTCAGCAGGCATTTAACTCACTTTTAGTTCATGGGCTTGGCATGAAGTTTTTGATGCCCCATGTTTTACTAGGGCAGTTTGCAATCAACAGCATCTTATTTTTACCTGAAACTTGGCATTGTGAAACACAACAAAATAAATCTTGTTCTATTCCTGTGCTCCTGGCTGCCACTTTTTCTCAAAGCATTTCAGGGATGCAGCATTTTGCAATCTGATTACATCATTGGAATGAGATCCAAGGAAGAGAGAAACCAGGACAGGCACTCCTATGATCCAGAGCTGGAGGGGATGTTGGAGGTCATTTAATCCAATTGCCTCATTTAATAGATGTGAAGACTGAGGCCCAGGATCATACAGGCAGGATCATGGGATCAGAGGGCTAGAGCTGGAAGGGGCCTTAGAGGCCATCAAGTCCAACCTTATTTTCAAAACTGAGGCCCTTTGAGGTTAATTAACAGAGAAGGGATTCGAACCCTGAGTCCATCATTCTTCAACTACCCCCTTACTCCCACACTACCCTCTCAACTCAGGGCAACATTCTGGAAAGTGGATGAGTGTTTTGCTTTAACTATTGTGGGAATTGACCAGAGGAATTTGGCACCCTCTCCCCAGTGGATAGAATGCTGGGCATGGAGTCAGGAAGACCTGAATTCAAATCCAACTACCTGTGTGAACCTGGGCAAGTCATTTAATCTTGTTTGCCTCAGTTCCCTCATCTGTAAAATGAGCTGGAGAAGGAAGTGGCAAAGCACTCCAGGATCTTTGCCAAGAAAACCCCAAACGGGGTCATGAAGAGTCGGACAGGATTGAAAGGACTGAACAACAACCCAATTAATTTGGTGAGTGTACTCCTTTAAGATTGGCACATTGTTAGGAGGACAAAGACACTTCCTGATTATTTTTTGGTGACTGAGGCTGCCCCTAGAATAAGTCATTTGACTCTCCTTGGAGGAGTTACCCCTCAGTGCCGCCTAAAACAGAGTCCACAGACCACTCTCACCACTCTGTGTCTTTGTCTCTCTTCCTCTTCCTCATAGTTTCCATTGACTTTTCCTTTCTTCTAGAGTCCTGGGAAGGGAGGGTATTTTTTTCCTTCTCCTGACCAGTAACAGCTAACAAATGATAACTTGGTGCAGAAGCACGTAGAATCACAAAGCCATAGTTTTAGAGGTGGAAGGGACCCTAGAGGCCATCTAGTCCTTTCCCCCTCCTGCCATTTTATAAATGAATCCCCGAGAAATTATCAGCTGCCTAAGGACACTGAGCTAGTAAATAATAGACCCAGGATTTGAACCCAGGACTTCTGCTTCCAAAGCTACTGCCTGTGCTTGACAAGGTAGCCTGCAAAGGGAATTCTTGGACTTCCAGATTCTTGATGCTGTCTACTTTCTGTTTCCCTTTTCAGAGGGCAGCAGCCCAATGATAACACTCTGGCAGAATTATGTAGCAGAAACAGACACATGTTGACCCACATGGGCCAAGGAGGGAGTTCATGTTTAATGTTCTTAAACCCCCAATTCCTGTATAGAAGAGGGAACATTTTGATGTCCTAAATAGCATAATCCCAGCATGTAGCCCTATAATCAGAGAAAGATTTATTGGATATTACTAATCTTAATTTGGAGTTTCCTTGAGAGTATCCTCAAGTTTGAGAGTTTATGAACCAAGCCTTCCAACCTGAACTTGCACAACGCCAGCATTCACATGGAGGTCAGAAGAAGTGATGCCAGGACACTCTCAAGGTCTCTCTGAAGAACCATGGAAACGATTGTGAAACATAGAAGACACTGGCAAAGGACCACCCACCATGGCATGCCCACATCCAAGAAGGTGCTGTGCTCTATGAGCCAGGCAGAATTGCAGTAGCCCAAACATGAGATGTACAAATCTAGAGACATCTCTACTCCAAATGTTCATGTGAACTACTTGTGCCCGACCTGTGGTAGAGCCTTCCAAGCTTGTATTGGTCTGATCAGCCGCAGCTAGACACATCGCACCTTGACCACAGCATCATGATGTCATTGGTCCTCTCCAAGTATGAAGGGTGAACAATAATTCAAAACTAAAAATTTGAAAATTTGAAATCGACTCTGATTTGACTCTTTCCTCTGGCTTATTATTGACCTTTTTGGGGGAGGGGCACCAAGAGGTGGAATTACAGCAACCTCTACGGAATATGAAAATATCTTCCATCCTTGCATTCTCCCTCCATCTCCCCATAAAGAACCCCCCACCAAAACGAAGCCATTGTTAGCCTCTAGAGCAGAGACATCGAACATATGGCCCACACTTCCAAGTAGGGCCCTAACTAGCTTAAAATGTAATTGATAAGTCTTTAACAAATAATTAAACAAATTAACAATTTAAACAAATATTTAACACGTTTAACAAACATTTAACAAATATTAACAAATTTAATAAAAATTAACAAATATTAACAAAATAAATACAAATACAGTAAAACATAGATAATATTGAATTTTGAAACTAAGTCAATACGTGACCCATAGGGATCCTAACACAGATTAGTGACCCCATTTCTATTTGAGCTTGACAACCCTGGTCTACAGAATGCAAGTGCAAATGCTAAATATATGTAACTGTTAATTCTGCTTATTTAAATTCTATAGTCATCTTGCTGAAGATAACTTATTTTCATGAAAGGCAAGTCTTTGGTTTCCTGAACAGCAGCTACATGAGAATCTAAAATGAGACCCTTTGACATCTTACTTTGACTTCTGTGGAATGCACAGGTGTTTTCCTCTATGCTGATGGAACAGAAATTGAGCAGTATTAGATAGGAGAGAATGTTCTCACATGCAGGGAAACAGCTTTTTCTTTTGAGAAACTTGATAAAGAACAGAAAATGATTGACAGAATTAGAGCTTTCCCAATGTCATAGAAGTTGTTTCAACTACACACTCTGGCCTTCTGTGACTGAAGATTAGGGCTGTTTTTAGACAAGGATTGAACATAACTTAGCATTAGCTGACTCATGGAGAAGTACTCCAGTAAAATACACACACACACACACACACACACGCGCGCGCGCACCCACGCACACAATGTGAATGAACCATGAGCTGAAAGTTTTGCTTTTCTTGCCATTGGGATACTAACGATTTAAAAAAAAAAACAACTGCGGCCTCTGTTGCTTGACAAAGAGTACTTCATAATAATTGAAAGACACTAAAAAAAAATCCTTAGACTTGGATAATATTGACATGATACAAGTCAGCACAAAGTAGTGGGTGGAGAACTAGACTGGGAGTTAGGAAGAGCTGCATTTGAATCTCACCTCAGACCCATAATGTCTGTGCGACTTTGAACAAATCATTTGAACTATCAATGACCCAGATAATTCTCTAAGATTTTAAATTTCAGAGAAGGTGCTAATTAATCAACTTCAGTAGAAGGAGTCCTTCACTAGGAGCCCTTAACATTGATCAAATCACAGGTTCTATCAAAATAAAATTAATATCTTAATCTCCAGATCCTGAAGCAAAAATTATCAAAAATTTCTTCTTGCACTTTGCTGATTTCAAAGTAAATCACTGTATGATCAGTAGGAGCAGCAGCAGGGCTGGACCAAGAGGTGACCCCAAGCACAGGGAAATACTGCCCAACTATTCAGAAAATACCTTCAACCCAAAGTGTCCTATTTCCCTATTAAGCTACTTCCTGAATGTAGCAAATGGCATTTTATATGCCTGATTCCTTTATATATAGGGTTGTTTCTCACTGTGCAAATGTGTTTTTAATCTCAGAGAGTACAGAATAGGAAAGAACAGCTCCGAAGGGCTTTTATATTTCAATAGTTAGCATTTTATAGTACATTAAGGTTTGCAAAGTGCTTTACATTATGTTAGTTCATTTGATCCTCACAACCACCCTGGGAGGTAGCCTCATTTAATTTAATTTAATGTCCTCATTTTGCAAATAAGGAAGCTGAAGTTAGTAGAGGTTAAGTGGCTAGCTCACAGGCATACAAGCCAGTAAGTCTCTAAGGCAGGATTTGAACTCAAGTCCTTCTGCTATCTATTTCTGTATGCTATGTGCCTGTTGGCTGCCTCACATTTCAGAGAATATATAGCTAGGACCCCACTTCCAGGCTTGGTGGTTAAAAAATTGCCTGGGGTGTCAGCAGATAATTTTATTACAATTTTTGTAAGTGCTTAAACTCTCCTAGAAAAGAGAGAATCAATTGCGTGAAGCTGGTGCATTTCCTTCTTTGATGACCAAAGGAGCCTAATCATTATTGCCTTGATCACAAGTGGAATTTACTAGGGAAGTCCACACCTGAAGTCATTGATGTTTCCTTTCTCACCTTGACTCAAATGAAATGGGAGGGTATTGAGGAGGAGGCTAGAAGAGAAAGTCTCACCTCTGAGGTTGCACAGTGGGACTGTATGGTATCCCTCAGTAGATAGAAGTGGTCTGTGAGGATTTTAACTCTGTCCTTTTGTATGGAAGGAGGGAGTTGTTAGCCAGCCACTTTCACGATCTACAGGGATGAATTATAGTTACAAACACACATACATTGTATGTGTGTGTGTATATATATATATGTATATATGTATACATATATATATATACACATACACACACATGCATATATATATATGCCATTTACATAGTGGAGGAAAGCACTGGCAGCTGGGGGAATGGGCTAAGGGTGTGCAGAACGGGGCACTTTACCCGAGCTTTGAAGAACTTAGGGAGTCTAAGAGTTAGATTTATTCCAGCTTTATGTAATTGGTGCAGAGCTAGTCTGTGGAATGTCACACTTGAAGAACAAGTAGGTCAGTTAAGCTAAAATATAGAATTGGTGAAGAAGAATAGGTCTGGAAAGGTGGGCTAGAGCCTGAGGGAAGAAAATTTAAAATACTAAGTAAATTTATATTTTATCCTAGAGGCAAAGATAGAGGCCCCGGATCTTTCTGAGCAGGGAGAGTGATGTGGGGAGAGCTGTGCTTTAGAAATATCACTTTGGCTACTAAGTGAAGGATGAATTGGAAAGAGTATAAACCAGAGGCAGACAGGCTGTTTAGGAAGCTATTAACATCATCCAATCAAGAGTGGTAAGGGCTGTATTAAGGTGCTGATCCTGCCAGTGGAAAGAAGGGGACATATTCAAGAATTTAAATGAAGGTGGAATACATAAAATGGGCAGCTATGTGGTGCAGTGGATAGAGTGCCAAGCCTGGAGTTAAGAAGATTCATCTTCCTGAGTTCAAATCTGGCCTCAGATACTTCCTAGCTGTGAGACCCTGGGCAAATCACTTAACCCTGTGTGCCTCAGTTTCCTCATCTGTAAAATAAGCAGGGGAAGGAAATGGCAAACCACTCCATTATCTAAGAGGACAATGAAAGGAAAAATTCAGAGGGGAGAGTTTAACCAAAAGTGTCAAAATTCTTCAGAGAGTTCAAGAAGAATTAGTATTGAGAAAAGACTATCAGATTTGGTGATCAAGAGATCCCTGTGCTTCAAGAAGACCTGCCTCTGACATTTATTTTCAGTATGACCATGGGCCAGTCACTTAAGCAAGTTATTAGTCCCAAGCAATTCTCGGAAATGTTTAATTGCAGAGAAAAGGATGATCCGAATTTGTTGAGTAATTTCCATGCCAGCATCTCTCTAAAAAAATGAAATGAGAAGTCCCACTAAAAAAAAAAAAATAGAGATCGTTGTCGATTTTGGAGAGAGCAGGGGTTTCTGTTGGGTGATAAGGTTGGGAGCCAGATTGCTGACAGCTGAGGAGTGAAAGGAAAGGAAATAGAGAAAATGAGGCCGAACTGAGAAATAGTTGGTCCATTGTTTTGGGCTATCTGAATGGCTTATTTAGATAACCACACGGCTGATGCCATGGTTTGTGTTGGAGACATTTTATATCGACAAAAAAGACTTTATTTTAGTCCAATCCAAAATCTTCATTTTTAAAAACACAGATGAGGAACTTGAGATTTGGAGGAGTTAAGTAACTAGCCCAGGATCATATATATAATAAATAGCCATGAATTCAGTGATGACTGAGAGAATGAAATTATTCTAAAAATTACTTTGATATCCACATATAGATATCATCTGAGAATCACACGCAGTTGGCCAGCCTGTTCTGCTCCTGGTGATGCCCAGGAGTTTGATAAAATCAAATTAATAATGCCTTATGTAGTAGAGGACTTGCAGCTTACAAAGGGCTTTTTTCAGGAGTTGTTCCAGTCAGAGGCATAACTAGGGCAAGCGAACCAGAACTTTGCCGCTGGGCACCAAAATTTAAGAGATCGCTTAACATTAGTCTTCAAAAACGTAGAAGCAACTGGGCTTGGCATCTGGCAGGCAAGAATGATTAGTCAAAAATTGGCTCCCTCCGGTGGGATAGTGTCCCAGCATCTTTTGCTGTTCTCAATTGAATTTGCTTTAAAAGGTGGATCTGAGGGTGCATTTTTCAAAGCTTGACCCAAGCCTCCGAATTGTTCATTACAGCTCGGTTTCCATTTGCCGCTCACAACAATGCTCTGCTCCTGCACAGGTTTTGTGCCTCTTTTACTGATGTAAAAGCTCACAGGGGCCTCAGTGGATAGAGCACCAGCCCTGGAGTCAGGAGGACCTGAGTTCAAACCCGACCTCAGATAGTTACTAGCTGTATGACCCTGGGGAAGTCATTTAACCCCCATTGCCTCCAAAACAAAACAAACAAAGAAACAAAAAAACCCAAACACCAACAAAGGCCACAGCACCCAGACCAGGAGAACCCAGGCCCAGGGACTTAGAGGTCTGTAACACTCTTCATTTTCCATAAGCTCCTCTGTTTGGTTTTGACTCCATGAACATCATGCCTCCCCCAGGAGAAGCAATCACCTGAAATGTCATCATTTTGTAAATTGACTCAACACCTTGACACCCTCAGTTGCTTCTCCTCTCTGATTGGAGGGCTGGAGGAGGGGGAGCAATAAATTCCCAAAGATTTCCTTTGTAGAGGGCTCAGACCTTGCCAGGGAAGTCTTCATTTCTTCTGTGACTCTGCTCCATGGTTCCTTCCCTCTCCCTATCCCTGGGTATATTGTCCTCCTCCATTATAGAAACCGAGACTTGGAGATACAGAATCATCATCCTAGATCATTGTTCTAGGAAATGGCAGAGGAGGAACACTAGTCTTTTGTCTCCTAGTCCGGTCAGGGCTCTTCCTACTACACAACAGGATTTGCTAAGTCAGGGATCATTGCTGATGACTGACTGAAGGGTAGGGAATACAAGATCCACTTCTATTTTCATTTTGCTTGTGCGGCATCATTAATGTCAGTAAATAAATGAACAGTCTCTTAGAATTCACCTGCGGAGGTGGTGGTAAGAAAACATCCTGGTGTGTGCTAGGGGTTTGTGGGAAAGTTAGTTAATCCAGTATTAAAAATTCCCTGTAGGTAATCCAACAGTGGAAAAATGAACCTGTGTATTACTGAAAATAGACAATACAGTCATCAGGAAGAACAGCCCCTAGTTGACCATTTATCAACTCAAATGTTTTGCTGTTGTTTAATTGTTTCGGTCATGTTTGATTCTTCCACATCCCATCCGGGTTTTTTTTTTTTTGGCAAAGATACTGGAGTGTTTTGCCATTTCCTTCTCCAGCTCATTTTACAAATGAGGAACTGAGGCAAACAGGGTTAAGTGACTTGCGTAGGCCACACAGCTAGTAAGTACCTAAGTCTGAATTTGAACTCAGGTCCTCCTGACTCTGGGCCCCACATTCTATCCACCTGTCATTCTCTATACCTAGTGTCACTAGCTACCCTCGACAAATATTTATGAAGTACTTATATACACACACAGCACTGTGTTAATAATGGATCAATGGCTGGAGAAGAGCTTGTCTCAAAACTGTTATTGAGCATAAATATGAAGCATTCAATTCTTCAATGAAGCAAGCCTTTTATAAAGGTCATGTATACATTGAAAAGATAACAACTTTAAAAGACTTAAGAACTTTCATTAACCTAGTAACCAACCATGATTCCAGGGGACTGATGAGGGTGTATGCTACCTTGCTTCTGACAGTGAGGTGATAGACTCACAATGCAGAATGTGACATGTATTTTAGGGACATGACCAATATAGGAATTTCTCACAAGGATTTTGTTTTTATTTTTCGGTGAGAAGAGGAGTAGAAAGAAAAAACAATAAATACTTATTTAAATTAATTTAAATTTTTTTTAAAAAAGGTCATTATGAAAGTCTGTAGCGATGACTTTGTAATTTTCTATTCTCTATTTAATATATTCAACCTTGAGTCCTTGTATGGGATCTAGGAACCCCTCCATGGAAAGCTAGACAAACTCTATTCTGAGATTTTCCCAGAATAAACTCTGGGTTGGGGGCCTGATTTTCCCCAGGGACATACTCTATATGGTTGTATAGACTAACATTATTGCATTAGAGTTAAGGATCCCTGACTACTAGAAAGAATTAGGTATTGAGAGAGTTACTCTGTCTCCGCTGCCCCGCACTATCCACATAATTCACATTACCAGTGAAGATCTAAGACCAGGTTTACTCTTTGTCATCATGAGCCTTTTTCTTGTTGCTTCTTGGTCCAGGAACTTGGCATCCTTTTTGTGAGCAGTAGGCTTGGCCTTGGAACCTCTCTGCTTGTCCAGAAGCTTTTCCATCGCTTTGCCACTGAGATTTCACTATAAAATTGAAGCAAGAGTTTTTAGATTTTCGCTTGATAAAAAATATTTAAAAAAAAAAACTAACACAGCAACCCATAAGCAATCAATGCAATTCCCCAACCTCAGTGATGAGGTCCACATTCCATAGGTTCCTAACATTTTCTTCACTTATTATACCACACTGGGGTTTCAACTCTTATTGGAAGGGAAAAAAACTCTGGCTTGCTAGCAAGAAATGGAATTAGGGTTCCAGGGAATCCCACTTTGATCTCATAGAGACATATAGGCACATAGCCTTGTGGTATCACTATTGGGGTTTAGACATCTTCTGAAGAGAAACACATGGGTTGCTAGACAGGTAACTCCCTTCCTATTGTATCTACTCCAGCCAAGTGACTTATAGCAATAGTGGAAGGCAAAGTACAGGTCACTCATTCCTCCAAATCATGGCTTTGAATTTCTTGTCATTCTTCCAACTTTGGGATCCATGTTCATAGTCCTCTTCTCTCTTCAGTATGTTATTTTTGCCCAGCAACTCCCCTTCTTTTGGTGGGCCAGGTTCCTGGAATCTCAAAACTAAATGAATGAATGACTCAAAAAAATTTATTAATGTTGGAGAAAATATTGGAAAATTGGAACACTAATGCATTGTTGGTGGAGTTGTGAACTGATCTAACCATTCTGGAGAGCAATTTGGAACTAAGACCAAAGGGCTATGAAACTGTGCATACCCTTTGATCCAGCAATACCACTACTATGTCTATATCCCAAAGAGATCACAAAAAAGGGAAAAGGACCCACATATACAAAAGTATTTATAGCTGCTTTTTTGTGGTGGCCAAGAATTGGAAATTTAGGGGATGCCCATCAATTGGGGAATGACTGAACAAGTTGTGGAACAAGTAATGGAATACTATTGTTCGATAAGAAATGACGAGTAGTCAGACTTCAGAAAAACCTGGAAAGACTTATATGAACTGATGCTGAGTGAGGGGTGCAGAACCAGGAGAACCTTGTACTTGTTACTTGTTACTGTGGTAACAGCAACATTGTGTGATGCCCAACTTTGTTATACTTAGCTCTTCTCAGCAATGCAAGGATCTAAGACAATTCCAAAAGACTCAAGATGGAAAATGCTATCCACATCCAGAGAAAGAACTATGGAGTCTGAATAAAGATCATAGCATACTATTTTTCTCTCTCTTTCTTTTTTCTTTCTCATGGTTTTTTCCTTCTGTTCTGATTCTTCTTTCACAACATGACTAACGTGGAAATATGTTTAATATGATTGTACATGTATAGCTGATGTCAGAGTGCATGTCCTCTTAGGGAGGAGGGATGGGAGGGGGGGAAAAATTTATAACTCAAAATCTTGTAAAAGCGAATGCTGAAAACTAAAAATAAATTAATCTTAAAAAAACATTTAGTAAGCTCTTACCTATATGCCAGGAATTGTACCAAACAAGGGAATATATATTTTGTCCAGTCATTTCAGTTGTGTCTGACTTCATGAGCGCACTTGGGGTTTTCTTGGCAGAGATACTGGAGTGGTCTGCCATTTTCTTCTCCAGCTCATTTTACAGATGAGGAAACTGAGGCAAACAAGGTTAAATGACTTGCCCAGGGTCACCCAGCTATTAAGTGTCTGAGGCCAGATTTAAATCCAGGGAAGATGAATCTTTGTGATTCCAGGTTCAGCTCTCTATCCACTGTGCCACCCAGCCACCCCTGGGAATACATATACAAAAAGTGAAACAGTCTCTGCAGTCTAGAAGCTGACATTTTAATAAGGACACAATACATATTGAGGAGTTGTGTCCAAACAAAGGAATTTTGGTCTGCAGAATCCCAGGGACAGTGAGTTGATCCATAGGACAGTGAGCTAATGTGCCCTTTCTAAAAGCAAGCATAGCACTGATTTAATTATAATGCTGATAGAATGGGCCAAGTTGATGGCTAGATAAAGCATTGTCTGTTCTGGCCTGGGACCAGCTAGATACAGTAAGCTAGGTGACTTTATATTTGCTTTGTTACCACTCAAGACTTCTCAGCCCCACAGCAGGAAATCCAAAGTTGAATAAATTAGCCTACTCAGGGACCTGTGGAATAGATTCTAGAGACCTGGTCCATAGGGTGCTGGTCCAGGTGATGAGAAGCAATGACAAAAAGGCCTAAGGCAAGATGGTCAGAGTGGGTGACTGGATGGCATGTGAAGCACAGTGTGGTCTGGGCTGAGGACAGTTGTATATATTGAGATAGGCAAGTTCGCACTCTTTCAATCACAGAGAAACATGGCTCAAGCCCCAGGGTAGAGCTTCCAAACTTGAACATATCATTCCCTGGAATCTTTAACTGGAATCAACAGATCTTCCCTAGATTATCATGTGGCATCCAGGGGGCTCCCCGCTCTCAACTCATAAAATAGGTCTACTTGTGGGTAGCTACCCCAGGTTCAAATTACTCTTGAGTCATGACTCTAAAATTCTAGCTCATAAGCCCTGCATTATGCATATGATCACCTTTTGATGATCAGCCATAGGATATAGCTGTTGTTCAGTTGTTCCCACTCTTCATGACCCCATTTGGGGTTTTTGTGGCCGAGATAATAGAGTGGTTTGTCATTTCTTTCACCATCTCATTTTATATATGAAGAACTAAGGAAAACACAGGGTTAAGTGACTTGCTCAGGATCACATAGCCGGTAAGCTTCTGAGGCCAGATTTGAACTCCTGAAGATGAGTCTTCCTGACTTCTGGCCCAGCATTCTAACCGTTGCACCACGTAGCTGCCCTATAGGACTCAACCAGCTCAAGGCAAAGGCATTTACTGATATAATATAGGAATAATAGGTATAATAAGTAAGGAAGTAGAGGATTCTGGGAAGATGGCAGAGTAGGTCTGAAAATTTTAAGCTCTCAAGATTTTCCCCCACAAAGGAGATAAAATAGCACCATAGAGTGAACAAAGTGTGGGTAAAAACAGATAAGAATAGGGGCCCAACAGGGTCCTCCTGGGAGAATTTGAGAAAATCAGTAGAAAAATCCCAGGATGAGGTTTGGTCCCTGTGAAGCGTAAACACCTCCAGGCTAGGGGCCATTTTAACAAGTGGCAAGCCCAGGGGGTAGCTGGGTTGGGAGGCTGCCTCAGCCTCAGTCACCAGAACTTTTACCCTCAGGACAATGTGGGGAGTTGGTTGTCTGAGCCAGAAAGATCAAGGGAACCTCTGCTGACAAGGAAAACCAGATCCAGCTGTGCTGTGGAGAGCGGTAGGAACGAGAAGGAACCATCGCTCACCAGGTAAGTGCGGAAGCAGTAGGGCAGAAAGCTCCTGACTGTGGGCACTTACGGGAGGTTGGAGGTTTGGCTTTGGTTGGGGGCTAGAGGGGAGAACTTAGATCTGGGGCAAGAGGTGCCATCCCCCATGCCCCAGGACTAGAGGTGGTTGCACAAATTAAGCTATTACCACAAAAAAATGCACAAATGAGAAAAAAATCCAACCATAGAAAGTTATTATGGGAATAGAGAAGCCCAGGATTCATCTTCAGAGGAGGATATTGAAGCAAAGAAACCACCTTCTACCTGAAAGAGTAATGTCAAATGGTAACCTGCCCAAAAAAGAATTCATAGAAGATCTTAAAAAAGGCTTTAGAAATCAAATGAGAGAGATTGAGGGAAAACCAAAATAAAATAAGAACAATCCAAGAAAAACAAGATTATTAAAAGAAAGTCAACCAATTAGAAAAGGAGATCCAGTATCTTGAGGAAGAAAATGACACCTTGGAAATTAAAATTGGGCAAGGCAAAGCCAGTGAAGTTATAAGAGATCAAGAAATAATTAAATAAAATATGAAGAATGAAAAAATAGAAGAGAAAAGGAAACATAAGAAAAACAATTGATCTGGAGAACAGATCGAGGAGAGAAAATGTAAGAATAATTGGACTACCTGAAAGTTTTGATAAAAAAAGAATCTTGACACAATAATACAAGAAATAATTTTTAAAAATTGTCCTGAAGCATTAGAATAAGGGGGGCAAAGTAGAAATAGAAAAAAATCCATTGATCACCACTTGAAAGAGATCCTGGAGGAAAACTCATAGAAATATTGTACTCAAATTCTGAAATCCCAAGTTCAAGGATAAAATATTAAAAGCAGCAAGAAAAAATCAACTTAAATATGATGGTGCCACAGTTGGAATCACACAAGACCTAGCAGTGGAGACACTAAAAGATCGCAGGTCTTGGAACACTATATATCGAAGAACAAAAGAACTGGGGCTCCAGCAGAAAATATCACCCAGCAAAGTTAAGCATAATCCTGAATGAAAAAAGTGGACATTTGATCAACTCTCAGACTTTCAAGACTCTGTTAAAAAAAACCAAAACCCGAACTTAATAGAAGAGTTGACATACAAGAGTCAAGAGAAACATAAGGTACATACCAAAGACTGATTGCATATATATATGTGTATGTATATATCTATATTTATATAGTAATATATCCACACTTAATCGTAGCCTTTGGGGCAGGCCTGGGTGGGGGAGGAAAGGGATAGGGGAAAGAGCAAAGTAAAAAGTGCACAACAGAGAACAAAAGAAAACTTACGAGAAAGCAAAGGATAGCTCTCAACACAATGTGTAGTATTTATCACACAGGTTTTCTTGAAATGAAAATTTATCGTTATATATTCTGAATCCTCTTATGTTCTGCTATGCATGTAACAGGCTTTTTTTCTTTTCTTACTTTGTATTTAAGTTCCAATATATAAGTTTATGATTAGTTTTCTTTTCTCGATTCTGTATTTGTATTTTGGTGTTTGAGTGAAAAAAAAATGAGTAAGGTAGTAGCAAAATATTTCACTGGTATCCTTGGGACATCCTCTCTGACAAATATTCATAGTGTCAGTAGGAAAGCTGAACACCCATAGAGTTCTAAAGTATAAAGCTGGGTGAACAGATAGTAAACATATAAACAAGGCAACTAACTCTATAGCTGCTACTGGTCCCTTGTCCCCAATGCCTTCTCATTATTGTCTCCCTCTGCTCATTGTGGGGCATGACACTCTGCTGGTCCTCCTTGACTTGACCCTTTGTGGGGCATGTGGTTGGAATATTTGGTTGTGTCTTTGATCATCTCTAGCTTTGATCTCAACTGAAATCCTAGCTTATTTTAAAGAGCCCTTAATGTGCCTCTAGGGTTCTAAGGAACCTTTAATCTGCCTCTAGCAGGGGTGGGGAACCTTTGGCCTCCAGGCCACATGTGGTCCTGTAGATTCTGTAAAACTTGAACTTAATCAAAAGGCTGAGCTGAAGGACTAGAAGGCCATATGTGGCCTCAAGGTTGAGGGGTCCCCACTACTGCTCTAGACACCAATTATCAGGAACTTCTATCCGTGGACCTTGCATCTCCCCTGTCCATGGTTACCAAACTGTTGAGGCCACTTAAGCCCCACCTTTGTCTCTTCAGGACAATGTCTAGGAATACCTAGATGCTCCTGGTTGCTGCCATCTCTTAGGCTACAAGTCTGCCATCTCTAAGGCAAAGGATCATGTGGTTCTCCTCTCTACACCTGCATTGTGGTTGAGAATATACAGCTCCCATGTGTTTTGCCTCCAAAGAAGCCACCAGTGACACTTGGTAAGTTGAATCTCAACTCTGTTGAAAGGGCAGCAGTGATCCCTCCCAAGGGTCATTAGCTTCCTTGTAAAGATCAGCCCGATGGGGAGCTAGTGGCTAATTGGAGAGAGCTCCGGAGTCAAGAGGAATTGAGTTCAAATCCTGGCCTCAGACACTTACCAGCTATGTGACCTTGGGCAAATCACTTAATAACATTGCCTCGCCAAAAAATAAATAAATAAATAAAGATCAGCATAAAGAAGTAATTCCTACCATAATGCATATACCACAAGAGTGTCAGCTAGCCCATTCACCTTGAGGGAAGCCCTAGCCCTGGAGACTTATTCAGACTTTACTAAGGAGCATGTCCTTACCGTCCACAGGAAGATGCAGTCAAATCCCTAAGCAAAGGTTCAATGCTTTGTAAGCCCAAGCTGATCAACCCCCTACTCATAATTTTCCAATGACAGTCATGGGAAGATTGAAACTGTCCTACCCATCAGACAGAGAGAACAGACATGAATCAGCTACCAAACAGACACCTGAACACGTCCTCAGCCTTGGATGTTTTCCCTTCAGATGACAACATCAGTAAATAAATGGGCCAAGCATCATGTCTTTGGATCACATATTTGCCCTGCGTTTTCACTAGTTTTTATGCCATTCACTAACAGTGATTTCTTTTTGACCCCTCATTCCCAGGCTTAGCTGATGTCAGCCTCTCTCTCTCTCTCTCTCTCTCTCTCTCTCTCTCTCTCTCTCTCTCTCACACACACACACACACACAGTGGCTTCCCTTTCAAATGTGAAGTTACCCAGGTTCCCACTGCTGTTTTCTTGCCAGTAAGTTCAATCACAGCTCACTGGTGGGAAGCACACCTAGCAATCCAGTAAATGGAAAATTCTTTGTTTTCTCTAGCAAGGAAATTTTAAAATTTGTGTCAATAACAGTTAAGCAAAAGATGACAAAGCAAAGCCAAAGGGAAGTGAACAAATTAGGGGTCTGGAAACTGGCCCTGGAACTTTTAGTTTTATTGTGCCGTCAGCGATTTAAGTTGAGCCAAAATAAATAGCAGCCAAAAGATTGTCATATAGTAGCCATATATTTTGATTGCAAGAGATTCCTTACTACCAACAAATCCTTATGGAATAATCATAATAATCATAATAACCACTGGCATTTACACAGCATTTTCAAGTTTGCAAAGCCCTTTATAAATATCTCATTTTATCTTCACAATAGCTCTGGGAGGTAGGTGCTATGATGACCCTCAGTACATGAGGAAACTAAGGCGGACAGAGGTTAAGTGACTTCACCAAGGTCACACAGCTAATAAGTATCAGAGGCTAGATTTGAACTCAATTCTTCTTGGTTCCAGGTCTAGCTCAATCCACTGGGGAGTCTCATTTAGCTTCTAGAGGCCACCTCACGGTCTGAGTGGACCAAATGGGAGTGAAGAGGCCCATTTCTGAAGAGGCGACGTGGTGACCCAGCACTGAGTGGACATGGCACTTTAATTTGATGTGGTAAACCCTGAGGGGTTCCTTGGTCTTCTCCCTCTCCATGACAGAGGCTGGGGTGCAGGTTGTTTTATCAGTTTAAAAAAAAGGGGGCCATTTTCTGACTGTTTCGTGGCTCAGATTTTTCCATGTTGTTGTAAACTCTGTGTGGGGTTGCGGGGAGGGGAGAAATGGACATTCTTTTCTGTTGTTGTGTTGTTCTAATAGTGCTAATTAGAACCAAAGTCAACCTGTTGTTCTTTCCCTTGGTATCCTGGGTTGATTTGTGCTGAATTTGGAGTCTGTTTTTCTTCTATTTAATTAAAGGCCAAGGCTGACGTAAGTCATAGCTTATGTGAGGGTTCTGTTCACCCTGATAAGGGCTTAGCCGTAGACTGGCAGTTCAGAACTTGGAGATTTTAAAGTGGCAAATGAAACTCTATCGGTGATAATCCTGGTGCAAAGACTACCCAGAAGCAGGGGCCCAGACAGGAGGCTTTGTTACCTTGTCCCTGTGCCCTCATCGAAAAGAAAAAAAAAATCAGGCTAACTGCAGACCCCAAGGAGTTTTAATGTCTCTACTGTCTTTGTTCTAGAACCAAAGGTGTCCTGGATGTCTCTCCCCACCCCTGGAGGCCTCTGTAAGAGGCTAGTTTGTGACTAGTTTGAAAAAATCAGTGGGTAGGGACTGATTTCTTCTCTGTGTGTTTGTTTTTTCATTTAGGATGGGAAATCTAGATCAGGAATGCCAAATTCACTGCCCCGACTTGATCCAGGTTGGAATGTAGTTGGGAAAAGTTTAACAAAATAAATAAAAACACAATATAGATTGTGTTAATCTGTGATTTTCTAAGTCAGCATGTAGCCTGCAGGGACCTGTTTCTATTTGGGTTTGATCCTACTGGTCTAGATCATTTAAGGTCGACCTCCCACCTTGCCCTTAGTCATAGGCACTGTCTTCCTCCTTGCTAAATCTAGAAAAGAAATAATCCATGCCTCAGGATTTATGGCTCAACACTTGCAATTGGTCACCTTTCTTAGTCACATGATTGTCATCTGTTACCAGTAATTAATTACTCAACCAATAAACATTAAACAATACATACTAAGCTTCTCTGTATGCTAGATACTATGTTAAGTTCTTAGGGACACAAAAGAGGGAAAGGATAGTCCCCGCACTCAAGGATCTCAGAACAAATGTATGCAAGCAAGCCATATACAGAATAAATTGTTGTTGTTGTCTCTCCTTCTCAAAGAAGACTATGCCATCAGGAAGGTGATGCCATAACTTGTAAGTGAATTGGATTTAAGTGAGGCAGAGCTGTGCAAAGTCACCAGCATCATTTTCTCCTCTGGAGTCATCTAGGTCCAGTGGCAGATGCAGATCTGGATGACTGGAGGTGGCCCCGGATGCGGGTATGGCCCTACTATAACACGCCAGGCCCTAGGACTCCACTGACTTTCTTTGGCATGTCTTTCTACTACTGTTAATGAATAAATAGGAAATAACAGAAAGAAGGCATTAGATTTAAGATGAAGGTGAAATCCACAGGCCTTGGCAACAGATTGGATGTGGGAGGTGAGAAATAGTGAGGAGTCGAGGATGACACCTAGGTGGTGAGCATGGCGATGTCCTCTATAGTAATAGGGAAATTTGGAGGCCGGTAGGGTTTATGGGCAAAGACAATGAGTTCCATTTTGGGCATATTGATTTAAAGATGTCTACTGGACATCCAGTTTGAAATGTCTGAAAGGAAATTGGAGATATGAGATCAGGGGTCAGCAGAGAGACTAGGGCAGGGTAGGTCGATTTGAGAATTGTCAGTATAGAGATAACAGCCGACACTCATAAAGCACTTTAAGATTTGTACAACACTTTACAAATATTATCTCATTTCATACTCACAACAACCCTGGGAGGTAAATGCTAGTATTATTTCCATTTTGTAGAAGCATTTTTTTTTTTTGGCAAGACCATTGGGGTTAAGTGACTTGCCCAGGGTCACTCAGCTAGTAAGTATCAGATATCTGAGGCTGGATTTGAACTCAGGTCCTCCTGACTCCAAGGCTGGTGCTCTATCCACTGTACCATCTAGCTGCCCAATCTCCATTTTACAGATGAGGAAACTGAGGCAGCCATTGGTTAAGTAGCTTGTCCAGGGTCACACAACTACTGCATGTCAGAGGCAAGATTTGGATTCAGATCTTCCTTACTGTTGGTTGAGTACTTTATCCACTGTGGCACCTAGCAGGCACTGTGGCACCTAGTAGGCACTGTGTTAAGCAGCAGTGATACCAAAAAAAAGGCAAGAGACCATCCATGTTCTTAAGGAACTCATGGTCCAAAGAGGGAGAACTCTCTCATGAGGCTTTATCACCGTCTAGTACTTAGGATAATGATCCCAAAGTGAACCCCAGAGATAGGTACCAGCATGCTGCCCTATACTGTGCACAGGCAAAATGTATTATAGACAGCTAGGTGGTCCCATGGAGAGAATATCAGACCTGGAGTTAGGAAGATTGCCCTGAATTAAGGATCATTCTGGGGCTCACAATCACCAATGTAACTTCAGGTAAAAATGGCAATGTGAAAATTCCCAGAGGAGCCCAGCTCTCCCATAAAAGCCTCAACAAAGTTCTGAAAGCTCACCAAAAGAAACAAGAATAAAGAAAACCGAAGAGGATGCAAGAAAACATATAATCAGCAAAAGACCTTTGAAGAAAGGATTCAAGCTGAAAGGGAGATTAAATAATTTCCTGCGTAAGAACTGGTGGGGGTCAAAGGATATAAGAGGTAGCACTTAAAGAAAGAAATTCAAGCTTTCAAAGACTACATAAAACAACCCCAAAACTCCTCCAAGTCAGTAAAATTAAAATCCTACCTCAAAATCTTAAGACTAGCAAAGAGGATGAAAAGTGGAAATGATAATTCTTGGAGAGACTTGTAGGAGGAAGGCACCCTGTTGGTGGGACTCTGAATTGGTCCGATCATTCTGGAAAGCAATTTGGAACTCTATGTACAAAGTCACTAAACTGTGACCCAGAAATACCTCTAGTAGGTCCAAAGAGATTAGACAGAGGGGAAAGGCTCATGTGCTCAAAAAGATTGGTGGCAGCACCTTTTGCTGTATTGAAAAATCGGTAAGCATTTAATAAATGCTTATTGATTGATTCATTTGTTGAAAAGAAGTGAATATTATTTGGAGAACAGCCGAAGAAATTATGGTATGTGAATGTAATGGAAAAATGTACTGCTTTATAAGAAATGACAAAAATGATAGATTTGGGGAAACCTGAGACTACTTGCCTGAACTGATGTGGAGTATATTGAGCAGAATCAGGAGAAAAATTTATAAAATTACTGCAACATTTCAAAAGGAAAATAACTTTGAAATATTTAAGAACCTTGACCAATGCAGTAAGCGAGCATGACTCCAAAAGAATCATACTTTCCACCTCTTGGTAGAAAGGTGAAGGATTGTAGCCGTAGGATGATGTGTATTTTCAGACCCGGCCAGTACAGCTCAAATCTCTTAGGCTTAACTGTACTTAGTCTCTACAAGAGAGGGCTTTTATTTGTGTATGACAGGAGAGTGGGCGGATAGTTATAGTGATCCAAAAAGAGGAAGAAAAGAACATTCAGTGAATCATTTTAAAAACATGCAGGAGAGAGCAGAAGGAAATCCAGCAAGGGACACAGAGAGGCAAGGGAGTGTTAGTATCCCCATAAATTTAATATACACTTTTTAAAAAAAGTTCTCTCTCTCTTTCTCTAACCCCACATATATACACATACACATATATGTATATGTGCCTATACATATATGTGTATATGTCCTTTATCTGTGAAAAAGATCATTTTTATTTATGAATGTCAAGTTCATAATAAAAAACCTTTTAGAAAAGAAAGTCAACTTATATTCTAAAAAAGACTTGCAAAATTATTTCTTCCCCTCTACTACACATGCCCATATCATCCAACATGGAAGCGTCTTGCTTCTGGAGGAAGAGGTCCTGATTCTCCTACTACATGGGTAGCAACAGCATTTTTTGCCCATTGGCCACATGGCTGGAACTGGTCTTTAAAACTATCAGACTGAGACAATAACATTCTCTTTCCTGCTCATCCAGAAAGGATGAAAGTCATGTTCATCCGAAGTATTAGTACCATGAAATGACTGAGTAGGGGGAAGGTTCTCTCTTTCCTTTTAGCTTCCATGGTCCCAAGAAATGGATTTGAGATTTCATTTTGATCTCTTTCATGCTAGGCTCAGGTGGGGGAATTCTCAGACCTGGAACTGACCCATGGTGATCTTGGAGGAAGATTTCCAGGCCAGACATAATGGCAACCCTAGCAGGGAGAAGCCAGGATACCTGGGACTTGAGCCCAAGAGAGGCTCTGAACTCAGAACTTGGTATGACTATGCTATATAGGAACTGAGCTAAGCTATGAATGTTATCTCCCTCTCCTCGCCTGAGAATGAGGTTATGCAGGGGTAGAGGAGGGAATAGTTTTCTCTTGCTATACCTTTGGAATAAACAATAGTTAGTAAAAGCTAACCTGACTGTTAAGTGGCTAAATGGAATTAAGGTGCAAAAGACTCCCTAAGATTGATGGGGGCTGGAGTCAATGGAACCTCTAAACCCCCTTCAGGGTAATAGAATACCCTGGGTAAAGGAGTGGTCAAAATCAGACTAATGATTCTCATTATCTCCAAGTGAGTGGGCTACCTTAGGGAGTTGGGGGATTCTTGCTTTCTACAGGTGTTGAATAAAAGGATGATTGACATCTTGGCTGAAGATGTATGAGCGGGTTGGAACATACTTCACTTAGTAGCAGGCCAGCCTGTATGACAGGGAAAGATGAGAAGGAGGTGTCTCCCCAATGGCGATCACACATGCAGTTATAAAAAGCAGCAAATGGATCTAGTCATCCTCAGGAGTTTGGTTCAAGACTTGGACTTCTACAGCCCAGAGAGTCATGCCTCAGTGGGACCTCCCACAGGAAGGTAGTCTATAGCAGTCTGTAGGTCACTGGCCAGGAAAAGTCCCTCCTGACACTGTATGACCATGGGTAAATCATTTAACCTCTCTTGATGCTCAGGTTTTCGTCTGTGATAAATGATACATTGGATAGAACAATGAGCCTGGAGTCAGAAAGACCTAAATTCAAATCCAGTCTCAGACACTTACTAGCTGTATGACCTTGAGTAAGTCACTTAACCTGTCTGCCTCAGTTTCTTCAACTGTAAAATAGAGATAATAATACCACCTAACTCCCAGGGTTGGTGTGAGGATTCAACGAGATAATATTTGTAAAGAACTTTTCACAGTGCCTGGCACATAGTAGGGGCTTAACAAATGCTTGTTTTTTTCTTCTTCTCTCCCCCCTTCCCCCGTCCCATGGTAGAATGGAAATATTAATTATTATACTACCTACCTCTCAGGGATAAGTTGTGAAAATCTATAAATTGCTATTAAATGACAGTCATTTTGGTCTTCATTTCTTACCCACTGAACCCTAAATAATCAAAGGTTAAAGTGAAGAGGGGGTGTCTCATTTACAGAAATAATGGTGGGTCATGTGATTAAAACTCAATTTTTTTTTTTTAGTGACTGCTCTTATTTTCTAATGAACTAAATTTGGGTTTTAGAAAAAAAATGTGGTGGCACATTGCCATTTCAAAAGTCCATAGTGGCCCTTCAGGGACAAGGTTTATTTCCTTCAAATAAATGTCTAACAAACACTAACCAACTCTATAGCTTAGGGCCACTCATATAATCTCTCTGGGATTCAGTTGCTTAATGTGTTAACTGAAAGGAGTGTTGGAACCATACTATCAGAGTGGAAAGACAAATCCTCCCTTTCTATTAGCCGCAGGCAAAACTATAAAATTGGAAAACAATATGGTCTCTATTTTATTACTGCTATGAATTAGGTTTGCTTAACTATTTGGGGGGAAATATACTTTGAAATGATGCTTATTTGGGTGTTTGTTGGAAAGTACTCTCTCAAAAGAAGAAGGCTTTTAAAAATGAAACTATGCATATCATTTTATATATATATATGTGTATATGTAATATATACACACATATATATAGGTTGTTTTATTACTCAGTTCAGCATGCTAGTACATTATGACAAATATAGCATAATTAATATCAGCATATTAAGACAAAAAGCTATCTTAAAATATCTCCCTACTTTGTATGTATCTCGTGTGTGTGTTTGGAGATACACATATAGAGACACACATATACACATGTACATACAAGTATACACATATATATATAAGTATTTGTGCATGTATACATATGCATGT
Organism: Phalanger gymnotis; assembly: GCA_028646595.1. Lineage (NCBI taxonomy): Eukaryota > Metazoa > Chordata > Mammalia > Diprotodontia > Phalangeridae > Phalanger > Phalanger gymnotis. Next base: position 294,898,203 of record CM053623.1, on the reverse strand, counting down.
ATACTGTGTGTTTATAGTCATTTGTATGTTATCTATACCAATTAGAATGGGAGCTCTTTAAGGGAAGAGATTGCTTTTACCTTTATGACCCCTGTGCTTAACAGAGCGGCTTGCACATAGAAAGCATTTAATAAATGCCTGTTCATTGACTGTTATCTGTGTTGCCCTTTTGACTTCTACACATTTTCTTTAAATGCTTCATTGACTCTTTTCTTTCTTCCTTTATTTGGGGGTGTGTGTGGCAACTTTATCATTAATTCCCCTCTCCCTATATTTTTATAAGGTTATTGATAGCTTGCTTTTCTTATTTTGAGCTAGAATCTACCTGTTTATATCCTTTGACAGTTTATCTGTTGGAGAATGGCTCTTGATCTTATATATTTGAATCAGTTCTCCACATATGTTATGTATTAAACCTTTATTGTCATTTGTCCTTTGTTCTCAAAGAGGACCATGGCATCTGGAAGGCAATACCATGACTTGCAAATAGATTGGATCTAAGTGAGGGAGGGCTGTGTAAAGTCGCCAGTCTTACTTTCTCCTGCAGAGCCATCTGGGATCAGCGGCAGGATACAGCTCAGAATGACTGGAGATGGCCCAGGATACAGTAGGGGACCTTGGCCTTTTTCTTCAAGCCTTTATTAGAGAAACTTAAAACAAATACCTTCCCCAGTTAACTATTTGCCTTCTAATTTGAGCTGCTCTGATTTTGTTTGTTGTGCAAAAGTAGTTCAATTTTTATATAATAAAAACTCCATTTTATCTCCTGTGATGATTTCTTTTCTTCGTTGGGTTGGGAATTCTTCCTCTATCCACAGTTATTAAAGATATCTCCTAAAAGTAGTTTCTTTCTTGCTCCTCTAAGTTGTTTATGATGTGATGTCCATTTGGAGCTTACTGTAGAGCTTACTGTATAAACCTAATTTCTGGCCTTCTAGTTTTCTCAGCAGTTCTCAAAAGTTGGGATCTTTACATTTATCAGTCGCTATGCTACTATATCTGAGCAGCTCAGTGGCACAGTTGATAGAGCTCTGGGCCTGAAGTCAGTAAGACCCGAGTTCAAATCCAACCTCAGACACTTATTAGCTGTGGGACCCCGGGCAAGTCACTTAACTCTGTTTGCCTCAGTTTTCTCCTCAATAAAATGAGCTGAAGAAGGAAATGACAAACCACTCCAGTGTCTTTGCCAAGAAAATCCCAAATGGGGTCATGAAGAATCAGACATGACTGAACAACCACAAATGCTACTATATCTCTTTGGTTTTGGGTCTCGTATACTTAAACTAAGCCAACTGACCAACTTTCCTATCTTTTAACCAGTACCAAATAATTTTTAATGATTACTGCTTTATCATGGAACATGAGATTTGGCACTGCTAAGCCCTATCCTTTCCCATTCCCCCTACTCTATTTTTTTCATGAAATTCTTAAATTTTTATTCCTTCAGATAATTTTTTTTTTGCTATTTTTTTGTACCTTTGGTACCTGAATACCTAAATTAATCTACCCTTTTTATAATGTTGATATGGCCAAACCATGATCATTAAATAAGGTACCTTCTATTATTTGTCTGTCTGTATTTCTGTAAAAAAAAATTGTTCTTTTTACTAATATAATTTCTATGCATGTTAGCAAATGGAATTCCAAATAGTTTATACATTTTTTATTTAAACATTATTTTGAATGATATTTCTCTTTCTACCTCTTCCTGCTAGAATGTGTTGGTAATCTATAGAAAGGCTCATGATTTGAGGAGCGGGGTATTTTATATCCTGCTACTTTGCTGACATTATTATCTTAAATTAATTTTAATTCAACCTCTATATCCTTTAAGTAGACCATCATACCATTTAAAAAGCGATCATTTTGTTTCCTCTTTGCCTATGCTTATTTCTTCAATTTTGTTTTCATGTTTTGTTGACAAACTTAACATTCTAGATTTATGTCAAATAATAATAGTGGTAATAGACAACTTTGCTTTATCCTTGATTTTATAGGAAAAGCCTCTAGCATTTCTCTATATAAACAATTCTATTTTATTTGAGAAAAGAGTCCACTTATTCCTTTGTGTTTCAAATTTTTTAAAACAGAAATGGATGGGAGCTGTTGTCAAAAGACTTTTTTGAATCTTGACATAATCATGTAATTTTATTATTAAAAATTGATGTGGTTTATTATAAATATACTTTTCCTAATGTTGGACCAATCCTCTATTTATGGGACATATGTAATGGGTTTATGGTGTATAATAATTTTAATATGTTGCCATAGCCTCTTTCCTAATAATTAATTCATCTATACTTTCTTTTCTCTGATTCGTTTAGATATTAACATCATTTTTGTATCATCAGAGTAATTTAGTATGATCTTTTTTTTCTTATTTTTGCAAGTTTGTATAATATTTAAGTTTATTATTCTTTGAATACTTGATAGAATTTTCTTTGAAGATCCATCTGGATGCAGGGATTTTTATTTGGAACTTTATCACTTGTTCAGTGTCTCTGAGATTGGGTTATTTAAGTCTTTAGTTCTTGTTCTGTTAATCCGAGTATTTTTTTTTTTGGTAAAATATTCATTTTTTTTTACTTAAGCTAACAATTCTGTTGGATCATTTTAAGGCCAAATCCCAATAATTTCCTTTAATTCCTTGTAGTTTGTTGTGAAATATACTTTTTCACATTTGACATTGATAATTCATTTTTTATCTTTTTTATCAGACTAACTAAAGATTTATACATGTTATTAGGTTTTATGAACAATCTTCCTTGTTTCATTAGTGTCTGGAACTTAAGAATTTCAGACTTTACTTATCAAATGAATGGTTTTTAAATTTCAATTTTGTTAATCTATCATTTGCTTCTCAGGATTTTTATGCTTAATTATGGTTTAAAATATTTTTGCTTTTTAATTGTTTTTTTGTTACATATCTCTTCTTTCCTTCTTTTTTTGTGGAGGTGGGAAGGCAGAGCAATTGGGGTTAAGTGACTTTCCCAAGGTCACACAGCTAGTAAGTGTGTCAAGTGTCTGAGGCTGTATTTGAACTCAGGTCCTCCTGACTCCAGGGCTGGTGCTCAACTCACTGCACCACCTAGCTGCCCACTCTTTCTTACTTTTGATGATGAATTTGTTTAGGAATAGAAATTTCCCCTAAGGATTTCTTTGGCTGCATTCCAACAGTTTTGATATGTTGTCACATTGTCCTTTTCTTTCTTTTTTTTTGGGGGGGGGTAGAGGCAATAAGGGTTAATTGCCTTGCCCAGGGTCACACAGCTATCATTGTCATTTCCTTTAATGAAATTGTCTATTGTTTCTATGGTTTTTTTTTGAACTATAAAATGTTTAGGATTAAGTTATTTAGTCTCTAAGTTTGAATCTTTTTTCCCCAAAGGCCCTTTATTGACTATAATTTTTATTGTGGGCACCAAAGTATATACTTAATATTCTGCCTGTCCAAATTTGTTTGTGAGGTTTTTATTCCTGAGTAAATAGAAAATATTTTAAAGGTATTATATTGAGCAATATGTACAATCATTTCTATTTCCATTCAGTAATTACTAGAAATCTATCATATCTAAATTTTCTAAAGCTACATTTGGGCCCTTAATTTGGTCCTTTTTTATTTCATTTTATTTATTAGCTATGTAGAGGTCTGAAGGGGGTACATTGAACTCCCCAACAATGATATTGTTGCCATCTATTTCCTCCTGTAATTTGATTAACTTTCATTAATTTTTACTAACTTCCCTTAACTACTACGTAGTTAACTAATAGATGATACTTTGATTCCTATAGCATATAGGAGATCAGGCCTCTATGGCTTTAGAGCCCAACGATCAATAAGAAATTTTTTTTTAATTCCTATGAAGTTTAAGGAATTGTGTTTATTTGTAAGGATCAAAAAAGTCTTCAGTTTGGCAGAAACCAATATCTCACATTATATACCAAAAATAAAGTCAAAATGGGTATACAACTTAGACATAAAGGGTGATATCATGAGCAAATTAGGGGAGCATAGAACATTTTATCTGTCAGATCTATGCATAAAGGAAGAATTTATGACCAACCAGAAGACCAAGATGATCATAGGATGTAAAATGAATAATTTTTTATTACATTATATTAAGAAAAATTTGTACAAACAAAAATAATGCAGCCAAGATTAGAAGGAAAGCAGGAAACTGGGAACTTTTCCTGATAAATTCCTTATTTCTTACTGGAGAAGATGTGGGAAAATTGGAACACTAATGGAAGATTCGTGGACTGATCCAACCATTTTGGAGAGCAATTTGGAAATATGCCCAAAGGGCTATAAATATGTGCATACCCTTTGATCTTGCAATACCACTTCTTGGGCTATATCCCAAAGAGATCATAAAAATGGGAAAAGGACCCATATGTAAAAAAATATTTACAGCAGCTCTTTTTGTGGTAGCAAAGAACTAAAAATTGAGGGGATACCCATCAATTGGGGAATGGCTGAACAAGTCGTGGTATATGAATGTAATGGAATACTATTTTGCTATAAGAAATGATGAGCAGGCAGACTTCCCTCAAAGCCTGGAAAGACTTATATGAACTGTTGCTGAGTGAGGGTAGCAGAACCAGGAGAACATTGTTTGCAATTACAGCCACATTGTGCAATGACTAACTTTGATAGACTTAGCTCTTCTCAGCAAGGCAAGGTTCTAGGACAACTCCAAAAGTCTCATGATGGAAAATGTTATCTACACCCAGAGGAAGAATTTCAGAGTCTGAAAGCAGATCAAAGCATACTGTTTGCTCTATCTCTTTTTTGTTTTGTTTCTTCTTTCTCGTGCTTCATTCCATTGGTTATAATTCTTCTTTGCAACATAATTAATGTGAAAATATGTTTAATGTGAATGTATATGTAGAGCCTATATTAGATTGCAATGCTGTCTCGGGGGCAGGTGGGAGGAAAGGGGAGAAAATTTGGAACTCAAAAATTTGTGGAACTGTGTAAGGGTATTGTTGGGGAATTCTCTTACCCCATACTCCCAGGCCTTTGTCCAGCAAAGGCCTGATCTCGCGGGCAATGCATGAGACGGAAGCCAAGGTGATGAGCAGCTCCGTTTAATTAAGTCAGTGAACAGATTTTTATGGCCTTTATTACGTAGCACTAGGACTGCCTTGGTCTGCCTACTCTCCTTCTATTCTCCACCTATTCTTCTCCTGTTCTCCTCCTATTCTCCTCCCTTTTCTTTCCCACGCTCTCCCCATGATTCACCTGTGCACAGGTGAACCCGGAAAAGAACCCTGCACCACGTTGCCAACAAGGGCAAGACCCTTCCTCCGAACTCCATCTTGTTCTTCCCATACCTCAGAGCCCTGAGGCTACCTCAGCTGGTTCTGGGCGCGGAGGTCCAACGATCTTTTGGGGTCGGCTATAACACGTCCCGTTACAGAACTGAATGTTGTAAACTAAGAACAAACAAACAAACAAACAAATAAAAATTCTTTATTTCTTAAATATACAGAGAACTGACCCAAATCTCAAAGAATATGAGTCATTCCCCAATTGACAAATGGTCATGAATAGGAAGTGGAAGTGATGAATAGATTTAAGGGATTAGAGCTGGTAGATAGAGGGCCTGAAGAACTATGGACAGAGGTTCACAATATTGTACAGGAGGCAGTAACAAGAAACACGCCAAAGAAAAAGAAGAGCAAGAAAGCAAAATGGTTGTCTGATGAGACTTTGCAATTAAGTGAAGAAAGAAGAAAAGGGAAAGGGAAAGGAGAAAGGGAAAGATATACCCAAATGAAAGCAGAATTCCAAAGAATGGCAAGGAGAGATAAGAAGGTTTTCTTAAATGAGCAATGCAAAGGAATAGAAAAAACAAGACAATAAAATGGGAAAGACAAGAGATCTCCTCAAGAAAATTACAGATAGAAAGGGAAAGTTTCCTGCAAAAATGTGCATGATAAAGATGAAAATGGTAGAGATTTAACAACAGTAGAAGATATTAAGAAGAGGTATCAAGAATACACAGAAGAACTATACAAGAAAGATCACAGTATCATTGATAACCATGGTACTGTGGTTACTGATCTAGAGCTAGACATCCTGGAGAATGAAGTTAAGTGGGCTTTAGGGAGCATTGCTAACAGTAAGACTAATGAAGATGACAGAATTCCAACTGAGCTATTCAAAATCCTAAAAGATGATACAGTTAAAGCACTTCGTCCATGTGCCAGCAAATTTGAAAACTCAACAGTGGCCACTGGATTGGAAAAGGTCAGTTTATTTCCCAATCCCAAAGAAGAGCAACGCCAAAGAATGTTCAAATTACTGAACAACAGCACTCATTTCACATACCAGTAAGATTCTAGTCCAACTTTCACAGCCATACATTGCTACTGTAATAGACCATTCTTGTCAAATATGAATGTTTAGCTTGGAGAAGATGGTAAGTCCAGAACTCTGAACCATACATTGACTTTGTCACTTTCACATCCTGTCTCTTCTTAAAATGACATAGTCTATTAAATGCCGATTTTTGCTTCAAGGGTGCATCCATGAAATTTTATTGCATTTAAGTAAATGGAAGACAGTAGTGGTCTTAAGATGTCCTTGAGAGACCTTGAGATGGTCATGAGATGTACAAGTCTTCAGGAGTAAGTGACTACAGCTGTTGCTGTTTCCAACTCCATTCTTCCCAAGGACTCTCTGCCATGTCTGATAGTCTGTTCTTACTTCAGAGTTCAAGTCACTCAGAATTACAAGCTTGTCCTCTTTCAGTAGATTGAGGATGAGGTCTTCATAAGAATTTTTCTTTGACCTTATCAGGGCTCATTTTGGTGGGTGCTTTCCTGCAAATGGCAATTGCATTGTCATGAGCCTATCATTCAATCCTTTTGGGAGGCATACACACTTGTTGACTACACTAGTTTTGATTGCAAAACCCACACCAGATTCACAGCACTCCTCTTCACTGAGGCCCTTCTGGAAAAATATGTATCTACCTTTAACTTCAGTAAGCTTTCATTCAGTAAGCCTTCATTTGCCAACTTTGTCTCACTCAGCGATGCTATTTGGATGTGATACTTGCTGAGTTTTCTTGAGTGACTCTCAGGAAGGGAATATTTCATGTACTTGTGAGTAGAATCATCTTATCAAAAGTTTTTGTGCCCTTTTTGGTGTGTGTTTTCAACCCCAGTAAGCAGGCTTGAATTGGGTGAATCAGACAATTTTTAGGGCACCTTTTCTAGCCCCTTCCTTACACTAGGAGGCAAGCAGTGCAGTCTTTGAAAAAGGCTGTTCAGATACCCAGGGGGCTGCTAAATCTCATTGCTGCTTTAGTCCAGTGAAAAGAGGACCCTATGGCCTGGGCTGCCTATGTGCAGGGTTGTGACTACAGTTCCCACTGTGTCTACACCTGCTGCTTCATCACCTGCCTCTTGCCACAAGACTTTGAGGTGGGTAAAAATGGCAAAATGGTATGGTTGATGTCTTTTGATTCACGCATAAATTATATTTAAGTGAGGCAGAGTTGCATGAAGTTGTCAACTCTCTTCCAGAATCATCATAGTCCAGTGGCAGGACACAATCAAGACAACCTGTGATGGCTTGGGATGCAATGGGTGACCTTGGCACCTTCAACATCTAACCAAGCTTTAAGCACTCCACGGCACCTTCACAGCACCTTCATGGCCATTAGAAAAAATTATTCTCATCTGCCCATTCCACTGGGGGAAATCTTCACATGATTGGGGTAGACAACCCCCTAACTCACTAATGGGCTTTAGACCCCTCAACCTGGTTTAGCTTGTCTGCTGAAATGGTTTACTGACGTGTGGCTGCTGTTCATGCTACAGCTTCTTGGAGCCACAGGTGACAGTTGGATGAATCAAGTGGATGCCAAAAGTGGAAAGCAGCCCTGACAAAGACTTGGCAACCCTCGCCCCAGAGGTATTAGTCTTCCCTGAACACACCCTACACCCCTGTACACAGTAATGGCAATATTGTATGATAGTCAACTGTGAATGACTTAGCTACTCTGATGAATAGAATAATCCAGGACAGTTCTGATTGACTTATGATGATAAATGCTATCCACTTCCAAAGAAAGAACTGATGGAGTTTGAATGCAGATTGAAGCATTATTTTTTTCATTTTCTTTTTTTTTTTTTGCAAAATACATAACATGGAAATGTTTTGCATGATTCCACATGTATAATTAACAGCACATTTCTTTCTTTCACAATGGGTGGGAGGAAGGGAGAGAATTCAGAACTAAATTTTTTTAATGAATGTTAAAAATTAATAAATCATAAAATGTAAAAGGAAAGAAAGAAAAAATAAAGATCAAGTGAGATAATACAAGCTATTTAAACTCTAAAAAGTGTAAATCACTATAAAAAGGAAGGTATTATTAATATTGCAAGGCATTGTTTGTGTCCATAAATATTCTATCCTCATTTGGCTATATTTTAAGATCTAAATTAAAATATTCTTACTTTAATTGTTAGATTGTATAATAAGAAAGTATGATAGCTTTAAATAAATGTTTTCAAGTGATTTTTTTCACTTTATCTTTATGTTCATACAGGATAAGTTTTGCAATTAAAAACATTCACCTTATAAAGAAAAAAAGTCCCCATCATCTTTTACCATATTACCATTTGGGCCTAGGCATTTGGGCCTTTGCTTTCTTCCTATAGTATCTGAGTTAATTCCAATTCTAGTGATTTGTAGAAATGTTGAAAGGGTAATTTGTGATAGTAGGTCTATTCCTGGAAACCAAATGACCTAAAAGCAAATAACCTCAAGAAAAATTGGCTTAGAGTCAATTATGGTTTGATATCCCTTCACCTTCACTGCCTATCCATATTGTTTCATTGTTGGTTGGTTGGTTGTTGTCTTTTGTTCTTGAAGAGGACCAAAATGACATCACTATGCTAGAGTCAAACTGATGCAGACAGATTCAGTGACTTGCCCAAGGTCACACAGCTAAGTATCTGGGGGAGGATTTGAACTCAGGTCTTCCTGACTCCAGGTCCATTACATCACTTAGCTATCTTCTTCCCCTTCCCCCTTCTCCTCCTGCCCATACTATAATTTTCATCAGATATTACAGATAGATATTTAGATTTGGTTACGTAAATCTTCTCTAGAGTTTCAACTCCTATGTCTGACTTTTAAAGGCACCACCCTACTTTTCAAGATTTCTATGATGTTAATTTCCTCCATTCAGACTAAGATCTAAGTGAACTAAAATTTTCTTTTTCCCCAAACACATCCTATACCACTTTTGTTCCTTAGGGAAGAAATGTCTCCCTTTCCTTCTTTGACAGTTGAATGTCTACAAAAACTAAATAGAAAAAGAAACTGGCAAAGATATCAAAGGGAACCAAGTTAATCATAATTCACATTAATATAGTGCTTTGTTTTAGTGTTTGTATGTTTTTTTCTCAAAATCATCATGGGAAGCATGATTAACCCGATTTTACATATGAAAAAAACCTGAGACTCAGAGAGCTTAAGAGAATTATCCAATGCCACACAAGTAACAAATTGGAACCCTCACCCTCATACTCTGCATTCAGTGATCATTCCAAGATGCCATTCAGCTTAAAGTGCAAATTTCAACAGAGGAAATGAACCGTATTGACAAGGGAAATGCTCTTTTCTTCTGCATATCTGGAAAATGCAATGTGACGCAAATGGCATTATTGTAAATTAACAACTCGAACTCTTAAATGTAGAGGCAGTAGATAGATGGTTAGCTTCACCTTCAGAAATACCTGGGTTCAAGTCTTATCTGACACATACTAGCTCTATGATGCTGGGTAAATTACTTGGCTTCTCCATGCCTCAAGCAACTTACATAAATACCAGTAAAATACTGCTCATTCTCCTAAAGTCTCTGGATACAAGGTCTTTTATCACGTTTCTAAACCCATGGGGGTGCTACAGGAATTATGTGGCAGCTAGGGGGCGCAATGGATTGAGTGCTGGGCCTAGAGTCAGGAAAACCTGAGTTCAAATGTGACCTCAGACATGTACTAGCTGTGGGACCCTGGGCAAATCACTTAACACTGTTTACCTCAGTTTCTTCATCTGTAAAATGAGCTGGAGAAGGAAATGGCAAACCAATCCAGTACCTTTGCCAAGAAAACCCCAAATGGAGTCACAAAAACAGTTGGACATGACTGAACAATAACAGCAGGAATTTAGAAAGGAAAATATCTAAGCAAGGGGTAATCTCAAGCTAAGCTTTCTTGGTTTCCCACATGGTCTGGTTTAGCCACTTTCTACACTAGGGCCACTAGCTACAGGGACATGACTATAGAAGAGCTTACTTAGATACCTTGGGGATAGTAGGATTCACTGTATAATAAATATACCAAAGTACTCAGATTATCCTCAGACTAGTTATAGAACCATTGAGTGCCAGGGGCTCTTGCTGCAAGAACAGTTATCCTCAGGTCTCCTTTCAGGCTTACCCAAGTTACACATTCACTCATCCAATCACTGCCTATTACTCATCCACCTTTTTTTTTTTAAGCAATAAGGGTTAAGTGACTTACCCAGGGTCACACAGCTAACATCTGAAGTCAGATTTGAATTCAGGTCCTTCTGACTCCAAGGCCGGTGATATATTCACTGTGCCACCTAGCTTAGTTGCCCCTTACTCATCCACTATTATTCAACCAATGGCTTCTTCTGTTAGTTTCACAAGGGAAGGATTTTCCTGGAGGTCACAATGAGGTTCAGATAGAAGTCTTGGTCTCAGTTCTAATGTTGGTCAGAAAAAAAGAGATGTCCCTCTTGTTGAGGGATAAAGTTCCTGCATCTGGCCCTTGAGTTCTGCCTTCACTAAGAAAAATCCTAGGAAGTGAGTGTGGCTGCTGAAATGCGCAGTCCCAGTCTTGGTCAACAGTCCATGACTAAGAGAATCTTGTGACAGATATGTCCTTCCTGTAAAGCCAAAATTAGCAAATGAATCATCACTCTTTATATGTGTTTCACTCTTGTCTCCTTCAGACAAAAGAAATTTAAGGAAAATGATTCTTCCTTCTCATCGAATCAGAAGAGCGCAGGTGACATTGAGTGAAGCTGCTCCTGTAAGTAAAAACTTTACCTTCTACATGCTCCAGCTGTCCTAAGTGTCTGGTCACTCTGACCACAAAGTCAGAAGGCCTGTCTCTGTTACAATGAATAGAACTGATAAAGGTAGTACAGGGTGTCCCTAAAGTCTGGACACATGGGCAAAAATGTGTATTTTGAAATACTTGGAATATTAACAGACCTTAGCCCCCTTGGCTTCATTTTCTTGGGTATGCTAAAGGAGAAGGTGTACTCAATGAAAATCACAGATGCAACACACTTGATTGAACGCATAAAGAGTGAATGTGCTAAAATTGAAGGCAATGTGGAATTATTGCGTCGAGTTCACGTGAATCTTGCAAAGCACATCAACCTTTGCATCACAAATGATGGAAATCATATTGAAGATGTTATTTTAAAATATTCCAAATAAATAAAATGTTGTCAAAAATTTCATTCATTTCATTTCTTGAAAATATGAATTTTTGCCTATGTGTCCAGACTTTAGGAACATGCTGTATATGTTTCCTGGAGAGTCTCACCATCATTAAAAAATGTCTCTACATTTTACAAATGTGCCTGCCAAGTGATTTCAAGCTCTATGACCTTAAAGTCCTGCAGAAGGCTAAGAGCTGTCCCTTGAGACTCTGCATCAACTAATTCATCTTTTTCTGATGCCCAGCTGATCCACTTCTCCCAATGCGGTTCTCCTGAGAGGGTAACTGGGATGCTATGATAGGTCAGGGTTCTCCCTGATCCCCTTGCCATTTAGGTTGGCTCATTCCTTTTTTTTAAAGCTGAGGAATCTGTCCCCTAAATTTGATTGAGCTGGGGGTGGAGGGATGGCCAAGGCTCAAACTGTGTGGTTGTAAATTTAGGATCCTGGTGGCCTTATTGACATGGCTTCCCATTCATCTAAGGCATAAAAGACCTGTTCATGTAGAGTCAAAGTCATGTAGTCATATACAGTCCTTTCACACTTGGCAGATATCCCCAGGCTGTATGGATATCACTATACCTTGTCCTGCTGATCACATACATCATGTCTATGTGAAAGTGTGGGCAGAGGAGGACAGCTTTGAAATGATTAGAGCTGGACTCTTTATTCATATTGAGCAACCTTTCAGTGCTATGGCTAAGTAAACTTTTCTTTTCTTAACTGTTGAATGACCTACATGTGTCTAATTTTATTCCAACATCAGACCTAAACAATCCCCTAAGCCAGCCCAAATCAGGCTCATCTCACTATAATTGGCATAGTTAAGATAAGATGGCATCATGACTTACATTGTAGTTGAAATAGGGGAAGGATGATGTAAATAAAGAGGATAGAGTGATTGGATGGCCACTTAGAGTAATGTGGCATCCTATGGCAAAGGCCTTTCTGTTAGTAGTCCTCTTTCTATGACTCAACCCAAGGCAACCCTAAGCCTTTGAAGGCTGGCAGAACAGGCTTTGAATGTCAGCCCAAATGGCAAATGTCATATCTGTCATCGAAGGACCATTCTCTCAAAGGTTGGAGACATTCATCGCCAAGTTGGTCACAGGTTCATGAATTCTTGGAGGCCAACTCTTAGGCAGGATAAGTACAATGGAAAGAGGACTGGCCCTGAATTCTTTGGACCTGAAATCTCGTGTCTGTACTTATTACCAAGGCAATCATGGGCAAGTCATTTAACTTTCATGGGCTTCAGTTTCCTCACATTTAAAATGTGGAAATTGAGATGAATGGTCTGAGGTTCCTTCCATTATCCTAAGACCACACATCAAACAGGTTTGGGATATATAAGCAGAAAGAATCACATCAGTGAAACCATGGATTGTCCAAATATTGAAGTATTGGGAACCCTAACACTGGTTCAATATTCAATTCAATTCAATAATTATTCACCAAGTGACTGCTGTTTACACTGTGCCAGGCTCTGGGGGCAGGCACAAAGTTTAGAGAAGACAAAATTTCTGACATGCTGGAGTGTGCAGTCTTGTAGTAGTAGGATAAAGTACAAATTCAAATAATTATTTTACAAAACACAGCCATGGTTGACGCACAGGGGCCTTGGGAGCCTTTCCCTTTCTGTCTCCCACAAAGAAGGCCTTCTCATCTCTGGACCCACAGTTGCGGATCAGGTTCTGGGGAAGCCTGGCTTTCAAAGAGAGGCCTCATGTTGTTTTTCTTGGATCCTTTGGTATTTAAGCCCTCAATCCTGGAAAACCTGAGAGAATCACTTTAAACTGAAATTAGATTCACACCTTAGTATTTCCCCAAATGGAAGGGAGTAGAGAAGCATTCAGTGTACACATAAATCAGGTATAGCAGCTGTTTATTTCCTCCACATAAAAATAATGCTTAACATAAAAGATAATAATAGCACTTAGTATGTGTCAGGCACTGTATTAAATAATTTTAAAATTATTGTATCGTTTGATCTTGACAACAACTTTAAGAGATAGTTGCTATTATTATCCCCATTTTACAGATGAGGAAATGGAGAAAAACAGGGTTAAGTGACTTACCCAGGGTCACACAGCTAATAAGTTTCTGAGGCCAGGTTTGAACTCATGTTTTTCTGGCTCCAGGCCTGGTGCTCTTATCTACTGCACCACTTATGTGCTCCTAGATTCAAAAGAGCACATTGACGAATACTTAAAATAAGCAATAGTAACTTATATTCTTCTGGGAGAATGAGACTTAAAACATCAAAATAGGAAAGATTTTGTAGGACTATTGAATCAACATTTCATCTTCAACTCAACTCTGCACTTTATTCCTTAAGGTCCATGTCTTCTAGCAAGCCAGGCCAAAGGTTGAGCCCTCCTTCCTGATAGTGACAGTCTTCTTCAATGCAGAAACTTCTGTGGCTAGCAAGCTCTAATTATAGTCCCACCCCCTCAAACTCCAAATAAAATATTCATCTCAGGATCATTGTCACTTATGCTCGGGAAAGAAACACAAAGCAGAAAAGCCAGTTAGGATCCCAAGGTCCCTACTCGGGCTCTTCTGGGAGCACATGGACCCAAGGATATACAGGGTTTGGGGGAGGATGCCTGCCTCTTTCTCCTCCCTCATGGAGAATTACAGTGAGGGTGTCTTACATGTCCCAGAGACAGGAAGGAAGAGAGAACCTCAGAGGATGGAGGCATTCCTTTTGAAGTCTACTGAGTGGGCAGCTCTTCCTCTCTGCCTAACCTCAGTTTTAAGTGATTGTCCCAGGTGCTCCAGGATTGAGGGTATAAATAACCAAAGAGTCTTTGAAGACCAGACTTCCCCAGAACCTGGGGCACAACTCTGGGTCCAGAGATGAGAAGGCCCTCTTTGCGGGAGACAGAAAGGGAAAGGCTCCCAAGGCCCTCATGCATCAACCGTGATTATGTTTTGTAAAATGTTCCTCTCTGATGCAGCTTTGACACACAGTGACCTCCCCTTCCAGGGGCTGGAGAACCAAAGGACCACCCAGAGTTTGCTGTATGGTCTCACCACAACAAGCCCTTCAGCACTGAGCCTCGCATGTATCTCTAGAAGTTGCCAGGAGAGCTCATTGAATGTTTCATGGCATGGCTCTTCCAGGCTCAATCCCCATATATGTTCTATGGGTTGTCATCTAATCCAATCTATGCTACAAATCCAATAAGCAACAATGCATGTTAATGATATTAAAGACATGCTGAACAAAGTGTTCTTTGAGATCTATCCTGATAGATGGGAATAGGAAAGGCTTCCTGGAGGAGGATCAGGGCCTTGGAGGCTGGGCAAGGTTTTAAGAAGTGTCAGTGGGGAGCATTCCAGGGATGTGCAATATTGATCTCAAAGACACATTCATGGAAAGTCTAGTATCCTATTTAGAGAGTGAGGAATAATCCAGTTTGGCTAAAAACACAGGCATGGAAACCATGTTAGCATTGCTACTATCAGGGTTCTGCTTCCTCAATTTGTTGAGTCATTCATTGTCTCTTCATGACCCCATTTTGGGGGTTTTCTTTCTATAGATACTGGGGTGGTTTGCCATTTCCTTCTCTAGCTCATTTTACAGATGAAAAAACTGAGCCAGAAAGGGTTAAGTGACTTGCCCAGGGTCATAGCTAGTAAATGACTAAGGCTAGATTTGAACTCATGAAAATGAGTTGATTCCAAGACCAGTGTTCTATCCATTGCACTACCTGGCTGCCCTACTAGGCTAGTTCTTTTTTTCCCATGAAAGGTGACAAAGCTGACCCTGAGATTTAATTAGCCAGGAGCCTAAGGCTCAGGCTATACATCCCTTGAATGGCTTCCTAGTGGTCTCTGGCCTATTGATTTGGTTTCCTGGTCACCTAAGGAAATAATAAAAGGGCCACTCAACCAGTGTAGAGTCAGGGCTCTTCAGACAAGGGGAACGTCTCCAAACTCCAAGAGTCACTATAGCCTGCCCTGCATATGGAGAAGAGGCACATCCACATAAGCTAAGTATCAATGTTGAATATTCTTCCTATGCTATATGGCTAAGTAAACCTAAGGCCACGGTCTCCCACTGTGTCCTGGTATCTCCTATCATCCTGATCTTTATTGGGCCACTGGACCTAGATGGCTCCAGAAGGGAAAGTGAGGCTGGTGACTCATTGCGATTCATTCACAACTGAAGAGCTCACCTTCCTGATGTCATTGATTGTCCTCAAGAAGGAAGGACAAACAGCAATAACAACAGAAAACAAACGATCTATGGGTTGAATTTCATTCAAATACCAAACCTAACAACCAAACTGAGAACTGCTTAGGATCAGGTCTGACCCCTACAACACCCCTTATGTCTTGAATCCTCTAAGATAGCCCAATTTTAAGACTTTCAACAAGACTTCATAAAATAAATACTTTGTCAGACCACATGTACCAGTTTTTGATTTGGGAAATATGGTCACTATAAGTAATAGATTACATAAAGGAAATAGTGTGAGAAATGTTGGGAGGAAAAGAAAGACCTGTCCTTTTATTTGCCTTCTTCTTATCCTCCTTTTTATCCTGATCTCACCTAACAACCTTTCCATTCCTTCTCTCTTTAACCCTTTGGCTATTATTCCCCTGACCCTTCCACCTGGGCAACTTTATGATGGGAAATAAGGGAAGAATAATGTCCAACATGTGAGATTTTGCTTTTAAAACCTATGATGCACATTGAGGGTTGCTTGTACTGTTCCTAAAATATTAGTTTCCCATGGTGATATTAGGTATTTATAGAGCAAACTTGAACATGTAATTTTCAATGAAAGTCTTGCAAGCTCTTTATTTTTAGAAGCTAAAATATCATTGAGTAGAAATCAACCAAAACATTGCTGAATATTTTATGCTTCATAACTTAATTTGTGTCAGCCTGGAATTGATGAACTTGAGGAAACATAGAAAATTATATCGGGCTATGGCTGTGAATGTGGTGATAAGAAGACATCAGATTTGGTGTACTCTAATCTTGCTGTATATACAAGTCAACACATGCATATTTTTAATCAGCAGACTGTTTAATATGCTTTACACATTTATTAAAAAACATGGAAAGTATTGCAGGCTATTTTTTTGCCTTAACAGTCACCACTCAGTCAACATTATTGCTCATCTACTGGATGGATTTGTCTAGGAGCAATGAAGTTACACAGGATGTAGAAGAAACATGATCCCTGTCCTGGTTTAGTCACATTTTGAAGAGGGAATAGAATGGAGGAAATTAAATAAGCTCAACTCCAGGCTTATCTCACTTTATGCAGTAGAAGAGAAAATTGCCTATAAATTGAATTTTCATGAAAGAAATAAATTTTTATTCACTGTTATTTAATTAAATTCAACACTTTTCTCAACTTCACATTTTAGAATTCTGAGTTTCTAAGGCTCAGCCTCCATGCCACTTCCTCCTTGAAGCCTTCCTTATTCCTCTAGTTGTTAAGGAGAACTCTTTTTACTTCTTGTCATTTCAATGGTGTCTGACTCTTCGTGACCCCATTTGGGGTTTTCTTGGTAAAGATACTGGAGTGGTTTGCCGTTTCCTTCTCCAGCTCATTTTAGAGATGAAGAAACTGAGGCAAACGAGATCAAGTGACTTGCCCAGGGTCACATAGCTAGTGTGTGGGGACACATTTGAACTCAGGTCTTCCTGACTCAAGGCTGACTCACTATGTCACCTAGCTGCTCTTCTTTTTCTTTGGTCTTCCTTATATCAAACTTTTTTTTGCGTTCATATTGTTATCCCCAACCCAACTACCTCCAACAGAATGAAAACTCCAGGAGGGCAGGGACTGATTATTTGTGTCTATGTGTACCCAGTACTTAGTCCAATGCTTTACGCATAGTAGGTTCTTTAAAGATGTTTGCTAAACTTGATCCTGTAAAAACAACTCTGAAAGACTTAATAACTCTGATCAATACAATGATCAGCCACAATTCCAGAGGACTCAGGATGAAACATCCTACCTACTTCCTGTTGGACTCGGCATACACAATGAGGTATATGTGTACATATACACACATACACACACAGATTCTTTATAGGATTCAACTTTATTTTTAGCACCAAATTCTCTCCTTCTTACCTCCTATCCTACCCTACCATCTATCTATTTATCATCTATCTATCTATCTATCTATCTATCTATCTATCTATCTATCTATCTATCTATCTCCTTACCATATCTGTCTATCTCCCTACCTACCATATCTATCTATCTGTCTACATTACATTTATGAAATGGTTAATACAGGAAATTTTTTGCTTAAACTATATGTTTATATGAGGTTTTGTTTTTTCTGATTTCTCAACAGAAGGTTAGCGAGGAAGGTGAGAGGGAGAAAACTTGGAGCTGAAAATAAAATTGAATTTAAAAAAATCAAAAAAATTGAATCCTATGAAGAATCCCTTGATTTATAATTTAAGATTCACATTATTTTACATTTAATAATATGTAATGGCCCATCTTTGTAGATGTCTCTGGATGACTTTGGTAAGCAAGGAAAAATATGTAATGGGTATATTAATATGAGCCTTGTTGGCCAACTATAATCATTTGTTTGAACTGTTGTCTCAAGAACTGTAAGGCTGGACAGAACCTTGGAGATCATTCAATTTAACTTTTTCATCTTACATAGAATGCAATTTGTATCCTTTCCAAGGTCATAGAATGAGTTAGGAGCAGAACTAGAATCAGAAAACAGGTCTTCTGCCTTCTAGTCCAGTAATATTTCCACTGCATCATGGTTGCCTTAATTTACTAATCATTACTGATTTTCAGTAAAACATAAAGTACTTTACTTTCACATGTGTATCTTGCACATTTAATAATTTAGCTATCACTTAGACAAGGAAGGTTGAAGTTGTGACGATTAAAAAGGTTCAAGAGACATAGTTTCTGGGTAATTTAATCATTTTATTAATAAGGCCAGCATGTCATTAATAAAAAGATGGTCATTTGGCTGTCTTTCTTAGACCAAAGACAATGGTGACTCTAGGCTTATGTTTTTTTTTTGACGAGGAGTGGCAATCAACTCTGCTTGGTAACACAATGGGAGGAGAGCTATATTAAAATGAGGGGCTGAGAGTGACATGATATCACACTTGGACTGATAAATTATTTCTATACCCAGAACACCCTCAGCCTTGGGCTATCTATTCAAAGAATATATGTTCCACCCAAACCAGGGTGGGGTATTGAACAAGAAAGTTAGTCCAATCTCATTATCAGCAGTGTCCTTCAAGACACTGAACTTTTTAAAATCAGGACTTTAGAAGGAGGAGAAAGCTTTAGATCTCCCCAAATTATTGGTTATTAATAATCATTTCTCTCAATGTAAAGATGCAGATAGGGTTTTACTGAGATACAGAAGAGGGCAACTAGAATCGTGAGAAGGCTTGGCTCACTTGATGGAACTGAGCTTGCTTAGCCTAAAGAAGAAAAGATTTTAAATATTTGAAGGGTCATTAAGTGGATGACAGAGAGATAAGTTTTCATCTTGGCCTTTGATGGCACAGGAAGAACAACTGAAAGAAAAGAGATTTTGGCTTAATAAAAGGAAAAAGTTCCAAAGTAGCAGGTATGCCCATGCTTGCTCCAAGACAGTCAGGATAAGCCCCTCCTACTTCTCCTGGCTACTGAAAGAAGGTGTGAGTCCTCCATTGTTCTAAGTACTCTTTTTCTTCCCAGGGGGACTCTGATTATATACCCTCTGAACTGAACTTCTTACTTTGTTTCTTCCTTCCACCCTCCCATCCTTCCTTCCTTCCTTCCTTCCTTCCTTCCCTCCTTCCTTCCCTTCCCTCCTTCCTTCCCTTCCCTCCTTTCTTCCCTTCCTTCCTTCCTTCCCTTCCTTCCTTCCTTCCCTCCTTCCTTCCTTCCTTCCTTCC
>CM053623.1:294829383-294878281 GCA_028646595.1 Phalanger gymnotis | reverse complement strand
TCCTTCCTTCCTTCCTTCCTTCCTTCCTTCCTTCCTTCCTTCCTTCCTTCCTTCCTTCCTTCCTTCCTTCCTTCCTTCCTTCCTTCCTTCCTTCCTTCTTTGCAAGGCAATTGGGGTTAAGTGACTTGCCCAGGGTTATACTGACTTGAATCTTCAAAGGAGGTTACAGAAAGAGCTTTTAAGAGAGTGGAGAGAAAGGAAAGGAGCTTCACACAGATGTAGAATCCATTCCCTGGAGAGAGGTGTGCCCAACCACTTGGATCCTCTAAGGAACCATGTGCATTAAGGAACCATCACCAGTTGGAAATGCAAGAGAGAAAAGCTATTGCTGTACAAGGACATCAAAATTTAGCTTGCTTCATCTTCACTCATGGTAGTACTATAAGCTCAACCTGCTGTATAATCCCCTTAGAGAAGATATGATCCACAGGGGGAAAAAATTTCCTATTTATAGGTTTGGGTACCAGTCTTTTGCATTGGCTCTTTGGTTAAATAAAACATATTCTATATTAGTGGTTTTGTTAGCCTGAATGCTTATATAGAGAACAAAAGTCCATTTACACATAAGCCAAATCCTGACATTCCCAGGGGATATCCTGGATGGGAGCAAGCTGAGCTAAATGTTGATGTTCCCTGGAAGAAGGCATGGAGATTATGAAAAGAGGCCCCCTCAGATTGAACCTGGACTTTGTTGAGTTTTGAGCACTGGTGATATCAATGATTACAACAATAACTAGAGATGTCCCAAAGTGAGACAGTCTGATTCTGGAGCTGACATTTTCCTTTAGGTATTGAAGCAGGGGCGAGATGACTTCTTGTAGGGTGAGCTCAACAAACACCAACAAACACCAACTGATTAGGTGCAGACTGAATAGAAACTATTATTAAGGACTGGGAGAGACACAGAGATAAAATGAAGCAGAGGCTTTGTCCTCGTGGAACTTGCAAAAGGAGAAAATACAGACAGATAGATGAGTGCATATTTTTTGAGGGATCTGTGATCTCATGGGTGTGGACACACTTTCCACCAATGCAAACTGCAACACTTAGCTATCTTTTCAGCCCCCATAATTTTTGTCTCTGTGCTTCAATAAGTCCTTCATAAAGGACATACCCAAGGTGCCGAAGGCTTCCTTCTCCTACATCTTTTAATATTCCATGGATGCCAGTGCAACATTTAGACAGTCTAGCTTTGGTGTCATGGTGGATAGGATGTTAGACCTCGGGTTAGGAAAGCCTGAGTTCAAATCCAGCCTCAGTCACTTACTAGCTGTGGAACCCTGGGCAAGTCACTTAACTTTGTCCATTTGTTTGTCCATTTCAGTTTCCTTATCTGTAAAATGAGGGTAACAGTAACGCCTATCTCTTGGGATTTTTGTGAGGGTTAAGTTAGATAATATTTGTAAAGCACTTTGCAAACCTTAAAGTGCTATGTAAATGCTAGCTATTATTACTATTATTAATAATAATCCTTACTATGGCTACAATATTGGTTCTTTGCCTTTTCTGATTGAATCTAACCTTTAGGATACTTTTCTTGCCATTTCTTATATACATATCATGATTGGCAATATGTGGCAGTCTCATCCACACCACTGTTATTCTCCATTGATTTTAAGTCATTCAGAATTTTGATTATCTGGAAATGGTGGTATTCATGATTCCCAGTCATATGGCATCATTAGGACAATACTAGTGTTAAAAAGGGGTGAGATTTTGTGTCAGGGAGTAGTGTAGACATCCTTTTAAATAAGATTAGCAGGTCAAGAGAGAAATAATTGGATGGGGTAGATGCATCAAAGAAAGCTTTTTTAGGATCAGGAAAAACCGAATATGTTTATATAGAGACAGGAGGAATTCAGTGGCAAAAGAGAGATTGAAGATACAGAAAGAAGGAAAAATGACAGACGCTGTGAGGAATGAAATATCAAGTCAGCAAGTAAATAGATTATCAAGCAGCAATGACAGGTACTGGCTAAGGTTGTGTACCTAAAATCTGAAGTGGGTGTACTGAGCTCCACTTGTAGTATTTTCTGTCGTAATATCAGAAGCCCTGGAGTAGGATTAGAGAAATACTTGAGGATGAGGGCAGGAATAGCAGAAAGTCATCAGAATAAGGGATTCTAGGATATTGCTCGAGGTAGGTTAAATTGACCAACTATGGAGTCAAGGCTAGATATGGAAGCAAGTAAGGTCAACATGAATGATCCATAGGTCACATAATGAAAGCAAAGAGCATGAGGCTGAGAGTGAGGGTACTAGAAGGGTACAAGGTTCAATTTATATTTCAATGATTATTAACAAGTACTGTGTGCAAGGCACTGTGATAGGCTGGGGTTGTAAAGACAAAAACATTCCCTGCCCTCAAAGAATTTACATTTTCCTGTGGTAAAGAGTCAGTCAGTCAATAAATATTTATTAAGCACCTAGTATATGCCAGGCATTATGCCAAGGTGTTTGTGTGGGATACAAAGAAAGACAAAAGACAGTCCCTGCTCTGAAGCAGCTCAGAGTCTAATGAAGGAGGCAATAAGCAAACAAATATATACAAACAAGCTATATATAGGACAAATATGAAATAATCAACAGAAAGAAGGCATTAGAATTAAAGAGGAATTGGGAAAGATTTCTTGTAGAAAGTGGGATTTTAGCTGGAAGAAAGCCTTGGAAGGCATGAACTGGAGGTGAATAGAGAGGACATTCCAGCCAGTGAAAATGCCCAGTTGGGCATTTAAAAAATGAAAGATAAAATTAAATATTAATAAAATTAAAAGTACAAAAGCGTTAAAATAATAAATATAGGAGCAGATTTTCTTAAAGTCACAAAATAGAGAAAACATAAAGTAATCTGATTAAAATAAGAATAAAACAAGATTAATAAGAGCTAACATTCTTATAGAACTTACTGTGTACTAGGCACTATCCTAAGTGCTTTAAATTATTATTTATTTGATCATCACAAAAATCCTGTGAAGTAGATGCCAGTATAATCCCCATTTTACTTTTCAAAAAGTTTTGAAATTTATTTTAAACAAATACAAAATAAGAAAAGGAAAAAAAATGGCCATGTATGTAGCAGAGAGGATTCAATATAAAGCAATAAATTTCCATTTCAAGAAAACCTATATAATAAATACTACACGTTATTTTCAAAGGTGTCCATCTTTTCTTTACTTTCTTGTAGTAATCTCCATTTTACAAATGGAGAAACTGAGGCAATTAGAGATTAAATGATTTGCCAGGGGTTAGACTCCTAGTAAATGACTAAGGCTTGATTTGACCTCAGGTCTTCCTGAGTCCAGGCCTGATGCTCTCGCCACTACGCCATCTGGCTGCCCATTTCTCATTATCACCACACTTACTTTATAACCTAATAGAAATGTGTACTATACCAATGAGGAAAAAAAAAATTAAGGGAATAAGTAAGCCCAAGAGGAAATCTTATTAAAGTGTTATGGCTTTGTTTGTTTGTCTGTTTTTTAACGGATAATATTATGGTCTGCTGAGAGAACCCTAGAGATTCAACTAAAAAATTATTGAAACAATAACTTCAACAAAGTAGCAAAATATAAAATAAACCCACACCAATCATTAGCTTTCCTAGAAATTGCCAATGAAGTCCAACAGAGATAAAGAAAAATATTATGGAATGTATGAAATTTATTTTAGAATATATAAAATATTTGGCAACTACAAAGAAAAAAGAGACTTAAATTAGAGAGACACTACATATTATTTGGGCTAGGCCAATTGATAAAAATGAAAATACTGCCTAAATTAATTTGCTTATTTATTGAGAAACTAACCTAACTACCAAGGAGCTACTTACTACACAGAGCTAGAAACAATAAGAAAATTCATCTGGAGAGGTCAAAAATCTCAAAGGGAATAATGAAAGTACATGGGAAAGAAATGAGTCTAGTGGTATGAGGTGTCAAACTATACTACAAAGCAATAGTCATTAAACACTATTTGGTGCTGGTTAAAAAAATAGGAAAGTAGATTAGTTGAACAGATTCAGAATACAAGAGCCAGATGCACAGGAACATAGTAGCATAATGTTTAGTGGAACCAAAGATACTATGTAATGAGGTAAGGACTTACTATTGAAGAGGAACTAGGTCACATCACAAACATTTTAGAAGAGAACAGAAGTAGATAACTTTCATAACTATGGATAGACAATGAGTTCTTAACAAACACGGGATGTAGAGAGGATCGTAGTGTGAAAATAGATGATAAAATGAAAGTGATTTTGCACAGACAAAATCAATGCAGCTAAAAATTACAAGAGAGTAGATTAACTGGGAAACAATATTTGCAGCAAATTTGTGTGATAGCCATCTGATTTCCAAGATATATGGAGAATTGATAACAATATGTAAAGATAAAAGCTGTTTATTTTCCAATAGATAAATGGTCAAATGACAATTCTCACTTGATGTGTATAAATACTGCAAAGAGGTCAAAGACAGAAGGGAAGTACACTTGTAAAAAAAATTTACATCAGCACTTTTTGTTGTAGCAAAGAACTAGAGACAGTGGTTGACCATAAACTGGAGAATGACCAAAAAAATTGTGGCATATGATGTAATAAAACATAGTTCTTTAGGGCAGTAAGAAATGATGAAAAATTCATAGAAACTTATGAAGAGCTATATGTACTGAATCAGAGTGAAATAAGGAAGACCAGGAGAACAATACAAATAATAACAATAATATTATAAAGAAAGGCTTGAAAATTCTGATCAGTGCAATGACCAATAAAATTCTAGGGAAATGATGATGAAGCATGCTACACACATCTTGACAAAAAGGTGGTGAGTCAAGATGAAAAATAAGACATGAAATTTTGTACTCTTCCAAATTTCCAGTGTGGAAATTTGTTTTGCTGGACTGTGCACATTTACAACAAGGGCCTTGTTTTTCTTTTTTCTTTTCTTTCCAATGAAGTGGGATGGAAAGGTGAAAGAGAATAGGGACAGGGTAGAAAAATAAAGAAAAGAGGGTCATTGAGGCATCTTTTAGAAAATTCAAAGAAGAAAACAGAAGAAAGAAGCACAGTTTTGAAAATTATGGGTTGAACTTATATACTTGAAAAGAAAGCATGGGGTAAATTATCTCACATGAAAGAGGCAAGAAATAGCTTTTACATTGGAGGGGAAGAGAGGGAAGGTGAGAGGGAATGAGTGAACTTTGCTCTTGTCTGATTTGGCTTAAGGAGGGAATAGCATGCACACTCAATTGGGTATGGAAATCTGTCTTAGCCTACAGGAAAGTAGGAGGGAAGGTGATAAGAGAGGGTGGGGTGATAGAAGGAAAGGCAGATTGGGGGAGGGGTAATCAGAAGCAAACACTTTTGAGGAGGGACAGGATCAAAGAAGAGAAAAGAATAAATGGGGAGCAGGATAGGATGGAGGGAAATATAGTTAGTCTTTCACAACCTGACTATTATGGAAGTGTTTTGCAAGACTACACATATATAACCTATATCAAATTGCTTGCCTTCTCAATGAAGGTGGGTGGGGAGGAAAGAAGGGAGAGAGTTTGGAACTCAAAGTTTTAAAAATGAATGTTAAAAATGTTTTTACATGCAATTGGGAAATAAGATATACAGGCAATGGGGTGCAGAAATCTATCTTGCCCTACAGGAAAGTAGAAGGGAAGGAGATCAAAGAAGGGGGGAGGGTGATAGAAGAGAGGGAAGATTGCTGTAAAGGGTAATCAGAATCAGGGGTGGGGGAGGGGAAAGATGGGGAGAAAATGTGGGACTCAAAATCTTGTGGAAGTGAATGTCGAAAACTAAAAATAAATTAATTAATAATTTTTTTTGAAAGAAAAGCAAATTGTATGTAATAGAGATCTGTAGTTTCATGCAGAATCTCCTTTTCTGATTTCCTGGCATACGGAAATGCCTTTTATTTGATGTTTGTTAAGTTCACCATAATTCAAAACAAAACAAAAACAACTTAGAGCAGTGAATCAGAACTGGTAGGCTTGACTTTAACTCCTCTGGACATTATCACTCTCCTCTCCCACAGCTACGTCTTCCCCCTACCCCCACCTCTCCATTTGGAAAACTTCCTTATTTGACTTCTAACTTCCAAGGCCGTGGGGATTTTTCACATCACCCTGTGTTTTAAAGGGCATTTCTCTAATATGAAGGAACTAATAGGATTAATTGATATTAATTTAATCTATTTAACAATGGAAAGAGAACAAACAAGGTAACTGTTACAAAGGAAAAAAGTCTATATAAAGTTTTCTGTGTAATCTACTGCTCCTGCACAGGAAGAATGGAATCAATAAAATTTATTTTTATCTTGTTTTTGTTTTTGCAGTACACAAATGTGGAAAATTGTTTTATGAACCGCTATTTCAAGCTTTTAATCTGAGTTTAAAACATCAATTAATATGGAGCTAGCTGTCATGCAAGTTTTCTGTTTCCATTCAAAGGTAGAAGCTTGGGAATGGAGGACTACTGAATATGATTGAAGTGAGGAAAGAAAAGTACATAATAACTTTAAAATGCAGGTAAGGAATGTTGGAGAGTAGATTCCTGCATTGCTTGGGAGACTGGGCTGTATGGCCAAAAATATCACTTCCAAAGTAAAGATCCTATGATTTTATGGTTTCTCCTACCCTATTAATGATGGGAGTCAGCATGGTACAATGAATAAAGAGGTTAAAGGGTTAAAGTCAGGAAGGGTTGGGCCAAATGCTGCCTTGCCACACATCCTAGCTGTGTGACTTTAGGCAAGTCACTTAGAGTCTGGGTTCCAGTCGCCTTTCTCAGATTGTAAATTCCAGAGCACGTGTCAATCTTCATTTTCCTTGATAGGAGTTTCTTATAGCAATGAAATTATAGGTTCAATCCAAAATAAAAATTAAAGATGTGTTACAATACTTTATATTATAAAATAATATAAATACTGTGCAACTAGAGTAAAAAAGTATAATAAAACAAAACTGACAAATTTGTTTAAACTAAAACACAGACGTGGATTGACTACATGACCCACTTTAAATTTATATTGTATATTCTAAGTCTGACCCTGGACCCAGGAGATGATATTCTTAGAATAGTTTTCAGTCAGTACCAGAGCAATGACTCTCCCATTGCTTCATCTCAATTCTGAATGCCTAATAAGAGTATTTACAGGAGAGTGACAAATAACAAACCGTGAAAAGCCTACTTGAAATTTCTAGTTAGTAATATTCAGTGATAACATATTCTCAAGATCATGGTAAATAGCAAGGTGCTACAAAACTTACCTAGTACACTTTTGAATTTCTTATTCTCTTCATCTGTTTCTCCCCCTTTTACCTCCCACTCCCTACCAAACCTCTGCCTCTCATTCCATTCTTTTCTTCCTCTTCCTCTTTATCTTTCCCTCATGACTTCACCTTCCTTGACGGTTTCCCTTCTGAGTCTATCTGCATTAATTCTGATGGTGCAAAAACTTGGCAATTTGTACTAAAATGGTCCATTTTATTTACTATGATCTTCTCTATCTCTTGTTTGGTTGAAAATTCTTCCCCTAGCCATAGCAATGAAAAGTAACTTCTCTTTCTCTACAATTTGTTTATGAGGTGACATTTTCTATCCAGGTCGTGTTTCTGTTTGGAGCTTATTTCAGTATGTTGTTGGAGATAATAGGCTAAATGTAATTTCTGCCAAATTGCTTTCTAATTTCCTCAAAACCATTTTTAAAATAGGGATTCCTTACCCCAATAGTGGGGTCTTGAGTTAATATTTAACACTATGCTATAATGTACAATGGTTTCAGGAGTTTGTGTACCTAATCTGTTCTGGTGATCAACATTACTATTTTTAGCCTGCATTAAATAGCTTTGAGGATTAATATTTTGTGGTATATTTTGAGAGAGATTTAATACTGTTTGATTGCCTTCTTTTGTACTTTTTTTCATTTTTTTCTTTGAGATTCTTGACCTGTTATTTCTTCAGATGAATTTTATTATTTTTTTCTAGTGCTATAAAGCGAGTTAATTATATCTCATTAGTTTGCTTAAGTAATTCACTAAATTAATTTTAGTTGAATCTCTAGGTTTCTTTAACTATATCATATCATCTGCAAAAGGAATAATTTTGTTTCCTCTTTGCTATGCCTACACTGAATTCCTTTTTCTTGGCTTTTCCTGTAGCTGGGATTTCTAGCACTGTTTAATAGTAGTAATAAGAGATATTGTTGCTTTATTTCTGATCTTAATGGGGATAGTTCTAGGATTTCTCTGTTAGAGATGATGTTGTTGCTTTGTCTTACATGGAAGCTATTTTCCACATTAAGGAAAGATCTATTTTCTTTTATGCTTTTTGGGTTTTTAAGTGACTATTATATTTTATAAAAAAGACTTTACATCTAATGATATGTCATGTGACTTTTATTTTTGTTATTACTATGGTCTATCATGTTTGTAGTCTTCTATGATTCCTACTTTACCAGGCCCTCCTCCTCTTCCACCTTGGAGGATGAACAGATATCTTCTGCTTCTAAGTATGTATCACTGTTTGGTTAATGAGATGGAAAAGGGGATGATATAGTGTGGTACACATGGTAGAGGAGGCAGCTCTTGGCCAGTAAGTGTCTTGGAGAAGGCTTTTAAGAGGGCAAGATGTAACTCCAGATAGGGAGGGAAGGAAGTGAGAGTACTTCTTTGCTCTAACACAATAGTACTCACCATTTCCTACACAGAGTCAGCCAACTCACTCAAATAGCAAATACAAAGCAAATACCTCACTCTCGGGTAGTTTACCATCTAATGGGGAAATAAGATGCAAACAACTATGTTAAAGAACAAGTTAGGGCCAGCTAGGTGGCGAAGTGAGTAGAGTACTGGCCCTGGAGTCAGGAGGACCTGAGTTCAAATCCGACCTCAGACACTCGACACAACTTACTAGCTGTGTGACCTTGGGCAAGTCACTTAATCCCAACTGCCCTGTCTTCCCCCCTCAAAAAAAAAAAACATAAAAAAACAAGTTATCTTCAAGATAAATTGGAGATGTTAAACAAAGCGGAGGCACTAGCCTTAAGGGGGATTGGGAAAGTCCATATGGAGAATGAATTTAAGAGACTTTTCTTAAGAGGCTTCTCTCCTTTTGTGTTCCCTTTCATCTATGGCGATCTCCTCAAAGAGCTTACATATTAATGGGGAGACAATACGTAAATAAAGAGGTATTTCCATAGTAGCTACAGAGTAGAAGGTTGGTAACCTCTAATGGGGAAGCTCAAATGACTGGAGGGAAACAAAAAGGTCTCATGCAGAAGGGACTTTTTGAGGTATCTTGAAAGAACCCTAGGAAGAAAAAAGGACAAGGTAAGCAGGGAGTGCATTCCGGTCATAAGATGGAACTGGTGAAAAGATATGAAGATGGGAGATGGGTGATTTCTCTTATCACTACTATTAAACACAGTATTAGAAATGCTAGCTACAGCAATAAGACAAGAAGAAGAAATTGCATATAGGCGTAGCAAAGAGAAAACAAATGATCTCTTTTGCAGATAATATGGTATACTTAAAGAAACCTAGAGATCCAACTAAAATTAGTTTAGATGGGTTAGCTTGAGGAACAGCAAAGAGGCCAGTATTGTTGGATTGTAAAGTGTGTGAAGGGGTGTAGAATATAAGAAAACTGGAAATGGATGAAAGGGCTATGACTAGAAAGTTGTGAAGAAAAATAAATAACAGAAGATTTTGTATTTGATCCTGGAGATAATAGGGAGCCTCTGGAGTCTATTGAGAAGAGGAGAGACATGGCCTGATCTAGGCTTCAGAAAAATTGCTTTGGTAGTTATGTGGAAAATAGATTGGAGTACAGGAGAGGTTTGAGGCAGGGAGGTCAAAGGAGGCTCTTGCAATAATCTAACCAAGAGGTGATGGGGTTCTTTCTTAGGACGGGGCTATATTTATGGAGAGAAGGGGGTGCTTGTGAGAGATGTTGTAGAGATAGAATTTTTTTTAAATGAGGAAATGAGGTGATTTAAGATCCTCCTGGTTCAAAAATCTATGATTCTCAGCACAGCAGCAATGCCCCATCTTATCCCTGAAGCAACTTCTCATCTGTCCAGAATAGGGTTGCACAATGCAGCAGGGGTCTCAGGAAGCACAGAGATGCCCCATCTATTCTGGACTCTGAGAGGGCAGAAGCGTCAGTGGGCAGGCATGATTGTTGTTGCAGGCACCAGGGATCAGCTTGGCAGTAGTGGTGGTGGCGGCTATGGTCCATTGACATAGATGGAAAGAGATGACCCCACAGCTGAAGGTTTTGGCAAGATTTCTAGAAGCTCTGGGTCACCAAACTCACATTTATATAGTGCTTACTATGTGCCAGGCACTATACTAAGTACTTTAAAAATATTATCTCATTTGATCCTTGCAACAATCCTGGTTGCAATTATTATCCCCATTTTAAAGTTGGGGAAATGGAGACACACAAAGGTTTTGCGACTTGCCCAGAATCACACAGCTAGTAAGTGTCTGAGGTCACATTTGAACTCAGGTCTTCCACACTTCAGACCTGACACTCAATCTATTGTTCCACCTAACTACCCCAAGTCCTTTCCTCCCATTTGTGGGGGGCTTTCCTTTTATCTGTACTTGGCTCTTGATGCATTCCCTGCTGTAAGCTGATCTGGAGATGCAGCTAAGACACTTATGAGAAGAGAGATCTGATAGCCTTTGTACCCTTTGAGGCTTCAAAAGGTCCTCTTCTGTCCTAAAGGTGGGAATGCATGCCTGTGTACATGCATGCGTGTATGTGTGTGTGTGTATGTGTGTACACAGACACATAAATACACATGCAATATCTATCTATCTATCTATCTATCTATCTATCTATCTATCTATCTATAAGGTGATTTTGAAGGGAGGTCCCTAGCAGTTGGGGTGATTTTTAAAAAAGGCTTCCTATACAAGATGATAAATGAATAAATGAAAGTATGAATTCTAAGAGGAAGAGCTAAGGAAGGAGTGCATTCCAGGCACAAGGGAGAGCTAGTGCAAAAGCAGAGACTTGCCCTGTAAGAGGAACAGTAAGAAAACCAATTTGGCTGGACTATAGAATAGAGTGAATATGGATGAGAAAGTACATTAAGATCAGGTTGTAAGGGACTCCAATGGCAAATAATAGATTCTATATTAACCACTAGAAGTAGTACGGAGTCATCGAAGTCTATTGAGTAAAGGAGTAATAACAGATTTGCACTTTGAGGAAATAACTTTGGGAACTGTGTGGAGGATGGGATGAAATTCAAAGTAGGGAAGCTAATTAGGAGGCTCTTGCAAGAGGTTGGGTGAGAGGTGATGGATCTGAACTAGGGGTGTTGGCTTTTTTGGTTTTAAGAAATGGGGATGGATGAAAGCGACATTTTTGTTGTTGTTGATTGAATATGTGCCATGAGTGAAAGTGGGGAGCTGAGGTTGACATTGAGTTCTTGAACCTGGATGACTGGAAGGATGCCCTCGATGAAAAAGAGGGAAGGTTAGAAGTGTGGTAAGTTGGAGGAGAGAGGTAATGAGTTCTGTTTGGGACATTTTGACTTTGCAATGCCTATAGGATATTCAAAACATCCAAAAGGCATTTGGTGATGTGGGACTAGAGCTCAGGAGAGACACATGGGTTGGATACATAGACACGGGATTCATCTGCATAGTGGATAAGGGTACCAAGTGACATGCTTATCAGATTTGTAAATGCACAAAGCTGGGAGTGACAGCCAACATATTGGATGCCAGAGTCAGGACTCTCAGGATTCAAAAAAACCCTCACAAGCTAGAACATTGGGCTGAATTGAATCAGGATCACAGAATTTAAGAGCTGGAAGCGACCTCAGTGGCCATCTAGTTCCACCCATATGTGAAAAGGAATACCTACTCTAATGTAGCAGCAGAAGCAGTTATTCAGCTTTTCTTGGAGACTTCCAGTGAGGGAGATTCACCATTTCCCTTAAATGTAGTATATTCATTTTCTTCTTTTACAAATGTACCTGTGTCTTCTCTGTAATGGAAAATAGGATCAATTGGGGGGTGTGTGTGAATATTCTATGTACACATAAAGAAAACTGTGTTTCTTTCCATTATTTTCTCTCTCTATATTTTTAAAAAATCCAGTTTCTTCAATATTCTATTTAAGCCTACACATTTTCTCATTTGTCTTTGTTTGATTTATCATATTTTATTAGTAAAGTGTTGAAATCTCCTACTTATTTATCTCTTATTTTCTTTTTTGCAAATCTATGAGTTTCTCCTTTATAAATTTAATTTTTGTTGTTTAATGCATTCATATTGAATCGATATGCTATCACTCCCAGTGGTGCCATTATGCAAGAAATATCATACTGTTTATCTCATATAGTACTTTATGGTTTAAATTAGACTTTGGCAGATATCACCTATGCATTTCCTAATTCTCTTGAGCTATCTGTAGCATGATAAATTTTAGTCAGACAGTTTGATTCATATTTCTGTACATATTTTGAATTAAATACCTTTCCTTTAAACAACATTTTATTGGATTCTGCTTTTTAACTGGAAAGATGTCTGAGATTTTCTGAATTATATCTCCCATAAGCTGGTGTATTAGCTCAGTTGTTTTCAGAATACGCAGTTTCAAAGGAGGATGGGACTCTTCCCGGTGGATTGAGATGCAGCCTATGACTGTGAGTAGCAGAGCCAGAGAGAGACAGACAGACAGACAGAGACAGAGAGACACAGAGAGAGCCAGAGCCAGAGACAGAGGGAGACACAGACACTGACACAGAGAGAGACAGAGACACACAGAGAGATAGAGACACAGAGAAAGAGACACAGAAACAGACACACAGACACACACACACACAGAAAGAGAGAGAGAAACAGAAAAATGAGAGAGGACTTTCCCCTCAGCTATGTCTAAGACATCTTTGCATACCAACAATATTAGACACCATGCCACTGCTAGCCCCACTGGAAAAAATTGGTGGCCGAAGACTTTCCCCTTCTAGGTACCATGAAGAAGCAAGACGGCCCTCCACAATGCTTTTTACTTCTCTTGTCTAAAAGCCACATTTTCCAGACACTGAGACTTCAACATTTGTCTGGTTGGCAAGTCTCTAATACTCTTTCTGTCCCTTTGCTTTCAGTGCCCTGTTGAGGAGCCAGCATGGGGAAGAGAGAGAAAAGGAGAAAGTGATACAGCTGAGCCACTTGTAGGTGCCAAATTCTTTGATTGATGAGGGCATAAATGAATCCATCTGTGTCTTCTCCCATGTGGTGAAGATCCAGGGTGGGAGGGTGGATTTGTAGCTCCCAGTTCCTTGAGACTTGCTCTGGGAAATGAATGATTTAACCCTTTGTTATTTTTATTTTCATTCTGTTTTAAGGAAATGTCTTTTTTTTTTGTACTATCATATATTTTATTCTTGCTTCATTGGAGTGATTCCAAGGAAGCAAGGATTTTTTGTTGAGACAACTGCCTCTTGAGTACCATGGACCTGAGAGTAGCCAATAAGAGGCCATATTGAAGTCCTGGCTTCTCAGCATAGACTTATTATTTCTTGGTAACCAGAGAGTAAAGACTCCTGTTACTACTTTTTCCCAAAAGTGCTAGCACTGGTGAGATACTTCTTATTGCCACTTTTGTCCCATAGCATTAATATGAGTATTTTATTTTCTGGATGCAGTTGAATGGGACACTTCCTACCAATTTCTTCTTTTCTCTTATTCTGGCTCTAGTATCCAGATTCATAGACCATATCTCATTATATTTTGACAGAACTCAGTCTTAGTTCTCAGTCTCAGTTCAAACTACATGTTGATAGTTGCTAAGCTAATAAACTTGCCTCACAGATGCCTAATACAGAGAATTCCAGCTTCTTTTACATATTGCAGTGGTGTGCTGATGACTTGGAACAAAACAACAGCTTTTAATATGTTTTTATTTTGTAATAACAATTACACGCTTCTGCTAATACTAGGTTGACTCAGAACATCTGATCTTGACCAGATGAAACCATATTGAGTTCTTTTCCCCCACTTTAGTTGGTTCTTAGTAAGTTGAGTGCTGGATTTTGTGCCATATAAACATGTTTCATTGTTCTCTTCTGTTATATTTTTAATTCTGTACTTTAAAAGAATGGATCTTACTCCAGGGAAACATAGGGAAAGTTATAGCTTTTAAAGAGCACCCTTTAATGACTATTAGAAATATTGCAGTAGTTGGTGTGGTCAAGTATTTAAAAGACCATTCAAACCTACAATAAAATAGGATGTTTCACTAAAACAATAAAAAAGCAACTCCAAGAACTAACAAACTATTGCTACAAAATAGCCTCATTAATCTTCTAAAAACCTCAGAGGGACCTCGCAAATGGAGGGATAGTTATTGACTCATTTATAGTACAGTATAGGCCAATTGAGGTTGATAGAAGAGAGAGAAAAAACCAGTAAAGAACTAGCTGTTAATGGATACTATAAAGGAAAAAAAAGTTTGTCCTAGGAAGGTAATACCAAAATCTTTGGCAGAAGAAGCCAGGCATTTTCATCAGATTATAAAACACACACCCAAAAATTGTTTTGGGATCTTTACTTCCAATGAATCTGAAGTCTTAACCCCCTTGAGGGAGTAATGAACTCAAATAAATAGACTGATACGCTGAGAAGCAGATTTATAGAAATATCCAAGTGGAAGTGGAATACTATAACACATTATATGATGCCCCATATCATGAAAAATTAAGACATTTCTTTAAGAGATGGAAACAAATATGCTTTGTTGGGCTTGAAACTACATTTGGGCTTTAATCAAGGCTAGACTTAGAAAAATGGATTGTTCAATTCTGTTTGTATCTGCTGCCCTGCCTGGTTTCAACCACTCAGAACAAGATGCCTCTCTCAGGATAAGCTTGACATTTCTTTTTTTTTTTCTTTTTTTTGGAGGGAGGAGGGCAAGGCAATTGAGGTTAAGTAACTTGCCCAAGGTCACACAGCTAGTAAGTGTGTCAGGTATCTGAGGTCAGATTTGAGCTCAGGTCCTCCTGACTCCAGGGCCAGTGCACTACTCACTGCGCCACCTAGCTGCTTGTCATTTCTAAACTCACCACCATGCTACTAATTCAAATCCTGATTAACACCACCTCCCTCAGCCTCTTTTCCCCTCTGGATGCAGGGCCAGAGAGTGTAATACCAAATATCTCTTAGTGGCTTTCTTTATAAAAGGTAGAACATAGTCCATTAATCTTTATACCTGTTGCCCTGCCTGGTTTTGACTCAAGGGATCAAGGGATCAAGATGCTCCTGTTCTGAGAACGCCTTACTTTCCTGTCTTCCTCTCCAGCTTTCCAGCCTCCTTTTGTGTTGTCTCCTTCTTCAGATTGTAAGCTCCTTGAGGGCAGAGACTATCTTTATTTTTATTTATTGTTCCTCCAGCATTTAGGACAGTGCCTGCCACATAGTAGGCATTTAATAAACGTTCATTGTATTGTATCAGAAGGTATACTGAAAAGGGAGCTTGTGCATTCAACACCAAAAAAATGGAAAACAGGTGATTTCAGAAAAAGTGAGGCATATTGAATAATAAAAGTTTTTTTTAAAGATCTAAAAAGTTGTAAGGTTTACTGACTGAATAAGTCAACACATTTGATTATTTCACTATGTTTCAGTTTAATTTACACAGTACTCTATTTCTTAATCCTTTTTCTTTTTATGGGAGAATTCAGTCATTTACATTAAAATGTTAAAATTTTTGAATCAGTCTCATCTTATACTATTGTTCAGTTCATTTAGTCCTGTCTAACTTCATGTGACCTGGTGGACCATACCATCCAGGGGGTTTTCTTGGCAAAGATGCTGGAGTAGTTTGCCAAGTGAATTAAGGCAATAGAGTTTGAGTGACTTGCCCAGGGCCACACAGCTAATAAGCTGAATTTGAACTCAGGTCTTCTTGACTCCAGGCCCAGTGCTCTTTTCACTGAGCCACCAAGCTGCCTCATCTTATACTACCATTATTTGTTAAATTTCAAAATGTAAAAACATCTTTCATATTTTATTATATTGTTAAACCAAGAAACACTAAATTGAATCCCCATATTCCATACTAACAGCTGTCTCTCTAAAACCCAGCCTTTCCCTAACACCCTTCCCTTTTTCAAAGACAGGAGTTTTACCTTAATAATCCCAGTATCATTTCTCCTATGTCCCTTCTTTCACCTGACTTTTCTTTCTTTTTAAAAATTTGATTCTCTTTTCATTTAATGATCTTTTCACTGCTGATCAGTCAGTCAACAGTCATTTGTTAAGTGCTTATTATGGGCTAGGTACTGTGCTGAGTCATGGGGATAGAAAGGAAGGCAGAAACAGTCTCTGCCCTCAAAGACTTCGTATTCCGATAGGAGACAGTATGCAAATAACTAGATATGTATGCTACCCTAGTTTAGACTTTTATTGCCTCTGTCCAGAACTATTGTGATATTCCACTAACTGCTCGCTGTCTTTAGTCTTCTCTAATCCATCCATGCTAAGAAACAGGCCTGGCCATGTTATATTCCTATTCAGAAATTCTCCATGGCACTTTGTTACTGATATGATAAAAAATAAACTTCTTAGCCTGCCATTTCTCTGACTCTAACATAGCTTTCTAGGTTTTCACGTAGACTAAGTCCCTGTCAGACAGTGGTATTATTAGCTTACCCCTGAATTTGACATATCAGAATTTGCTACCTGGAACCCCAACCTTGGAACATCAGGATGCCAGAAGGCTTTCCAGAGGTTTTAAATTCTATAATTTAGTCTTCCCCTAAAAGAGAAAATAACAGACACAGAGGCTAAAGACTGATTTGGCCCTTTCAGTGGGCCAAATTGTCTCAGAGAGGAGATGGTCCCATGTCCTCTCCCCTTATATCTATCTTTCACCAGGTGACATGAGCAAAGGAGTTACTCCCTGAGGTACAAAGGGAATGGCTGAAGCTGAGATGCCTTTCCAAAAGCTTCCACAGGCAACTATAAAACCTCTTCTTCTATACATGGTAAGTTAGCCAGAACCATTTCCATATATGCTCCACAGACTCTCCAAGGCCCTGCCATTCCATATGATCCCAACCTACCCTCCCCCCCAGCACATGCATGTGCCAGGCCCCCCAACCCCATATATATCTCATGTCATTGAATTTATTATATTTATTGTATAATTTTATTGTACAATTTATTATATTTATTGTATATTTTATTATATTACATTTATGGCATATGTTATATTTATTATATTTGTTAGACTCGGAGTCAGAAAGACCCATGGTCCAGTCCTGCCACAAATACTTCTTAGCTGTGTGGCCCTCAGCAAGTCACTTAACTTTTTACAATATCAGTTTCCTCTGTAGTAAAGTGGTTCTGGTAGTTCCTATTTCACAAGGTTGTTATGATAATCAAAAGAGATAATGTATGTAAAGAACTTAGCCAAGATAAAGTACTATGTAAATGTCAACTCTTACTCTGATTGTTACCAACAAAACGAGGACCAGCTTACAGTAAAACAAAGATGATAGAAAGATAACATTCAGGTGGCATTCTAAGGTTGCACTTCCATCTAGGCTGACGGTTTCTTGCAAGGTCATCGATCAAAGTGTTCCTCTGCTGGACCTTTGAGTGGAGGAGCTTCAGTCATCTTTGAGTCAGTTGGGTTTGTAAAACAAGGTACCATGTAGGCCAGAGACTCCTGGCTGAATAGTTTCAAAGGGACACTGTTGAGATGAGTTCCCATAGTTACCCTGCAGGCTGTGGTAATAGCCAACTGGTCTTTTCAAAAATTGTACTTGATGCATTTGTCGATAGTTTGGGCCATGCTGTGTCGTATCCAGTCAGCTGAATGAACCCTTGGGATAGATTCAGCCAAATTGAGAGGAGAAAGGTAGGAGAGTCTCGGTGGGATTCCCCCTTGAGCCAAATTGACTGTTTGCATGTTGCAAACTTAGGAGATAAACATTGTAAACCTGCACTTTTACTAACTCAGTACACTGTTTCTAAGGGAAGTTGGTAAGAATAGATTATGCGGAAGAATGGGCAGAAGACTGATGAGGAGGCTAGCAGCCTGTGTAGTTTCTTTGGCCAAACTCCTGGTCTTTCAAAGCTGGATACCTTTCAGCTGGAACATTTTACTTGTTTACCAGTCCTTTGATAATGAGAGAAACCAATAGTCCCTAAGACAACCATTAACGATGATCTGGCAAATGTGCTTATTTCTGCTTTAAATTGAGTATCCCATGGTAGGAGTCCAGATGCCCCCCCCCCCCCCCCCCCCCCCCCGCTACGACTGTGACCAGATTTCTAGATATTATTTTTAAACTATGCTGTATTTCATATATGAAGATGATTCAGAGCATGTCTTTTGCAACATTTCCCCTTGAAGTGTTGAAGGATTTTCTGTGATTCAGCCCAATACCGAAGAGAGAGCTCTGCACCTGGAAGGCCTGGATTCAAATATGGCTTCTAACACTACCTGTGTGACTTATGAAGGAACATAGGACAGTGTTCAGAGCGCTGGAGCTTTAGTCAAAAGATGCGGGTACACATCTCACTTCTAATGCTTATTACATATTTGACCTTAGGCAAATCACTCAGTCTCTCTGGGCCTCAGTTTCTTCACCTGTAAAATGAAGGGGTTGTACAGGTAGGGAACCTGCAGCCTTGAGACCACATGTGGCCCTGAAGGTCCTTAGGTGTGACCTTTTGACTAAGTCCAAGTTTTACAGAAGAAATCCTTTTGTGTGAAGTTTGGATTCAAAGGACTGCACTTAAGGACCTAGAAGGCCACATGCAGGTTCCCCATCCCTGGGTTGGACTAAATGGCCCTGAGCCCCCTTCCATCTCTAATTCTATGATTCATTTACTTGCTGGCTTTTCTCTTGAGAAATGCCTCACCCAGCATCTTTGTCCTCTATGGAGTAGGTTGCAGTCTGTGACTATGAACAGAACAGGACTTAAATTGAGGGAGAAGGGTGGATGGAATAGGATACTGCCCCAATCCTATTTTTGAGTCCCTCAATTTTTCATTCAACTTTTCAGCAGCTGAAAGGCATTTTCAATTCTGTCTCTCTTTTTCCATTCAAAGTATTGAAGGTGAGAGTAGTTCACATAGAATGTTAGATTTAGAGCTGGAAGAGACTGGAAAGCCCAACCAATCCCTCTAATTTACAGATGAGGGAACTATTTATGGCCACACAGTCATTAAGTGCCTGAGGCAGCATTTGAACTCAGGTCTTCCTGATTCCAAGTCCAGGGCCCTTTTCACCAAGTTCAGCCGTTTCTGTAGGGTTCTGGAGTGGGGTGGGTTGTTTCTTTTATTTCCTCTCTTTCTTCGGACCTGGGGCCTTCTGCATTAACACCTTTGAAGGCAGAGGAAGGAAGTAGGGTCAGCGTTATAAAGGGAGCACATCCGATTTTACCCTCAACAATTTCCTGGCGACCCTCTCTTTTTCTCTGAGAGAATAAACAACATAATGGCTCAGAGTTTCCATGACAAATCAGATTCCTTTAAAGACTGTGATAGAGCCCATTCTCAGGGATGCCTCCCCAAAGTTCAGGGAATAGGCAACTTCCTTTAAAACCACCAGGAATCTGTAAGACATGTGGTGCCCTCTGCAAAATCTTTTGCTCCTAATGTTGCAAATGCGCCAGACCCAGCCAGGATCCCTTATTTATACTTGCCAATCCCTACCTCCTCCCACCCCTACCCTGGCCCCCCATTCCTTCATTGGGCTAGCCTCTCCATTTCTGGTAATTTTCTAGGACCCTCAGCATTTTTTCCCCAAGTGATAGGATGAAGTCTCTAGGGAGAAAAGCAGTTAGCTGATTTCCTAACTGGGCATTTCTCTTTCCTCTGGGAGGAGGGAAGCGGGAAAGTGACCGGTCTTCGTCTCTCTGATTTTCTCTTAGTGTCTGTCTCTCTATCCACCGCCCCACCCCCCCGCGATTCCCCCCATCCCCTCCGCCCTTTCGCTTTTCACGTAAAGTCCACCCACACTTAACGCTCGAGTATTTAGGAGAAGGGACACTTAGTCCTACTCTCTGAGGGAACAGGCCTAGAAGGTTAAGCAACTTACTCAAGGTTCCACATGCAGTAAATATAGCAAAATGGACATTCGAACCCAGGGCCCCGGATTCTAGGGGTAGCCCTCCTTACATTGGCCCCGCTTTTCGTCCTCCAGTCCTGGGCAGCCACCTCAGTGTGCATCTTTCCCTGCACGACTCGGGCAGAGGCTATGAGCAGGGGGTGGCGAGTGTGCGTGTGCTTGTGCGTGTGCGTGTGCGTGTGTGTGTGTGTGTGCGTGCACCATTTGGAAAGGTGACCCTCGGGAGGGTACCCGAAGCCCAAGACTCCTCCTTTTGGCTGTGGTTGGGCTGGATCGCCGATACTGCTGAACTCCATCACTCAGGCTGGTGGCCTCCGCGGAACTCCCCCGCCTCCCTCGGCTCTCTCAGTAGCCCCAACAGCAGGGAGATAGGGTCTCTTCCGCCCCGCCCCAGCCCCACCCCCCTCCTCCAAGGGGGCGGGGAGAAAGGCCGCGGGAGGGAGGGCCCAGGCGGCGGTGGGAGGCCGCAGCTCGCTAGGAGGAGGAGGAAGAGGACACGTTATTGTGTCAAAGGGGTTTGGGTGCTCTCGGGTGCCTGTGTGTGGATGCGTGAGTGTTTGTGTGTGTGCGCGCGCTCGCGGGTCTCGGTGCATCCCCTGTGCTGCTCCTCGCGGGGGAAGAGCGAGCGCGGGCGAAGCCCGTCCCCACGCAGCATCCCTTGGCCGCGGGCGGGCAGCAGCAGCCGGCCGGACACACAGCCGGCAGTGGGACCCGTGCGCTCCTCGCAGAAAGAGCCTCGGCAGCGGCCGCAGCAGCGGCAGTGGCAGCAGCGGCCGCAGCAGTAGCAGCAGAGCCAGGGGCAGGGGCGCTAGCTCGCTGGAGAGCCTGCCATCCGAGTCGTCTTCTTGGTGTGCTCGCCCGAGGCTCGGCTCGGCAGCCGGGGCCTCGGTAAAGGAGAGAGGCCGGCTGGAGAGGGAGAGAGGCAGCCAGCTAGCCCAGAGCAGCGCAGCGCCGGGCTCCGAGTCCGCTTCTCGCCGCCCAGCTCAGCCATCGTCCTCCCGCTGCTGCTG
The DNA here is from genome assembly GCA_028646595.1 of Phalanger gymnotis. Taxonomy (NCBI): domain Eukaryota; kingdom Metazoa; phylum Chordata; class Mammalia; order Diprotodontia; family Phalangeridae; genus Phalanger; species Phalanger gymnotis. Next base: position 294,857,154 of record CM053623.1, on the reverse strand, counting down.
CTGCTGCTGCTGCTGCTGCCTCCTCCTCCTCTGCCTCCTCCTCCTCCTGCGGCAGCAGCTGCTGCTGAGCCCGAGGTGGTCGCGGCGGGGGCTGCACCCGCGCTGCTCTTGGACCAGGGGCTGCCGTGCCCCCTGGTGTGGGAAGCTCGCGGTAGTGTCGGAGTGCTCCGGGGGCTCCTAACTCTGGCTGCCCAGGAAAGTGCCTTCATGAACCCAGAGGATGTCCGGGAAGCATTACAAGGGTCCTGAAGTCAGTTGTTGCATCAAATATTTCATATTCGGCTTCAATGTTATTTTCTGGGTAAGTTGTGTCGCTGTTATTCTTATCCTCCGTGGCGTGGTGTCGGTGATTTATTCAGGATCGTTGCCCCAAGTGCATTTTTTTTTTCACTTTTCAGCAAACATCTGGGCTTTTGCCTGCTCTTCCCCAGCGCGAGGGAAGGTGCCTTACTTAGTCTTTTTTCTTTCCTAATTGCTTGTGTAAGGGAGCTAAGATTTTAATCCTTTGTAGGTTAGTGGAGGGTCGGGGGGGGGGGGAGATAGGGAAGAGAGAACTAAGAAAAACCGAGATTGAAAGGCTGTTCCCAGGCCTCAGATTGTCCCTGGAAAAGGAGAAGAGTAAACTATTGTTGGGATAAAAATGCGATCAAGGCTTTGGCAGTTTGGGACAATGAGCAGCGACATGGAATAGATTTGTTCCCATGGGATATTGATGTTGTGCATCGCGTCGGTAATAATAGGGCAGATTAACCATGCAAAACGAAGTCTACCTTTGTGAGAAGGATTTGATTGGACACGAGGTTGCCACTGCTCTTACTGCTGTATGTTCCAGGCACAGAGGCTATCTGCCTTCTCCATCACAGGCTTTTGTGTATGGATGATGCAGCTTGAATGGTATATGCTGTACTGTGTGCAGTGTGTACATAAGTAACACTTCTAGTACATTCTTTCCAAGTCTCGTTCCGAAAAGCATTTTGCATAATGGCTTGTCTGTGGGTGTGGATAGTGGGGAAGATTTCTTTTTTCTATCTGTCATTGTCAGAACAATAACTAGTAACCGTCAACATATGTTTTAGTCTAGTTCCTCAATTGCTAGCCTCACGTTTTCTTTAAGTGATGAGTTAGAGTGGTTTTTTTTTTTTTGGATGAAGAAATGCAAACCAGAAGGTGGGCTAGCTGGAGAAATAAAGCAAGTGCTTGAATGCCACTCAGAAACGTGTCCTTTGTTTTTAAATCTCCGGCAAATAATGGAAATGATTCTAGTTGGTTTTTTTTTTCTCCTGAGCTCACTAATGATTTTCAGCAGACAAAGAGTTTCTCCGGACCTGGTAGACACAGGTGTTTCAAAGACCTTGATTTCTTCCTCCCTCTCGTCTCCTTTCTTCACATTAACCCACTCTCCTACTATGAGAAGTAAAAATGGTGGTTCTTGGGTTTTTCAGCCAGTTACTGCTTAGTGTAAGTTTAAAAGTTCCCCTAAAAAGAAGGGGAAGACAATGTACAATAATCATATCAGGAGGTCATTAGTAAGCCCAAAGAATCCAAGTGTGAGGTATTCATTCAGTGTCTTTTAAATTTTTTTTACATTCACAGGAGCAAATATCAGTCTCTGAGAAGTGTTTTCAGACCAATTCTTTATTGCTTGGTTCCACTATTGCATTTTCTTAATAGGGTTATTTCATTTTATTTTTCTGTTTTCTTTTTACATGTGTCGCATTGAGAACACATGTTTTGCAGAATGAAACAGGATTGGAGAACACTTTCTGTACCATCTTGCCATCTGCCCTCAGGACTGATGAATAAGATTAGGAGGATGGGTGAATAAACATAATAAACAGTCCAGTACTGCTTTTGTGGGTGATTGATTGCACATAACTGGTGTTCTTGTCAAACAATCTTCTATTTTCTGTGACTACAGCCAAGCTTCCACCTTAAACTGCGCTTAATTCTCCATGGGAGGAAACATGTTTCCCTCTGCCTTTCACACTCTTCCTTTCCCTCACACCATTAAGTTTTCTGCCAGAATTGTTCTAAAGTGATTGGTAAAGACTTTTTTGGACATAGTTTTAATTGGTGTGGACTGGACCTTTAGTGACTTAAGTATATACAAGGTCCTTGGGCTCTTAGTATAAGTCGATAGTCTTGTCTTGTTTGAACACAGACAGTCAAATATAGTTCAGCTATCAGGAAACAGGAAGGGTCTATTAGGCCTTTATTTTGGTCTCATAGAAAAGGGTAAAAAAGACATATTGGGATGTGGAGTCCGTTTTCTGGACAGAATTTGGGTAGTTTTGTTAACTGGCCTCATCTAATATTATACTTTTTAGGAGGCCTCATCTAAGTATTTGGGGAGTGAGGAGAGGAAGGGAGTGGAGTGGCATGGGGGAGACCATTAAAAAGATTTAGCTTCCCTGTGTGCTTTATAGGGAGTAACCAAGAACGGAACCTTTTCTTGTTTTGGACTTTGCATGACGGAACTCATCCCTATGGGGTTGAAATTAAGCTACCCACCTAGATATCAGGCAGAATTGTATATGTGGGTGCAATTTGTTTTGGGTAACCTTTCTACTTGTTATATCCTGTTTCCCCTCCCCACCCTAGTATGCTAGCCTGTGACTGACTAAAGCATCACTTGCCTACCCTCCTCCCCAGCTGGGTTCTGGTTCCAAAATCATCTTACTCTCCTTTTATTAAAATTCTAGTTTCTCAGTTACTGGATCTCTGCTTGTAGCTACAAACCTCAGGGTTCTCTGATGAAAGTAATTCTTACTTTCAGATATTTGCTGGGTTGTAGCTAGAGGGGAATCTTAGGTGTGAATGATTCATGGACTTTACTGCACCTGGGGGTATTTGCATTTTAATACAGTTAGATAATTTGTAGGTGGAGTGTAGGGTGTGGTGGTAGAAGGAGAGGAAGATGGGCAGATAGATCTTTTGAATCTGTGCCTTCCCTATTATCTGTTTACTCCAGATGAGTTACTCTCTGCTTCTGCCTGAGTACTACCACTCTCAAAAGAAGATGGGGCTTCACCTTTTAACTTGAATCTTGAAAAATTGTAGCATAATGCCCTTTGTTTTAAATGACCTAGGTTCAAGCCTCACCTCTGACACATACTGGCTGTTTGACTTTGGTCAAGTCCTTTAGCCTTTCTGTGATCTAGGCAGCTTTTTAAGACTATGAATTGCAGAGAATGTGCTAACCAGCATTGTGCTTCATGAACTTGGAAGGGGGAAAAATTATATCTTTATCTTCACTAACCTTTTACTTTAGTTATTTTGAAACATCATTCTGGGAAGGGGTCCATAGTATCCATCAGATTGTACAGGAACTTCTGGGATACAGGGAATCTCTTACTGGACAGTTCCCAAAACCAATGTAATAACGGGTCCCATACTCATTCTATATGCTTTTTATTGATTCTAAGCCAACATCTGTTCCATCTGTGGATGGGAATGGATGATGAATATAATAGAGGAAACATAATCTTTTACTCTCGTGCTGTTAATACTAAAGTGAATTTGAAATAATGAGAGTTCAGAGATGTATGATTTTTGACAGATTAAGAAAAACATGAGGTACAGATGGGCTAATTCTAGTTCTAGCTGAGACACCACCTAGCTGTGTGCCTCTAGACAAGACGTTTAACCTTTTGGGACCTTGGTTTCCTTTAAAAATGATTAGTTTTGAATACGTGTCCAAAGTCCAAAGTCCCTTCCGGCTCTAAAACTCAATATGGTTTGGGACACGTTAGAGGTGGAAAAAGAATTTCTTTTAACCATTTTACTGCCAAAGAAGTCGAGAAAGATAGGAAGTTGTAATGAAGATGTAACACAAGTTAGTCCTACTAGCTGTGCTGGCTCTTAACCCTTGGGCTGGTTATACTTGGTGTCCAGAATTCACAAAGACTGCCCCAGAGATTGTTAGAGATGAAAGAGCCCTTAGAAATAATTTGGTACAACTCCTACCCCTTCACTTTACAAACGAAGAATCCAAGGTCAGGGGACGTCAAAGAGACTTCCCTAAGATTACTCAGATCCCAAGCACCAGTTTAGACCAAGGTCTTCTGGATTCAGATCCAGTGCCCTCATCTCATTTCTGTGGGTACTTGCCAAGGTGTAGGTTTAGTACTTTTTATCTACAAATACTTGTTTGTGCACATGTAAGATATTGGGGCCTCACTGGATTGACACTCCCATGTCACAACCCCCTTATGACCTCCCAGGACTTAGGGGAGCATCCATCTTCCCTCTCCCGCCAGCTGCAAACTGGGGGAATGGCTCTACTGCTCATAGACATTATTGTCTTTCCTTGCAACATCCATAAAACCCATATTGTAAGTTGTACATTTTCCAGAAGGTATGCTTGTATTTCTCTCTTCTGCTTGCCTTTGCAGAGGCTGCAAGACTGGCATGATTTAGAGAACAGTTTGTTTCATAGACTGTGAAGAGTTGGAAGGGAACTAGTGGGGAAGGGAATAAGCATTTATTAAGCATCTACTGCATGTAAGACATTGTGCTAAGTGCTTTACAAGTATTAATCTCTGTTGATCCTCCCAACAACCCTGGGAGGTAGGTGCTATTATTGTTCCCATTGTACAGTTGAGAAAATTGAGATTAAGTGATTTTGCACAGGGTCATACAGATTTAAACTCAGGTCATCCTAATTCTAGGCCCAGTGCTCTACTTGCTCTGCCACTGCCTGCCTTCCACTCCCTTTTCCTTTTCCCTCCCCCATTTTGTAAAATCTCAAGAGGAAATAGGTTTAAAGAGTTTCAACGACACTTACCAAGTCCATAGAGCTAGGTAGTAGAAAATCTAGAGCTAGAATCCAGTTCTTCTGAGTCTGAACCGATGTTCTTCCCTCCAATGGTTGGAGACTTTTGCCTTAATTTATTTCTCCATTGTAAATACAGATCTCGTATTGCGCTTGTATAGTGGAAGCATATAACTTGGTGGAGGTGTCATCCTCTACTCCTCAGTCTTCCAATCTGCTGCCAAGTGCTGCCATTTTTACCTTCCAAACATCCCTCTTTTAGCCCCTTTCTCTCCTTTGTCATTGCCACCACACTGGTGCAGGTCCTTATGATCTCATGCTTGGACTTTCTGGTTCCCTACCTCAGTTTTTCTACTCTCTAATCCACTCTATCAAATTGCAGGTTTGATCATGCCACCCCTCCTAGTCAATAAACTCCAGTGACTCCCCATTGTCTTTGGGATCCATATAAAATCCTCTGTTTGGCTTTTAAAACCCTCCATAATCTATCCCACTTCTGCCACTATCCTTATATCATAGTCCCTTTCTTGTAGTCTTCAACTCAGTGACACTGCCCTCCTTGCTGTTCCTCAGACAAGACATTCTGTTTCCTGACTGTATTTTCACTGACCATCCCTCATGTCTGGAGTTCTCTTCATCCTCATCTCTGCCGCCTAGCATCCTTCAAATGGCAGGCAAAACCCCACATTCCGAAAGAAACCTTTCCCCATTTGTCTTAATGTTGGTGCTCTTCCTCTGAGGTAACCTCCAGTTTGTCCTGACTCTGTCTTGTTTTGACATAATCATTTGCATGTTGTCTTCCCTTTTAGACGGTGAGTTCCTAGAGGGCAAGAACTGTTTTTTGCCTTTGTATGGCCAAGAACTTAGTATTGTGTGGGACACATAGTAGGAGCTTGCTTAACCAAAACTTACTGACTTTATTAGAGGGCAGAGTTTATCTTTTCATTTTGTTCTGTGGTACTCAAATTCAGAAAACAGGGAAATTTAGGGAACCTTGGGTATATCAAATAGGGATATGAATCTTGTGATTCACAATAAATTGCAAGATGTGTTAGAATGATGATACATCAGCATTTTACATGTCATAATTTTTGCCTTAATTTGCTAGGCATCTGTTAGCTTCAGTGGCAACCATATGGGAGTCTAAACTGCCTTTTGAATTTTTACAGGGAGATAGTAGGAGGAAAGCTAAATATGGTTATGTAAATGTCATATGGGAAAAATGTAAGGAAGGGATATGGATTTCTCAGTGGAAAAAGTAATTGAATACTACCCCACCTACCCTAGATGCATGCATTCTGGGTCACTGAGAAGGCACTGCCATGTTTTCCCTTGAGGATGCTTTTAGGAGGTTGGATGGAGCAGAAGAGAAAATGTATGAAAACAAATAATGTAACACCCACAATAAATCGCCAACATGAGAACATTTTTAGATGGACCATCCCATTTTAATATGCCTATAATTTTTTTTGTTGTTCAGTCATTTTTCAGTCATGTCCTACTATTTATGACCCTATTTGGGATTTTCTTGGCAAAAAGATACTGGAGTGGTTTGCTGTTTCCTTTTCTAGCTCATTTTTACGGATGGGGAACTGAGGCAAACAGGGTTAAGTGACTTGCCCAGGGTCACACAGCTAGGCAGTATCTGAGGCTGGTTTTGAACTCATGAAGATGAATCTTTCTGATTCCAAGCCTAGTGCTTTATCCACTTCACCTTCTAGATACCCCCATAATATTTAGTCCCTGGCAAAAAGTGAAAGTAAACTTCATGTAGGAAGGATGCTTTGTAATTAAGGAGTCTTTGAAGACTTCAAAGCACTTTAAAAACATATGATCTTTCCTACCTGACAGCATAAGAAATCTAAACACAGAGATGTGGACTCACTCTTTCCTTGAAACAGCAGAGCATTGAGCACTCTAGTTAGGAATTTTAAAGTCTTTTACTGGGATCCTTGAGCTTGGTTTCTGGAGTGAAATTTTTTTCAAGAACCAAAATTAGGATGTTGGGTACTTTAAAAGAAAATACCAAGTAAGCTGTTTACATGTGACAGTATTCCAAAGGGGATCTTGGTTTTGTGGACATGTTTTATTTAACTCAATAACTTAATCTAGTAGAATGAAAAAAGGAAAAAATCCACTATTTTTTTTTTTTGGTGGGGGGTGGGGAGAAGAGGGCAGAGGAGAGGAGCCTGTGGATAGTGCCTCTTGATCTTCTCTGGGTTTGGAAGATGCCTTCATAACTCATCTGAACATTTGTCTTAGACAGTTGTTTAGGTGTACTGAGAGAGGGTCACCCATTCAGTATATGCTAGAAATGAGACTTGATCACCAGGTTTTACAACAGAATGATAAACCATAATATAGGATGATCTATTAATCTTTAAGAATAAATGTATTTTGGAAAGATTATTTTAGTGTGTCCCATGTATTTTACATGTTACTACTTTGACAAATGTCCTCTGGCATTTGTATCCTAGAACTGAGACTAGAGAGATAGTTGCGTGTAGGAATCTCAAGAAGCTGTTTGTGGCCTCCTAAGATCAATTCTTCCATGTTTTTGTGCCCTATTCCATTCACATGTGTCTATGTTTGAAGACTATTATTTTGTCCTTCTGCCCACGATATCTAAGCATTGTTATTTTCCTAAGTGCCTCCTCTAGACAATGATTTTGGTTTCTCCAGTGTCTATGTTGAATTGCTCTGGATGGATCATGGCATAAAGAAAGATTTCAAGGAAATGGAAATGCTTAGCTTGGAAAAGAGGAAAAGAGAAGACTTGGAGGATGGAAAGATTTTCTCATGTAGCCACAACTGTACCCTTGGCTCTGAGAGGGAAAAACTTCATGTGGGGTGGGTCAAGTTTCATTTTTACCCTAATACAAGCTGTTCTTTAAAGAATCTTCCCCATCTATGCTTGTGCTGTTGATATTTTGAAACTGAACATAGAACTTTATTCTTGTTACATTTCATTTTGTTTTAGCCTAAGACCTTGGATAGCTTTTTTGAATCTTGATTTGTCTGAAAGTTTTCAAAATCATTACTCTTGACTCCATTTGTGAACTCAAAATGTTGCAACCAAGAAACGCCTTTCCCGTAATAATAATAAAAACTGGCATCTTATAGACCACCTTGAACTAAATCCTTTACAAACATTGTCTCATTTGATTTAAGATGAATTCTGTAGGACCTTGTTTCTGCCACATTACTCTTGCATGGACGGTTACATAATAGTGTGTGGAGTTTGGGGAGGTTTGTATCTTAATGTCCTCTTATTTTTCAGTAACCTCACACCCAGGAGGAATGTTCTCAGCCATAGGTACCTTTTTATTCAAGGAAGGGAGAGCATCCCAGGAATTCTGGAAATGGATAAGAATAGACAGAAACTCATAGGGTCTGGTGCTTCCATAATAATAATGATAATGATGGTGATAACAGCTAACATTTATATTGTACTTACTATGTGTCAGGCACTGTGCTAAATGCTTCACAGTTCTCATTTGATCTTTACAACAACCGTTTGAGGTAGGTTACTGCCATTCAAGGCTCTATGCTCTATCCACTGGGCCACCCAGCTGCCCCACTAAACACCATTTGTTCTCTTGTGTAAAAAACCTGTCTTGTCTTTTTTCTTTTGGTGAATTTTATTAGCTAGTCAAAAAAATGACTATTTATTTATAAGAAGACTAAAATTAAAATGAGGATGTGATTGGTATAGGGAGGCACTAACTCTGAAATTAATTTGCTAAGAAATAAATATGTTTTGGGTAGAAGCTGGTAAATTCTTCCAGGCTGGGGAAGAAGACATTTTCTTTGCATTCCTTTCCTCTGATGGGGCGGGGTTTTCTTGCACAGTCAGAACACTCCATGTTGTGGTACTTTCAGTTTAGTGGACCAGATTTCAAAATGTGCAGAAAGACAGACCTTCCTTTCCTCTGCCTCACTCAAGTTGCCGAGCAGTTCCTCAGGGTTCTGTAGAGTGAAGGAGATTGTCTCTACCTTGTTAGTCTCCTTTTTGCCTCTGGCTCTAGGAACATCTCTTCCTTGGCAATGCTTTCTACCACTAAATCTTTATGGTATGTTTGTTAGATGTATTGTATGTAATAGAGGCCTAATAAATGCATGTTTAAACAAATGGAATTCTGCAATAATTCTATAGATGGGAAATTTCTGGGTGAGTTTGCAATAGCAGTTCAAAGAAGTTTGTCTTTTTAATGTGAAAGCAATACTCTTGTATGGATTGGTTATGTCTGGGGGGAAGAGGGGGAAGCCTTATGCTATTATGTTAAAGAGGCAGCTAGATGGGCTAGTGGATGGAGCACTGGGCCTGGAGTCCAGAAGAACACGGATTTGTGAACTTGGGCAAGTCACTTAACTTCTGGTTTGCTTAGGAGGCAGCTAGGTGGCTCAGTGGATAGAGTCTTAACCTCTGTGTGCCTAGGAGTTAGCTAGAGGGCTCAATGCATAGAGTCTAGAATCAGGAAGACCTAAATTCAAACCTAGCCTCAGACACTTTCTAGCTATGTGACCCTGGACAAGTCACTTAACCTCTGTTTGCCTTAATCCACTGGAGAAGGAAATGGCAAACCACTCTACTATTTTTTTTTTTGCCAAGAAAACCCTGCCTGAACAGTATGGCTCATTGGGTCGAGAAGAGTCTGGATGCTACTGAACATCAAATTACACTAAATAGGATTAGGGTTAGACATCATTTAGCCCAGACCCCTTATCATACTGATGAAAGAAGTGAGGCCAAGAGGTAAGAAGAGACCTCTCACCAAGGTCACACAAGTGGTATAACTCCAAAGTTAATGGGTTTTTTTTCCTGCTTTTCCACACTACCTTCTATGATCAAGGTTCCCACTCTTATTCAGTAGGTCATATTATCTTTTGTTCTGGGACTCTATAGTGGTTCTGTAAATGTAATAATTTCCCTGAAGTTGCAATAATATTTATTATCTTGTAAAATAAACAATAATAAAGCTAGCCTTTATAGAGTGCTTTAAGATCTACAAAACACTTTACAAATATCTCATTTGCTACTCACAACAATTCGGGGAGGTAGGTACTGTCATTATCCTAATTTTATAGATGAGGAAACTGAGGCAGATAGGTTAAGTGCTTTGCCCAGGATTGCACAGCTAGCTTCAGAGGGAAAATTTGAACTCTGTCACCCAGCTGCTGGTAAATAAATAAAAACATAAATGCTTTCTGAGAGATTTCGTTGGCTGTAGTCACCATCTTTGCTACCACAGAAAAAGCAATTCAAGGCACTGCTGACATCGTCAGTATTATATCATGATCGTTTGTACACAAAGGACAGCAGTCCTGAATATAAATGAGGAATGCCAATCTGATCTTGGTTTAAACTCTCCAGCAAGATGAGATTGAAAAACAGGAGGGTGACTGGCAAACATTTGGTTCCTAGCCTATCAAATGCATTGTAAAATTCTATAGCACTACTAATGACCATTTATTGTTTTGAAAAACAATAGAAGGCATAGATTTTTTATTTTTGCTGAAAAATCTTTTCTACATTGTTTGGCACTGAGGCTAGAATTTCTAAAAATCTGGAGGGAACAGCTGGTGCTCTAATAAATATTCAGGCCAACCATTTTAATGCTTTGTACTTAATTAACTAGTCCCAGTAAAAGAGAAATACTTGCCTTCAGCATTTCTCTAAGTATAATATTTTGCTTCCAACTTAAATTTCCCCAAACAGCTTTAAAACTTTGTTCTGCCAAGTCAGTAGTTCTAATCAAAGGAGAAATCTTGAATGCCAGAGAAGAGTTCTCTGGCACTAAATACTTTGATATTGATTGAGGTTTTATACACATTTATGCAAATAACAGCTCACTCCCTATAATTTGTCATAGTTCAGAACTTCATTAACTTTGTGTAGAAATTATCTACAGTGGCAGAAACTGTTAAATTGATTCATATGTAGAATGAGTTGTCATTTATGGCCCCTTCCTCACCTCTCTGTTGTTTGGTTTAGAAGTTTTCTTTGCTTCCTTCTCTACATATGCATGCATGTATGTATATGTATGTGTATATATGTATATGTGTATATACATACATATATGTATATATATGTAGTATGTATATGTATATGTAATTTACATCAAGGCATAAGCTTTTTTCTTCTCAACCACACTCTGCTAATGAAAGTGCATCCAATAGGATCATGAATTTAGGGTGTTGGAACGGGCCTTAAAGGCCACAAAATCCAAATCTCTCATCTTCCAGATGAGGAAACTGGATCTCAGAAAGGTCTGTATGGCTCCTTTTATGTTTTTTTGTTCTGCCATTAGAATGTCAGCTCCTTGAGGTTAAGGACTTTCTTATTTGCCTGTATTGCCAGTGCTTAGCTCCATGCCTTGCACATAGCCTTTAATGAATGCTCTCTCTCCCTCCTTCTCCCTCACCCTGCCATTCCCAGTCTCCCTCCTCCTCCTCCATTTCCTCCTCCATTTCCTCCCCCTCTCCCTCCCCTCTCCCATTCCCAATCTCCCTCCTTCTCCAGTTCCTCCTTCTCTCCCTCCCTTCTTTTCCCTGAGTCAGCAGTTTTCCCACTGTACCTTGCTTGCCCATGCTGTTCTTGTCTTTCTAATGACTGACATCACCACAACGTTTGCTATCAAGATCACAAAAACAAAGATTTCCATCTACTGCTATTTGCTAATTATACTTTTATTGTTTTCCTTTCCCTAATCAAACTTAATCCAATTCTTCTGCCACACTGGAGCATCAGATTACCAAGGGCTGAGAAGCAAGGGCTTCTGGTTTCTTTCTCTGTGGCTGTCTGGATGATGCCAGCACTTCAGCAATCTTTAATTTCTGGGGTGTAGATATCCTTTCTACCAACACAGATCACGAACCCCCCCTAGGACTTAGTTGAGGTAGAGCTTGGTGTTTTAGCTTGAACTGCCTGTTTAAGTGCTGAAATCTTCTCTTTGAAAATTGTGTCTTGGCTGGTGCTCCTGGGCATTGCAAGTCTGTCAGTTTTTCTGTCTCCCTCCTCTTGCTCCTCCTGGAGCAACTTCTTTCTGAAATTATAGGTAGATTTGTGAAGGTCAGGGGACCATTTTGGGCAAATGGAGACAAAATCAGCCAAATTTTGACATAACCTTCTAATCGGTTTCTCTGCCTCAAGTTTCTACTCTCTCCAGTTCATTCTTTACCCACTGCCAAAGGGACATCCCAAAGCCTGGGTTTGACCATGTTATTCCTTTGGTCAACAAACTACTATGGTTCCCTACTGCATCTTAAAATAAAATATGGAGCCCTCTATTTGGTCCTTTATAGCTTGACTTTCATCCCACTTTCTAGACTTCTTAAGCATTACTTCCCTTCATACACTGTATGTAGTCCAACCAAACTTGGGCATTACAGTCTTCTCACAGACACTAATCTCTCATCTCCATTCCTTTGAACATGCTGTCCTCCAGTCTGGGAATTCACACCCAGAAAAAGAACAAAAAAGGAGGAAAAAAAAACCCAACAACCACCCAGTTCAGAGCTGACCAACACATCAAAAAAGTCTGACTTCATCCCCCAGTGGTCCATACCCTTGGTTCTCTACCCTTTTTGACCCCTCACAGACATTCTTTGGAGCCAAATTTAGTTACTATAATTTCATAGCATTCACTTTCATTCATTTCATTCTTGTTTTTTTCTACTTACATTGTTATAGTTTGGCACACAATAAGGTCTATATAAATGGGGGCTACTACTACTACTGTTATTATTAGCCATTATGTTTATTGTTTTTCTAGTTTTGCCACCTGACTTTACCATCAGTTCATGTAAATTTTCCCATGCTTCTCTGTAGTCATTATATTAATCTTAATATGGCAGTATATGGATATGGTATTCATGTCCCACAACTTGTTTAGCCCTTCTCTGTGGGTACATTGGTAGATGTCTACTTTCTTTCTGGTTTTTCCTACTACAAGAAAATGCTGCTATTTACACACAAGCTTGGGTGGATACGGGGCCTCACTTTTTGTCATTGATCTACTTGGAGTATACGTCTAGCTGTGAAATCCCTGGGTCAGAGTTGTAAGGACACATTATTTACTTTGTTGGAATAATTTAATACCTTTAATGTATCCACCTTTCTTAACTCCTTCAGTATTGACTATTTCCAGCTTATGTCATCTTTGCCAATTTTTCTGGTTGTGAGGTAAAACCTAAAGAGAGATTTTATTGCTAAAAAAAAATAGGCCCTGTTTAAAAAAAGGTTGTTTTATTTTGATCTGACTTTCTCGTGTTGGAGCATTCAGAGTGCGGAGTCCAAAATTGTCCAATCTGCATGAAAAACAACTTTGGCAGAGCCATTAACCCTTTATTAAAGAGACTGGGCCCTTTCAGTGAATGGGACCTCAGATCTTCCTCATGATCTGAGATGCTCCCTTTCCCCAGGAACATACTTTTATAGGGCGTGATACCCAGACACACAGAAGAGGCAAAGTAAAGTACAGGGTCTTATTGGTTGATAGACCTTGCTTATCACCCTCCAGGAGGGCCAGAAATGAGACATTAGGATGGGTGGTCACAGGATGGGCAAGGCAAGAGTCATCTCCATTAAGTGGTCATAAGATGGGCCCTCCTCATGTAGGGCAAGAGGGTAGTCTGGAGATACAAAAATAAGTTGGGGGACTTTCCATAACATGTCAAGACATCCTAACAACACACTGGGTTTGGTCACTCATTCAACACCAAAAAGGGTGGAGACCTCTAGTCAGCATTCTTGTGGTTTAGGCAAGTGAATTTTCTAAAAGGTTAGTGAACAATAAACTTATAGCTTGCAGTTTAAAGTTTCAGGCCAATTATAAGAAAGAATCTATCTTATCTAATTATGCCTAAATATAATGTATGTAAAATATGTATTAATATATGTAATTTTTTTTTTTTTGGTGAGTGTGGAGGCAATTGGGGTTAAGTGTCTGAGGCTGGATTTGAACTCAGGTCCTCCTGACCCCAGGACCAGTGCTCTATCCACTGCATCACCTATTGCTCCTATGTAATTCTAATGCTAATATTAGTTAACTAGACTAATTAGGTTGGCTAGTATTTCACTAGATGAGTAGATAACTAATAATTGTTAACAATCATTACTCCTATGGAATCACACTGAAATGATTAATACTGATTGGAATAAAATAGGGGTCCAATATATCATTCCTCTCAAGAACTATTTGTTCATAATCTTTGAACAAATGCTCATGTCTCTGTTAGTGAATGTCATCAGTTCTCTATTGGGGAATGGCCTTTGATTCCATATATGGTATTTCTGTAAGTTGTCTCTATTTCTTGGCTATCAGACCTTTATTAGAAATAATTGAGCAAAGATGTTTTCCCCAGCCGATTACTCCCACCCCACCTTATCCTAGTTGCATTAATTTTGTTCATTCAAAAGCTTTTCAGTTTTACGTAATTAAAACGATCTATATTGTGTATACCCTGGATAAGGTCCTTGAGGATAGGCAGGGACAACTTGATTTCTGTCTCTGGATCCTGGGCACCTAGCCTAGTGCTTTACCCAGTATTTAGGGAATGTTTGTTGATTAAGTAGAGGAAAAAAAAGGCAAGTGGGATAGTTCCTTTAGAAGGAAGAGTTTTTAATTGTGACTGAAAATAGGTTGTATATTTTTAGGTCTGCCTAAAAGGAAAAATAGGATAGCACACCACCCCTCTGCAAACTGAATAAAAACATTTTTTTTTAGTCATATAGGGAGTCATGGATTTTCTCTCCCAGTCTTAGTTGGTAAAAAAGAGAGAAAGAGTCCAATGGCAATTAAGGGTTAATGTGCAGGGGGGTGGGGGATGTTGTGCATGGGTGTTCAGTCTCCTAGAAGACTTCCTGATAGGGTATGAATCTCACTAAAGTAGGAACAGTGCCTTCTTAATGTTCTGTACTGTATGTGCCTAGCACCATGTGGGAAGTTCAAGAGCCACGTTGCTTTAGTAACAACACAGGTAATGTACTCAATGGATTCAGGGCCTTGCCAGACCAGGGCCCCAGGCAAAATTGCAAAGTTGTTGAATCTTGCTTTGGGTGCTGTCCAGCAGCTGAGGCTTCGTTCCTGGGCCCATTTCACCTTACTGGGGCACCAGCATGTTCTATTGGAATGGGTCCAGGCCTCAGAGCTTTCATTGTTGATAATTTTTAAACATCTCCTGAGGCGTAGAATTTTCTGGACCACTTGGCCCTGGATCCTGTTGGGCCTCCTGGGTTCAGAGTTCTGCTGCATTGGGCCATTAGTTCCCTTTTCTTCCTTCTGCACTGGCCACTATATCTGTATGTATGATCCTAGAATATACATCCTCTTTCTAATGTCTTTCTCCTACAAATTACAGACAATAGAGTACAGTTTTCTAGATTTTTTTTTGAAACAAGGGAAAAGAGTATTCAGATTCCTAAATAGATATATCAAGAAGAGGGGCATTAAAAGTGTGAACAAAATAAAATGGCCTAGAGGCAGATTAAGATTAATTGGTGGCTAAGACTTCTGACCTAATCTTTAATTAAAGTTCCCCAGGCCTGGTCTGGTTCATGATCTTATCCGGACTCAGAGACCCAAGCCATCATTATAGCTGTGAGTGGTTTTTATCACCTTCAGACTTAGGAATGGTTATCTCTTCTTATCTCTCTCTTCCTCTATTCCCATTCCCCTTCCCTGTCCCCAACACTCCCCCCCCCCCCCGCCACGTAAATTGCAATAAACACTGATTTTTTGATAGATTGTTCTTGTTGCTTCAGATAGGAATTATTGTTTACTTTCCATCAGAAAATTTTATAACCAATTTATACATTTATATTTATAAATTTATATATATTATATATAAAAATATATTATATGTGTATATGAATTTATAATTAACATGTGGTGATGTCCATGTTATTAGGGTAATGTCTTAGTTAATTAGGTATCTCTTTTCCTAGGAATACAGGGAGTGCGGGTAGAAGGAAAAGCAGTCCAGACCATTAAAGTTTGTCTAGTCACCTCAAAAACAATACAGATGCCGCTCCTTGGCATCCCTCTTACACCATCTCCCAAAGTGCTGGGTGGTTGTTCAAAAGACTCTCTATTCTACTTCCATAGCTCCTTCTAGAAAGTTCTAATGCTTCAAAACTGGTTTTCTTCAGATGTAGAGAATTGGAAAACAAACTATATTTGGAGTTAAGTCCTAGGTTCAAATTCTAGTTCTATCACTCATGTGAGTCACTTTCTCTTTTTGGGCCTCAGTTTCCTTATCTGTAAAAATGAAGGTTTTGGATAAATGATCTCTAAATTCCCTTCAGACTCTAGATCCTCCGATAGCTTTCTCATTCCCTTTCCTCACATCAGACTCCCTCAACATAATTCTAGATTATCCAGAGGGAAGCAACAGGGCATCATATCCACAGTCTATCACATCTAGGTGTGAATAACATAGTTGAACCCTTCTATGAAGTTTAAAAAAAATTGCTTTTTTTCACATTGTAGCTACTTACCAATAATCTTTTCCCCCCAAGAATCCCTCCCTGGTAGGAAGAATAGAATGGGTAAATAAAACAGATAGACTCTTTGTAACAGTGCACACACATAAATTGACTCTTCTTTTAGGGAGATGGGGAATAGAGTTCTTCTTTAATCCTCTGGAATCAGGATTGGCCTTTAAAGGAAAATGACTTCTGATGTCTTTTAGTGTTTTTTTACCTTTATGTTATTGTGGTCATTGGGTATAGCATTCTCTTACTTCTGCTTTGCATCAGTACTAAATTAAAAGAGGAACTTGTTAACCCAAACAAATCTATGAATGGTAGAATCTGAGGGGACTGTATTGCTAAGCTTGTGAGTAGCAGTGGGAGGTTCTTATGAACTATTTGTCTCTTTTCTTTCCTCTCCCCTCTTCCCTACCCAGAAGAAGGTAGATTGCTAAGTTGGTACTTGTCTTTGTGTCATTGAAAAAACTAGGTCATCCAAAATAGGAAAGGTATTTAGGAAAACTGTCCTAATTCCTACCTCCAGGGTCCTTGACACAAGTATAAGGGAGACCTTGATTCATAATGTTTGGACAAATGACTTGTTTAATAAGTACTTTGAGATCCTTAACTAGAGGTAGAACCATATCTAGAAAGTATTGGGCAAATCTTGTTGAAGAGATCAGGCCACAGAATATAGTGTGCCTTGGGGTACAGCCCTTCTCCCCATAGATTTTGGAGGCCTGAGTCGTTCTGGTGGAAGACCATGAGACCCGAATCAGTTGTCAAAATTAGAACTTGAGTTAAAGATTTTTGTTATTTTTGTCATTTAAACATCTCTACATCACCAGTTTTTTCCTTTCAATTAATTGTTATTCTTAGGGGCAACATATAGAAGAAATACTCTCTACACATATTGTCTTGTGAATGAACTATCAATTTCAGAGAACCAGGAGGGAAAAATCAATACATCTCCTCCAGGCAATTGGAAATCCCTGTACTTTCCAAGAAGGATTCATAATATCAAATGGTGTTTTTTTGTTTTTTTTTTTAAACAAGGAGCTTTGGTGGATATGATTTCCAGCATGACCTTGATTAAGGCAGCTCAGTGGTTAGAGCCCTGGGTTTGGAATTGGGAAGACTCATTTTCATTAGTTCAAATCTGGCCTCAGACACTTACTAGCTATGGGACCCAGGGCAAGTCATTTAACCCTGTTTGCCTCAGTTTCCTCATCTGTAAAATGACCTGGACAAGGAAATGGCAAACCACTCCAGTATCCCTGCCAAATGGGCACCTAAAGATCAGCACATGACTGAACAAATGACCTTGATTTCAGTAGAGAAGCAGAGATAAGTGACTTCTTGAACACCTACTTTCTTATTTGCTTACATCCTTTATTTTCAAAATATGTCTTAGCTAGAGGATGATTCTTGACAACTTATGTGGAAAGGGTGAAGTTTCTGTTCTGTTTTTAATCTCATAACTTGAATCTTAGAGAAGATTTGCATATTCTTTGCATCATTCCTATTTAATTGGACCGTTTTTTGAGGGGAGAATATGAGTAAAGGGAAAAGGTTAAGTGAATAAAGTAAATAAATAATCTAATTATTGTCATCTTTCTTTGTTCTACAAAATTGGCTAGTTATATTCAAAGTATTCTTTTTTTGTATATTGGTGATATTTTAAAGTTATCTTCAAAATAGAAGGAAACAGTTAAAAAAAAGTTTGATGAAAACAGGATTTTATGCAGGTTCTTTGGTAGAGCATTTCCAACAAATGATTAAGAGTTAAAAGGAAGGGAATCACTAAATTTTGGGGGAAGACTTTTTTTTTGCATCAGAATGTTTACTAATGTAATCTTAGAGCGGGAGGAGATTTAAGCAATCTAGTCCATTTTACAGATGGAAAAACCGAGACCTAGTGACATGAAGTAACTTTTCTAAGGCCACCCAGTCACTTAGTGCTAAAGCTGGGATGAGATTTTTTTCTGCTGCATGAGGTTCTTGGAGCTATTTCAAAGTAAATGTGTACATAGTTTGGAAAAAAAAAATATGCCCATGGACATAGGAATCCCTAATATTCATGTATTCTCTATTTGTTTTAAAAAATAATATATGCAAGCTTGGGTAAAGTCAAGAGACCAGACAATGCTCTTTTTTCCCTGAAGAGCTAGGGAACTAAGGATGTGGAACCTTGTGTATGCTATCAAACTCTAGAGATGTAGCAGTTGGTTTTTCAGAATGGCTTTGTACGGGTTGGTTTGCTGGGATGGCGGTGGGGGCAAGGGATTTATTCAGAAATAAATGAAAGTGACATGCAAGCATTGCATTTTTAATAAAAAAAATAAGGAATGGTATGCTGCAAATGCAATTTGTAATGTTTTGTTTTTGTTCAGTTGTGGCCAATTCTTTGTGATCCCATTTGGAGTTTTCTTGACAAAGATACTGGAGTGTTTTGCTATTTTCTTCTCCAGCTCATTTTACAGATGAGGAAACTAAGGCAAACAAGGTTAAATGACTTGCCCAGGGTCCCATAGCTAGTAAGTTTCTGAGGCCAGATTCAAACTCAGGTCCTCTTGACTCCAGGCCTGGAGCTCTATCCACTGTGCCACCCAGCTGCCCAATTTGCAACATACCATTTTGAAATTGACTGCACTGGTGTAGTATTGTCAAGTGGTGTTCTGTTTATGGACTCGAGGGTATGACATCTCCAAAAGAACATGTCCTTATGAATAAAGTCAAATAATACTTTCTATGCAGAAATACAACAAAGCATTTTTTTTTTCTTAAACTTGAAAGTTTCTCAGAAATGATCTATGTAAGGCACTAAATAAATGTAATTGTTAGGATATTAGTAATAAACTATGGAGAAAACAGATGAAAAAAAAAAGCATTGTTGCCTTTGAAGCTTTGGAAATTGCCCAAGTTTCAGGGTAGGTTTCTGCCCCATTGATCAATTTTGTGCTAAGAAGTCTAATTAGACTCTGAAGGGATTTTGAGACCATGACCCAGGAAGTCTCAATGTCTTGCTCCAGGCCACAAAGAGGCATTGTGGGAAGGTGCAGGGAACTGAAACCTGAACCAGTGAGCCATCCACACTGCTGCTGGGCTGTCCTGTTGAAAAGATGCTTCTTCAGGCATCCTTTAGGAAAGACTCTTTTTAGCATGAATGAAATGAATGGAAAAGCATTTATGAAGCACTTACCATGTGCTGAGTGCCCGTGCCAAGCTCTGAGAGCACAAACATAAGATCAAAGACAACTTTTGCCCTAATTTCTTTCTTGCCATTGAACTTGATCTCCTACTCCTCTTTCCCTCTTGTCTTTACCAAGCCCAGATCCATATCTCTGATTCTTAAACTTTCTCTCTCTGTCTCTTTTACCATTTAGGATCTATCTTTTGAATCTAAAGCTTTTCATATATGTGAGTACAGCTATTCCCTCCACATCGCAACTTTCCTCATAGAGGTTTTGATACAATGTGGGTTGGCATAAGAAATTAAATGGGAATTTTTTGGGAGTTTTGCGGAAGCTGCAGACAACACATGAAGACCAGCAGGTGACATAGAAAAAGGTTAGAAACTCAGAAATGCATAAAATATATGTATGGTATTGTATAATATCAATGCATTTTATCTTCTAATGCCATGAATATACATAATTTCTTTTTAAAAGTTAAATAAGTTTCTATTTTTTACACAGTATTTTTACTTGACATTGACCTACATATAGCCTATGACCAAATGCTTAACCCAAATTTTACTGTAGTAAAAATACCCCATAAAAGAAAAAGAAAAAAATTCATACTTATTCTCTGGTACCCAGGGAGGGCCAAAAAATTTTAGGCAAATTTTCTAGGTTGTGGGGTCACCATCCCCCTAAACCCTATGATGTGGAGGGGATAACTGTATTCCTTCAGTGAATCTTCTGTCTCTTATCTCCTATCCCTTTTCCCTATGGCTTATAATATATCCTACAGCAATTTTTTTCTGTTGAACTCTCTTTTGTTTAATTCAGATAATAGTAATTAATCAGTCACCAAATATTCAAGTGCTTTCTATGTGCTAGGCACTGAGAAAACAAGTATAAACACTGAAACAATTCCTACTTGCAATGAGCTTACATTTTGATGGGAGAGACAAGGACATGTAAAAATATATCCACCACAGATATAAAAAGGAATAAATATGAGTATATACAAAGTAGTTAAGGTAATTTGGGAAAGAGAGAACTAGCAGTGTAGGGTCAGAAAAGGCTCGAGTACTTGAGCTGCATCTTGAAGAGAAGGATTCTATGAGGGAGAAATGAGAGAGAACATATCAAGCATGTAGGATGGCCAGTGCAAAGGCAGGTGATGCAGTAGGTGGAACCAAATGGCACCTGTCCAACCCATCTAGAATAGGGGATGAGATGGAATCGAGTCCTGACAGAAAGTCCCAAACCAAGAATGGACACTGGAGATAAGAATAAACAAAGACCAAACGGGTCAAGAGACTACCAAGAGTCTCTCCCCTGAACTTCATTCTGGTTGCTCTAATTGCCTGAGAGACATTTCAAACTGGATTGCCCTGGCACATCTTAAACTCAGTTTGTTCAAAACTGAAGTAAATGTGGTGGGATCTTGGGGAAAGAGGAGATGTCATGTCCAATTAGCTGGGAAGATAGATTGGGTCCACCTTGTGTAGGAGTTTTAAAAATTTAAAGGAAGAATATGTTTGATCCTAGAGATAATAGGGAGTCACTGGAGTTGGTTGAATATGGGAATTACATGGTCACACCTATGCTTAAGGAAAATTATTTAGTATCATTGTGTGTGGCAGACTGGAGTAGGGAGAAATTTGAAGCAAAGAGCCCAATTAGGAGGCTGTTGCAATAACCTAAGTGAGAGCCTGTATGAGTGGAGAGAAGGGCTCAAATGCAGGGGACTGGCAAGACTGGGCAAATGATTGGCTTTTTGTAGTGAGGAGGCATGCAGAGCCCAAGATCACAAGGCTGGGAGACCGGAAGGATGGAGGTGACTTTGATAGAAGTAGGGAAGTTTGGAAGCAAGGTGGTGGTGGTGGTGAGGTGGGTATTAGAAGAAAGATGATTTCAGTTGTGGACATACTGAGTTTAAGATGTGCCAGGGACATCCAATTTGAAATATCTCACAGGCAGTTAGTGTGATTGGAATGAAGTTCAGGGGAGAGACTTGTAGTCTCTTGACCCATAGTATTTCCTCATTGTGTTTAGTGTTTTAAGTTTTTTCCTATCTCCAAGTCTCCATTCCTGGTTTGGGTCTTTGTGTCAGAACTCAGTTTCACTTCCTCACCTATTTTTGGATAGGTTGGGCAGGCCCTGTGTGCTCCTACCTGTTATTTCCTGGGCTCCTCCAGTTGGCTTTTATCTGTGTTGGGATATCTGTGTTCAGTGAGAAACCCAGGGGTGAGATCTGCAATCTTCTGCCCATCAGGATTCTTCAGTTTTCTAGCAGCATCTTCTTAAGGGCATGCAAGTTTCAGGCCTTTTTACCCGAATGGGTGCTGGCTTCACTGTATTCCTGTGCCTGCAGCTTCTGGCTTGTTTTCAGTGCAGTCTTAGGCTTTTTGGATCATAATTTCATCTTTGCTAGAGTATATGTGAGGAGGGCTCCTCTGGGACCTTTAACCGCCATTTTGATCACAAATCCTGCATACAGATTCTTGAATGGATTGCTGAGCATGAGGTGGAGGCTAGGCAGTACTGGTTCCTGTATTCTTTAGAGTGCCTTTAAGTGAGTGCAGACCAGCCAGCCATAGTGAATGAAGTTAAGCAATCTCAAAACTCTTGGGGCATGTGGGGAAGATTGCTTGTTCTCTCTGGGAGAATTGAGTCTGGTGAACTACCCGGCTTGTTAGACCATCCACTTTGGACAGCTTTGGCAGGCTTTCCTTTTTTCTCTGGCTGAAAGATCTAGCCAAGCTGCTGGAAAAACTCTTCTAGGGTCCCAGAGTCCCCTGGGGGTGGGATTCAAATTCAAATTTAAAAAATGTTTATGCTTGGGTGTAGAATATGATGAAGCCCTGGGGAAGACTCAAGGTTTGCATAAGACATGGCCTGGGCTTATACAACAACCATATAGTATAATAGGAGGTTTTGATTTTTATGGCTGAGTCCCCAGTGGATCCACATTTCTTTGGAGTGGTCCGGAGGAGGGAGGAATTGGAGGCCTGCCCTAGGCCTGTCAGCAGCTTTTTTTGTTCACTATCACAGTTTCTTGCTTTTCAGGACAGCATGCGAGTTATGGACCATCTTTGACCTATTCAGCTTAGTGGAGGCTTCCAAAGACTGACTTCTTACAGTTTCCATTCTCCTTATAAACATGTCCTTTTTTTCTGTTCCTTCTCAGTATGATGGTGTGTACTTTTAGGGGAGCATGGAGGTTACTGCCTCTATTTCCCTTATTGGGTCCCATGCCATACCTACTCCCCTTATATCACACATAGTTTAAATACCATGTTGTGTGGCCAGTGGGGTAGATTAGTGTTTTTTCATCTTGTTTTGGGATCCTCAGGATCCCAATCTCCTCATAAACACTTTGTTTAGTTTAGTAACTAATGGATAATTTACATCTTTGCAAACATGTCACAGGGATGACAAAGGATCATCCTGGAAGGAAGGAAGGAGGGAAGAGAAGGAGAAAGGAAGGAAATAAGCATTAATTGCCTACTATGTGCCAGGCACTGTACTTAGCATTTTATAAATATTGTCTCATTGGATACTTACAACAACTCTGAAAGGTTATTACTATTATGATCTCTGTTTTACACTTGAGGAAACTGAGGCAAACAGAGGTTAAATGACTTGAGGGCTAGTAATTGTCTGAGGCTGCATTTGAACTCAGATTTTCCTGAATCCAAGCTCAGTGTTCTATCTGAGCCACCTGGGTACAAGTCTTGATACACACTGAAGTGTGAGTCACTTTACCACTTAAGGCCTCAATTACTTTTGCAAGGGCAGGTAGCACAGTGGAAAGGATGCTGAGGTTGGAGTCAGAAGACCTTGTTCTGAACTGCAATCCTGCATGACATGGAATATGTCATTTACCTCTCTGAGCCTCAGCTTCCTCATCCATAAAGTGGAACTGCTTAGCTTCCTATAGCCAAGCTAAGAATGGTTTTTACATTTTAAACATGATACAACTTTATTTCAAAATGTAAAAACTGCTATTAGCTTGTGTTGGATTTGATGCACACCTCCCCATCCCGATGTGCTTTGCTGACTGCTGGCCTAGATGGTTTATAAAGTCCTTCCTCTTCAGCTCTAAATCTGTGATCCTTTGTTACAGGAGGTTTGATGGCCTACATCAACGTAGGGAGTCCCCCAAATTGGAGTTCTCTGCACCAGTGCAATCATAAGGCTGGTCTCTTCTCCTATTGTGCCCCCCTCCAACCTTCCCCAATTCAGACAGAGATGGACACATCCAAGCAGGACAGTGTATCTCCAAATGCCTGTTTGCTCTTGGCCACAGAGATGTCTGACACACGGATGCAAACAGGTGGCTTTCTATAAATACCACACTCTAGTTTGCTTGTGTAGACCGCTTGTGGCAAAGCAAACAGGTCAAACAGCCTAATCCCCGTGGATGCAAACCAGAGTGTATGTGCTGAGGAGGGAAGAGGAGAAGCATCTGTTTCTCATTTACACGTATCATTAAGATGAAATCAGTGTTTTGCCTGTGTTATTGGTAAGATGTGCGCACAATGCATTTACTACCTCTGTCTCCAAGTTACAAAGTGTTCTCTCCCATTTGGTTTTACTAAACAGTTTTGGCTCAGCCACTTTGATTAACATCAATGTTACATATGTTAAATAAGTCCTCTGGATATTTATTATGTATTACTAGTGTGCTTTGGAATGAACAGCCTTAAAATCTATGCCTCATATGGATTCCATATGTGACTTTTAAGTTAGCAGAGAACATGGAGGCAATTCAGTTAATCTGCACATAAAAATTGCATATTGGATACATTAAGCTAGATGGTATAGGCATTATTTAAAATTTTCAGTCATCTAAAGTACCCTTCATGTTTAATTTTTAAAACCTGCAATCAAGTTTTAGGAGACTCTGTGGTAATTAACTCAATCTATAAATTCACAGACATCCTATTTTGAAAAAAATGTTATTTAGTGCTCTCACCTAGGAATTTCTTGCTGCATTGAGATTCAGGTAATATGAGGAAATCTAAATAGAGTAAGATTTCTTTTTGTATTTTTTTTTCAGGCGATCAGGGTTAAGTGACTTGTCCAGGGGCACATACCTAGTAAGTGTCAGAGGCTGGATTTGAACTTAGGTCCTCCTGACTCCAGGGTTGGTGTTCTATCTAATGTGCCACCATTTTTTATTTCTGGCAATCAATTCATTTTTCATAACCAACTTCAGATTATGAAATATACCAGATACAGAAATGAGCTGGTTGCTATCTTTAATTCATTGACAGATCAATTATTGTCCTGCCTTTAGGAAAAAGATTAATGATAGAGTGTTGCTAGAACCTAGTCTAGTATAATAATTAGTAGACTTAGTAATAGAAGATGTAATCTCAGAAAGGATTATAGAAACCACTCAATCCACCCCCTTCCTGAAGCATTATTATCCTTTACATGCCAGGAAATTTTCTAATTGTCTAGGCAGCCCTTTTTATATTTGGACACTTCTACTAAGTATATCCTTCCTTGTATTAAGTTAAAATCTACTTTCCTCAAGCTTTCATTTATTGCTTTTTGTTCTGACCTCTGAGGCCAAGAAGAATAAGTTTAAACCCTTTGTAGATGAAATCCTTTAAATATTTGAAGACTGCAGTCATAAACTCGACTCCTCCCCTCCATGTCTCCTCCTACCCACTCCACCCCAAGCTTTTCTTCTCTTTGTTAAATATCTTGGATTGCATGATTTTGTGTCATCTCACAATCATGGGCTCTTGTCAGTGTCCCTCCAAAGCCCCAGGGTTCACAACTGGTCGAGTCAGGGCAGAGCCCAGTGGGACTCTCGCCCTTTTTGTTCTAGTCCAGACTCCTCTTAATGCAGCCTAATACCACATTAGCTGTTTTGGCTCCCATATTGTCCTATTGACTCAGATTGGCCTTTGATAATACCCTGAGTCTCCCCAGGGAGACATTTTCAAGTGAACTCCCATATTGCCACTTCCCTTCCACTTTGTATTCATATGATAGATTTTTTTCCTCTTTAACTGAAGGACTTTATGTCTATTCTCTTTTAAAAGTTCTACTTTTGGTTCAGTGTTACTTGGCACATTCTTCCAAATTTTGAGGACCTATTTCCATCCTAACTAGGGGTGATATGGTGCTGATGAAAAGATACTTGGCTTTAAGCCTTGGCTCTGAGGCTTACTAGCTGTGTGACATTAGGCAAGTTACTTTGTCTCTCTGAGTCTGTTTCCTTATTTCTAAAGTGTTGAAAATATTATCCTGCCTACCTTTCAAGGTTTAAGCCTTAAAGTACTATGTAAATGCCAGTGATTATTATTAATCAGCATCCCTTATATTAGTCAGCTCTGTTTTGTCCATTGATTTAATAAGCATGCTATATGCCTTCATACTAGCCATTGGTAAATGTTGAAGAGGACAGAGCCCTCCTGTGGCATGCCACTAGAGGACTCCCTCTAGGTGTAGTTGAATTCATTAATCAACACTCTTTGGGCCCCTGTTCTACTTATTGCATCTATGAACTGTGTTCTAATCCAATGTGCCTCTCTTGATCTTCTCCACTTCATTAAATGTCATGCCAAAATCCAGGTAGTCTATGACTAGGGCTTTCCCTAGTTTGCCAGTCTAGTACATATAAGAATAGTTTGTAGAAATATCTTGGACTAAATTTTGGTCTGGGGCACCTAGGTGGCTCAGTGGATGAAGCACTGGGTTTGGAACTAGGAAAACTCACCTTCCTGAGTTCAAATCTGGCCTCTGACACTTACTTATTGTGTGACCCTGAACAAGTTACCTAACCCTGTTTGCCTCAGTTTCCTCATCTGTAAAATGAACTGGAGAAGGAAATGGAAAACCACTCCAGTATCTTCACCAATAAAACCCTAAATGGGCTCACAAAGAGTCTGACGTGACTGAAACAACACAATTTTGGTCAGCAGAATCATTTTATTTGAAACTGTTCTTGTCTAAATTGAAATGTTGGTTCTGTGGATATCTTCCTATGGCAGTGTCATAGAACCTGTGTAAATTGGTGATATGGGCCAGGGTTATTTGAAAAGTCTGTCATCAATACTGTAGTGACCATTACTCCTTTGAAGTAAAACTAACATGGGCTGGTGTGAGACTCTTTGTGGCTCTGAAGGATGTTTGCATCTTTTTTTTTTCTCTTTGGTTTTTGTTTTTTAACCTTAAAAAAAACCAAACCAAAACAAATTTGATTAGTGTTCCTTAAAAGAAAAAAATGTTTTGCTATTATTTTCTAATGACTCACCTCATCCTGACAGAACCTTCCCTAGTAAACTAGAGTAAAGTAATATAGCTCAACAACTGGTGAGTCTGTGGGGTTCAGTCTGCCCCATCTGCCCAGAGGCATGCTTCATTGAACCCAGCCTCCCACTTCTGATGGGGCACTGTGGCGATCAGACTTCAGAAGTCTTTCAGGCTTGTTTTCCTTCCCATTACTGGAGTTGTGAACTTTATTCTTCTGCTTCTGCTTATTTTACGTTGCATCAGTTCAGATCTTCCCAGGTTTCCTGGTGTTCTTTGTATGCATCATTTCTTATTGCCTGGTCATCTTCTGTAGTATTCATAAACCACAACTTGTGATTCTATTCCATAATCTACCGGCACTCACTCTCCTTCCAATTAGATACCACTCTCAAAAGTACAACTGTGAATATTTCTGTATAAATGGGACCTTTCCTTCTCTGCCTTTGACCTCCTTGGGGTATAGTATATTGCACAGGAGTGGCATTATTG
Organism: Phalanger gymnotis; assembly: GCA_028646595.1. Taxonomy (NCBI): domain Eukaryota; kingdom Metazoa; phylum Chordata; class Mammalia; order Diprotodontia; family Phalangeridae; genus Phalanger; species Phalanger gymnotis. The sequence goes on along the minus strand of CM053623.1, from coordinate 294,829,967 downwards.
GGTCAAAGTGTTCACGCACTTTAACCACTTTTCTAGGATAATTCCACATTGTTTTCTAGAAAGAAGAGAGCAGTTCATAGCTTTCCCAGCTTGGCACAATTGTAGATGTGGCTATGTCTTTATAATACTTGGTGTTTCCTTTTTAAAAGTATTTGTATTGTTTGACATCTACATGGCACCACTGTGTCATAAGAACATTAGTCAGATGGCATTTCACATGTCAGGTAAAATAATAGGATTCTAGGGCTAGAACTAGAAGGATTTCTTTCTTTTTTTTAAATTTATTTTTAATATGTTTGGTTTTCAGCATTGATTTTCACAGGCATTTGAATTACAAATTTTCTCCCCATTTCCTCCCCCTGCCCCACTCGAAGATGGCGTACACTCGGGTCGCCATGTTCCCTAGTCTGCCCTCCCCTCCGTCACCCCATTCCCCTCCCATCCCCCTTTCCCTTCCTTTCTTGTAGGGCAAGATAAATCTCTATGCCCCAATGCCTGTGCACCTTATTTTCTAGTTGCATGAAAAAAAACTTTTTTACTTTCGAACATCTATTTTTTTTAAAACCTTGAGTTCCAAATTCTCT
>CM053623.1:294802361-294828883 GCA_028646595.1 Phalanger gymnotis | reverse complement strand
AGCTTTTCCCACTAACCTTCTCTGTTGTCTTTGCTCTTTGTGGGTTGAGAAGTCTGGTGGATGCCACAGCTCAGTAATTCAGGATGCTAGGGCACTCTCTGCTCGTCTCCTGGTCTGGTAGGTCTGCGTCTGGTCTGTTTGCGCCATCACGCTGGGCTCAGCTCCGCTCCCCTCAGCTGGGGGCTGGGAGCTCCGTGTGGGACAGACCTTACCCAGAGACCATCCAGGCCGTCCTGGGCTGGAGCCCTGCGTCCCTCTGCCACTTTGTGGGTTCTGCAGCTCTAGAATTGATTCAGAGCCATTTTTTTATAGGTTTTTGGAGGGACTTGGTGGGGAGCTCATGCCAGTCACTGCTTCCCAGCCGCCATCTTGGCTCCGCCCCCACTAGAAGGATTTCTAAGGTCATCTAGTCCAGACTCTTCATTTTACATCGAGGAAACAGAAACTGAGGAAAATTAAGGGACTTACTCAAAGTCTTTTTTTTTTGGAGGGGGCGGGAGAGGGAGGTGAGGCAATCAGGGTTGAATAACTTGCCCAGGGTCACACAGCTAGTAAGTGCCAAGTGTAGGAGGCTGGATTTGAACTTGGGTCCTCCCAGCTCCAGAGATGACGCTTCTTCCATTGGATTATTGGAGAGATGATTTGACAGATTTAAGCCTTGAAGATGTGTTGCTCAGATACCCTTCTCTCTAACCACTGAACAACCTGATTAATTTTTGGCCAAGAAATTGCCACATTGCTTTATTTTAAAGTTAAAAACCTTCCCGATGTCTTATAGTTTGATTCTGGGGTCTAAAGTCCAAGGGGAGTCTAATGAATGCATTACAAGAACAGCAGTTTAGCATTACTTAGTACTTTGCTCACAACAAGCTTCGTTTCAGCTCTTTAAGTGGCTGGAAGGATGGATATGGGAGGGCACAGATTTGTAGATTGCAAAGAAGAGACAATTTAGGGGTATGGAAGAAAAAACCCTAGTTTTTGGTTTCCTGCAGCTAAGATTCCTTCCTGGAGTCTCTTAAAGCCCTAAAGAGTCAAGATGTTTAATAACGTTTAAGGGTTTTGTTTCCAGGCATTTTCTGTTCATGCCCGGTTTGGGTTCATAGAACATGGTTAGCCCCCTGGAGGATGGTCACTTGTGCTCTCACTCAGATTGCATTTGTCAACCTGAAGGCACAAAACACAATCTTGTTTTACTCTAATTTTCATATTTATTTGTTTCTACAGCAGCAGTCATATCTTTCCGTGATGTGTGGGGGCACTGCCTGCTTTTCTTGCTGCAGAGAGACCTTGGGAATCTTGGGCTGTCCCCTCCTCCCTGCTTGCCCCTTTGTTACTATTGTCTTTTTCATAGTTTGCGCTCCAGAGTTCTGGCTTACTAATTTGCCTGCCCTGCCCTGATCCCTGGAACCCATACACAGTTTTCCTTCAGGGCATTTTAAAAAAATAACACCAACAAAATGAATCAGACATACTTGACAACTATTGCACTTGAATAAATGGGTTTCATTATATGAAATGAGACTGCTGGATGCCTCTGTGGGTAAGGAAGAACTCTAGACTTGGAATATGAAAGACTGAGTTCAAAACCTTCCTCAGATACTTGCTGGCTGTGTGGTACTCTGGACAGGTCACTGAACTCAGCCTTGGTTTTCCCATCTCTAAAATGGGAATAATAATAGCATCTATCTCCCAGGTCTCTCACAAGAATTAAATAAGATGATATAAAATGCTTTGCAGACCTCAAAGTCCTATGACAATGCTAGCTACTATTATTATTGTTATTGATGGTAATAATGATGAGGATATAAATGGTGCCCTAAGGGTTGAGTTGCTTTTCCAATACTTTGTGAAACCCCTAGTTTATTCTGTAACCTGAAGGTGTCCTAAAGCCCTTTCCCCTTGATCTTGAACCTATACCAAAAGAATTGCTTGTCTCCTTTATCCTGTGTTCCCCTGTCCTTTAATTTTTGACCTGTGTCCTCCTGCCTTGTCCTTAAATCCTTAAACTATAAAGAATTCCTTTTGTCTCCCTCATCCTATGTCATCCTGTCCTGTCTTTAATCAACAACCACGACCACCAAGCATAAAAACCTCTAAAACGACATCATCATTCTGAAACTTCTACATAAGCATAACTCCCCCAAATATGGGAGTCTCACTTAGCTTTCTTGCTAGGAGACCCATACTGCTTTTGCATCAATAAAGTTCCCAATGGCTATGGATTAGATCTAAATGAATTCTTTCACACCTGAACTAGCTCTCCCAACTCTGAACCTCATCAATAAGATATCATAACAATTCCTCAGGTATCAGTGAGGTTTTTAAAATGTTTTATATGTGTATATACATACCTATAGATTTAAAACGAACAACAGGGAATGGTTTCAAAGTTTAAAAAAATCTTAAAAGCTAGCTCAGGTACTCCATAACAATGTCATAGGGGAGAACTAGCCCAGGTTTCTTCTTAGCCTGGCACTTATATTCCCTGATAGTCCTTAACTGTAGCTCTTATGCAAGAGTCTTTGTGCCCCAGCACGGCTCATTCCATTTTTGTTCCTTGGAGCTATGTCTTTCTGGAAATCCCTCTTCCTTTCCAAAAGACAAATGTAATGGAGGGTCTCTCTCTGTCTCTGTTTCTGTGTCTCTCTCCCTCTTTTCCTTCCTTCTTTCCTTCCTTCCTTCCTTCCTTCCTTCCTTCCTTCCTTCCTTCCTTCCTTCCTTCCTTCCTTCCTTCCTTCCTTCGTTCTTTCCTACCTGAGACTTAAGGGGAGATGGCCTTGTGAGGTGGAAAGAGCACTGGTTTTGGAATCACATGACCTAAGTTCAAGACGTGGGGCAAATCACTTTATCTCCTTAGGTCTCAGTTTCTTCATCTGTAAAATTGGGGTTGGGATATTGCCCTAGCTGGATTCTGAGCCAACTATGACCTATGATCTTCCTTGGGCTATTTCATGGAGCTAGCAGAAGGAAGGCTGGCTGTCCCTGTGTCGCTCAGCTCTGGGTCTCACACCTGCTCATGGGATGGTGATGAATTTGGGTGTGATGACTCCTAAAGTCCTTGAACATTCCATGGTTCTATGCCTGTCATAGCTGTTACAAATATAGAAAGCAAATGAGCCTGGGGGAATCCTTCACTTCCATCGACACCACCTACCTAGGCTTGTCCATATCTTCCACATGCCCCACAACAGAATGAATGCTCCATGAGGTCAGCTACTGCTTAGTGCACAGTGCCTGGCACCCATAAGGCACTTAATAAATGCACTTGTTGAATGAATGACTAGATGGAGAAACTATTTCCACTGATTGGAAGAATTTGAGGATATTGTGGAATTTTCCTAGGAAGATTGGGAAGTCTTTTCTGTTATCAGACTAGCTAACTGTTTGCAAATGGAATGTCTATACCTTTCACTTCTCAGTCTTTCCAGAAACACAAAGAATCTAGTGCTTAGAGGAAAGAAGCAAGAATGGTCTTGTTTCACAAGGAAATTACTAGGTGGTGTGAGCTGGCCTCTGCTTGACCTTCAATTTAAACATGAAGCTAACCTGCCTCAGGGGAAGGTTGGAAAGACTGAGTCAGATGGATAGAGTTGGAGTTGATCTCTTTGGGATAACAAGTCATGAAATATCTTTTTAGAGCCTTGGGTTTATTCCACAAACAAAAAAAAAATACTAAGAAATTAATGAACTGGATGGTGTTGACATGGAGGATTTATTCATTCATAATTGATACAATGGCTATCATGTGGCTGTCCATATCAGTCAAATAAGGTTTAATTGTATAGATCTCTTCTCTATGCATTCAAGCCTATTGCAACAGCCTCCTAATTGGTCTCCCTCCCCCCTTGCAATTCATTTTCAATGTAGCTGCAAAGTCATTTACCTTAAGTAGAGATCTAATCATATCACTTCAGTGACTCCATGTTGCCTCTAAGAGCAAATATAAACTTTGACTTTGAAAGTCCTATACAACTTGGTGCCAAATGAATTTTCCAGCTTCCTTCTATGTTTTCTTATCTTACACTTTGCAGTACAGCCCAAATGAGCTTTCTTTCTGTTCCTTGTAGACAGCATTCCATCATCCTTTCTCTGCACATTTGTACTGGCTATGTCATATGTCTGAAGTTTACTCCTTTCCACATTTCAGTATCGTGTAATGAAGGGTGGGTAGATGGTGCCGTGGATAGGGTACTGGAGCTGGAATTGAGAAGACCTGAGTTCAAATTCTGACTCAGACTCTTACCAGCTGAGGGACTCTGAGCGAGTGACTTTAACCTCTATCTCGGTGTCTTTACCTGTAAAATGGGGGTGATAATAGAACCTACCTCGGTTGTCCCGAGCATAAAATAAGATAAAAGGCATAAAGCATCATCATTGTATAATAATACAATATACAATTCAGAGAAATGATTGTTAATAGCCAATTGTTTTGGGGAGATCTAGGGCTCCCCCACTTTTTTCTAAAGTGCTCCTTTCAAAACCTCAGTCTCTGAAGGTTGAGGGGGACATCTTCAGGCATCCAGATGTAGATCTCACCACTGGACCCAGATGGCTCCAGAGGAGAAAGAGAGGCTGGTGACTTTGCATAGCCCTCCCTCACTTAAATCCAATTCACTTGCAAGTCATAGTCCTCTTTGAGAACAAAGGACAAACAACAAACTACACCAACAAACAACTTTGAAGGTTGAATTAACTTTCTCCTCAATCATGGTCATCACCCACCCAATCTTCTCTACATGGAGTTTGAGTGGGGATAAGTTCTTCAAATAGATTGCCCAAGGCTGGGCAGTTTAGAAGTAAAGGACATAATCAGAGTTCATTAGAATAGATCCACCCTCTCATTATAATATGCGTTCTTTCATTAATTGTTAACCAGAGTTGATTGCAGCTCTCTGGAATATCTACTTTTCCAAAGGCATATAAAAAGCATGAGCCTGCTCCCATAATTGTCTTTGGCATTCAAGAGTGCCATTGACCTCTCTTATTAGTAATATGCTAGCCTTTGATTAAATTACCCAGAAACGATGTCTCTCAAACTTTTAAAATGTCACTAATTATTAATATATAACACATTAATATTTAATATAAAATATATAATTATATTTATATAAAATATAATAATCTCTTTCTCACTTCAAGATACAGCTCAAACACCACTCCCTACAAGAAGTCTTTCCTGATCCCTCTTTTTGCTAAGAGCCTACCCATCTGCAAAACTTATATTTAAGTATCTTCTACTTAGTTTTTTTCTATATATATCTATTCTGTATACACATACATGCAAACACATATACACAGGGCAATCTCTCCCAATAGAATGTAAGCTCCTTAAAGGGAAGGATTGTTTTATGCCATCTAGTACAGTGCCTGATATATGGTAGACACTTAATACTTGTTTGTTGACTGATTAGTTAATCAACCTGTATCAAGAATCCAGACCAGTAAAGGACCCCAGAGACCAGGGAGTCCAACATTCTCATTTTATATATGAGGAAACTGAGGCCTAAAGAAGTTCAGTGATTTTTTTCTAGCTTACACATGTAGGAAGCATCAGGTGCCAGATTTGAAGTCCAGGCCTCTACAGAGCCAGTACTCTGGATAAATGATAAGTAGCATTGCCTGAACTGATTCCTGTGAATAAACACAAACCTAAATCAAGATAGAAATAGCATCTTCAGAATCCACACACCCTGGGTCCAATGGGAGATTAAGGCAGTGGGACTGAGGAGGATTTACTTTTTGAAATTTCTGTCTTTTTTCCATGCTTTCTTGGCATAAAGTTTCATGGAAGCTGAGGAAGATGCACGTATCTACCCCTTAGACTACTAAATCAGATGGACATGTGGGTAGGACTGACTCAAAATTTTCAGGCCTGCAAATTTATTTTTGGCAGGTCTAATGATTTTGGAAAAATATTTGTGCGGTTGCTGTAATGGTTAAATGGCTAACATATGTTGTAATTGGAGCCTCTAAGAAAAAGGTAAAAGCAGGTAATCAGAATTATGTGATTGTTTTCTTCTGGCTTCTTGTGTTCCCTGCCAGCCTCAGAAACATTCCAACTGAGCAATTAAAATGCCCTCTGTCCTCTTGGCTTTCCAGATGGCACCTCCCCAGTCAGGGAGCCAGGGTGGCAGTAAGATTAAGCACTAATGACGAAGTTGTTTTCCGTCCTTGGTTTCACCCAGTGAACTGGTCTTCCTGATTTGTGCCTAAATATTTGTGTCTTCCTATTTGGGTCTAACTCTGCACTTTCTTCACTAACCTCCTTATTTCTGGAGAGAGTGCCTTTGAAAAAATGACTAAGGCATATCTGAAACCCAATGGCTTCTTCAGACAGAATCCACCATACTTTGATGGTCTAAAAGTTGGGGAATTTCTGATAAAAACTACCCATCAGTTTTAAAATGCTTTTTTAGAAGCCTTTAAAAAGTAAGGCAGTGGAGGGAATTCAATATGGTGGGAAGTGTTCAGAGTAAGAGGACCTGCATTCAAATACTCCCTCAACTACCTATGTCTCTTAACCTCTTTTGGTCTCTGAGTTTGCTTATCTGTAAAAAGAATGAGTTGGACTAGGTAGCCTCTGGGGAAGGGAGGGAAGGGAATATGCATTTATACAGCACTTATAAGTGCCAGTCACTGTGCTAAGTATTTTTTGCATTCTAAGCTCTAGGTCTATGATTTTGTGACCTTGGAAGAAGGAAAGAAGCCTCATGCAGCTATGTGATTTTACATCTTTAGCTTAAGGCTTTGTACAGGGAGTACAGCCCTAAATAGATTATTCTACTTTTCTACTATTTATAGAAAAAAAAATCAGAGAAAACCCAGCAGTTTTTAATATTTTGAAATAATTGGTTTTAAAATGCTTCAGGACAAGGCTTCTTACCTGGGGGTGCATAGATTTCCAAGAAGTCTTTGAATAGATTTGGGAGGTGTCTGTGAACTTTGAGGGGGGGGATTCTCTCCCTCCCTTCCCCTTTCTTCCTTCTTTTCACCTCTTTTCTCTCTTTCCCCATTTTTTCATTCTTTACACGTCCCTGTCTTCCTCTTTCTTCCTGTTCTTAAAAGGGCTAATGGTCTAGTTAGGGAGATAAGACATAAGCTTCAAACATATAAGCAATGAGATAAAAGTCAAGTGCCTGGCATATCATTATGGCTTAGAACATTTGAGGACAATAGTTTGGAGGAGAAAGGACATGAACATGAACTTGAAGGATGAGGAATGTCTGGACCAGTGGAAGGGAGAGAAAGAAACTGGCATTAGTGAGCAGAAAAAGTCATTCTTGAATGATCAGGCATCTCTGACTTCTTCACTCTCACTCTCACTTCTTCACACTTCACTTCTTCACTCTCACTCACTTCTTCACTCACACTCACTTCTGAATTCCAATTCACTTCAAAGTCAGTATTTAATCATTCTGATTGTTCCTGACTTGGCCATAAGCTATGAAAAAGCAGGGACCACCCATGTCAATCTTCTGTTTCCCTGGCAGCTCTGGAGACCATACTGGGTATATAGACAATACTCAGGCAACCATTGTTTATCACATTATTTTCCATAATTTTTCTACATGAATGTACTTATGGGGGAGAAATAGTTCAAGGTTGATTGAGACCTTTTTTTCTTTTCTTTTAGCCATGGCTATTCTCCTAAGTTTTGGGTTGGCTGAAATGTTGCACCATGCCAGTGAAGTCATTTCGTAGAATTATCAGAGGTGGTTTGGCCCAACCCCCTCATTTTACAAATGAAAGAACCGAGGCTGAGAGTGTAAAGTGCTTCCTAAGATCACACAACTAGTTTCTGGCAGAACCTAGACCAAATTCAGGCACCTGATAAGACACTAGGCTTTCCCTCCTACTAGGATTTTCTACATGCCAAATTCTACTTCTTCTGGCCTTTGACTCCTTTGCATTTATTTTTATTTTGAAAAATGCCCTTTTGTTTTTACAGGGCAGCCATTCCCCAATATCTCAATGTAATCCAACAAATATTTATTAGCTGTGTGCTCTGTGCCGGGCATTGTACTAGGAGCAGGTCTTTACAAGGAATCTCCACTCTTGACTGAGAGAAGGGAGGTATTTTTCCATCATTTGTCCTCCGATCCTGATTGGATATTACAGTCAGAGTCATCTTTTGGTATTGTCTTGGTTTTAATGATTGCAGCTATTGTGTATTTATTCTCATGGTTCTTCTACTTTGCTCAGCATCCACTTTGTTTCTAGTTTATTGCTACCACAAAAAATGCTGCTGTTAATATTTTGATATATATGAGTACCTTCTTTCTACTTTTGATGATGTTGGGGTATATGTCCACCAGGCTTTGCTCTTGTGGCTATGTGGGTAATCCTTTTCTCTTAAGTAGCTTTAATGCGAATGACCAAATCACATCAGTTTATTAATGGTTTCTGAAGTTTAGGATTAATTTGGGTTAAGACTGAATGGAAAATGCCATATGTGGAAGGTCATTAACAGTGTTTCCTTATTATAGAAACAGGGCCAGAGATAAGGGGGTTTCTGTGAAAACAGAATAATAGAAACTATCTAGGTCAATGTATCAGTGTATCAAATGATAGAGACCAACCTATGTTTGAAAGAATATTTGTTTGTTATACATGGAAACTCTTTTCAGAAGTTGAAGGAATTCTGAGGAAACATGGAGCAAACAAAATTTGGTGTCCTTTTTCTGGGAGTCAGTTTATAGGATTATAATGGTTATTTGTTTCAAATAAAGAATGATTTTTGTAGGTCATCTAGTGCTGGAAGGGACGGTAGGGGTCAATGAATCCAACCTTCTCGTTGAGGAAACTGAGGCCCATAGGAGTTAAGTGCTTTGCTCAGGGTCATAGAGCTTCTTAGTGCCTGAGGCAGGATTTAAATCCATATCTCTTATTCATCACACCACTCCATGGGAATTTCTGATAAGATTTAATTATCTACTCACATTTGGGAGGGTTGTACTGGTGTCTTTTCTTACTAAAACATGTCTATCTAGGAGCTGATAAAAGACTTTAAAAAAACATTTTAATTCCCTAATGAAGATCTTTAGTTCAATTCAAGAAACATATTAAATGCCTACCATGTGGAAGGGAGAGGTAGAAATTTTCAAGTGATAGTGCCTGCTCCCAAGAAATTTACAGTCTAGACACGTGCGTAAGTAGCTCTAATGTAAGTGAGAATGTGATTAAGCATTTTGGAGATGTCGGGTAGTGACATGAGAATTTAGGGAGACATCAGGGAAGGCTTAGGAAGGATGAGGAAGACTCCCGAGCTGGTCTTGGAAGGAGGATTTCAGTAGGTAGAAAGATTTGAGGACATCTGTTCCAGGTTTTATGGGGGATGAATGAGTACATGAGGATGCTGAGCAAGTGTCCAGAGGTGGAAATAGTCAGGAAGAGAGACAGTATGAGATGGGAGGGTGGGGAGGAGTTCATTTTGGCTGGAATTATAAATGATGCTTTTTGGATTTGCCACTTTGAAAAAAACAGATTCCAGTTTTTGTTTTTTGTTGTTGTTCCAACCCATGACTTCATCTCTCTAGGGAACTCTTGATGGGGAAACTTCCTCCACGGCAGTTAACCATCTCTTACAGTCATAGAGTTGACTAGAGATGTGAGAGGTCAAGCAACTCACCCATGCACCACACAGCTAGTGAATGTCAGTAGCAGAACACAAACCCAAGTCTTGTCTACAACGAATAACCTCTAGGCTGCTTAATCTCTCAAGGCTTTATCTTTATCTCGATTGATTTCCTCTTATCCAGCCCACACCCCATAGTGTTACAGAACTCATGTACAAACCCAGACCTTTTATTTTTATTTTTTTTATTTTTTCAGTAGTGTTATTTTGCCTAAGCCACACTTGGTTTGCTAGGACAGGAGAAAGGTGCAAGTTTGGGGACAGAGGGGTTTTCCTCAAGAAAGCCAAATCATAAAATGTTCTAATATCAAACCATGCTGAAAGAGATCTTAGAGAGGCTGTAACTTGGCTGTATTTTACAATGATTAGTCATTGAATACCCCTATGCATATCTCTCATACCACTTTTTTTGTTGGGGGATTGGATGGGACTTTTGATAGCTTTGATGCAAGGAACTCCCAGTGAGGAAATTCCCTCTCACAATGCAGACCAACTACTGCCCTCCAATTCATTGTCAAGAGATCAAGTGACTTGTCTAGCATAGGCAAGTGATGATAGCCAGCACTCTTAGTGATTCCAAGACCAGCTGGGCAGGTAACAAACATTTATTGAACACTTTGTGTGTACCAGGCACTCTAATGAGTGCTTGAGATACAAAGACAAAGCAGCCCCTGGCCACAGATGGCTCTCCTTTTAGTGGGGGAGACAAACAACTGGACACATCCAAGATGTAGAGCTCTCCAGCCATGCCAATCTGCCCCTTATCACTTGCCTTCTTTCAGTGTTTAAAGTGTGCGTGTTTTCATTTTCCAATATGTTAGGTGCTTGTAGAGATATACCTCATTTTAAAAAGAGACAGTTGTCTCATTTGTGGCAACATAGACAGGGTGGTGGACAGCTGGCCATAGTCAGGAGAGTCACAAGAAGAAGGCCTGAGGAGCCCAGAGAGCTCCCTTGTTTGCAGACTTCTGACTTACTTGCCAAATGGAGGTGGCTGCCAAAAGCAACACTAGGTTAGAATATAAACTTGTTTTTATGAGAGGTATCATCTCATAAAGGAGAGAAAAGTAGCGGACAGTAAAACCAGCTTAAAGAAGGCTTGGCAAGATATGCAACTAAACAAAGTCATCCTAAGGGCATTTAAGGATTAAAGTGAATGGAGAAATATGGGAAAGATTTGTAAAAATCATTTCCACAAACTGTTTTCCCAAGGATATCAAGGAAGTACCATATTTAGATCCTAATTTTATAGTTCCTCAAGTGCTTATAGAGGTGTTAGAAATGGCAGGGAATTAAGGCTTCTTTACCTGGGGTTCATGGACTGATTTGTGGATAAACTTTTTTTGTGGGGGGGGCACGTAACTTGGATGGGAAAAAAACTTATATTTTATGTAATGTAATTGGGTCAAGGTTAAGCGTATTCCTGTGGATGGTGAATGCAGCTGTTTATAGATATGAATTGCAAGAAATAACAGATCCTCCTGAAAGAAATACATAATCCGTCAGAGGAGTATAGCCTGTCCGTCCACACAGTAAAGACCAAATGGATGAAAAATGTCTGTTGTTCAGACTTTGGCTGTATTTGGATGGACACCCTAGAGAGCCTGCCCAACAGAATTTATATCTGGAACAGATGATACAGATGAAGGGTGGATGGGGCTCAGAGTGAAAAAGCAGGGTAGGCTTGATTCCTTTTGGAAATTTGCAAAGCACTTTCCTGGCCCCACGATTCCCATAAAAGCCAAGGCCCATCTTTTGAATTACTAACATTTTAGCAGTATTGTAGTATGGCAACAAGACATGGAATAATACTGCCTTGGAAGAACTGAAAATGAATTTCTTCCCAGATCACCTAGGTAATGGAAAGGCATGTGGTGTGTGAACAGGCTGCAATGGGTAACCAATGAGAAATTTAGAAGAATAGAAAACATCCTCACTGAATTGTATGGCAGTGAGTGGGTATTTAAAGTACACTTTATATGCTACTTAAAGCACTACATAAATATCAAACACTGTTATTTTGTCTAGGGAAAGGAACTACCATGTATGAAGTGCCTACTATGTGCCAGACACTGCTAAGTATTTTACAAATATTATCTTATTTGATCCTCAGAAAAACCCTGTGAGTTATTATCTCCATTTTAGAATTGAGGAGCCTAAGTTCAGGCAGAGGTTAAGTGGCTTCCCCAAGGTCATACAGCTAGTAAGTGTCTGAGGCTGGATTTGATCCTTGCTCTTCTTGACTCCAGGCCCACTGCTCTATCCATTGCACCATATAGGCAGCTACTGTTAAGGTAGACATGTTTTTGAAAACTTCTATGTAGATTTTTTGTCAACTAAAGCATATTTTAAATGCTCTAGGAACCTTAAGAAACCTCATAAGTCTTTTTTTATAAGCAAATGAGTAACCCATAACACACATGGATTTGTATATGTACACATGTATACACATACATGTATATATGTATGCACACATGTGCATATATGCATGCGGGTGTACACTTACATGTGCGTGTGCACACACATTACCTCTTGGCATTTCAAGCCATCTACAACATTACTTCCTCTCTCATTTCCTTCATCCCACTCTGTGGTCCAGGCAGCACGTCCCAATTCTGTACATTTGAGGACGCCACTTTCCATCTTTTCCTTTCCATCTTGTAGAACTCTTATTTTGCTTAAAAGCCTAGCTTAGTCACTTAACCCCGATTGCCTCCGAGGGAAGAAAAAAAAAGACTCCGGCTTAGACTTCTCCTGGCAGCCTTCCAGTTGTCAGCATCCCTTCCCTTATTTTTCCTAAAGCTCATTCACATTACTTTTGCTCCTTTCACTCCCCACTTTATAATAAACTTATCTGCATATATTTTATATTCCACCCTTCCCCTGGTAGAATGGAAGCTCTTGGAAGGTAGGGATTATTTAATTTTTGTTTTTGGTCTTTACATCCCTAGCACCCAGCCCAGTGCTCCATGTACAGCAAATGCTTAATAATTGTTTGCTATTGACTGAAAATTAGGTTTGATTTTTATGCCTTAAAACAAGGGAGCCTCTTCCACTGAAATCTTGTTGAATATTGCTAGAATTGTGTATATACCCTTACCTGGGATTGGCATACTCTGAGGCCTGGAGATAGTTTCATTTTTTTGCTTGGGAGGAATGTCATGGGGTCAGCAGCTTTTCTTCACAGGATTAGACCTTCGAGGTGGCTACCCATAGCCCTCAGCACCTATAAAAGACCCGCACTCTCAGAAATCTGTGATGAGCTGTTATTTAATGGCGAGGGAGGCCAACATGCCACAAGAGACCACATATTTTCATGGCTGATTATTCTTCATGACTCACAACAGCATATCTAGACCAAAGATTTATTTATCGTATCTCCAGCCCACTCACTTTTATAAGAAGAATGTCACAAGACGGTGCAATTCCTGAGGATGAAGTCTCTATTCTTCTGGGTGAACAGAGATATCATTTCTTACAGCACTTACACAGAGGCAAATCTAGCCAGTGTATTTTATTGCAATTTTTTTGTTGCTACTTAGTGGTTTTCCAGTTGTTTCCAACTCTTTGTGACCCCATTTGGGGTTTTTGTGGCAAAGATACTGGAGTGGTTTGCCATTTCCTTTTCCAGCTTATTTTACAGATGAGGAAACTGAGGCAAAGAGGGTTAAATGACTTGGTCAGGGTCACAGAGCTAGCAAGTATTTGAGGCTGGATTTTAGCCTTCCTGTCTCCAGGCCTGGCACTCTGTCCATTACCCCACTTAGCTGCTCATTTCATTTTAATACAAGGATTTATTTGTCCCACTTATTAAAAAATTCCCATATTTGGACAGAAGATAAAACTAAGCCTTTTTCTTAGCAGACTAAGAAAGGGAGGAGAATGGAGTTTATAGAGCTGACTTTTGAAATTTCCGTAACCATTTGGAGAGAATCATACTTTGCCCCCCTGTGATAATTTTTCCCCTCACAAATTTAAAAAATATAATTTTGGTTTCTACACATGATTTCATGGAATGGAGCTGCTCCAAGTGAAGAAATTTCTTTCCCAGTGAAGGCTTCTAATGGTTTTTCAACTGATGGTCTTAGAGTTTTGAGTAGGGACAAAGCAGTAGGGGGAGACAGTATAGTGTCCAGGTCTCAGGCTGCTGGACACCTGGGCCACCCCACCCAAGGCCCAGCTGGAGACAGGCCAGGGTAGCTGTTGGGAAGGAAAGCCCCTAGGACATCTGCTAGCACTATTAAGATTATCTGAGTGGGGCTTCCTTGCTGTTCTTCACAAAAAAATCCCATCTCCTGACTTTGGACATTTCACTTGCTGTTGCCCAGCCCTGGACCTGTCTCCCTTCCCATCACCATTTCCTGACTTCTTTGTCTTTCTTCAAGTCTCAGCAAAAACCTCACTTTTTTAATGCTAGTGCCTTCCTTCTGTGACCATCTCCAGTTTATATTGTACAGATCCTTTTTATACATGGTCACTTTTAGCATGTTGCCCCTTCTGTTGGATTGTGAGCTCCTGGAGAGGAGGGACTATTTTTTTGTCTTTCTCTATATCCCCAATGGCTGGCACATAGTAGGTACTTAATGAATGCTTGTTGGCTTGAATTAGGTCCTGTCAGGCTCACAGCAAGGAACAGAGCCTGTCTTTGGAACTGTGCAAGAAGAAGGAGGTGAAGAAGAATCAACCAGGAGGCTGAGCCCAAACCCAGTGATTCCTGAAGAAAGTAGGGCCTGATCTTAGCCACTGCTTCTAGGACCCAGCAGATCCTGCCCACGTTAACCAAGTACTGTAATGTACTTGGTTAACCAACCAAGTAATAATGGGTACAAAGTCCCAAATAATATAAATATTCGTAAAGATAAGATATTTGTAGCTCACTGCCTGGCATGCAGGCACTTAATAAATGTTTATCGTCCCTCCCCAACAACAACAACAACAATAAAAAGACTACAAGAGTACCTGGAAAGAGTGAAGAAAGAGCTAAAAAAATAAAATTATAAAGGAAATACTGGTTAGAGAAGAAAGAGGAGAATTAATAATTTAGAGTGGATGGTGGCAAACCTTATGTAATAAGAGTTGAACTTGAAAATTAGAATAGGTCAAACAGAAGGCCATGTCTCTGTGAAACAGTAAGACACACTAAAATTACAAAAAACAGTATATCAAAAACTGACCTGGAAAACAGGTCAAAGAGATAATCTAAGAATTTCTGACTACTTGAAAATCATGACTCCCTTCTTTTCCCCTCCCCCTTCACAAAGTCTGGACACTATATTTCCAGAAAACCTAAATAAAAACTGGGAAGATCTGTTAGAACCAGAGGGCAAAGAGAAAGTAGGAAGAATCCACCTGTCATTTCATGAAAGAAATCCTCAAATTAAAATACCGAGGAATGTCAGAGACAAAATCCAGAGACGCCAGAACATAGAAAATAGCCAGAGGTGGGGGCAGCATTCAGGGATTAAATGACTTGCCCAGGGTCAAAGGCATTACCTGAACCTGGGTCATCCTGATTTTGAGGCTGACTCTATCCACCATCCAATACTATCTTTCTTTTATGTATTCTTTTATTTTATTACCACCCTTCAGTATTTTCCTTTCTACTGTATTTCCCATTTTCTTACCATCATCTTAATTTTGAGGAATTAATTACGTGATTATTTTTCTCCAGATGATTGTCTTTTATTTCTAGACACAACTGGCCCCTGAAAAGGCTATAGAATTGTTTGCTAAAAGTAAAAATCTTAAGTGGTGTTCACCTTTTTTCATTTAATTTCACCTGATTGGGTAGAGAGAGTAAGGAGAGGAATTTTGTGTTGGAGAAGTAATGATCGTTCTATCGTGTCTGTAACTACAGCTGTGTTAAATCTCCTAGCTTAATTTATGAAGGCAGGTTGGAATGAGGACGAAATGCTGACGTGCCTCACTATTTTGGCATTAAAATATCTGCTAGTAGGGAAAAATCTATGCAAATGAACATGACTCTTCTAAAACACTATGTTTCCTGTGCAGTGAGTAATCTTTGGAAAACTACTTTTGACATCTATCAGGAAAAGTATTCTCTTATGTTCCTTTTGCTTTATAAATCTTTCTTGTCAAGTTAAACTAAAATTGATCGCAACAAAAACAATAATAATAGCTAGCATTTATATAGAATTTAAGGTTTGCCCGATGACGTCACATATGTAATTGATATCATATTGCTTGCCTTCTCAAGGGGCAGGGCAAGACAGAGGGAGGGAATTTGAGACTCAAAATTTTGATCAAAAAAAGAATGTTAAAAATTTTTATATTTAATTGGGAAATATTTAACAAAATAAATAAAATGTACATGTATGTATGTGTGTATATATGTGTATATATGTGTGTATATTTACATATATGTGTATATATGTGTGTATATTATATATTATATATACATATATAATATATGTAATATATGTAATATATAATATATAATATAATATATAATAATATAATATATATATAATATATATAATATATATATAAACAAAAATGGTTCGTCTGTCATTTGACAAATATTTCATTTTGTCCTCACAACAATCTGGGATGCAGGTGCTATTATTACAGATTTTACAGATAAGGAAATTGAGGCAGGCAGGGATCAAGTGGCTTGCCCAGGGTCACACAGCTAGTGAGTGTCTGAGGCTGGATTTGAGCTCAGCTTCCTGACTCCAGGCCCAGTGGTCTATCCATTGGGATGCCAGCTGCACTTATTGATGACCGACCCACCTTTGCAAGGATTTGTGCTAGGGGACATCCTCTTGATGCTCAGTTATCCCTATGTGAAAAGG
Source organism: Phalanger gymnotis (assembly GCA_028646595.1). NCBI lineage: Eukaryota > Metazoa > Chordata > Mammalia > Diprotodontia > Phalangeridae > Phalanger > Phalanger gymnotis. Next base: position 294,812,434 of record CM053623.1, on the reverse strand, counting down.
ATGAACCATAAAATATGTCTCTTAGTCAAGAGATGTATGTTTTCTTAATTAAAAAGAAGACTTCAGCATTCAACATTTTCATCTGTAAGCATGATAGTGCATTTCAGGAGGAATGAATGCATACTGCTTATTGATCTAATAAAGAAACTAATCGGAGAAAAGGTAGGTTTCCTGTTGTTGGCAGGAAGCACTTAGTTTACTTGGGAGAGAATTGCTGGTGTTTTTTTTTTTTTAGAATTGCATTGATAGTACCCATTAACCATTGTCACCTGCAAAGAGGGAGATGTTACCCAAAGGGAGATGGAGAATTTGGAGATGCCAGAGGCACTAGGCACTCAAAACTGAAGGTTTTGTAGATACAAGTGAATTGAGTGAAATCTGGTAACTGTACAATTCAGAATACAGCTAGATCCATGTTATTGCAAGTAATGGGTCTCCTAATGTGATTGCATGTTATAAATTTGTATAACATATTTCAATTGGGCTGGAACCAATGACCATATTTTACATGATTTTAACTTGAAATAATGGGAATCCAAGTACATGTGATTCTTTCAGAAGATTCATTATTTACACTAATCAGGACCTATTACTAGCATACTATTTTTATTCCCATCCTTCCTTTTTGGGTAACTTTTCTCATTTATTTGCATGTGACTTCTTGAGTTCGTAGTCCTTTCTGCTTGGTAGACTACTCTAGAGAGCTATTGGGAAGTGCTGGGTCACTCATACTGTTTGTATTCACAGAGTGGGGAAATGGAAAGAGAACCAGTTGGTGTTCTGACTGATCCCGAATCTCAATGTTGGCACTTAGCATTACTTTGCTTGACTGATTTTTTGATGAAATTAGTTTAATCCAGGTCAGATGCATTTGGGTGGAACTTTTAAAAACAGCATTTTGCAAATCAAAATATATTTCATAATGTTTTACATTCTAGACTTTATAGAAGAGAAATCTTTGAGGATTTGGGTTTCCTTTTTTTTTTCTTTTTTTGATGGTTGTCTTAAATTAAAATAGGTTCATCAATGTGCCTGTTTAAGGTGGAATTTAGCACTAATTGCTATTTTTATATCTGAAGTCTCTCTCTGAAATGCACTTGTAGACATATGTGACATCAGTTAATTTTCTCTAGTTGTACAAAAAGTATGTATGATCATGCTTGCTTCTTGGATTTATGGTGAAGATTAAGGAATAAATGAGTGTTTGGAGCTCTACCCCAACTAATTAGAATGCTAATTAGAATTAGTTACTGGGTTTTTTTTTTTTGGTACCATCTCAAAGTAATATCATCTTAGTTAATGCCTTCTACCTGAAACCTATGAAAATGATTTTCCTCATTTATTTTTGGAAATGATTTTCTAAGACATATGCTGGTTCTTTACACCAAATATTGAGGCAGCTAAGTGGTGCAGTGGATAGAGCACTGGACCTATATTCAGTAAGACGAGTTCAAATCCAGCTGCAGACGTTAGTTGGGTGACCCTGAGCAAATTAGTTAACTGCTTCCTGCCTCAATTTACTCAGCTGTGAAATGGGAATAATAGTAATAGCACCTGGCTCCCAGGGTTTTTGTGAGGATAAAATGAGATAATATTTGTAAAGCATTTTTCAAACCATAAAAACACTATATACATGCTGGCTGCTATTATCATCATCATCAATTATTATTATTTTGTTGATCTCAGAAACTGGGATGCGGGGGAGCCTCTAAGTTTTATTATTTGCTTTTAAAGTGCGTTTTTTTTTCTTTTGGAAAAAAATCCATTGTCATTTTCAGGTTTCTCTATCTGTAGTCAGAGTACAACCATTTCTAAAATCAAGTGGTTGTTAAATAATATATTCTAAGGTAGCTTTTTAATATGCTCAGAAATGAATAACCCTTCTTGTACATTCTGGTGGTATTCTCTGGGCTGCTTTCACATTTGGTAGTAAATAAGCCATGTTTGCTGTATAAACTAGTAAGAAATAAGGGTGACTTTAAGGGTCCAGATGTTTATTTTTTACTGAGTTCAGACTTGGCCTTAGGGTCTAGTTTTTCAGATTTATAGTGTGATGCTTTGCTTCTGTCAAGTAATATAATTCATTCATTTAGGATGATAGAATTAGGCCAAGTATTCTTGAGGCCTTACTATATTCAGAAAAAGTAATATTAATGTAGATATGCTTTATATAATAATTTATATTCATTTATTCTCTACTAATTGCATATTGTAAATGACTAGAAAGGAACCCAAACCTGTATTGCTGTAGTCACTTAAATTATTCTCTGAATTCTGCTCTTTTCTCCCTGAATTAGTTGTTACAAACCTTCCCATATTTCTCTTAATTTCTCATATTAAGCCTTCTTTCTGAACAATAGTATGCCTTTGCATTCATATACCACAATGTTTTCTCTAGTAGAAGGGCATCTCCTTTGTCTCTAGATCTTTGCTACTGGAAGAGGGCTACCATGAATATTTTGGGATATGCTGGATATTTGTTTCTCTTTGTCTTCCTTAGGAGTATGTGGTAGTAGTGAGATCACTGGATTAAAGCATACATACAGTCTAGTCACTTTTTTGCATAATTATAAATAAATCCAGAATCACAAGGCTACTTCAAAGTTACACCAATAAATAGTGCCTCAACAACATTGACTTCATGTAGATAATATTTATATAATTATATTTTATATATCTAGATAATTACAATTTATGCTTATATTTATGCATATCATATATATATATATACATTAAAATCTGTATCCAGATTAGAAAAGTATCCAAAAGGCATTGTTTTTCTAAAATACTTTATTTTTAAATTAAACATTGATTTTCTTTTTCTCCCACCTCCTCTCCCCCTACTCCCTACTGAAGGGGGTAAAAAAATCCACTTCTAATAAATATGCGAAACAAGTTGCCACATTAGCTGTGTTCAGAAATGTACGTCTCATTCTGTATATTGAGTCTGTCACCTTTCCATCAGAAGATGGCGAATATTCTCTGTCCAATGGTTGGTCATGGATCGAGAGTTTTAAGACTTTCCTAGTTATTTGCCTTTACTGTGTTGTATAAATTGTTCTCCAGGTTTTGCCCATTGTTCATTGATCAGATTAATTCTAAAAACAAAATACACAGTGATATAGTGAAAAACAGACAGCCTTGGAATCCAGAAGCCCTAGGTTTAAGCTTGTTTTTGAGACATACTGGCTGGGCGACCCCTGAGCAAGTCAAGGTCCTGGAGGAACTCTTCCAGGCGTGGGAAACCACGCATGGCCTTCCAGGTCCTTGGGTGCAGCCTTTTGACCAAGTCCAAGTTTTATAGAACAAATCCTTTTATTAAGGGGATTTCTCCTGTGAAGTTTGGATTTAGTCAAAGGGCCACACTTGGGGACCTAGAGGGCCACATATGGCCTCGAAGCTGCAGATTCCTGACCTCTGTAATTTTAGACTCAAGTTGAAGATCTACATTGGTGGAGGGAGTTCACACACCAGAAGTTTTCAGTATTGTCAAAATCACCCTCCACCAAAAAAAAGCCAATTAAATTATCCTTATCCTTATCCATATCCATATCCATATCCTTATCCATATCCATATCCATATCCATATCCATATCCATATCCATATCCATATCCATATCCATATCCATATCCGTATCCTTGTCCTTCCTTTAGAATTTTATCTTTTCTCATATGGATTTGAAGTGGATACCTAAAGCAAGTTCTGTAATCCTAGAAGAAACAGCTTTTGAGGAATGAATTAATTTCGTCCCAAACTGTAGGACTAGAACTTATTATGACAGATGTTTCCTTAGTTTTCTCACTATTTGATGGTGACTTGTTTGTTATTTTCTTTTCAGGAGATGGGAGTCTCACTGAATATTACTGTGTAGTTAATGCTTATTTTGGTGGTGGCTAGAATCTTATTTGTTTTTGCCTTAATCTCCTGGGCTTTCTAGGGATACTTTGAAGTGGTGTCCAACTGTTTGCCCTGAAACAGTGGAATCTTGTTAGGAACCCATGGAGCTGTCTGCTCAGTGAGGCTGCAACAAAGTTAGTGTAGCTTGATCAATACTATGGGAAATAAAGCCATTTTTAGAGATAAATGAAAACATTAAAATAAATTTAAAAAAGAGATAGTTAAGTGTCATACTAGAATGAGCACTGAACTTTCAGTCGGGAAGGCTTGAGTTGAAATCTGGCTTCAGACTTTTTTCTAGCTGTGTGACCCTGGGCAAGTCACTTAACCCTGTTTGCCTCAGTTTCCTCATCTGTAAAATGACCTAGAGAAGGAAATGGGAAATCACTACAGTATCTCTACCAAGAAAACCCCCAACAAGGGTCACAAAGAGTCTGACTCAACTGGACAGCAACAACCTCCTGACTCCGAGTTCAGGACTTAATCCAATGTCTGTAGGCTTGGTGTTTTTTTTTTTTAACCTTAAAAATATATTGATAACTTATATTTTAATATAATTGATTTTCTTTGTAATGCTATGTATTTTCTGCATTTAGGCATAATATTCCAAGAAGGCTTTGTCCATAGGCTTTGTCATCTAGTCTTCTGATTTTACAGATGAATTTTTCCAGCTCTAGAAAGATGAAGAGATATGCCCACTTTTGCCCAGTGTTTAAGGAGAAAAGAAGCTTTTGCAGTTGACATCTCTGTGGTCAAATATTCAGGGCCACCACTTCAATTTTTTCTTCCTTCCGATGCCAGCAGTTTAACATATTAATCAGTGGCTAGATTGTAATGATGGCTAATGTGTGGGCATAGAAGTAGTACCATGAATAAAATACTAGATATGGTGTCAGGTGACCCAATTCTGAATTTTGTTTCTTATTTGTTCCTGCTGCTGCTAATATTGCATGCTCCTGGAGCTTTCTCTGTCTTTCTTTGTCTTGGCATCATGCCTGGCAAACGATTCATGCTTATTGGACTTCACTTGACAATATAATTAAAAAAAAAGGCAACCACAAAAAGACCAAGGTGGAGATGATAGATTTGAGCCCCTAAAAAAGAAATTAGTGACCGACTTGGTCTTACGTGCACAAGACACTCTATCTTCAGACTCTGGGCATTTTCATTGGTTGTCCCTTCCCTATCCCACCATGAGTAGAATTGCCTCCTTTCACACCGCCACAAGGCTTCCCTGGCTTTCCTGGTGTCTCAGCTAAAGTCCTACCTTCTTCAAAAAAATCTTCTGTAGTCCTTATTTATCTGAGTTCCATGTCTTACCTATATCTTGTTTGTAGATAGTTGTTTGTATGTTGTCTCCTCCCTTAGATTGTGGACTCCTTATGAGCAGAGACTGTTTTTGCCTTTTTTTGTATCCTTAGCATTAAACATAGTGCCTTCCATAGTAGGTATATAACAACAACAATACAGTTATCCCTTCCACATCTTAGGGCTTAAGGACATGGCACTCCAGTGATCTGGAACATCTGAGTAAAAAAGTAAATCTTGGTCTTCCAGTGTGCCTGGTTTAAAAGAGATGAATTTTTTTGGGTAGATAGTGCATATCCTGTTAGCAGTTGGTGGTATAGTGTTTTGAGTGCCGGGTTCAGAGTTAAGAAGACCTCAGTTCAAATTCAGCCTTAGACACTAACTAGCTGTGTCACCCAGGGCAAATCACCTAACCTCTGTCTGCCTAAAAACATCTACCTCAAAAAAAAACAAAAACAAAAACCATCTACCTCCCAAGGTTGTGAGAATAAACCATAACGGAGAAGGTCTGAATTATTATAATATTAAAAGATAAAATATGTTGACATTATATAATACTATATGTATATTTTATGTGTTTCTGAATTTCTAAACTTTTCTTTGTTGTCTGCTAGCCTTTCGTGACTTCCGTGGAACTCCCCCAAAATTCCCATTTAATTTCTTATGCCCATCCCCTGAATCCACAATGGGGAAAGTTGGGGTGTGGAAATGATATTAGCATTTTTTATAGAGCTTTAAGGTTGGCGAAGCACTTTATAAGCATCATCTCATTGGATCTCCACAACAACTTTGGAAAGAAGGTGCTGTTATCTTCATTTTATGGATGAGGCAAGCAGAGTTGAGATGACTTGGCCAGGGTTATACATCTAGTAAACATCTGTTGTCAGATTGGAACTTAGGGCTTCACAGCCCTGCTGTACCACCTAGTTACCTTTGCAGCTAGCTAATGCTAACTACTACCACCATCATGACCACCATCACTACTACTATCACTACTACTGCTAACTGAAGGGAAGTCATCTTTCTATCATTTTAAAAATGTAAAACCTAACAAAATAGACCACAACAGAAGTCAGATGTTTGCTAAGTGAGTTCCCATAAGGAAAGAACCAAGATCATATTTTAAAAGTTTAAGCAATATGCTTTTTGAATGGATGAAGAGAAAGCAGTGATTGATAGAATTCTTTCGTTAGCCTACTCTATGTTTTTAACTGAGCTGTATGGGGCTTGGTAATGTTCATCTGTCCCTCCGCTGTAGCATTTGAAATTGAAATATTTTCTTCTTTTCCTTTTTCTCTGCCTTCACTAACACATACACACACACAGACATGAATAACAACCCCCCACCCCCAAATTCAGAGCTAGGAGAGACAAACATATAACCTTGCCAGGGATGTAATTCATTGGAGCCCTCTGGCTTGCGCACAGCTGCTCTGACATCTGTATTACAGACTTGTCAGATGAGTGCCAACTTCCCTTCCTTCCATGTAAATTTCCAGGGCAGTTTTTATGCTGATACCACTTGATGTGCAGGTGGTTTCAGTTCATGAAATTAAAATTCATTTTCAGTTTATTTTTTGCTTCTATACAAAAGATGCAGATGCAGCTTGTTTGAGTTTTATATACATATATATAGCACAATTGGAGGATGGCCCATACAGTGTGAGTGAGTGCAGAGGCTTGTTCTGGATTGTGTCAACTCAGAAGCGAGTCTATGATCCTGCTACTTCCTGATTTCAAAATGCTGAGCCTGTTTTTCTTCTTCCATGGGCTTTGTGGAATCTGGGTGATTGGGCTTGAAAAGTGCCTATTGGAGAATCAACGAATAAACATAACAAGGGGAAAGAATGCAGGTCCTTAATTTTGTAAAAAGTACATGCTTTTTTCCTAAAGATGGTAGACAATCATAGTTAATGTGAGGAGATAGAGTGGATCTTAGTCTTCCAGTGTGCCTAATTTAATAGGGGTGATGAATTTTGTCAGGTAGGTAATATATATCTCGATAGCAGTTGGTGGTGTAGTGTTTCAGGTGCTGTACTCAGAGTTAAGAAGACCTCAGTTCAAATTCAGCCTTAGACACTAACTAGTTATGTCACCCTGGGCAAGTCACTTAATCTCTGTCTGACTAATAACAGCTGCCTCCCAGGGTTGTGAGGATAAAATGAAATAATGTTTGTTAAAAGTGCTTAGCATGAAAAATACCTGGTCTAGGTGCTATAAAATGCTTATTCGCTGTTGAGACGTTTTTAAAAATGTGTTGTGGACCCCTTTGGCAATCTGGTAAAGCATATGGACCTCTTCTCAGAATATTTTTTCCCCTAAAAGCATAATTGAAGGAAATGCTAAATTTTAGTTAGAGGGTTAGTGAAAATAAAGATGTATTTTTCCCCCATCCAAGTTCACAGACCTGTTTAAAGCAAGACAGAGATGCATAAGGGCTTCAGGTTAAAAAACCCCAGTTCTAAAGGTATTCTAACCCAAGAGCATTTCAGTTTAAGAGACCTTTGCTCATCCTGATCATTGTGATCGTAAAAGGTGGCTAGGGAGGGTCAACAGCTGTAGGAGAACATATTTTGTGATGGAGTGAATCCAGGGACAGATGGTTTCTCAGCTATTTGGGACCTGTCCAGTTCAAGGCTGTGAAAACAAGGGCCAAAAACTTGAACTGGCTTTGAAACAACATGGGTAGCCAGAGCAGGAAGTACAGTCCTGGGGATGATGTCTTTTGGGCAGCTGCTACTTCTCAGTTGATAGGTTGGTATACCTCTCATTAGCTTTCCCATTCTGCTTTCTGCAGAAATCTGCAAAATCCCACTTAGCTTCATTAACTAAAGGAGATTTAGTAGAAAATGATAATCTTTTAAAAGGTATTGATAAAACATTTAAATTTGCATATTTCCCTGATTATGATGTTCTAACTATATGGTCATATAGTTTAGCAATACACAGATTTTTTTGGACAGGCGCCACAAATATGTTGGATGAATTGGGCATAGAATTGGGGGGAGGCAGGGGAAGAGGTTTGATTACCTTTGGGAAACTGAACAATGTTTTTAGTGATCCTTTGCAGCATCCTCTCACAAAAGTCCATCTTTTTAACATTAGTATTCTGCCTACGATGCCTTGTGACTGAAGGCTGTGGAATGTCAGAATCTTGAGAGAATCAAAATGATAAGTACTCAGGTGGGCAATGGAAAGCTACATGATGTGCATTAATGATGATATGCACGAGATGGTATAAGACATGTCGTTAAACATTTGTTTGATTGAAAAGGTGGCTGTGACATTTGGACAAAGAGCTGGCTTTGAAGCCAGGAAGACTTGGATTCGAATCCTAACTCTAATGCACGTTGGCTTTGTGAGCCTCTTTAAGCTGCTGAGGAGGTGCTAACGCATACTGAAGAAGGGAGTTTCCTAGATTGAAATCACAGGACCAGTTCTTGTCTCTTCTGAATAGAGACATGGCAGGATGTCACCAGGAGAGAAGAGACAGTAGAGAGATAGCCCTGTCATTACCCTGGTTTCAACATATTGGGTTACATTTTCGAGAGAACGTGGATGAAAATTGCACAGAACAAGGATTACAAGGGCTGTATTCTAAATCAGAAGGAAGTATCCAAGTCACAGATCTAGTCTAGAGACTAGTCCCACGTAAAAGAACGAGAAGTGAGAACTGAGGCAAAGAAAATAGGGAATGAAGAAATTTTTAGAAGGCAGACTTTTTTATGCATATAATATATATGTATGTATAAAAATGGCAGACACATTTTTATAGAAAAGGGAAGTGAAGAGAAGAAGACATAGTTTACTGAAGACTGATTTGACTGCTTTTGCCCCTGAAGACATCTGAGGTTTGCCTCTTTCCTGACTATGATACTCTGGACTGTCCCTCTCGAGTTTCCATTAGAGTCACTTGGTTCAGAAGTGCCCCTTTGGGGTGGCATAATCTCATTTACTTTCCTCTGAGTTTGGAACTGAATGAGGATATGTTCTATTTTGTAGCACCCGATCCCTAGACTTTGAAGCTTTCCACAGAGAAGATAGATACTGTTGGCCATTATAGGAGCCACATAAATTTAGAGGTTACCAAATCCAATACCCTCCTTCTACAGATGGAGAAGCTGAGGCACAGAGTGGTTAGATAACTTGCTTAGGGTCATGTAACTAGTATGTATTGGAGAAAGGTTTCAAATTCTTCTTTAAAAAGTATTTAGGGGCAGCTAGGTAGTGCACTGGATAGAACACTGGTCCAGGAATCAAGAGGGCTTGAGTTCAAATTTGTTCTTTTATACTTACTTTCTGTGTGACCCTGGGCAAGTCTCTTAACCCCAATTGCCTCAAAAAAAAAACAAAAAAAAATTTATTTATTTGTAACATTATTTTATTTTTAATTTTTGAGTTTCAAATTCCCTCCTTCCCTGCCACCATATATGGAAAATAGAGTTGCCAATCAGCACCATCTGTACCCAGTGCTGACAAAGGGTCCCCTGTAATCTCTGACCAGTTATATAATCTTCTTACCATCTCTGGGCTGAGAGTTCCGAAAGCTGCTGCTGTGGTGGCTGCCTGTGTGGGCTCCAGACAGGCTTCCACCACAATGCCACAGACTTCTCTTGCCATCCTTAGGTTGGAAAAATGTCTCACCCTGATCTTTTATCAGCTCTGCTGATCCAAAATTTGATCTGAGACATTATTTTAAAGCTGGTTGGAGGGGAATGTTGGGAGAGTTCAACTGTGTGGCTGCCCCTAATCTTCCATCTGGTTCTTCTTCTCAAATCTTTCTTTCTTTTTTTTTTTTTTTACTTTTGAACATCTGTTTTACTAAAACCTTGAGTTCCAAATTCTCTCCCCTCTTCCCTTCCCCTCC
>CM053623.1:294719512-294801861 GCA_028646595.1 Phalanger gymnotis | reverse complement strand
TGACATGGAAACTCTGGAACTTGGCGACAATATTCCTAGGAGATTTCTTTTTGGGATCTATTTGAGGAGGTGATCTGTGGATACTTTCAATTTCTATTATGCCCTGTGACTCTAGAATATCAGGGCAGTTCTCTTTGATAATTTCTCGAAAGATGATATCTAGGCTTTTTTTTTGATCATGGCTTTCAGGTTCTCAAATCTTTCTAATAGCTGTATTTGGTCAGTGTACAGAAACATGAATAGAAGAAAAAAAACCAACAAAGAGTGAGCATCTAAAGTCCTTACTGTGGTACTCAGAACACTAAGGGTTAGGGCAATTAAGACTAAGCACAAAGATGGCCGGGGGGAGGTTGGAAATGAGTGTGGGAGGGAATCACACCCTTAGCAATCTGGATTTTTCATGCCTGGACACCAAGTAGTGACTTCCAAACCCATGTTTTCTTGGCTCCCAAGTCCAACACCCTATTCACCAGGACAGGCTGCATCTGTAAGGAACTCAAATAGAAACTAGAATTCATACTGGAAACCAAGTTTCCCTAGATGAGGACTAATTTTTTTTTTATTAAAGTAATTTATTTTTAGTTTTCAACCTTCAGTACCACAAGCTTTTGAGTCTTAAAATTTCTTTTCCTCCCTCCTCCCCAAGACGGCATTCAATCTGATATAGGCTCTACATATACATCCATATTAAACATATTTTCACATTAGTCATGTTGTAAAGAAGAATTATAACCAATGGAATGAACCACAAGAAAGAAGAAACAAAATGAAACAGAGAAAAAGGAGAGAGAGCAAGTAGTATGCTTCTGTCTGCATTCAGACTTCAAAGTTCTTTCTCTGGATGTGGACAGCATTTTCCATCATGAGCCTTTTGGAGTTGTCTTAGAACCTTGCGTTGCTGAGAAGGTACAAGTGTATCAAAGTCAATCATCGAACGATGTGGCTGTAACTGTGTACAATGTTCTCCTGGTTGTACTTACCTCATTCACCATCAGTTCATTTAAGTCTTTCCAGGTTTTTCTGGTGTCTGCCTGCTCATCATTTCTTATAGAATAATAATATTCTATTCCGTTCATAGACCACAACTTGTTCAGCCATTCCCCAATTGATGGGCATCCCATGATCAATTTTTAAAAAAATGTCCAGAGGGTTGCCATTAACTGTCCAAGTTAATACAGATAGTAAGTAGAATTGAAATTCCAATTTCATCTTCTCTGTCTCTTTAACAAAAGAATTCCTTACAATAGCAGTCTGTAAGCAGTACTCTTGGGCTTGGTGTAAGTTTCCTTGCTAATAGCTAATAGCTAGTATTTATATAGCGCTTTAAAGTTTGCAAAGCCCTAATGCAATATGTCATTTGATCCTCTCCATAGCTCTGGGAGGTAGGGACTCTAATGGTCTCTGTTTTACCAATGAGGAAAGTGAGTGTGAGAGTGGTAACTGACTTGCCTAGCATGTAATTTTTTGAGACTGGATATAAACTTTAGTCTTCTTGGCTTTAAAACCAGCCCCTTACTCATTATAAATTAAATTAAATGCTTATTGAAACTATGATAAAAGAGGAAGGCAAATGGATAGTAAGTTTGTAAGATCTATGGAGAATTTATGAAAGTGAGTAATTATAACTTTATAGTTAATTAACTTCCTTAGGTTTTTTTTTCCTTATGGATTATTTGACCGTTATCATCTTTGAAAGAAAGCCTGTTGGATGGACCTTTTTTTGGTGAGCTTATAGGAGGACATGATTGAGAATCACATAGGCAGGGATGGGTTGGGGAGGAAACACCCAAACCAGTGGGCTCACACATCCGCTAGAGTCTCACCTGGCCCTTGAGACAACCTTCTAGATGGTTATCAGTCACCAGACATTTTTAGAACTCTTGGAAGAACTTCGTTTACAAATGAAAATTTGAAGACTGATGGAATTACTTGTTATTGGTCATTAAGATTGCTATCTTTTGATGTAGTGTTGCTTTCTAGAAATTATTTAACAGAACTGAAAGCTTTGTATAAACACACAGATGTGACTCCCTCTTGAAATCCACTTGGCTGCATTGCCACCAGAACCACTCGTGGGAAAAATGGTGCTTTGGGACTGTTTTGTGTTGAGTGAACTCAGTATTGTAGCTGGTTTCAGCATTCTCATTTCATTGTGTTTCCGTGCCACACTTTGTGCCCCCCCCCCCGCCAAAAAAAGAGAAAGCAAATGTGAAATTGCACTCAAGATGATCACCTGACTCTAATGATTGCATTTGAGCCCTGGGAAGAAGCTTGGCATGGTATTTCTGATTTGAAACCTCTGATGGAATATTTTCCATCTTCAAACACATTGTGGAAGTTCCATAACATAAAAAGCCAGTTTGTTGGACATCTTCTCACAGTGGGATATGTAAGCAGTGAGAACCTCCCAAATCCAATGTCAAGTATAAGCTCAGAACAAGAAAATAAAACTAAGGCCATTGTTTTTACTGGTTTACTTCCCAAAATTGCTAGAAATCTGACCAAGTTTCAGTCAGAAGAGAAAAATGTGAAAGCTTTCGGTAAACTCAATGTTCAATTGATATTTATTTTCAACCTGCCGTTGTGGGTGGGTCAGAGTCCTACTATAATTGGTTTCTCTATCACCTAGAGAAAATAAGCAATATCTACTACTTGTATGACTGCTTGGGTTTATTGCCATGTTGTCCTTTGTTCTCTGAAGGTGGTTTCCTAACAAAAGTATAAAGATCACAATATAATTGCCATAGAAGAACGACTGTTTTTTTGTTTTCTAATAAGAATCAGAAAGAAGAAAAGAACTAGCTGTGTGTTTTTTAAAAAAAAAAGCAATTGAAAATCCTTGTCCCATGGGCTGGAAATACACCAAATATAGAGATTTTGTACTGCTGTTGGCTAGCCTAGGTTGAAAAAACACGGCAAATGTAGCAAGCTTTTCTTCATGATCATAGGATAGCTATGACAGTCAACAACTTTTCCCATAGTCTTTTCAAGAGCACTTTAACAAACTTTTTCCACTTTTAATTTCATTTTGGAACAGGTGGCAAATTTGGGGGCTTGACTAATTCCCATGCATATTTGAAAACAAGTTCAATAGGTAGGGATGAATGAGAATGCTAGCTGTAGTTTTTATGAATGTACCATGGAATGCAAAAACAAACAAACAAACAAAAACAAACCCCCAAATCCAAGCCCACAACTGTATTATTTGCCAGAAAAACTACAGATTAGAGCATAAAGAAGTAATCATTGTGTGCCTGATTATGTACCCTCATCTGTGGCTACAGGTGGAAATTATGATTCTGGCCCAAGATTGCTTTTTAAAAACAATGCCCTTGATGGGTTTATAGCTGTTGCCGACAGAGCTTTTGTTGTATTTGTGCTTTTGGATTGCAAGTACATTTCACTCTAGAGAGCATGACAAGAAGGGAAAGACTGGTATAAACAGAGCATTTCAATAAAATGTGTCTCATTGTTCCTGCAAATCCTACTGGGGTTAGATTTTCTCCATTCTGGTAATTCATTCAGTCTAATGCCAGCTGCTGGGAGTACTGGGCATTATATGTCTTACCAAACTTCCTTTTTGGATCTTTCCATTCCTTGAGGACGTGGAAGAAATGTTGCTATTGCTAGATGAGATTGTGCTTCTTGTGATGACATTGCATTCTTGGAATGAAATATGGGCAAAGAGAGAGCTGAGCACATCTGGGTTGGATGCGCTTCCTACCTTCCTTATGTTGTATTGGGATAATGTCCACCAGGAGATGGTCCCAGATAGGAGTTGCTGAGACAAATGCTGTGGTATGTCAGGAGTCTGTCTCTACTCCCAACCCCTCCATACACTTGGCTATACACATGGATTGGCTGAGGACCAACTTCTTTTCAAGTTATCATCATGGTTAAGTGGAAGCATGGATAAGGCCAACAACCTAGAATTTGCGTGTGAAAAACTGTATTTCTGTAGTTGAAAATGTTGATCTCCCAATGACCAGTTGGCCAAGATCTGTGAACCTCTGCCTCACTTAAATTTCTAAGATATGAGACAATACTTTTTAATTAAATATTTTATTTCTTTTTTTTTAATTGGTATACTAGAGTGAACTTTAAATCTGTTATGTAAATGGACTACTTCTGATGGTGACCATAGAGAGCTGGCTGGGTCTTGGGCATTTCCTGGTCAGATTACATAATTATATAATCCTGTTTGTGTTCAGTTCAGTGCAGTCTTGCCTGGTAAAGTAAGCTCATGGGGTCATCTCATTCAGCATCTGACTCCTTTTTTTTTGCTCAATCCTCATTCATAATATTGAATTCTAAATTCCCTTTGCCTTTTCCACCCCTTGCTTTTGACTAGGACCACCTGGAGTTTGTATTTGTTTCCTCAGTGACCAACAGCTTGGCTTTTATGAAAGCTGGAGTCTTTTCGAATTTCTTAAACAAAGATACACATTGTGTATGCCCTGGCTTTTTAGTAATAGGATGTTGGAACATCAATTTCTTTTTTGTGTATGTGAATAGTATTTTTTTCCAAGTACATGTAAAGATAGTTTTCAGCATTCACTTTTTGTAAACTTTTTGAGTTCCAAATTTTTCCCTCCCTCCCCTCCCTACTCCCCAAGATGGCAAACAACCTGATATGGGTTATACATGTGCAATCATGTTAAACATATTTCCTCACTAGTCATGTTGTAAAAGAAGAAACAGAACAAAAGGGAAAACCCACCAAAACCCAAAAAGTAAAAACAGTCTGCTTTGGTCTTTATTCAGACTCCGTAGTTCTTTCTCTGGATGTGGATAAGCATTTTCCATCATGAGCTTTTTAGAATTATTTTGGATCATTTCTTATTGCTGAGAAGAGCTAAGTCTATTGTGGTTGATCACTGCGCAATGTTGCTGTTAATGTGTACGATGTGGGACAACAATTTCCAAAACAGAATGATGGAGTTGAGAAGCAGTGTGATGGAAGCTGGAATGCTGCATTGGGGAACTGAGATGACATGTTTGTGTCCCATGACTTGCTTCCTTTGAGACTATGGGCAGGTCATGTCATCTTGTTGGGGCATCTGGAGAATATCACTTTCTACACCAGGGGTACTTGACTCTTTTTTTTTTTTTTGATGGTATGGACCACTTTGTGGTGGTGTGGTAAAGCCTGTGGATCCCTTTTCAGAATAATAGTTTTAAATGCATAAAATATAAGATTTCAAGGGAAGCCAATTATATTGAAATACAGTAATGTAAATGTGTGTATATATGTATGTGTATGTTCGTATATATGTTAAAAGTTCCTTGATCCTTAGACAACTAAGTAGTACAATGAATAGAGTGCTGGACCTAGAATCAGGAAGACCTGAGTTCAAATCCAGCCTCTGATGTGTACTAACTGTGTAACCCTGGGCAAGTCACTTAACTTATGCCTGCCTGGTTTCCTCATCTGAAAAGAGAAGGAAAACAACATCTACCACTTGGGAGATAAAATGAGATAACATTTGTAAAGCACTCTGCAAACCTTCCAGAGCTATACAAATGTTAGCTAGCTATTATCCTGGGTTTAAAACTCCTGCCGAAAAGAAATTGCATTTTGGTTTGGCCTCTGCCCACCAGGATGGTAGCAAATAACTGGCAAGCTTAGGCCTCTCTGTTTTACTGCTTCCTTGATGTTAATCTTTAGAGGACAACTTGCTAACATCTTGAATTATTTTGGTCATAGGCTTAGGAGATGTTTCTTTGAGAGAACCATTAAGGAGAGGGGGCTTTTCATTATGAACAATTTCATGCTTTTTGTTTTTTAAGGGACAGTTGGGGAGGAGAAATTCGACTCCGTCATCAGGCTAAATTCTGATTTCTTTTATTTGGTAGGGTCTACTCATAGATATCAGTCTCCTTAACTGTCACACTTCATGTATCATTTCCACTCAAGCCTATATTTCACCATAGGATAATTTTAAATTGTCATCCTGAGATACAGAGAAATAAAATTCTAAGAACAAGATACTCTTACTCTATACAGTTTTCAGACTCGGCTGTCTCTGAATTAGAGAACTATGGAGGTGGGAAGGGAGGTGATTCAGAGAGAATCTGTTGTGAGCCAGAGCAGTTACTTTGGGAAACCTTATCCAAAAAGCACATTCTCCATGACTTCAGGAATGCAGGGTATTTATGGAATTAATTTTATTTGCTTTTAATTTATTAATGCCTCGTATTTTGCCACGAAAGTCATTTCAGGATATCACACTGCCTCCCCTCCACCTCAAACATTCCATTACAATAAAACATGAAGAAAAAAATCATTGGCTACAGTGACCGCCTCTGATGAAATGTGGAACATTTTGTATGTACAACCCTCAATCTCAACGAGGAAAGGAGGAGTGTCTTTCATTTCTAAGGTGAGGTGAGATGATCATTCACATAATTCATTTCTGGTGGCTATATAGTGTGGAAAATTAATGAAATACTGGGAAAGAAGAAAAAGTTTAAGTCAAAAAGTGTGCCCTCTAGAGAAGTTGAGAGGCATTGTAGAATGAAAACTGAATTGTAGTAAAGAATATTGAGTTGGGAGTCAAGACTTTGGTTTTCCTTTGACACACTGCCACCAGTTAGCTGTGTAATTTGGGGCAAGTAATTCTCTTGGCCCCAGTTTTGATGTGCCTATCTATTGTACATGGGCAGCTAGGTAGCACAGTGAATAGAGCACTGGACCTGGAGTCAGAAGACTCATCTTCCCAAGTTCAAATCTGGCCATAGATACTTCCTAGCTGTGTGACCCTGATGAGTCACTTAACCCCTATTTGCCTCAGTTCCTCATCTGTAAAAATGGGGACACATTGGAGAAAGAAATAGCAATTCATTCCTCTGTCTTTGCCAATAAAATCCTATGGTGGGGTCACAAAGAGTTGGACATGACTGAGCAGCTGAACAACAAAAATCTATTGTACAAGATTGCTCTGAATGCAATGCTTTGGAAACCTTAAAAAGCTATAGAAATGTGAGTTTCCATGACAGTTTTCTAGGTTGTTTAGAATAATAGATTTAGCGCTTAAAAAGACTGAGAGGTGGAAGAGACCATGGAAGCCATGTAGTTCAACTCTCTCATTTTACAAATGAAGAAACTGGGGCTCAGAGAAATGAAAATGCTTATCCCAGCGCCATACAGCTACTAAGTGTCTGAGGCAGAATTTGAACCCAGGTCTTGTTGGAAGGTCTTCTGAAGTCATCTACCGTAGCCCTGTTATTTTACAGATGAGTAAACTGAGAGATCAGATGGCGTTCCTCAGGCCATAAAAGCTATGAATAAGAGCCCAGGTTCTCTGGTGCCAAATCTATCTCACTGTGTTGCTGCAATATTTCGTAAAATGGGGTGCTGGACTAGATGGGCCTGAGGTGGTCCTATGTGTGGTTACACCGTGAATTGGTGGTACCATTGGGACTCAAACTCAGATTATATCCTGATGCTTTTACCCATTATGTTTCTCATTTTTAGTGTTGCCAACGGGCCAGGCACCCGATAAATACTTGTTGAACCAAATGAAATGTCTTACAAAAGGTGTTGCTGAAAGGGTTAGCCTGGCTGGGTCATCCATTGAACCATGTATTGAACTGGCTTCTCTCCTCCATCTTGGCTCTGCTCCCCATGTATTGAATTGGAAAGGAGGCATTCTTGTAGATATGTACCATTATTATTAGTATAAAATAATTGTGTACATTTATATAGCTCTTCAAGGTTTTCAAAATGCTTTTTTTGAATTTTTTTATTAATTAATTTTTAGTTTTAGTTTACAACATTTACTTCCTCAAGTTTTTGAGTTTCAAATATTCTTCCCCTCTTTCTCCTCCTCTCTCCCTTCCCAAGATGGCCTGCAATCCAATATGGGCTCTTACATATACCTTCACACTCAATATATAAAATACTTTTCTTAAGACAACTCTATGGGATAGATGGGGATAAGGGATTATTGTCCTCATTTTATAGTGCAAGGAAATAGAAACTGGGGTGAAATGACTTTCTCAAAATCACACAGTAAGCATCTGAGCTGAGACCCACTTATTTTACCTAGCAAACTCTTTTGTACATGATATCGCATCTCAGATATATTCACGGTCCTCCATCTTGCCGAGAAAAGGACCGGTTTATTTCTTCATACCTTCTGTGGAGCCAAGATGGGTTAGTCACATAATTCATTTCTGATGGCTATAGAATGTGATGGGTACTACCTCTGGGAAAATTTCCAGTTTCTCCTGCAACCAAGTAGAATATGTTGCCTCTCCCTCTGCATCTTCTCTGAACCAGATATCTCCATATCCCTCATTCTAAGGCCCATTAATTGTGCTTCCCCTTTCTTTTATACTCCCAAGTGTAAGCTATGTAGGTTAAAGGGGTTGGGGTCCTACCAGTCAGTTGAATTTTCTTCTTGTGGCTCTAGTGGGAAGACTATGGTGAATGGGGTCCCAGAGATATCCTTTTTTTTTTTTTAAATTTAATTTTAGTTTTCAACATTCACTTTTATAAGATTTTATGTTCCAAATTTTTTTCTCCTTCCCCACTCCCCAAGACAGCAAGCAATCCGACATAGGCTATACATGTACAATCATATTAAACATATTTCCACATTAGTCGTGTTGTGAAAGAAGAATCAGAACAAAAGGGAAAAACCATGAAAAAGAAAAAAAAGAGACAGGGAGCAAATGGTACGCTTTGATCTGTATTCAGACTCCATAGTTCTTTCTCTGGATGTGTAGAGCATTTTCCTTCATGAGCCTTTTGGAAATGTCTTAGATCCCAGAGATATCCTGAGGAATGTTTGAATACTGGCAATGTTATCTTGTAAAACCTCTCTTTCTAAAAATGCTGATTTATTTTCAGGCATTTACAAGTGTACAAATGACCAGTTGGGCACAGTAGTACTCTGTAAAGGTTTTCGGAATCAATGTTTAAGAATTTTCTAGTGCTTTATTCCTTACTTTTGAGTCATTTTAGCATTTAACACCTTTATTATTCATTGATTCATTTACTTATAGCATTAGAACCACTGACTAGTTAGTTCAATCTCCTTATCTTATAGATGAGGACACTGAGGTCCAGTGAGCTAGAGTGATTACCCAAGGTCATGTAGATGACAAATAACACAGGATTAGAATTCAGATCTTCTAATGCCCAAACCATTGCTTTTCCCATGACACTATGCCCTTTCTCAGCCACTGCCAATAAGCATTAACTCACAGCACAGAAGTTTCTCAGTTGAGTTTAAATAGCCTTAAGGCTTTTTCAGCATTCAGCTATTTTCTCTGGCAATCAAAAGGGACTATAAATAATTCATCTCATTTTCTTCCATCTTTTGTAGTAAGTTATTGTAGTTTAGTTATGTAAGTTCCTTATGCTATCACTCAGGGTTTACTTTGGGGTGGACAGTGAAAAATAAGTATCCCAACTCAGAAAGCATTTACTCCAAACCTTTTAAAATTTTTTTTTATTTTTTGAGGGAGAAATAGTATTTTATTTTTTCCAATTACATGTGAAGATAATTTTCAACATTCACTTTTGTAAGATTTTGAATTCCAAAATGTTTTTTTTCTCCTTCTCTCCTTTGCATTCTGCCCTCCCCAAGATAGGGAACAATCTGATATAGGTTATGCATGTGCAATCATGTAAACATATTTCCACACTAGTTATGTTGTGAAAGAAGAAACAGAACAAAAGAGAAAAGCCAGGAAAAGCAAAAAAAAAAAAAAAAAGGAAAAATAGTCTGTTTCGCTCTGCATTCAGACTCCACAGTTCTTTCTGTGGATGTGGAGAGCATTTTCCATTGTGAGTCTTTGGGAATTGCTTTGGATCATTGTATTGTTGAGAAGAGCTCAGTCAGTCATAGGTGAACATCATACAGTGTTGCTGTTACTGTATATGATGCTCTCCTAGTTCTGCTCACTTCACTCAGCATCAGTTCACGTAAGTTTGCTTCATGGTATTATTTGTAGTTGTTTTGGGCATGGAGAACATTTAGGAACAGATGTTAAGTTGTCTATCTCTTTTGGGGGTAAGTTTTCCATGAAAACAGTCACCCAGAAATGAGGAGACTAGAGAAGTCTATTAATTTAACTTGCTTGAGGAATTTGAGAAACACAATTAAAGTTATCAATTTTGCTCTCACTATTTTCTTACTGGTTTTTTAACTTCGTTTGAAAAAAATTGAGCACTAATATTTAACATTAGTATTGATAAAAGAATTTGTCTTAGTGAGTTATATAGGAATGAATGACAAGCATTTATCAAGTGCATTCTATGTGCTAAATGTGATCATTGAAGATAGAAATACAAAAGAGAGAGAAGTCCCTGCCCTCATGGAGCTTACCTTCTCATGATGGAATAGTAGTTTGGAGAAGGGAGTTATGAACTGGAAAGTCATAAAGATGGCAAGTGGAACCAAGGGGCAGTCTGCTGACATGGCCTTTCCAGAAGCATTGGTACTGCGGTTTGAATATAGAATTCTCAGAGCTAGTGAGAGAAAGTGGGTAGCTTACAAGGAGGGCTGGAGAATCAGGTGAAAAGTGACAGCTCCTTTCTGGCATGGTCTCTGGTGTTTGACTATGAAGGGTAGAGTGGCAGCAGTGGAACCCATAGGAAAGAACATATACGAACGTTAAGGTGTTTTATATTGGGGCTGCTAGGTGATGTAGTGGCTAGGAGACTAGCCCTGGAGTCAGGAGGACCTGAGTTCAAATCTGGCTTCAGATACTTACCGGCTGTGTGACTCTGGGCAAGTCACTTAACCCTGATTGCCTAAAAAAAGATATTTTATGTTATTTTAAGAAAGAGGATACGAAAAAGATGATGGATGACAAAAACAGTCGGTAAGGTTTAAATAACCATATGCATCTCTTCCTGTTTGGAAGTTATTATCTGTTAGACTCCTTAGAGCAGGGATTGTTTTTTGCCTTTCTTGGTATCCCCATTGCTCAGTACAGTGCTTGACTCATAGTAGGTGCTTAATAAATGCTAATTGACTGACATAAAAAATGGATCCTTTATGACTTGAACAAACTCATTATTACTCTTAGTCCTTGAAAACAGATTGTAGGACCATATATTCAGAGCTGGATCACTGAAGTCATTGGGTCCAACTCCATAATTTTACGGTTGAGGATACTGAGCCTCAAAGAGGTTAGTTGACTTGCCCAGCATCAGCTAATAAATGCCTGAGGTAGGATTTGAAAACAGATCTGGTCTTACTCCCTTATTTTATGGATGAGGAAACTGAGACCCAGAGAGGTTAAATGATGTTCCTGAGTCTGCCCAGGTAACAAAAATGGCCCAGGTAAGATTTGAACCTGTGGCCTCTAACTCCAAATTAAGTGTTTTTTTTTCTTTCTGAAATGCCTCTTGTTAGATACTCAGCTTTTAAGTCTGGTAAATCTTCTACTAGGTCAACTTCGCAACTGACAAAAATTATTCAGGCTCTGGAAAAGCTCATTACTGACTTGCCTTTCCCCTCAAAAATATTAAAAACAAAAACAAAACCCCACTAAGTTAACCAAAATAAAAATATGCAGAAAATTTAATTTCTTACTTTAGGAGAAAAAAGATTTGATTTTAAAGACATTAGTCAACAAGCATTTATTAATGCCTACTATGGTAGTGCAGTAGATAGCATGGCAAGCCTGGAATCAGGAAGACTCTTCTTCCTGAGATAAAATCTGGCCTCAGACACTTACTAGCTGTGTGACCCTGGACATGTCATTTAACCCTGTTTGCCTCAGTTTCTTCATCTGTAAAATGAGCTGGAAAAGGGAGTGGCAAGCCACTGTAGGATCTTTGCCAAGAAAAACTCAAGTGATGTCATGAAGAGTAAACACCACTGAAATGACTGAACAACAATGCTATGTGCCAAGCACTGGGAATACAAAGAAAAAACCAGAACAATATGTTTTCAAGGAATTTACATTCTATATGAGGAAATAAGATCTGGACATATTAAGAAATATAAAATATACATATGATAAATACAAATTAATTCCAGGTAGTACAGGCATTTAGTGGGGGCAGGAAAATGCTTGTCCTATAGGATGTTTGAAGGGAGCTGGGATTGGAAGCCAGGCTGATTTAAAAATCAGTATCCCATAATTTTACCAGCAGAGCCACAGACTTTAGGCTCCTAGTCCATCCTGTTCCTGAAGAAGGGTCCCTTTTCTAGCTTACTTGACAAGTGGTCAACCAGCCTTCTTTGGAGTACTCCTGGCAGCCCCTCCAGAGGAGTTAGACAACATTTTGTGTCGATGAATTATTTGGCAGCCCATTTTTTGGCACTTTATTCAAGTTGTCTGTTAGTACTTGGCACATCCTGTTTTTGACAGCAGTGACTCAGTTTCTGCCTGAAGGTAGCTGTGAAAGTATTGGTGTGAGGGCTCCTTTTAAACAACATGCTAGCAATACTGTCAAAAGACCTTTCTGAAATTGTTCAATTTTCCTGGTGTCTTGGAAAAGACATTTTGAGCAACCCTGTGCCTATCTGGGCTCTGGAATTTGAGTTATTAACATTTCCCCAAGGGAAAAAATCATTTAATAGACAGGATTTCTTTTTTTTTTTTAAATTTTCTGACCAGAGTATAGAATCTCCCTTTTTCTGAAGGGCCTTGTTAAATCACAGGGTGGGAAAAGGCTTCAAGACATGATTTGCTTGGTAGAATGGGTGAAGGACTCCCTTGGAAACCAGGAAACTGAACTTTCATTTTTGTAATTTTCCACTCATTGTGGGATCTTGGACCTATGTTAAGACCTTCCCATATCTGTGTTTGGAGGAGGTAATGGTATTTTTTTCTTCCTCCAGCCATCACATTTATTAACCACCTCTTATGCTCTGGGCAGTAGGTATGCAAAGAAATGAAACAGTCCTTCAAAAACTTTCCTGCCTATTAGAGGAAACCACACATGCAAATATGTGTACAAATATGCACAAAATAAATCCCGTGTAATTTTGGGAGGTAATCACTAGCAGTTCAGAGGAGCAAGAAAGGCATTTAGCTGATGAGCTCTGAAGGAACCTCAGTGTTCTACAAGATGGCGTTATGGAAGGGAGTGTATTCCATAAATGGGAGGTGGATAGTGTTGGAGAAGGAAGGTAGAGCCTCATTTATGAGGCCCAGCAAGAAGCACCTTGTGATGATGTTTTGAGGACAAACCAGATGACGCATGTAAGAGAGTACCCTGCACATTTAGGCAGAAAGGCTCTCTGTAAAACCAAGTTATTTTAATAGCTGTATCTTGGACTTGCTCCAACTCATCTATCCCTTTTTTAGGAGAGGGAGCCCCAAAGCAGACATCTTATTCCAAATAAGATCCTTACTTGCTGCCAAAATTAGATGTGAAGGATTCCTTCAGCGTGCTTGTGAATCTTACTCCTATGAATATATCCCAGTATTACATAAGCCATTTTTATAATAGCACTTATTACTGATTCACGGTCAGCCCATACTCACTTCTTGAATATCACTGTCAGAGGTGTGGGGAGAGTAGTTCAGTCTTTTGGATGATGGGATGTTAGTTTCCAGTCAAAATCTCTTCACTTGTAGCAAAACATTCATTTTTTTGAGGAGAGAAAGGAGATATACTGTCCTGGCTAGAAATTGTAGAATCATAGGTTTGGAGTTGCAAAGTATCTCAGAGAACATCTAGTCCAGCATTTTACAGATGAGGAAACTGAGGCCCAGATAGATCTTTTTAAAGTGACTTTTACCAAAGATAAGTGGCAGAGCAGAAATTATTGAATCAGAGAGTGACATGCCTTTCAAGATAATCTCCTAAATGACTTGGAGATTAACAAATAGAGGACCCTGGTGTCAGTATTGGACTTAAGAGTACTGAGAGATCTGGATTCCAGTTGTAATTGTGCCATCTTGTGCACATCATTTACCTTTCAGCTTCCTCATCAGTAAAATGTGTAAGATAAGGAGACTCTGTCTTTAAAAAATAAACAGAGATATCTTTTCTCCATGGGTTAATTTTGTTATTAGCAGTGCAGCTCCAAATTAGCTCTCTTGATAAATAATGTAAGACAAAAGCCACTGCTGTTCTGGTGGGTCAGAGATACTAACAATATCTTTCTCTTCCTTTCACCAGCAGGGACTGATTCACTGATCATGCATTTTGGTCATACATGCTGCATCTGCCCAGATTTTCAAACAGCAAGTGTCTTGACCAGGACAAGTCTTTGAGTTTCTGAAACCTGATCTTTTGCAGGAGGGCCTGTGGCAACTATTTCTAGCCTTAGAATTAACCCTTGAGGTGTAAATAACAGGGTTTGCATCGACTTCATGCTGAGTGTGGGTATCAATTCCCAGGGCTGAGAAGATGGAATAAATAGAAAGATTACTTTGCAAGTTAAAGGGGCTGTGTAAGGATTACTTAACTGTCAGGTGTCTATTGGAATGCTTTGCTACCGTCCACAGGGGCTTTTCATGACCAGCCCCTCGGTAGGGCATTGCTCCTCTTCTGGCCCATGTTCTGGTTGTTGTCCTTCATTCTTAAAGAGGACCAAAATGACATCACTATGCTAGAGTCAAGTTTCAATGTGTCTGACTGTGGCTGATCAGACCAATACAATCTTGGAATGCTCTACCACAGGTTGTGCACAAAGAGTCCATGTGAACATTTGGGGTGAATACTCCAAATTGAGGAAGGCTAGGTGGCATACTGGATACAGCACTGGCCCTGGTGTCAAGAGGACCTGAGTTCAAATCCACCCTCAGACACTTGACATGTACTAGCTGTGTGACCCTGGGCAAATCACTTAACCCCAACTGCCTTGCCAAAAAAAAAAAAAAAAAAATGGAGAGAGAGGATACAGAGAAAGGCAAAACAAAAACAAAAACAAAAACAAAACAAAAAAAACAAAACAAAACAAAAAACCTATCTGCCCACATTCTAGAGCCATACTGGCTCCTGCTAAGAGATCCATTATGACAAAAGTCAGAGCCTTGGGAGACTCTGTGCAGTAAGAAGTGAAAGAAAGAAACTGGCAAGGCAGTGGTAGCTTAAGGGACCTGCCTCATGGAACACACTTGTCCCAGATACCTTAACCTGTACTGCCAGCATTTTGTCACTTTCTTTTCTTATATTGCCTGAGACTTTATGAGGTAAATGTGTGTTTGGGTTAATAAGCATTGACTTTTAAGAATGCAAAAATGTCAATCAAAGTTTCTCCAGGGTAGGTCTTGTTTTTGCCTTTCTCTGTATGCTCTCTCTCTTTTTAGCAAGGTAGTTGGGGTTAAGTGACTTGCCCAGGGTAACACAGCTAGTACCTGTCAAGTGTGAGGCTAGATTTGAACTCAGGTCCTCTCGACTCCAAGGCCAGTGCTCTATCCACTATGCCACCTAGCTTCCCGTTCCCTCTCACTTTTTTTAAAAAAGAAATAATTAAAAATTTATTGGAGACTGAGTAGCTTAATCCTAAAAAATGAATGAGCCAGAGAACAAATCTTAGAAATAATAGATGATGTTATTATAGATTGTCATTACAATAATGAGACAACATATCCAAATTTTGATTATGCAATCAAAGCACCCATTGCCAGTGCCTGGCACATAGCAGGCACTTAATAAATCCTATTCATTTGTACTCTATGGAAATAGTCTTTGCCCTCAAGGAGTTTACATTCTACTGGAGGAATGATGTGTCCACATATAATACATAGATACATATAAGCTAGAGGGTAATGGAGGCGGGGAGAAACTAGTTGGGAGATGAGGAAATGTTTTATGGAAGAGGGAGTGGTATTGGGGCTGATACTGGAGAGAAGCCAGGATTGTAAGGGAGTTCATTCCAAAGATAAGGCATAGGAGAATTGAGGGATATTTGGATTTAGACTCAGGGGACTTCTATTCAAATCTGGGCTTTGGTCCTTAGTCTCTCTGTGTGAGATCATTTCTCTGGAACTAATTTTCCTTCTCTGTAAAAAGGAGATTTGGGATTTAGAAGGTAGGTCCCTTCCAGCTTTTAACCCTATTTCAGTCAAATTGCCCTCTTCACAACACTCAGCTGAGTTTATCTGCATAGAGGGAATCAAAGTTTTGATTAGAAGAAAGGAATCCAAAGGATACCAAAGACAAGTTAGTTGTCTGGTTTCAAATTTTGCCAATTCTGCAATTAGGAAAAGGAAAAACACTTCTCTTTATTCCTTCCTTCCCCCTTCTAAACTGAAACCTTTTTCCCCCACCCCAAGACCTAGATTTCAAGCTATTGCTATTAGTAAATTTCATCTATATTATTAGTTACATAGCAAGTATAAGGGATAATTAATGGATAGCCTTTACGGTTCCAAGGCTATGAAGCAGCATAAAATGGCACTAAGACTTTTGGGACACTCTGTATATCTCATTGATATCTATGCCACGTCAAAAGATCCCTAGCACATTGTAGAGACTCTCCATGGAAGAAGTGTGGGAAGACATGCATTGCAAATATTGCATAGGATGAGAAGATGTGAACTAGTTGTGATCCTGAGACAGATCACATATGCATTGAAGTATGGGTTAAGTAGGCTTTTCGGGGCTACCTTGGGAATCTATCCAGCATTTATGACATTGTTTCTTTGGGAAAACACTTTGTAATTTCTAAAGTACCATTTTGCAAATGGATGTTTTTTAATCATTAGTTAATTCTGGACCTGATACATTTTTTTTTTGTCCATGTTATGTGGATACTTTACATTCTGAGTCTTTTAAAAAGTTTTACATTAAATTAATGTAATTTTTAAATTTAATTTTTAAAAAATCTTATTTTAAGAAACTTGGATTTTTTGGGAAGTTTTGCTATGAATAGGATTTCTCCTGTAGAACTTTGGCACACTTTGCAATAAAACAGTAAGATAATTATGTACTGGAAAATTCCTTCCTTCTGCTCCTTTTATGTTAAGCAATTTTTGAATCCATGATGGTCCTTTCTGTTTTTTCTGAGTTCAAAGTTCAGCTTTTTTTCTGAGCTGGAAATTAAGGGAAGATCCAGAATACAGAATATCTAAGAGGATAATATGACCAACCTCCCACTTACAAGAGATGTTCCAAAAGTCTTAGTGCAGTTTTAGTAGCCTGAAATTGCGCTTAGACTTTTAGGATGCCCAGTATTATCCTTTATCATTTTCAAAGTAATTTCTTCATGATAATCCCGAGGATGCTGGTAGGATTAGCATTCTCTCCATTTTAGAGATGAAAAAAAATCTTAGTGTCAGGTTGGTAAGTGACTTATAAGTGATAGTACAGCTAGTAAATGTAAGAATTGTGATTCTTATTCAAGACATCTGATTCCGGGAGTCATCACAGAGGGTCTAGCATTGCCTCGTCAAGGATAGGTCATGCTATACTATTTCTTTTATGACTGGGGTATTACATTTGTACACTTAGATTTCTGAAAGGTGTTGACGATACCTTTCATAATACCGCTGTGAACAAGATGATGAGTTTGGAGCTAGCTAGAGGATAGTAGATGTGAAATTGGTTAAATGGTACAACTCAAGGTGCCATGATTAATGGGTTGGCATTAGGCTAGATGGAGGTCTCTGGAAGTATGCCTATGGCACTGTTCTGGCTATCACTTTCATTTGATTTGAATGAAAACATAACTAGCATGTATATAAAACTTGCAGCAGTGCAGTGGATAGAGCATTGGACCTGGAGTCAGGAAGACTCCTCCTGAGTTCAAATCTGACTTCAGACTCTTACTAGCTATGTGATCCTGGGCAAGTCATTTAAACCTCTTTGCCTCAGTTTCTTCATCTGTAAAATGATCTGGAAAAGGAAATGGCAAGCCACTCCAGTATCTCTGGATAAGAAAACACCAAATGAGGTCACAAAGCGTTAAATACAACTGGACAGTGACAAAAACAACAAACATAAAATTTGTAGATGGCATGACATCTGTGGGAAGGACAGTCAGTATGTAGGTTGATGGAATCTGGATTCCCCCCACCCCTGCCCTCAAAAAAATCAGATATCTTCATCTTTTAATTAAGTCTAGAATTGATAGGATAAATAGGATGAAAATTATTAAGGACAAATGTAAAGTCTTGTACTTGTGATTAAAAAATGAACTGCATAGATGGAGAAAGGGGAGAAGTATGTGGCCAGATAGCACCAGGTCCTAGGCTTTAGATCAAGAAAGGATCTTAAGAACAGAGTCTTAAGATGTGTAACTTGACTTCAGAATGTCACACAACTAATACATGCTGCAGTTTGGATTTGGCTTTAAGTCCAGTGTTCCTTATTTTAAAAACACCACCACCACGGCTAGAACTGGGACTTTTAATGTGCTGTATATCAAAGACAGTCAAAGGGGTGATGTGGCAGCCAAAGGAGGGCTTTTATGGAGGTATAGTGTCCAGAACAAACAAGGTGACAACCCACCTCCATTGTGTTATGTTCAGTTCTGGTTTCCCTTTCAGGAAAGACAGCTTTCCTTAAAACAGTGATCCATCCTTTAAACAGCAGTTATTCCAGTCATACTGTATAGTTATGAGCTATGGAATGTTGGTCTTGTAAGCGTTAAAGGGCCAGCCAAAAGGCAACAAAAAGGCACATGGTACATAAGAATATGCTAAGACACATTATTAACAAAGAAGTGTACAGGGGAAAGTCATGTAATGGTTTTCATCAAAGAGATATATAATAGGTTGGCCATATTGTGAGAGTACAGGTAACCAATGGATAGCCTGTATGCTCTTTGCCATGCCAAGAGATGGAGGATCTGGCCTCCAGTAGCTGGATGTAGCCTATTTGCATGGAAGGAAGTCAAGGGTGGTTTGAGATGTGCATCAGTATAGGGAATAATCACATTGGATACTTCAGGGATATAGGGTTTAATCAAACATTAACAAAGAGTTGTGTACCCAGAGGAGTGAGACTGTGGGATAGCCAGAAGCCTGGAAACTTTGCCATTGGTAGTCAAGTGAAAGTACTGAGCATTATTAGCTTAGAAACATGATGACTTAGATGTGGGACATGAAAATTGTTTTCAGGTATTTAAAGGGCCACCAAGTGGAAGAGGGCTGAGTTACACTGCTTGGACCTGAACAATTCATGCTGCCCCCAAAGTGAATGGACTGCCTTAGGATATCATGAAGGTGTCCTCAAGTGGAGGGAGGCCTGATGAGATCTTTTTGAGAGGAAATTCCTCTTCAGGTGTGGATCGAACTAGAAGACTGATGAATTTCCTTTTGTCCCTCTGTAGCTAAGTTTGGGTATAGAACATGTGAATACTCCTGAGTCAGTCATCCTTTTCCAGCTGATACCTGATTACTCCAAAAAGAGCACTGAACCTTGGAGTCCCAAGAGACTTCTGAATTCTGGTTCTGACAGATCAGACCACATTGCTAGCTATGTGATATTAGGCAAGTGTCTCTGAGCTTCATTTTTTAAAATTAGTTTTTATTTTCTTAATTAAGAAAAATCTATTTTCTTTCCTATCCTGCCTTATTTGGGAAAAATAAAAAGAGAACCCTTGCAATAAATATGCAAAACAAATTCCTATATTGGTCATGTCCAAACAAATGCATGGCTCTTT
The DNA here is from genome assembly GCA_028646595.1 of Phalanger gymnotis. Classification (NCBI taxonomy): domain Eukaryota; kingdom Metazoa; phylum Chordata; class Mammalia; order Diprotodontia; family Phalangeridae; genus Phalanger; species Phalanger gymnotis. The sequence continues at coordinate 294,782,326 of CM053623.1, read as the reverse complement.
CTGCACCTTTCTGTTAGGAAGTAGGTGGTATGCTTCATCGGTCATCTAGAATCCTGGCTGAAGTCTTTCACAATTGTTTATTTTGACAGTGCTGTTGTTATCATATGAATTGTATTCCTCAGTTTTCTATTTCTTACCCAGAGGATATTGCCACTTTCCCTACCTATTGTCTCACAGTGGCTATAGTAAAGAAAGTGAATAGAATTGGATAGATTCTAATGCATTTAGAGTTGTAAAGGAACTTGTAGGTTATCTAGTATAGCCCCCTCATTTTACAGATCTGGAAACTGAGTCCCAGAGACCTAAAGAGATTTGCCAAAGGTCATAAAACTGAACTTTAAGTCAAAGTCTTCTGGGTTCACAATCTAAGGCTCTTTCTTCTATGCTCCACATAGAGCTTCCCCTTAGTGCCTGATGTTGAATCAAGGTCCGAAGCTACAGCCTCCAATGGGGACCAGAATTTCCATCACTTAGTTGCCCTAGGTGACCCATTCTAGGATATAAGCCAGGCATATACAGTTCTAACCTAATTATATCATGGGCAGCTCAATGGATAGAGTATTGGATTTGGACTCAGGAAGAACTTAATTCAGATCCTGCCTCAGACACCTACTTAGCTCTTGAACCTTGGGCAAGTGACTTAACCCCCACCCCAATTTCCTTGTCTGCTAAATGTGAATAGCACCTACTTCACAGGGTTATTGTGAAGAATCCAACATGTAAAGAGCTTTTGGAACCTTAAAATCCTGTGTAAATATTAGCTATTTTTATTATTCTAGCATGGGTTCATTGCCCTCGAAATCACTCTAAATTAGACCTTGGTCCCCACATTCCTGCTATAGTTTGCTGCCTTGCTCCCCCTGTCTCCTTTAGTACAGAGACCTCAGGCTACTCACTTAACCTCTAGACCCCAATTTTCTCATCTATAAAATAAGCCATTTGAACTAAATGATCTCACTAGTTCCTTCCACCTCTTAATTCTATGATTGCTATTTGACGACTTGGCTTTGGCTGCTATTCACTGGGTGACTGTGGTATGTTGTTTGACCTCTCTGGGACTGATTTTCTTTATTTGTAGAGTAGAATAATGATGATTGTATTATAAGGCCACTCTGAGGAAAGCATCTGGTGAACCCTAAAGAAGTATATAAATATGAAGTACTATTATTATTAAGTGTGAGCTCTCAGACTAATCTTCCTAAAGGAGCCCTTTATTTATACTCTTAACCTACTTAAGAATCTGTAATAGCTCCCTGCTGCTCACTTTGTCAGGTCTAGAGGCTTCTGCCCACTTTTCAAGGACCCCTGAAACCTAGCTCCAGCCTCCCTAAGTGACCTTATTCCTCATAATTGTTCTCCACTCCAATCAAGCTATTTCTAGGCTCCTAGGAATGGGTGAATTGGGGATAATATCCCCTCCCAGCACTGGAGGGTACAAGACTAGAGTGGGAATTTTGAAGCTATCTAGTCCCCTTCCCCCACTCCCCTATCCCATTTCACAGAGAAGGAAACTGAGGCCCATTAGGTGATGCCCACAGTCACACAGGTAGATAATAAGGAAAACATACTTGGGATTTGATCACAGATCCTTTGACTGTAACATACTTTATACCAGAAGTATTAAATACCTCTCTCCCCCAACCAAGTTAAAATGTAACTGGGAAATACTGAACAAAATAAATAAAAATACAATAGAACATAGATATGTTAATATGTAGTTTTCTAAATCAATATGCAGCAGCAGAGATCCCCACGTATGAGCGGCCCCCATTTCTATTTTGGGTTTGACATCACCATTTTATACTGTACCTTGTTATCACTATGCTACAGAATACTGAAATCTATACATTCTTTCCATTGTACCATACCTATAACAGCACTGCTATTTGCCCCTGCCCCATTTTTTTTTTAACCTTTCCTATGGTCTTAAGCATTTTCTAACTCATGTCAGAATTATTGGTCAATTCCTGGTCCCCCTTCTTCTCTTCCCCCCTTCCTAGATTAAAAGATCATAAGGAGGACAGGAATCAGTTTGAGTTACATTTAGGTATAAATGTATATAGCGTTCTAGGATTGTGTGTGTGGTTTGTCCTTCATTCTTGAAGAGGATCATGACAGCGGTAGGAAGATGTTGCTATGACTTGCAAGTGAACTGGATTTAAGCGAGGTAGGGCTGTGCAAAGTCACCAGCCTCACTTTCTCCTCCAGAGCCATCTGGGTCCAGTGGTCAGATATAGATCAGGACAACTGGAGATTGCCCAGGATGCAGTGGCCTTTTTAAGCCAAGGTCTTTCTGAGTTCTCACTTTGACTGAGGCAATGCTCATTCAGTAATTAAGACTGTTTAAGAAGTGAGCCAAGGGATGGTTTCTTTAATTAAAAAAAAAAAATCAAAATGGGAAGGAAGACCCCAAGGTTTCTGGCCAAAAGAGAAACAATTACTATTTACATTCATTCCTCTCCTTTCTCCAAATGGGATATCGTGCCCTTATCTGAGGGTGCTCTGCCCAGAGGAAGGTAAGTTTTGATGGCTGAAACCCACCTTGATATCTTGGGGTTTACTGGTTAGATTCCTTTCTTAAAGACCATGCCTTAAACCAAATCACTCTGGCTCTTATTGTCAATAATAGGTCTAGGATTGACTTGTGACCTGATGACCAGGGTATAAATAAAACTACAGTTCTGGGAGCAGGCAGCTTCTGTGGATGATTGTAGGGGTCATTCACCTCTGCTCTGGCTGGACAGATCCTGGATTCAGTATTTCTTCATAACCAGGCTTCAAGATTGGAAAAAAGTAGGCCAGACCTCAGTGATAATATGTATATTCACATGTTCAGTAGGCAGATACTATGGATAAATTGGTGCTATGTAAAAACTTAGCTTAACTCATCAGAGTCTGTTGAGATGACTTTGAGATGGCATGTTAATTTTCCTGTAAGGCATGGTATCATTAGAAATAGAGTCATTTGGAAATTAAATCCCTTTGTTTTCCCTCGGGCCTTGTCTCTCCTCTAGAAATGGTGTTACTGGAATGGGGTATGAAAGCTAATAATGAACTGGTCAGTGGGCCTAATTTCTGTCATTACCGAGCAGGGAGAAGACAGGAAGGTAGTATAACAATGTAAACATGCTATTGAAGTACCACAAATAGCTCTTTTACCTTTTGAAAACACATTCAAAGCAAACCCTTCTGGGGACATTTCTGTGATACATTGTTGTGAGTCTGTAATACTAAATGTAAGATTTACTTTGTTTTTGCTCAAACATTTGGAGAAAGTATAAAGTGATCTGACAAAAACACCTTTTATTATTTTTTTCTTCAGAAGACTGACACTGTGTTTTTAAAGATCTTATTACTGTTTTAGTTTTGAGGCTACAGGCAACAGGAATGTTTAGTTTTTTGGTTATTGTCAAACAGTTTTAGCAACAGTATGTGGATTCTGTACCAGTGCCAGAATTGGAGACAGCTAAGTGAATCAGGCAGTTGAAGGATTTTTCTAGTTAATTTCTATAGGTGTCACAATTTGTGAAAAAGGTCTTAAAATTGTTTTTTCCAAATCCACCCAAATAGATCTTTATAGGTAATGAAATCCTCAGCTTCCTACTTTACCATTATTATTGTGTGTGATTTCCATGATTGTCAGAGGCTTTAAGTAGAAGTCATTAGCCTATACACTAATGATCCTTCCCATTAGCTAAAACACGTATCTTAATACAGGTTAAAATGAGAAATTACTTCTGATTCTAGTAGCTTACATGGGAACCATCACATTTTGAAGTCGTCCTGGTCACAAACTGATGACTTTAATTCTTCAATTTTAGACAATTCATTTTGTGCCATAAAGCCTGGAGACTAATGGAGACTAAAAGCAGCATGGATGAGAGCAGATCACTTATTTTTACCTGGTTTCCTTCTAATACTATAGACCCAGAATCACCAAATCTTCAAGTTGAAAGAGACCTCAGAAGTCAGGGATGGAGAACCTGTGGCCTTGAGGCCACATGTGGCCCTCTAGGTCCTCAAGTGCAGCTGCCTCAACCATTATCTGAATGGGGATCCCCTCATATAAGAATCCTTGATGGGGTCATGGAGCCCCTTCTTTAAATCTTAACCTGTAAGGGAAATCCCGTGCTCCAGAGGCAGCTTAAATTCTCTCTTCTTATTTCTTTCTTCTCTTATTATCTCTCGTTTGGACATTTTTCCTTAAATCCAGCCAAAATCTGTTTCCCTATGACCTCCACTTTTTGCCTCTTAGAATCACCCTGCTTTCCATCAAAGCCAAGATTAAGAACGTCATTGCTCCGGAGGCCTTTCCTGATTGCCCTCAGTGCTGCCTTCTTCTCTTTCCTCACTCTCCTCCAGTTATCTTGTTATCAATAGAATGTAGCCTTCTTAATGTCTGGGGCTGTTTCCTTTTTATCTCTGTATTCATAGTGCCTGAAATATAGAAGGCATTTAATAAAATACCTATTGATTAATTAAATCCTTCTTCTGCCTTCTGGGCCCCCAAAGAATACATCTAATCCCTATCCTCCCTCTTAGTTCTTCGAAGTCAAGACAGCTACAGTAAAATGAAGATGAACTAACAACAACAAAAAAGACCTGTTGACCTCTTCCCATCTTAGGGAAGTAAAACCAGATATATCATCTAGTATCTTGTTCTGAGGTTTGGATCAGGGTTTTATTAAGTGTGACAAGAAAGCAGATAAGGATGCTTTTACAGAAAATGCCTAGGACCGTTTTCCCAAATGCCAAACATTTGTATCTCTCAAACAGAGTGCACACAGAAAGTGACATATCTTAAGTTACTTGGGCTGCTTCATTGGCTTAAAATGGACTCCTGTCCAAAAATGGATCTCTCACTGCGTTGTTGTTTTTCAGTCCTGTCTGAGTCTTCATGACCACATTTGGGGTTTTCTTGGCCATTTCTCTCTCCAGCTTATTTTGTAGATGAAGAAACTGAGGCAAACAGAGTTAAATAACTTGCCCAGGGTCACACAGCTAATTAGTATCTGAGGATGGATTTGAACTCGTGAAGATGTTTTCCTGATTCCAAGCCCAGTGTTCTATCCACCTGAAATAGACATTATGTCTAATTTAGATCCAGAACATTTCATTCTATAAAACAAAGATAACATCATAGACATTCTGTGAAGTTTCATTCCTATTAGAAAATTTCAGGCTTTCTGGCAGCACATAAAGAGTTGTTGGTCCTTTGGTGAATCATGAGGGACAGGCACGCTCCAGTGTAAAGAAATCCCTTTGAATTATATAACTGAAATTAGTTGCTTCTTAAATATCAGCCCTGTGGTGCTTGAAATAATCCTAGCCAGTCAGTCAACAAGCTTAGGGCTTAGCACAATGCTTCGTACATAGTAGATGTATACCTACTATGTGCCAGGCATTGTTCCTAGCCCTGGAGATACAGTCCCTGCCCAGTAGAAGCTCACAGTCTAATGGAGAGGAGGAGACAACATGCAAACAACTATCTGCAAATAAGTTAAATACGAGATAATCAACAGAGGAAAGAAACCATCTTTCCAGGGAATTGGGAAAGGCTGCTGGTATAAGGTGGGATTTTAGCTGGGATTTGAAGGAAGCCAGCAGAGAGTACATCATTGAAAATGCCAGGCTGGAAGAATCAAGATCCAGAATTAAGGTTGCCAGGAGAAATATCAATGATCTCAGATATGTAGATGATATCAGTTTGATGGCAGAAAATGAAGAGGAATTAAGAAGCCTCTTGATGAGGGTGAAAGAAGCAAGTGTAAAATATGATTTGAAACTTAATGTCTAAAAACCCTAAGTTCTTGGCAACTGGTCCCATCACTTCCTAGCAAATAGAGGGGGGAGAAATGGAAACAGTGTCAGATTTTATATTCTTGGGCTCAAAGATCACTGCAGATGGCAACTGCAGCCATGAAATTAGAAGACGCTTCCTCCTTGGAAAGAAAACTATGGCAAATCTGGATAGCATACTAAAAAGCAGAGACATCATCTTGGGGACAAAGGTCTGTATAGTCAAAGCTATAGTTTTTATAGTAGCAACACGTGGCTGTGAGACTTGGATTATAAGGAAAGCTGAGCACCACAGAATCAAGGCTTTGGAATTATGGTTCTTGAGAGTCCCTTGGACAACTAGGAGATCAAATCAGTCAATACTTAAAGAAATTAATTCTCTGGAGGATTAAATACTGAAGCTGAAGCTTAAGTACTTTGGCTACATGAGAAGGCAAGACTCATTGGAAAAGACTCTGATGTTGGGAAAGATTGAAGGCAAAAGGAAAAGGTGCTGGCAGAGGATGAGATGGGTAGATAGTGTCATGGAAACAACGAACATGAACTTGGACAGACTTCAAGATAAAATGGAGGACAGAGAGGCCTAGCATACTATGGTCTGTGGAATCACGAAGAATCAGAAAGGACGGAATGACTGAACAAAAAGGGGAAGTCAGGAGGTACTGTCTCTAATTCATCTGGGCATTTGTACAGTGAGAGGAAATGACCAAGATTTATGGAGTTGCTATGAACAGGCGAAAACCAGGACTGAATTGTAGGTAGGTTGGTCAAAAAACCAGTGGGAAAAGAGGAATCTGGAAACCACAGCTTCAAGCTATAAAAGGAAGATCCCCCAAAGAAGAAAGAAAGAAGAGAGGACAAGCTATTAAAAAAAATCAGTGGTGTTTTTCAAAAGCAACAGAATCAGAAAAAAGTTGAAAAGCAGAGTCAGTGAATTATTTAAATGGAAATTTATCCTCAACCCTGGCCTTTTAACTTTGGGAGGAAGGAGGTGGGGGACTGTGCTGGAAACAGATCTCAGCAGTTCTGAACAGTTTTCGTTAATGACAATCACCTTGTTTTATGCCAAGTTGGCTCAATTGGATCTTTAAAAGGCTCAGTGATCTGTTGGAACCTCTAATGCCTCTTTATTAGAATGTTTTCATCCCTCAGGCCATGATGAAATTAATTCCTTTTTAACTTTCTGAGGAACAATCACTTTTACAAATAAGAAAATGAAAGGGAGGCCTCAGCAAAACAGCATACAGATTATTTGGTTTGTAGAGTACACAGTCAAAGGTCTGCGTTTCTTCATAAGGCAGGGTGGGAGCCCTGGGAGTTAAAATTTACTTCATGTTTGGTTTAAGGGATCAAAGTGAAGAGATAAAGGGAAAAATGCTAATTAGACTTGTTATTATTAGAAAATGTAGAACCTGAGTGGACTAATGGATTGTGGACAAGTCACATCTTTTTCTCTGGCCTCATGGGATCACATAGGTTTCTCATTTGTAAATGTGAGAACAATGTCCTTGTTGATCTCCAAAGTCACAGATATTCTCTGTGTCTGACCTGGTCCCAAATATTACCCTGTCTTACAATCCTGGCTTGGTCACTGTGCCTTGTTGAAGGCTGATCAGAAAGAATTGATATTTCTGGACTTTCTGCATTTTAGATACAAGTCTGGCAGAAGCAATTTCTATTAATTTAGCTTTCTTCTAAACATAAGCATTTCTAACTTAGAATGATGTCCAAACTGACTCCATGCCCTCAAATGTTTGGGGATTGATATTCTAGGTCCAGGTTGGCAAATTAAGGCTGCAGGCTAAGAATGGTTTTTTATGTTTTTCATTAAATTTTATTATATTGAAAAATGAAAAAAAATGATTCACTAAACAAAAATCAGTAGGGAGATGGATTTGGCCCTCAGGCTATCATAGTTTGACTCTGTTGTAGAGCATTGTAATAGCCTAATCACCTAGGAAAACTATTTGAACCACTCTTTTTAAACCTCATTTCTTTTCTGGGATCTGTCTTCTTAATTCCTTCTGAATAGAAAGTGGTCACTGCTCCTAGGTATGTCATAGCCCCTTAGGGAATGGGGGAGGCAAAGAGCATAACCAGACTAGGGGTACTTTTTGTTTTAACTTTGGTCTCCACTCCCCTTATTTTCACAAGGTTTTACTTTTTTTTCTTGACCTTCGATCTTCTACACACATTCCAAAACAGAAAATTTGGGAAGGATTTTAGTCTGGAGTAATATCTATTTCTTAATGTTTTCTCTTGAACTAAAGAGGTTTTTAGTCAAACTATATTTTCACTTTATACTACTTAAATATATTTTAACAATAAATTTCATAATTGTCAAAAAGACAAGTTATATATACATTTTATATAAGATTTATTGAGAGAAAATTTGGGAAAGGATTTTAGGCTGGAGTAATCTATTTCTTAATGTTTTCTCTTGAACTAAAAAGGTTTTTCATCATGATATATTTTTACTTTATATTACTTAAGTATATTTTAACAATAAATTTCATAATTAAGAAGATAATATATATATGGTATGTATGTATATACATACATACATTCATTTGTTAAGTACCTATTGCATGTCAAGCTATCATGTTAATCAAATAAACACAACAGAGGACAAAAAAATCTTTCCTCAAAGTCTTAGCCTTTGTAAATGAGACAAAACTAACAACAGGCTGAGGCAATGCTTTTGCCCAGGGTCCCCCTTTTGGCCTGCCCCAAGTGGTTTTTGCCAGGCCAATTTTTAAATATAGTGTTAAACGTGTATTTAAATACATATTTAATATTATGTCTGGTTGAGAAGAAGGGAAATAGGTCAGGGAGATTGGGACAGACTGATAATTAGGCAGCTTTGTAGCCTGTGAGAAGTATTGGCAACACAAATGCCCATGAAAAGACAATGGGGCTTTGTTTGCAGCTAAGAAAGCTAGAAATCATTGTGTCTCATAACTCCAGCATTCCAGAGTTGTCAGGGTGCTTGTTGGGCTCATACACGAGCACAGTTTTCTAATTGGAGCTGAGCACACAAAAGAGTTGATTCTTCCTTATCCTTTTTTTGTTCCCCAAATGCACACATTCATTTTTATTATTGTATTAGAAATTGATCTGCTCCCTTTGCCTTGGCTCTGGTCCAGTTTTCTTGAAGGCTGGAAACAGCTGTCAGAATTTTGGGTGCTAGGGCTACTTTCTGGTGACTGGTAGATAGTGTTTAAAGGGATAATGGTGACTTTCCTGTGAGCCTCCCACTCCTGGCCACTGGTCTTCTCTGCCTCCCAATGGCAGATATGCAAGATTCTTTCTCATTTGTCCAGGATGCCAGGATCACATTAGCCCTGCTTTACTTGGCTTCCCATTGTCTTTGAGAAGCCCAAGTCTCTTCTCTGCCATGTACCATGAGTTTCCTATGTATGCCACTGGCTTAGTGGGAGGAGAAATGGGACCTTCAGCTATTTGTTTTCCTAAGAGTTGGCAAGGGTGGGTGTACTGGGCTATTCTCGGTGCAGACAGTAGCTGCAGAAACACTGCCTAGCAGGGTTTCTTAGCCTTTTCATGGGTCACAAACCCTTTGGCAGGCTGGTAAAGCCAATAAAACCTTTCCCAGAATAATATTCTTAAATGTATAAAACAAAATATATAGGATTACAGAGGAAACCAGCTATATTGAAATAGTAATTTAAAAATCTCCCAAATTTATGGATCCAAAAGAACCCCTCCTCTGTAGAATTAGAGTCAGGGATATCTGCTTCTCTTTCTTCATTTTAACCTTTTTGACATTAATTAATTTTTCACTTGATTAACTGTACCAAACTTTCTTTTGGAATTTATTTTGGCAACCATGTTGCCATAGGAGAATCATTACATGGCTTATAATAGCTCCAAAACAAATTCCACCTATTAACTACAGGAAGAGAAATAGAAGGATTTACAGCCTTTCTCTCCTGTTTAGTGAAATATGACTGGTGTGACCTAATTCATTTACATATTAAATGTGCTAGACATATCTGTGCTTTTTTTGCTTGTAACCTAGGAAACCAATACCCTGGTTTATCGAAAAGCAGTTGTATAAGGGCCACTGTGTGTATGGTATGTTGTTCTTTTGTGCTTGAGAAAACAGTAAAAGGAGAGAGTTGTAGTTTTCCAGAATGTCTTCATTGGTTATCAGAGAGGGGAAGAAAAACAAGGAGGGATATATGTTTTTCTAGTAAAATGTTCAGAGGTTTACTGGAAAAAAGATTAATACAAAATTGTTTTGCCTAAATTTTCCCAGTAATTACAGCAAACATTCATGTAGATTTTTAAACTTCAGAACAGCTTGTACATTTTTTTTAAAATTGAATTAAGTGCTGCCTAGTAAAAGAAGAACTTAATGCTTAGCCCTAGACTGAGTTTATTGACATTGAAATAAAACAATTACGGTAGATTATCAACATGTCCACCATTCACCTGGGCTAAAAGTAAGCTTGATTCCACAAGGCAATAGTTTGGACAGGACATTCTTTCTGGATGATCTAGTAGCAAGCTTAGAATATTGGGCCAATGAGCAACGGAGCCATGACTTTCCTTCACCTTGCATTTATGGTATGTCCTTGTTTTGTGAGAGTCATTGATATGCGTTGCACTTCTCCCAGTAGACTCTAGATTCTAGAGGAAGACAAGCCTCTAAAAAGAAGCTCTAAACAGAAAGCTTATTTGTATACCACCTTAGAAACAAGAAGATACCCAGCATTGAGATAACCGTAGTTCATCAAAAAGCATTTATAAACCAGCTACTCCCAGGAATACGCCAGGTGGTGAGGCTATGAATAGAAAAGTAAGACTATCCTTGCCCTTAAGAAGCTTCTTTTCTACTAAAGTTCTTAACTTTTTGTCTGTCATGGAAACCCTTAGTAGTCTGGTGGATCCCACGGACCCCTTCTCAGAATAATGTTTTAAATGCATATGATTGCAAAGGAAACCAATTCTATTGAAATAGTTATCAAATGCTGAGTGAGGGGAGCAGAACCAGGAGAACATTGCACACAATTACAGACACATTGTAAGATGACTAACTTTGATAGACTTGGCTCTTCTCAGCAATGCAAGGTTATAAGACAACTCCAAAAGACTCATGATGGAAAAAGCTATCCACATCCAGAGAAAGAATTACAGAGACTGAATTCAGATTGAAGCAAACTATTTGCTCTCTCTCTCTATTTTTTGTTTTGTTTCTTCTTTCTCATGGTTCATTCTATTGGTTATAATTCTTTGCAACATGACTAATGTGAAAATATGTTTAATATGAAGGTATATGTAGAACCTACATTGGATTGCCTGCCATCCAGTAGGGGATGGAGAAGAGAGGGAGGAGGAGAAAATTTGGAACTCAAAACCTTGTGGAACTGAATGTTGTAAACTAAAAATAAATTAATTAATTTAAAAGGAAAAAATAATTATTAAAATGTTTTCCCTGTCCATGTCCATGGACACCAGAATAAGAAACCCTGTACTACAGGGATGGGTGCTATATGCTTACAGAAGAGTGAATAAAGGAATTAAAGTCAAGGTCATTGACTTGTAGCTTACAGATTCTGTTCTCATTTTTTTAAAAATTGGAACAACACATACTCTTCTCGAATTCCTTCTTCCAATCTCTTCTTTTCTCCATGTGCTATGAAATATCAGATAGTGTTCTGTCATCTCAGCTGTCACTTCTTTCTGTACTCAAGAACTCAAGAATTTGATAAGGAGGAAGTAGGAAGGATGAGAGAGGGAGAGGGGGAGGGGGAGAGAGAGAGAGAGAGAGAGAGAGAGAGAGAGAGAGAGAGAGAGAGAGAGAGAGAATCTCTCAGTTTTCTCCAACAGATGTGTCAATAATTGAAGTAATAGGATAATAGATTTAGAGCTGCAAGGGACCTGAGGCCATTTAGTCAAACATTCCTAATTTGATGGGGAAACTGAGTCTCAGAGAAGTAAAATGAATTACCCAGGGCTACACATATAGTAGGTGTCTGAGGGTGGATTTGAACTCAGGTTCTCTGACTCCAAATCTACTGTTTTTTCCATTGTGCACACTGCCTCTCAAGTCTCTACTTTATCATACCTCTATGCCAGGCTTTTGAAATGTTTCCTGAAAACTCTTACAATAAAAACAAAATACTTTACATACTTCATCTCCTTTGATGATTAAAGGCTTTTAAGAAGTTGAGTATATTCCAGCATTATTTTCCATTCCCATTTTACAAATGAGGAGACTGAGGCTCAGAGATATTGAATGATTACTATGTAGCCTATGTCTCTAGAATTTTCAGACATTAAAAAAAGTAGTAAAAATCATGAATTTGCCTATTCTTTTATGAAGGGCGAAATCCCTTTCACTCATTTATCTTTATATTCAATGAAGTGTAAGTAGGGGATGCAGAAGACAGTTTATCCTTTCGGAGAGAAAAAGGAATTAAGTTCTTAGCCCATATTTCCTTTAATTTGCCAGTGGGAGCTGATATACAGCCTTCTCTATACCACTGGAGGTAGTATGCTTATCTGGATCCTCAGTAAATGTTGGCTGGGGAATAAGATCAAATGAGATAATGTATGTAAAGAGCTAGATCGATACTAGCTAGGTATTATTTCCTCTCTACAGCCTTACCTAATGACTTAACCTACTCTATCTGCTTGCTTTACTAAAAGCTAGCCCCATGCTTACTCTCAGGGACAGTACAGAGACTGGAATGATTCTCACTGCTGTGGGCGGAGTGGCAGCTGGCTTGTGAACCACTGCACCGAATTGACTTGGGCAGCATTTTAGGTGCTCCCCCATTTCCAGACAGGACCGCACAAACAATCTCCTTATTTGTTTTTTGTATCAACCATTTTAGTTCTGTTCTTTCCAGTTCAAAGATTGGTCTACTTGTCAGAGAAAAGAGAAGCAAAATATGAATTAATCAGCTCTTTCTTCTGTCTGTTCATTTGTCATGCCTACTACCCTAAACAGTAGCCCCATAGCTTCTTCAATCCTCCTGAGATGGGTTCTCCCAAAGAAGAGAGTTTAATCCTAGTTTATAAAGCCTAACATCAGGCAGATGGCCTGAGTTCAAGTTTGTCTCCAATATTGTATGACCACCTATTCAGTTTTGCCATCTGTAAAACAAATGGTGGTCATAGGGTGGTCACATGATAATTATATATAGTGCTTTGAAAACTTTAAGGTGCGATGTAAATTACTGTAACCAGTTCTGCCGTTACTGTCAACAACATTTTAAAATTCAAATTAGATTTATTTTGCTTCTATTTAAGCCCCTTCTGTTTGTACTTCAGTTGGAGATGAGGAAGCTTTGGCCATTTTCTGATAGTATGCCCTACCTGACTACTATTTGTATTTATATGTATATATACACACACACAGGCACACACATACATATATATATGTATATATATGTATTTTTTTTTGGAGGGGGGAAGGCAGGGCAATTAGGGTTAAGTGACTTTGCCAAGGTCACACAGCTAATAAGTGTGTCAAGTGTCTCAGGTTGGATTTGAACTCAGGTCCTCCTGACTCTAGGGCCAGTGCTCTACTCACTGTGCCACCTAGCTGCTATTAATGAACTATGGCTCACTCGTTTTATCTTCAGCCTAAAAAACAAAACAAAAAAAGAACAACCAAATCCAGTTCCTTTCATAACTTATTTAATTCAAGAAGCAAAGAAATGAACAAACAACAAAAAGCAGATTTCATAGGGATCATTTTTAAGTACTGGACCCGTACATAGCCATGGGTTCTATGGGATTTAACTTCCAGGTCAATATCCTCAGTCACATATTTTTTTGAGCAAATCAACTCAAGTCAACAAGCATTTATTTATTAAGGATCTACTGTGTGCCTAGCACTGTGCCAAACATTTGAGAAACATAAACATGGCACATAAAAGCCCAGTGAATCTGTAGAGAACAAGTGGATAAAGAGAGAAGAGGACATTAGCTGAATGAAATAAGTTTATATTGGAATTTGACCAAGGACATGGGCTTAATTTTTCTCCTTTTAGAGTAAGATAGAACATGCAGTAATTTTAATGATTTCAATTTTCATCCATATTCTGAATATTGGCTCAAGATTATGTATATGAGTTCATTTTCCTGTAAAGTCAAAAGAAGGCTAATGTAGGTAATATTTGTTAGAGCTTTGAGACAAGAGTGCATAAATTTGGATGTCTGTTAGCAACATGAATTGGAAAGCCAAATCAGCTGTATAAATAATTTTGCTTTTTTAGTTACCTGGATATTTAAGGTGTGGGGTTCTAAATGAGTAGAGTTGGGGTCTAGTTGAATTATCTAGTTTCATAAAGTAATACATCCTTTTACTTTCTCAGTTTAGACTTCCCATGATGTATTTTTAAAAAAGATGTTGAACTCCTTTCTCAGCTAGTGAACTCAAAGCTATTTGTAATCCTGGGTCCTTTGAGGGTAGTAGGCTAAGCACATAGCTTAATTTAATATTGGGACTCACTAAACATTAAATAACAATGTGAAAAATAGACTAGTGGGAAGATTTCAGCTACATTTTCTCTTTGGCTCAAGGAATTCCTCAGAAAGCTCTGCACTGTAAAACTGTTTACCCAGGGATTTTTGGCCATTAATACAATGACTTTGATCATCAGGACTCTGCTGGGACTCTATTCAAATGGCTATTTAAGCGCAAAATGCTTTACTGTAAAGAGAGAGATAGATTTCAACGAAAAAATTCTTCTACCCTTTTCATCCCTTTTTCCCCCCACTGGTACATATTGTACTTTTTTTTTTTTCCTTTCCCGATTTATTTCAATTCAGTGCTAGGCAACATTTTTTTTCATACAAATTCAGAACTAGCAGCAAGGATGGGAATTTGTCAGCATATGAGCTCACTCCCCAAGAGGTCTCTAAGTGATATCAACTTCTTGTGAAATCGATCATAATCTGGTTTATCTGCAATATGCCCCTTAAGCCACATTCATGTTTTTTATAAGCATATTCCCCACTGCCCAAGTTTTATTTTGAAAAAAATGTCGTTTCTCCTCCTTCCCACTCCCCTTTCCCCCTTCTTTTTGAATCAGGATGTCAGTTAAGCTGAGAACAAAAAGAAAGAATCCTTTTCTTTGCTGAGCGTAGGCTAGTAGCAAAATGTACAGCAGTCTTAATACAGTTTACAGTATATTGAGTTGTTAATGCAACAAATGAGGAGTTAATTTATGTTGGTCTTCCTCATTGCATGGAGTTCAGCCTTGTTTGTAGTGTGATACAATTTTGACTGGGTAATTAACCCTTCTGAGGGATTAGTAGGAAAGATAGAGAATTGAAAGAGTAGGGCTGGAGGAAGAAAATAAGCTGGGAGAAGGGGTTTAGGAAAAAGCTCCACAGGGAGAATTGCTTTCAGAGAGATTTTCTTTTTTAAAAGTCTCTTTTTCAGGCTGTGAGTTTATTCATTTTCATTTTCACTAGTGACTAGTAATTCAGTAATTGAGATGCCACAAGAATATTTGTCCAAAGACACTACAAATAATTTGGTTCTGAAATGTAAAGCCCTAGGGAAAAGTACAAGGTCTGGAAGTTGTGATAATGGTCCTGCCAATGGACTGTTACCAGGTAGCTGGGAGGATAGAACACTAACTAGGCTTTGAGTCAGGAATTTCAATTGTTCAGTTGTTTTTCAGTCCTGTCTGACTCTCTGTCCCCATTCAGGGTTTTCTTGTCAGAGATGCTAGAGTGGGCTTCCATTTCTTTCTCCAGCTCATTTTGCAGATGAGGAAACTGAGGCAAATGGGGGTAAGCAACTTGCCCAGGGTCTTACAGCTAGTGTCTGAGTCTGGGTTTAGTTTTGGGAAGAGGTCTTCCTGCTCCAGGCCTGGCACTCTATTCAATGCGCCACCTAGGTACCCCTTGGAGTCAGGAATACATGAATTTAAATCCAGCTTCATATAATATGTATCTAGCGAAGTGACCCTGGGCAAGTAACTTAACCTCTTCCCACCTCAGTTTTTTCAACTGTAAAAGGAAGATAATAAAGCATCTACCTCCCAAGATTGTTATGAGGATCAAATGAGATAATATTTGTAAACACTTAGCACAGTGCAGGTACACACGAATGCTTGTTCTCTTCCCTGCCAAAGCGGCCATGTGACCAGTTGCATTTTGCCAAAGCCGCAGAAAAGTGATACCCTTTTCTGATCTTGACCCACTTACGTGGTTTCTATTATTGAAAGAATCTCTTTTAGGCATCCTTAATTTTCTGCAAGCCTCAAATAAGGGAGGTTGCTTTCCAAATGAGCGTCTTGCCTTTATTCCAGAGCATGAGGTTCCCGGTTCTGTACCATATAATGAGAACTATTTACCCAGATGTCACTTTCCTTTCTTCTTCCCTTTGTCTCTAGTCTCAGATGAAACTCAAAGAAAAAAGTCTATTGCCTCCAGCCTTCAACTGGTCTCTAAATTGGAAATGGAAGAATTTGAAAGTAAGAGGGGGAGTCATTGGAAGGAAGCAAAGTTTTGTTTTGTATACATATATTGAATTATATATATAGTACGTATATATATATATATATATGAATGTAGCAATTACATATTTATGTATATTATATACACACGTATGCTTTCCTGTAAAGATGGAGATAAATTTCAATGAAAAAATTCTTCCATTTTTTTTCTTCCTTTTAATACAAATGAATGTGACCCCTCGGGCAAGTTTTCAGGGCATGTGGGTATGTATGTGCCTGAGTCACCTTGTTTATGTCCATGTTTCTGTTTTTTTTAAGCATGCCTGTGATGTCCTCTGTGTGGGGAGCTCCAGGTGAGAAACTTTTTCAACCAATTCAGTTTTGCATCTTTTCTGCAACATTGCTTGGAAGAATTGTCAGAAGCATTGAGGAATCAAGTGAGGAGGTCCTTGTGGGGGAGGTTGTACTTGAACCCATGTTTTCTTGGATCTGAGGCCAGCTTTCTGACCATGATATCACTTTTAAACCTGTTATTCATATGTACAACTTCACACATGGGTGCTCCCATGCACACACACACGCACGCACACACACACACGCGCACGCACACACACACGCATGCACACACACACACACATTCCAGACCACAGCAAGACAACTTACTCTGTCGATGCCTTTCCTACTAGTCCTCATGATGGTTTTTGTTTGCATCTTCATGGCTAGGAGTTGAAACACAGTGTGTACTAGGAATAGTCAAGCTAGCAATAGTTTTAAAAAAGAAGTTTCAAGCTAAATCCTGGCACCCAGATTCTCAATGAAATGTTTCTATTTTGTGTGTAAAATAGACTCTGCTAAATATTTTGTAGCTATAAAAATGATTTGTCCTTTTTTTGTTTGTTTGTTTTCACTGTGGTTTAAAAAAATACTAAGTTCTCTTGTAATCAGAGCTCTGTGTCCCTCTTTGTACTCCACGCCTTCCTATTTTTTCTCAACTTAAGTTTTTAGCTTTTCTTTTTTGTTTTTGTTTATTACTTTTAAAAAAAAAAAGGATTGCAGGTCCCTGTCCAATTGGGCATAGTCAGAGTCCAGCTTGGTTTAGAGGTATGAAACTATGGTGATTTTACTGCTTAATGAAGAGTAGCTCAGTATATCATGGAAAAGATAACAGATCTTTTGGAATCACCTCCCTGGAAGACTAAATAAAGGGATAGATTTCCATGATAATGTTTTTGCCTAATTTAATCTGCTTGGTTTTACGGTCTGGATAACAACATGTCAGAGCCTCAAGAGGCTTCTGTACCTCCTAGGTGTGATAGGTGGGTGATGATCTAGCAAAGGAGACTAAGAAGTGTTCAACTAACTAGGAGGAGAACCAGGAGCTATGTTATAAATTCTAGGAATGATAGAATATCCAGGAGGGGAGATACAGTGAAGATCCTCCTATGGTACTTCTAATGCTGGGAATCTGGGTTCTGATTGGTGAACTGTTCTTATCTTGGGCTTACCACAACATTCCAAAACCATTTCCCAGCATTCCTCAACCCATTTTCCAATTCTTGCTTTGCTATGTGTTTTGTCTTCTATTAGAATGGAAATTCCTTGAGGGCAGGGGACTGTCTCACTTGTTTTAAGCCTAGGGCCCAGCACATAGTAAGATCTTAAGGCCTTTTAAATTAAACAGTGAAGCAGAGAAACCAGGAAGGAGAAAGGACTAAGAAAGATCATTAGATTTGGCAATAAGAAATAATTTGGTAGGTTTGGATAGAGTAGTTTCAATAGGATTATATCAGAAGTTGGATTGCAAACAATTGAGAAGTGAGAGGAGTGGAGTTAGAGGGAATAGTCATGTTATGATCAGGCACCGACCTTGGTTCTGGGGCCACAACAATGGAATAAGACATTTCTACCCTGAGGGATGGGTATTGCGGTCAAGGGTATGACCCTCCCTGAGTGAAACTCCTTGAAAAAGGAGGGGATAATAATGAGAGGTCAGGTACAGGAACAAGGAGTTGGATGAGAGTGTTAAAAGATGGATCAAAGGAGTCAAGTTTGCTTAGTGATAAACAGGGAAGTCTACAGGTGACATTGAGGAGCCAGGGACATGCTTGACCTTGCTCCAGGCTCAGTACTTTAGAGAAATGAGAACACCCAAGGATAGACTTGGTGGTGGTGGGGGGAGGGGAGTGGCTGGCCAGGATCTCACTCTCTTTTTTAGAGAGAGCCAGGTTTCTGTTAGTAAGAAAATGTAAAGAGTGTGTATAGTGAAGAGATCTGGGGTAAAGGAGAATTTGTTAATGACTGAGGTAGGATATCAGAGGGCTGAGGAGGGTACGAACTGGGTAAGGATAGGGTTGAGGTGATTAAAAATAATGATCAGAGAGTGAGGTGGTATAGAGGTGGATAGAGTTAGAAAGGGGAACTTGAGTCAGAAAGACCTGAGTTCAAATCCAGCTACACACTCACTAGCTATGTGACCCTGGGCAAGTCACAACCTTAGTTCAAGTTCTTATCCTTAGGTCTTCATCTGTTAGGTGGGGATAATAAAAGCCCTTGTCAGGGTTGCAGTCAGGATTTAATAAGATAATATTTCTAAAGCACATTGCAAACCTTAAAACATTATCTACATACTAGTTATGATAATTATATGATCATCACAATAATATCATTATAGGTACATGGTAATTAAATATAATAATTATATTGTGATGAAATATATTGTTAATATTGTATATAACATAAATATACAATATATAATTACATTGTGATAAAATATATTATCAATATTATATATAACATATAAATATAATATATAATTATATTGTAATTGTATTGGTAATTGTAAAATTGGTAATTTTATTATAAACATGATGGTTTTATATAATTATATATAATTGTCACAACAATGATAATAATATAATTGTCATGTTATTAAATATTATAACTATAATTATTAAATACCACAGATATTAAATGTTAAATATAATTATTATAATAATTATTATATAACATTTATATAGTGTTTTAAGATTTCAAAGTGCTTTACAAATATTATCGAATTTTATTCCCATATTAACCCTGGGAGGCAGAAGGGTAGATATGAGAGAATGGAGACAGAGAGGCATTGCTGGAGATAAAAGAACAAGACCAGAATTTTTTCTTGAGTGGGGATTAATTTGGAATCATAAGGATAAGGGCAGTGACCTTAATCCTCCCTTGGAAGTGGGATCAGGAAAGTTGTGTTCAGCCTGAATTCTGCCCAACTCTGCAGAGTTGACTAAATGAGTTTATTGGAGTCTATTTCACTTCTGGAAACTTCTGTCATTGACAAAGTGCCAGAAGGTAGCCAACCCATCCATGTCTTCTGACCCGGTGTGACCTGGTGTGGCTGGCCATGTGCTTGACACGTTAAAAGTTGTCATTGGGATCTCGAGCCTTTTCTTCCTTCCCTGCCTTGGATTTGTTCATTCAAAAAAAGTTCATCCTGATTTTTGAGCAGGCACTATGGCGCCCATGTTTGATCCCATCTCTCCTAAATATGCCTTTTATAGTATCCTTCATCAGAATCTCTTGTGGAATACATAACAATATGCTTTTGCAATGAGCTTGTGAAGTAGGGTGATGAGCTGTGTAAGATAATATTGTGGTGCTCTCATTTAATGATTAGCCTTGCAGATGAGAAATTATATTGTTTTCATTAACTGAGCTTTGCTTTTGGCTGGTAAGTATAGATGTTGTTTGATTTTTAAGAAGTCTTTGATATTTCTTTTGCTTAGACTAGAGGAGTCTCCCAAGTGGGGACCTCAAGAAGTGTGTGACCCACCAATCAGAGGGTGATCATGGGCTTATTTCCAATGCACTCCTTTCATCTAGTATAGTTCGAAATGCCAGGCGCTCACGCTAGGAACATATAAAATCCTCAACCTACACTGTCCCCACTCCCAAACTCAGCCCTTCATTACTTCATGACTACTGAGGCACTTTTAGGTAAAAGAACTCTGCTTTAGGGAAGTGGGAGATGAGTAACCTCTCCCTTCCACACCCATCTCTCCATGCGTGGACACACACTTTTTGATATGCCCACATGAGCAGATATAGGTGGATTGTGAGATTGCAGATCTCATTACATTGTTTTCTCCCAAGAAATAGTTCTTCTTCTGAATTTTCTTATCTCTTTTGAAAACACTGCCATCTTTGTAATTACCCAGGTTCTCACTATCCTTAACTTCTCACTCAGTGGAAACTGCTGTCTCCAAAGCTGCCAATGATCTTGTATTTATGAAATCTGATGGATGTTTTTGAGTCCTGGAGTTCCTGAATCTTTCCGCAGCCTTTAACACTGTTGACTAGCCTCTCCTTCTAGATTTAGTCTCTTTTCTCTGGGTTGCCAAAAATGATGTAAATGTATCAGCTACGAAACTCTCCCATCTGTACGCTTAAAAAAAAGACTTGAGAACAGAATTTTCCAACATGTTTAAAAATTCTTCCAAATGAAAGGTTTTAATATATTTTGAATCCATTTGTTAGAAATATTAAAATGCAACCCCCCTTTTTTGGACAAAATCGTAAGAACCACTTATCAACATCAAGGAAGACACATACTTGCTAGTTAACTTTCAACAAGACTTATATAATTGGTGGATGGAAAGGACAAAAAAAAAGCACTAAACTAAAGTATCTTTGTGAGGTTTCTCCTTCTGCTCCTCCCTGGCATTAAAACCAAATATCAAAATAAACTGAACTTGAAGTCATTAAGAGATCTAGTTTTGTCTAACACAAAATATTACATCAAGACCAGAAGAAGTGATGAAGCATACTTTATCTTAGTGCTTTTGCTAAAAAATGTTATTAATAATATTTTTAGTCAGAACAAAATGTTTTTATACTGTTAATAAATATCTCAATCACTTTATTTGTATCTCATTTAAATTGCTATTTTTGTGTTTTATTATGTATATAAAATTAGTATAGTAAATATATATAATTTATGAAAAAGTAAATATATATAAATTGAGGGTATATGCTCTGAAATTTCTTACTGGGGGTTTTATAACCAAAAAAATTTGGAGACTACTGGCTTAGACACCACCATCACTTCCACTTTACTTTTTCTACTTACAATTTTCTCTGTGATGTATATGTAATTCTGGGTCCCTGGAATGAAATTATTTGAAGATTTGGATTTTCATGGTAGAGATTCAGCTGTGTGTCATGTTGGCTTCCTTGCTTCCTACCATGTGATGGGCTATTTCAGCCCAACTTTAAATGCACTTCATTTAGTGGTATGTCCATGGGTGAAGGCAATTCTGCAGAAAGTTTACTTTAAAATCTCAATAAGAAGTTGAGCCCACAGTGAATTGGTTCTCCAAATTGATCTAGAAACAATCATCACGTTATCCAAAGAGCCTCTGATACAGGATTGGTCATTTTACCTTCCCATTAGCTGATGGCCATGGAGTTGTTGCTAGCTGTTGTTCATCCTTCATTTTTGAAGAGGACCAATGACATCATGAGGCAATGTCTTGGACTCATGGGTGAATTGGATTTAAGTGAGGTGGAGTTAACCGAATTCATCAGCCTCTCTCTTCAAGGCCATCAAAGTCTAGTGGCTAGACAAAAGTCAAGATAACTCGTGATGGCCTGGGGTTCAGTGGATAACCTTGGAATCTACAATGTCTAACCAAGCTCCAAGCACTCCACAGTGCCTGCTTGGCCATTGGAACAAATTGTTCTCATCTGCTCATTCCGCTAGGGGAAGTCTTCACATGCTTGAGGTAGACATCCCCCTAATTTACTAATAGGTTTGAGTTACCCTCAGTTACCTTCAACCTGGTTTAGCCCATCCTCCAAGATGGTTTTACTGGGGTGTGTTCATTGGGGTGTGTATGCATGCTAAAGCTTTTTGGAGCCACAGGTGAGAGTTGAATGCCAGGTGTATGCCAAAGGTGGATGAAGACCCCTGAAAAGGGCTTCGGCAGGTCCTGACATCAGAGGTGCTTGTCCTACCTGAACATTCCGTATATGGAATTAGACCCCTGTTGGACTACTACCTTGTCATAGCAGAGAGACTTGTGTAGGTCAATGAAACTAAGAACTATACCATGCAGGGTTATCCGAAATGGACAGGTCATAGTGAAGAGTTCTGCAGAATTCCAGAGAAAAGCAAGGAGAGATAAGAAGGTTTAATAAAATGTACAATGCAAAGAAATAGAAGAAAATAAGAGAATGGGAAAAACAACAGTTTTTAAAAAGAAAATTAGAGATATCAAGGAAATGTTTCATGAAAAAATAAGCATGATAAAAGATAAAAATGTTATGGACTTAGCAGAAATAGAAGAGATTAAAAAGAGGTTTCAAGAATAGACAGAAGGACTATATAAGAAGGATCTTAACATTACTGATAACCATGATACTGTGATTATTGATCTAGAGGCAGATGTTCTGGAGAATGAAGTCAGTTGGGCCATAGGAAGCATTACTAACAATGGTTAGTGAAGGGGATGGAATTCCAGCTGAGCTATTTAAAATCCTAAAAGATGATACTGTTAAAGTGCTGCCCTCCAATGTGCCAGCCAATTTGGAAAGTACAACAGTGGCCAATGGATTGGAAAAAATCACACTCCTAAGAAGAGTAATGCCAAAGAATGTTCAAATTACCAAAGAATTGAGCTCATTTCAAATGCTAGCTTAAGATTCAGTAAACTAGGCTTTAGCTGAACTGAGAATGACCAGAAGGGCAGGCTGGTTTTTGAAGAGACAGAAGAACTAGTGACCAAATTGCCAGCTGGATTATGGAGGAAGCAAGGGAGTTCCAGAAAAAAAAAAATCTACTACTTCATTGACTACAATACACTAAAGTCTTTAGTCAAAGATGTGATCACACACTTTTTGGTTACAAAGGTATGGATCACAACAAAATGTGGCAAGTCCTGAAAGAGATGGGAGTACCAGATCATCTGACTTGTCCCTTGAAGAACCTGTATTCAGGCCAAGAAGCAGCAGTTAGAATCAAATATGGAACAATTGATTGGTTTAAGATTGGAAAAGGAGTATGGTAAGGTTGTATATTGTCACCTTATTTATTTAACTCATAGGCAGAGCACAACATGCAAAATGCCAGACTAGATAAATCAAAAGCTGGAATTAAGGTTGCCGGGAGAAATATTTATGGGACCTTTCCTTTTGTTCTTAGTCCAGGCTGTCATCTCCCATCTGGACTACTTTGGTACAGAGGAATAGGGATTAAGCTTCGAGTTCAAGGAAGTGGGTTTGTAGCCTAGCTACTAGCACACCTGTGTGACCTTAATTAAGTGAATCACTTGTGTGAATGGTCATATGAGGGATTTGTCCATCTCCGTCTAGATAGATGGATTGAGAGATGTAGTGTTCATTGAAACTTTACTATGTACCAGTCATTGTGCCAAACACTTAGCATACAAATACAAGCAAAAACACAGTCTGCCTTCAAGAAGCTTATTTTCTACTTGAGGAAGACACTATATAGGGAAGGAGCTAAAAAGGGAGGGGGTGGTAATACCTGGGCAGAGATGAGATGTAAAAGTCCAGAGAGTTAGGAGGGGCAGCTGTAACAGAAATTAGGGTGTCTGGTCCCCCAGTAGTGACTATCTTCCCTCTCCAACCCATCCTCCATAAGCTGCTAATTTAATATGCCTAAAATGCAGATCTGACCATGTCACATCTCTGCCTATGAAGCTTCAGTGTCTTTCCATTTTAGGACAAAATACAAACTCATCTATTTTAAAATTGAAAGCCCTTCTCAAGATGCCTCTAGCCTGCCTTTCCTGGCACATTACTCCTCATCAAGTAGTTTGTGTTCCAGTCAAATAGGTCTGGCTGTTCCTCATATCTAATGTTCCATTTTCCATTTCCATCCTTTTGCAGAAGCTGTCTTGCATTACTGGAATATTGTCCCTTCTCATCTCTGTCTCTTGGAACTCTCAAATTCCTTTGAAATCTCAGTTTTTCCTTTAAGAAGCCTGTTCTGCTTTTTCTACCTCACCCCCATTATCACTTCCTTCCCTAAGCACCAATCAAGGTTTTATTTTGAACAATATATAGACTACTGCTGGAAGGCTGACATTGGCTTAGGAGGACCTAAGCCACTGGCTTCCGAAGACCCTGGGCATGATGGGTCCTCATCTTCACCCTAGTCATTTCTCATCCTTCCTACCAGTAAACTTCCCCATTGCCCCTTCCTACCCACCTTATCTTCCTCTACCTCTTGATCTGGGAAACTGTAATCAAGTCAACGCTACTTTGCCTCTGGAAAATGGCCTGACCATCAATTGTCCTGTTGTGACACCCAAAATTTTTGTTTTTGCAGCTTGTAACTCCCTTGGCTGGCTAGCCCCTTTCCAGGAGCCATCTTGAGACACACATACACACATAGATACATACGTATGTACTTATGTGTATGTATTGTGTGTATGTATGTGTATGTGTATATGTATATATATCTATGTGTGTGTATCTCCATGTATGTGCATGCATGCGTATAATATTTTTATATTTGTATCTTCAGCTCTTAGAACAGTGCTTGGCACCCAGTAAGAACTTAGCCAGTGTTTCTCAGGCATTCATTTACTGGGAACATGTTATATTCCCCCAGTAGAATATAAATTCCTGGAGGACAGGATTTTGATGTATTTTTATGTGCGTGTGTGTGTTTGTGTATAGATTGTTCTAGGTCTATATTATCTTATCTTCGCAATAACTTTGTGTGTTTGGTGCTCTTCTTTCCCCCATTTTGTAGATAAGGAAAAACTATGGTATTTCCCCATGTATAAGATACACCCTTTTCTGAAAAAATTGGGGTCTAAAAACTGGGTGCGTCTTATACAATGATTGCAGATTTTTTTACTTGCATTTCCCGCTTTTTCGCATTTGTTTTTGTGCTTATTGTTGTATATTCTTTTGCTTGTATTTCCCGCTTTTTAGATCTTGTTGTCTTTGCGCTCATTGTTTTGCATTTGTTACCGGTATACTATGTTACGTTTTGCCACGTTCTGCCCAGAAACGGCTCAGAAAAGATTTTCGTTCAGTGCTGAATTCAAGTTAAAAGTGATCCAGTTTGCAAAAGTGAATGGAAATTGTGCTACTGAATGTAAGGTTGGTCCTCCTCCAACTGAGAAAACAATCCGAGACTGGCTATGGGAAGAAGAAACCCTACTGAAAACGCCACAGCAGAAGAAGGCTGTGAGAGGCAAGTCAGCAAAATGGCCTGATTTAGAGAGAGAATTGAAGATATGGATCGAAGAGCAAAGGCAATTGGAATTCCTGTGTCCACAAAGATGGTTCAGCATGAGGCAAGAAGAATTGCTGATGAAAAAGAAGTTACCGATTTCAAAGGAGGACACAATGGGTGCTTCGGATTCATGAAATGGAATGGACTAAGCATGCGTATGTGCACCAGACTTGCCCAAAAGATGCCTGAAAGCTACGAGCAGATGAACAAAACTTGAGTTCAATAACTTTATGTAATACATTTTTTTTTAAATTTCAGGCCCTAAAATTAAGGTGCGTCTTATAAATGGAGAATATGGTAAATTGCAGAGAAATTAAACCAATTGTTTAATGTCACATGGTTGGTAAATGTTTGAGATTGGATTTGAACTCATGTCTTCCTGACTCCAAGTCATCCACTATCTATCCCCTGTGCCACCTAGCCACCAGGTTTAAAGGCAGTTCCTGTTTTCTCCTTGATTCTGCTAGTGAAATCTGGACCATTACTATTGGTCCTTAGGAATTTAGAGGATGGGAGGGGAGGGTATGGTAAGAGACTGCCCCTCTGTTTTTATCCCAATATTTCTGTTTTTAGTGTTTAGCTGACTTTCTGAAAATCATAGAGGAAGATTCTGAGGCCATCCGATCTCTCTTCCCTGACTCTTAGCAGATTGCTCAATCTGTTTGTGGCAGATGGCTATCTTTCTTCTTAGAAATCTTTCTTTATGACCTGTCTTGACGGCTTTTATCCCAGAGAGGATTTTCCTTGTAACTAACTCCAGATCTCTCCCATTGCAATTTCCCCTATTCTCTCTGTCCTACTCCATGTACAGTAGCATTTCAGTTGAGGTGATTTGTGTTGATAGAAAAAAAGACCACACAGTCTCAGAGTGGACAACATCTGAGAGACCATCTAATTCAAATTGCGCTGAGATAAGAATTCCTTTTCCATAAGTCTTAACCTGTGGCAATTCAGCTCTGACTGGCCCATAAATACTATCAATGATGTGATATGTACTACCTCCCAAGGCAGTCTATTTTGGATAGCTCTAATTGTTTTAAAAAAAATTCTTTATATGGATCCAAAAGCTGTCTCTCTGTGATATCTACCCCCCCCCCCCCTTTTTTTCCCCTAGTTCTGCCCTCTGGGATCAAGCAGAACAGGTCTTTCCACACTGTAGCTCTTCAGGTACTTGGAGGACTGGTTAATCACATCTGGTGAATGTTCTGAGTTCCTTTAACCCATCTATGCTTGTAGGGCACACTCTATAGTCCTCTTTAATGAGGAGTACCTTCTTCTGGATGTGCTTTTTTGTCAGAATGCTTCCTAAAATGTAATACTCAGTATGTAATACAGTACTTCAGATGTGGTCTGCCCAGGGCCGAGGAGACAGAATTAAGAGAGCTCTCTTCTGGACACCATGATTCTATTAATTAATACAGCCTAGGGGTGACATTTTTAGGCTATTTTCTTGTACCCTCTTCTGCACCATCACCCCTCCTCCTAAGAACCCCACTGACCATGTACATATATGTATACATAAATAAAACACCTCAATTTCCCCATGGCACTTGATACTTGATACCTGGCCAGATCTCTCATGCTAATGTGCGTGCGTGGGTGTGTGTGTGTGTGTCCGTCCATGTCCATGTGTAGCATCTCTCTAATTCGACGGTCTATTAAAAAAAAAAAAAGGAAATGTAGTTTGGCATAACTCTTGGAAGTAATTGGAAGGAACTTCAAGTAATACTTGGAAGTAATACTGAATTTTCATGGCTGCTTCATTTTAAAAAAGCTTGCATTTATGTAGCTTTTTAAGGTTTGAAAATTGTGTTGCAAATATTATCTCATTTTATCCTCTCAAAAACCCTTTGAGGTAGGTGCTGGTATTATTCTCATTTTACAGATGAGGAAACTGAGGCTCAGAGAGCTAATGTGACTTACCCAGGGTTATACAGCTAGTAAATAGTATCTGTGGCTGGATGTGAATTCAAATCTTTCAGACTCCAAATCCAACTTTATCCACTGTACCACCTAGATACCTAAAAGCTCAGAAACTATTCCTTCTAGTTCCTATACAGTCTTAAATTTATCTAGGATTAGAAATCAAGCTCATTGACCTTTTTTTCTAAAAAAAAATTAATCTATATTATTCATACTTTCTCCATCACTTTCTTTTCTTCTCAATTTTTTAAATTATTTGTTTAGTTACAACATTCTTTTCTTTTCAAATTTTGAGTTTCAAGTTCTCTCCCCTCCCTCTCAAACCTTCCCCACCCACTGAGAAGGCAAGCAAAATAATTATACTTGTGATTTCCATATTGTCCATATTGCAACCCCCTCACCCCCAATACAAAAAGCAAGAAAAATGTACTGCAGTTTGCATTTGGAGTTTATCAATTGTCTCTCTGGAGGTGGACAGCATTTTTTCCATCATGAGTCCTTTTGGAATTGTCTTGGATCATTGTATTGATCAGAATAGCCAAGTCTTTCACAGTTGATCATCGTTACAACACTGCTGTTACTGTGTGCAATGATCTCCCAGTTCTCACTTCACTTTGCAATCAGTTCACATAGGTCTTGCCATGTTTTTTTCTGAAACCATCCCCCTTGTCATTTCTTACAGCACACTAGTACTCCATCACAATTATATGCTAAACTTGTTGGCCATTCCACAATTGATGAGCATCCACTCCAGCATTTGTTATGAGGTGTCATGAGGTGGTGCCTCAAAATTGTTTTAATTTGCATTTCTCTAATCAAGAGTGATTCAGAGTATTTTTTTCATGTAGCTATAGATGCTTTGATTTCTTTTTCTGAAAAGTATCTGTTCATATCAATTGAGGCATGGCTCTTATTTTTATAAATTTGATTTGGTTCCCTATATGTTTGAGAAATAAGGTTTTTATCAGAGAAACTTCTGTTGTTGTTTGCTCATTTCTCCAGCTTATTTCTTGATTTTGAACTTTATGTTGAAATTGGGCTTTACTCACCTGGGAGTGGGGAGGAGCTCTCCCAAGCTTTAGGCCTTTTTATACTGTTGTTTTTAGAGCTAGTACTGAGAGTCTGCAAGTTTTTGGTGCTTCCAAGGTGGTGTGATCTGGGGAGAGGCGTGGACACTGCTCTCCTGATCCTTACTGAGGAATGCCCCTGCTCCACTGTAGCTATAAACTCCGGTGCTCCTCTCTGTCTTGGAACTGTGACCAGGCTCCCTTGTGACTGACCGTGAGCATGCCTCTTTACCCTGGAACTGTGACCTAGAACTGTGTATGGGCAATAGGATTGCCAATAAGCACCAGATGCACCCAGTGCCAGCAAAGGGTCCTCCGTAATCTCTTTCTGACCAGTTGTCGGACTACCTTACCTTCTCTGGTCTGAGAGCTCCTAAAGCTGCTACTGCCTCTGGGCTGCCTCTAAGGCTAGGTAGATGGCACAGATCTTGCCTACCAACCTCCTAAGTTGTCCTAGGCTTGAAAAATGTCTCACTCTGACTTTTTCTTTGCTCTGCCACTCCAAAATTTGATTTGAGGAGTTATTTTAATGTTGTTTAGAGGAGAATCTCATAGACCTTTGAAAACAATTCTTGGGTTATAGGCATTGAAGATGATTTCGGGGATCCATTAATCACATGAAACTCCAAGAGCTGATTACCATATAATTATTTTTCCAGGCATTTCAGGGAGCCCATCTTCTGAGATGTGATGGGTGGTGTTACCTGTATTTGGGGAAAGTGTGCCCAAATGATTAAGGCATCAATCATCCAAGCCATGAAATTGAGCAACCAGTGGATGTTTACAACTGCCCCCACCCCCTGCCTTCATCTCTGGGACTTCCATTCTGGGAGCCCAGTGTCTTGACTGGTGAATGTCTCAGCTGGTCTTCTATTTCAGTCTGATTGCACCAGCTCTGCCTCATTTCACTCCCTAATCTTTTAGACATCTTTTTATGTCCATACCCTCTCTACTATAATCCCTCTAGTTCAACTTTGCCCATTGTTCCTGGAAAGGATACGTTTGTCTACTCCCATTATCTCATTCAATTCCCCAGGAAATTACCAGAGCACAATGCCCCTCCCTTATATGAAATGTCTCCCCCGTTAGAATATAAATTGCTTCAGGGCAAGGACTGTTTTTGCTTTTGTGCTTGTATCTCCATTGCTTACTATGGGTTCTGGTCACATGGTAAGTGCTTTATAAATAAATACCTTTCATCAATGTTGTTTTGGACTATTTAAAACAACAAGACAGTATAAGGCTGGAATATTACTGTGGTGTAGGAAACGAATTGGTGTTGGAAAAATATGGAAAGACTTGGACTTATGAAGGAAGAGGTTATCTACTCTCAGAGAAACAGAGGATAAATAAGTTTAGTATGGTCTTACACAGATGCATATGAATGTATATGTCTACATATGAATACAATTATATATCTGAGTATATGTATGTGTAAGTGTATGCATGTACAGGTATATGTATGTATATCGTTGTGTGCATACATCTATATATGTATGTATACATGTATATGTGTATGTATGTATATGTATATGTGTGTGTATGTGTATCCACTCTTAATTGTAGCCTTGGGAATGAAGGGGGAAGGAAGGGGAAAAAAAGAACAAAGTAAAAAGTGCACAGCAAAGAACAAAAGAAGCAAAGAAAAGATGGACAGCTCTGAACACAATATGTAATATTTATTACATAGGCTTTCTTGAAATGGAAATTTATTGCTGTATATTTTGAATCCTCTTTCACGTTCTGCTGTTCACATGACAGTGCTTTTTTTTCTTTTCTTTTGTATTATTTTAGTTTTAGTATTTAAGTTTGTTTCTTTTTTCTTTTCTTATTTTGTATTTAAGTTCAAAATAAAATATAAAAAGTAAACCAAGGCTCAGAAAACTTATTAGCCAAAGGTCATGTACTATTTAGCCCCTGAATGAGAAACATTCAGGACAAAAGGCCACTCTGAGCAAAGAGGATATTAACCTATCCTTTTTGTCGAAACAACTTTCCATCGTATGAGCCCAGCACATTTTTCATCATTAGCACTACTCCCCAAAAGTGCTATTTTACATTTAGTAGTCATTGGACCTCAATGCTGCAAGAGTATTAAAAGAGCGACTGTTTTGGTGACTGAAGATTAAATTAAAAGTTAATGACTTAATTGTCCATGCTTTCCCTGTCTACACTATCCAAGTTCTTTGAGACTTGGGTATAGCACTTTACCCAGATCTAGCATTATGGGATTATTTTTGTTGTATACCGAGGAGTTGGAGCCAATGCTATAAATTAGCACTGTATTATTGTGAGTAGATCACAGATCAGATGAGTCTGTTCACTTCTCAAGGATGTCAGGAGATAGGTGAACAGATCCCTTATTAATTTTGGCAGAAGTGTTAATGATCTGCTTCTATTGTGAGTTTATACTGTCTTCTGTTATTTAGATGTTTCTTTTCTTCTTGCCTAAAAGCTTTAAACTCTAGACAAAGATCATTTTTTTTTATTGTTTGTCTTTTGGTTAAAAAAAAAAAACAGAATATTTTGTTCTCCTGTTTTTAATTCAGATTGTTTAGTCATTCTTGGGAAGGGTGTTTTTGTGAGGGAGAGAACACATTTGGCAGTTTAGGATTATGTATTGCTCTTAAAAGTCAAAATGCCATTTCATGTCCATTCCTTACAGTTTTCACAGGGTTTTACAAGGCAGATTGATGTATACAATCAGAATTGTTATTCATTTTAGAATGCAGTTTCTCTGAAATTATGGTGATGAATGATGTGGTCGGCTTACAGATATTCTAGAGTTCTAGAAATTTGGTGTAAAATACATATGGAGGATCTTATATTGTTCAGTTTGACAAATTAAATACCAGCAAAGTGTAGAGAACTGTGCTAAGTGTTGTGGGAGGTACATAGATAAATAAGACATGGTCCCTGACTTCAAAGAGTTTTCATTTGTGGGGTAGAGATGGGGGTAGGATCACAGTATCTTAAAGTTGAATGGAACTTGAGAGATCATGTAGTTCAAAAGACACCTGAACAGACAACTCTCTCCTGGATACCTGGTGAATAAGCAGTCATACCGACTAGTGGTGTTAGACTCAGATAGAATGGGATCTCTGAGCTGGGTATCAACTTATGAAAACCACAAATTACCATTGCCTGTGTTGTATTGACTTTATTTTGTTAAACAGTTCCCACATTTTAATCTGATTCAGGCTTCACTCAGGCTTGAGACTCAGGTTTGACACCTTTGGTCCCAATCAATGGTAATGCAGAACCTTCTAAAATTCAAGGTTGCTGTTTTCATTTTTTGATAGCTCTGATTCATAGATTTTTTCCCCCTTATATTTAATCAAAATTTAATTCTTTGCAACTTCAAGTATTTGTTCCTTTCTTCTGCTTCCTGGCAACAAGTAGAGCAAATCTTATCTCCCTTTTTCATGATAGCTACACTTTAGAAGAAGCCTGGGAGCTCCTGGAGCACAGACACTGTTTTTGCCTTTCTTTGTATCTCCAGCATTTAGTACAATGCCTGGCACTTAATAAAAATGCTTATCAATTGACTGAATAAACATTTCCAGGGCCTTTAATGGATCTTCCTATGGCACATTCTCAATTCTTTTGATTGTCCTGGTTAACATGCTCTGGATGTGCTTTAGTTTGCTTTTGGTTCTTCATTCATAAAGTGTTTAGTTAGTGTCTGGCACATAGAACATACTATAAAAATATGAGTTTTGGTTGTTACAATGATGATACAGTCCACAGACTGGACAGACCCCTCAAGAATTTAGAGCCTGAGCTGTTATCTAGCCACATGATATGGTGGATAGAGTGATCCAGAAGTCAGGGAAATCTGGATTCAAATTCTGTTACGAGCACTTATTGGCTACATGACTCCATGGAAAAGTCATTTAACTTCTCTGGGACAGTTCTTCATCTGTAAAATGGAGATAATACTGGTTGAATTTCGCTTACAGGGCTGTTGTAAGGCTCAGATCAGATAATAACATGTTGGTTCTTACCTGTACTGTTGAATTTTTGTGTCCATTTATAGGACTTTAGCTTCATCCTCTGTGAGGTAAATAAAATGTGAGGACTTCACAGGGGAGATATGTATATGTATATGTATATATATACATATATATATATACACACACTAAGAAATGTTTAAAAATCAAGAAATAGAGAAATAGGGAAGTGGAAAATTCTGAGGCTGTGAGAGTCTGATGGCTCAGCCTCTGGGAAAGTTTATCCTGAAACTTTTGTTCTTTCTTCTGGTTCTGGTTTAAAGATTTGCTTAGTAAGAATAGGGTCACTGTGACCTGCTTTCTTTTACTGTAAAAGTACTGTAAAAGAATAGAGAGGGTCTCCCCCTCCCCTTATCCTATTCTCCTTCTTTAGATTTATAGATGTCACCTTAGTTGTAATCATTAACTAAGGGAATGGGAATTGGAGTTTCTGTGCCTTGATTTCCCGGTTCTTTGTCTAGCTTTCGTGCTCAGATTGTAAGCCTCCCAGCAAGTGATGAGAAGGGTCAGAGGCGGGCGGGAATTATCTTGTGCTAGGTATAATTATTGGTGCTTTGCTCCTTGTAAAGTGCCTCCTTTGCTGGTTCCACTCTGTGCTAGCAGGGGACGCCCTATTCTTGAGAATGAAATAAAATTTATTTCTGTTCCCACCCTGAGATGGCTCCTTATTATAAATTAACTTTTAATTGCTGAGGGTTTTTCATCCCTCACAATCCTCATTAAAATTGATTTCACTCAATTTGACCCATTGTTCTAGCTTGTTGAAATTTTTGGATCTTACCATCATCCAGTATGTTAGCAAGTGTTCCTAGCGTTGTGCAATTTGCAAATTTGCTAACCATCCCATCTATACCTTCATTTGAGACATCATTAAAAATGTTGAAGAACACAAGGCCAGGGATGGAGTTCCCTTAGGCACTCCACTAGAAACTGTTCCGTGCTGACATTGATTCATTTAATGATTACTCTCAAGGTAATTCAATTCATTCAACCAGTTTTGAATTCACTTAATTCTGCTGTCATTTAGCCCCGTCCCTATTACAGGGTGTCCCAAAAGACTTAGTGCAATTTTAAGCTATTGTTATTCAAAAGCATTGCATAAGAGACTAGTCAGATGCTTTATTGAAGTCTAGTTATATTAAACCTGCAGCATTTCCCTTGGTCTAGTAAATTTATCAATAGAGAAAATGAATTTGGTATGATTTGTTCTTGATAAAGTCATGTTGGCTCTTGCTAATTTCTGATATTCTCTCTAAATGCTTGACAAACTATACATAAATAACTCTGTTACAAAATAGACCAATTTGGAAGTCCTAAGTGAGATTTGAATAATAATAATAACAACAATAGGCATTTAAGGTTTGTAAACTTTAAGGTTTAAAAAGTATTTTTAAATACTTTTTATTTACAAATATTATTTTATCTTCACAACAACCCTGGGAGTTAAGTGCTAATATCATCCCCATTCTGTAGATAAGGAAATTGAGACTGAGAGAGGTTGACTTGCTCAGGATCACCCAGAAAGTAATGTCTGAGGCTGGGATTGAACCCAGTTCTTTCTGACTTCCAGTCCAGTGTTCTATCTACTGTGGCACCTTGCTGATCTGAGGGAAATATCATTTCTGACTGAGGTACCCAATGCATTTGCATTGGGAGTGATGGGTAGAATTTCAATCAGTTGAAATGAGAGTAGAAGTGTGGAGGCCAGGCAAACAGAAATATGGGAGCAGGAAACTCCTTGTATTGGGAGAGTAGTCCAATTGAACTAGAGCATAACATAGCTAGGGATGGCAGGGTAGTATATGAAATAAGGCTGTAGAAAAAGGGAAGGCTTTGAATGCTAGGTTAAGGAGTTTAGACTTTATTCGGCCAAGAAGTAACACTTGCTTTAATTCTGTGAAATTCTCTCTGTTGTCCCAACTTGAAAGTTTATCCTGAACAAACTTCAAAAATAAATGGCCTAAGTAGTACGTATTTTGGAAATCTTTGCAAAATGTTAGTTACATGGTTATTTTCCTGTGTACTTTTCTGGATTATGAATTGTAGCAATGTCTAGGGTATATAGCTATTTCTAAGGATGGGACAAACCAAATCAGAGCTTGATTTAAATTCTTTAACAAGAAAAACAAGAAAGCTTGAACTCCTGAATGTGTTGGAAATTGAAGCTACCCAGCATTTATTTCTTTCTCTTGCTCTACCCCACCTTCCCCACTACCATCGTATTTGGGGAACAAAATGTGCGCATTTGTAGCATTTTGGTTGGACAAGGGGGTATGACTCCTGTTCAACAACTATTGAAAACAACATATGGTTAGTTTTATGAGGACTTAGAAACAGATGGTGACCTATAGCTTAATTATGCAATGGGCAAGGTTCTTTAAACACATCTCTGGGGTTTTCAAGTGGCTCTTCTGCATGAATTAGATCGTCTCTATTTTTTTTTCTTGTGTTACATAAACATGTTCCAGGTGAGGTCCTAGAAGTACTAAAACTACATGAGGATGTCTTGTGCCAGTTACTCCAGGAAGCCTTTTCTTGGTAATTATTATAAAGGGCCCAAGGAAAGTGGAGTCGGGTAGCCAAGCTAGTCATATGGGTGATTATTTACCCCTGGCTATATAAAACCCTATAGAAATGAATCTTTTTGGGGAGATAAGTTTTGCAGCTAAGTGTCTGCCATTTTAAGCACTGAAATGTAAAAAACATCTATGAATATCATTTATTGTAAAGTCCTGACATAGTGATTTCTTCAAGAGCTATGGGCATATATCTATCCATTCTCTCTCTCCCTCCCCCCCTCCCCCTCTCCTTCTCCCTCTCCCTCCCTCCCTCCCTCTCCCTCTCCCTCTCCCTCTCCCTCCCTCCCTCCCTCCCTCCCTCCCTCCCTCCCTCCCTCCCTCCCTCTCCTTTAAATGGTTCCAGATCTGCTTAACTGGCTCTTTGTGTCTGCATTTTATAATTTTTTTTAATGGCTCCTCTCTTGCTTTCAAATGTCACTTCTCCAAGCCTGCACTTGGACCATCTCATTCATCGCATTTTCCATTTTGTTAATTTGTTGCTTGTCATCTCTTGTAGAAACAATAATGATGATGATGATAATGATAGCATTTATATATCACCCTACTGTGTGCCAGGCACTGTGCTGAATGCTTTACAATTATTATCTCATTCGATCCTCACAATAACTCTGGAAGATAGATAAAATTGTCATCTCTATTTTACAGGTGATGAAACTGAGACAAACAGACTTGCTCAGGGTTACATAGCCAGTGTCTGAGGTCAAATTTGAACACCGGTCTTCTTGACTCCAGGCCCTTCAACTCTAAGAAAGGTAGAGAGGAATGAGAGGAATGAGGATTCAGGAAGAGCCTTGTATTGTTCACTGGCTATTTAGTCCAATTGTGGTGGATGGCTTCACCGTCTTCATGAGAATAGACTAATGAAGAAGTAATGGCAGGTCTGTTTCTTCCCAGTTAAATCTTTTTAAAGGAATTGCTGGCTGAGGCCCTCTAGTGGCTCTTCTGGTCAAAAAAAATTGTGATCATCAGAGCCAATGTCTTCACTTTTATCCATTTCCCATTTTCCTCCAGTTAATAGCTTAAGTAGTTTGAATTGTACTAGTGTGACTGCATTTGTCTTTGGCCATGTATCTAATCTGTTAAGTTAATCTTTGCTTCATCTTGTGGTGGTGGTAGTGGTTGTTGTTCATTTATTTAAGTTGTGTCCAACTCTGCGAACCCATTTGGGGTTTTCTTGGCAATGATACTAGAGCAGTTTGCCATTTCCTTCTCCAGCTCATTTTACAGATGAGGAAACTAAGGCAAATAGGGTTAAATGACTTACCCAGGGTCATACAGCTAGTAAGTATCTGAGGCTGAATGAATTCAAGTCTTCCTGACTCTAGGCCTAGTGTGCTATCCACTGTACCACCTAGAAGAATCTTGCAAACTGCTGATTCTGAAATGATTCCCATTAGTAACTAATCATTTCCAGCCTCTTTTGTTATGTCAATATCATATTTTCTGATGATGTTGGACACTTACCATATTCATAATACAGAGATAACAGTGTTCTGAATCATCCACAAGCCTTTATTATTTTTCACTAATTAATTTGAACCATATTTTTGCATGCATTTTTCACTACAACCCTTGTACTCCCTTTTGCAACAAAGTCACCAAGTTTTAAAAGGTGTGCATTGATTTGGTTTAAGAGAATCAAGTTCAAATAAATTTCTGTGCAACAGATATTGACATTTAAGGTACAGTTAACTTCAGGATGGTCTTTGTGGACATTCATTGTGCCCAAGAAGAAACCAACTCTGCCCATTCATTTCTTTGCATTTATGAGGGGAAGTTGAAAGCCAGCTTTTGGTTCAGCACCAACTTCTGGTTGTTTTTCCTAGTGAAAATATCAATATGGCTGTTGTTCAGGTCTTGTCATAGTTCATCAATTCTTTGGTTGTTGGACAGATATCTCACATTTAGAATAACAGCAATTAAATTGATGTTTATGGGTGGCCTGAAACCTTTGTGGGATTTTAGTCCTTTTCATGGCTTACCACAGTTGAATAATTTGTGATTAGATGCCAATTTGTTGAGGCAGAGCTCTTCTTTCTATCCTCTGCTATACTGATCACCAAACTCCAGAGATAATCTTTTGCTGAAACTGTATTTTATGCCCTCTGCCTTTTTTTCCTGGAGAGGTTTCTACAGAAGGTTAATGTCTACATCTTGCCAGGATGGTCCTGAGATAGTAAGATATCTTCCATCATCTTCAAACCTGCCCCTCATACAAATTGTCTTGATAGATTAAAGCTGCTAGGTGATATAGTGGATAGAGTAAAGATATGAGTTCAAGTTTGGACTCAGACACTTACAGACTGTGTGACAAGCCCCAGGCAAGTAGATTAACCTGTCAATCTCAGTTTTCTCATCTGTAAAATTGGGATGATAATAGCCACGACCTCCTAGGGTTATTGTGAGGATCACATGAAGTAATATTTACAGAGTACTTGGCACATAGTAGACACTTAATAAATGCTTGTTAATTTAATATACCATAGACTCAGCCAGAGAGTGGGCTAGGCCTGAGAAAATCTCTTCTCATTTATCTTCCCTTCATATTTATGTCTTTGTACTTTTTATGTCAGTCAGTGATGTCATTCAAGAGTGAACCCTATAATTACTGGGTTCAGAAGAGAGACTCTTCTTCAGACAATTTCCTATTAAGAGGTCCCAGAGTATTTCCTTTGGCTTGTATACTTGTGGGAAAGTGAGTTAGTATCAAGATGGTCAGCCTCTTAAGATTTCTTGCTTTCTCTTCTTTGCTATACAGGCATATCTCATTTTATTGTACTTTGCAGATATTGTGTTTTTTACACATTGAAAGTTTATGGCAATCCTGCATTGAACAAGTCAGTTGGTGCCATTTTCCCAACAGCATGGGCTCACATAATGTCTCTGTGTCACATTTTGGTAATTCTCACAATATTACAGACTTTTTAATTATTGGTGATCTGTGATCAGTGAACTTTGATGTTACTATGTAATTGTTTTAGGGCCCCACAAACCACACCTATATGAGACCATGAACTTAATCAAAAAAAAAATTTGTGTGTGCTGTGACTGGTCTACTCACCAATGATTCTCTGTTTCTCTCCCTCCCCTTGGGCTTCCCTGTTCTCTAAAGCACAACAATAGTGAAATGAGGCCAGTTAACAACCCTATAACGGCCTCTAAGTATTCAAGTGAAAGGAAGAATCAATCACTGAGGCAAACTTCACTGTTGCCATGTTATAAGAAATTGCCACAGCCACCCTGGCCTTCAGCAAACACCACCCTGATAAGTCATCAGCTATCTACATCGAGGTAAGACCCTCCACAACAAAAAGCTTGGATAACAGTTAGCATTTTTAGCAATATTTTAAAATTAGTGTGTATACATTGTGTTTTAGATATAACACTATTGCATACTTAATGGCCACAGTACAGTATAAACAGAATTTTTATATACGCTAGCAAACCAAAAAATTCTTGTGACTCCTTTTATATGAGGTATATCTGTATTCTTCAGTGATCACTCTTAAGTATCCATTTAATAGCAATTCCTAAACTGTGGGTCATTTTGCCAAAAATTTGGCAGCAGAAAAAGGTTTCTGAAGACACAATAAGCAAAAATTAATTCAAAATCAAACGCGTAATGAATCCAAAATGTTTCTGGCAGAGCTTGCCCATGTTGCATCCAGTGACTTCACTGTAGCCTGGGTTCTGAACACAAAGCATGTGCACTTTGCACCGTGCCTGCCTTCAGGCCACACAACCCACACAATGCCAATGAACTCTGTGAAACATGAAAAGGGGTCACGAGTGGAAAAGGTTTAAGAAGCCCTGGAATAAGGAATGGTGTTCTGAACTGAGCTACAGGTAGGAGAGATCTAGCTGCAAGTGATCAAGCTCAGTCAGTGTTTGATCTTAAAGTCTTCCTAGGGCTTTGCCCAGAAGGGCCACCTGTCCCTGTTGACTGCTTCAGAACATTCTCTTAGATTTCTTGCAGTTTTAGCTCCTTCTTTTGTGTATTGTTATCAGAAACCTCTGTCAAAACCTCCTAGTTATAATCATGTTTTTCAGTTTTCCTACTGTCTCTTTAATTTCTGGGACCAAAGGTAGTAAAATTGGATGTGTTTTCTGATTTCTGATATGATAATGACACATATGTACAATGAGCATTGTCGTGCACTCAGTAGAAAACAAGAAAGCATGGGAATTTTCTTTCTTTAAAACATTTTTTTAAAAGACAAAACAGTCTTTTGCCCTATCTGTTCTATTGCTAGGATATTATCTTAAAAAAGAAAAAGAAGAGAAGTAGATAGTGGAATTTACCTAAACACCCTTCCCTGCTCATTCTATTTTTAATACCAAAACATTGAATATGTGCAGCAGTTGGAAAATGGCTGAATAAACTATAGCATATGAATGTAATGGAACATTATAATGCAATAAAAATGATATAACAACGGAGATAATTGAATGAGCTATGCAAAGTGATGCAAATGAACAGAATGCAACCAGAACTGTATATACTCTTTGACTACAAGTATGGGAAAGGAAAAGGGAAACTATAAGAAAAGAGATTTAGAGATGGACTCCATCTGAGAAATCATGTAGTACACTCTTTTCATGGTATAGATGAGTTACCTGAGGCCCAGAAAGGTTAAATGATGTGCCCAGAGTCACTTAGTGAATAGATGCTGATAGAGTATTGGAAGCCAGGTTTTCCTGGCTCCTAGTTCAGCTCTCTGCCCACCACCTCATATTGCCTTTGCTGTGGGAACTAGTGGACTTCTCATCACTGGAGGTCTTTAAGCAAAAACTAAATAACCCTGTCTTCAGTATATTAGGTATGGAGTTATTTTTCATGTGTGGGTTGGAAGGTTTCTAATATAGGAAGGAGAAATAGAATCTAAGGTATCTATAACTTCAGATCTGGAAGAGGACCTAGGGCAGAAGCATTTTCTGTCCTTGGATTTTTTTTTTTTTTGGTTACAATTAATCACTTGACAAATATTTAGGATCTCCTATGGACCAGGCTCAGTTCTAGGTGCTGGGGGAACAATGAATGAAAACAATTCCTGCCCTTACAGAGACAACATGTGCATGTTTAGAAAAGACCTCATGTAGGAGATAGCCTGTGAGCTGAATCTTGAAGGAGACTGAGTATTCAAAGAAGTGGTGATGAGGAGGAGGAAATGCATTCAAGGTATGGGAGATAGCCACTTCAAAGGCACAGAGATGGGAATGGAGCAAATGTATTTCCACATTAGTCATGTTTTGAAAGAAGAAACAGAACAAAAGGAAAAAAAAACTCAAAAAGGTTCAACAAGATTTGGCAGCAGATTGGATGTGTAGGTTAAGAGATCTATAAAATCTATAAAAAGGCCCTCAATAGAAAGAGCAAAGTTAGGAAAGGGGTTTGTTGGGGGCGGGGGAAAGAAAACATTGAGCTCCATTTTAGACACATTTTCTTGGGACAGTAAAGAAGCCAATCTATTTAGAGTAAAGATACTTACATGTTAAACACTTTCTTGTAAGTAAAATTCTTTAATATGATGCTCATTTTAGCACCTTTTTATAGATGAGAAAATTGAAGCTTAAACGGCTGAAGTGATTTGCCCAAGGAAACAGCAATTAAGAAAGAGGACTAGGAGAAGCTAGATGGCTCAGTGAATAGAGTGCCAGTCCTGGAGTCAGGAGGATCTGAGTTCAAATCTGGCTTCAGATATTTACCAGCTGTGTGACCCTGGGCAAGCCACTTAACCCCAATTGCCTCAAAACAAAAAAAGGGAAAGAAAAGAAAAATAGGACTAAAACTAGAACCCAAGGATTCTGATTCCTGACCCTGGGCAATTGCTACTATACTATGATGAGTAATGATAAATGAGCTTGGAAAAGATGGAGGTGGGGCATATATCAGAGGAGGAGTTTAGGAAAGACCTCATGGAGGAGAAAAAATCAAGAGGCCACTGAAGGAGGAGAATGACATAACTGAAAAAAGAAAGTGATCTTGAAAGAAGATTATCATGACCTTAGCAGTCAGGACTGATTCTGGTAAAGTTAGGAAGCTAAGAGAGGGACTGTCATACAGGCTTGAGCATGTGGAGTAGGTAGTGGAAAATGGAAAAGAAGGGTCCAATAGATGACTCACTTTAGAGGAACAAATCAACAGAACTTGGTGCCTGGGTGTGGGGCAAAATAGAGCTATGAGTTCAAAGGTTCAGACCTGAGTCAGAGGGGGAAGAAACACTTGACAGAAATGGAGAATTCAAAGAGAGACAACCTTAGGGAATATAATGAGTATAGTTTTGTCTTGGATATGTCAAGAAGTAGATGAAAGCAAAACATCCAGTGGACGTTTTCAGTAATCAGTGGACTCTGGAAAGATACTAATTATTTTTTCTCTCTTACTGAAGCTAAACACTTATGAGAAGTCATCAGAAAGGCCCTTTTAAATAGGACACCTAGTAATCTAATAATAGGGACTCTAATGGGAAAAATAAAATGGGAGCTCCCTCAACAGATAACACTTAGTTAGCATTTTTATGCCGTTGTTAGTTGTAAAGAATTGTAATTGTTTTCTTAGTAGAATTTGGAGAATAGACTTTTTGTAGACATCAATCAAATGATGCTTTTCTTTGGGGAGTGCATTATATTGAAAACAAGCCTATAGATGAATAAAAAGGACATTCACATGAAAAGAAGGGGCTGTTGCTATGTATTAGTAGAGTGTTTCAGAGGAAGATAAGAGCAACTTTGAACAAGCTACGTCCCATATCAGGGAAATTTTATGGTAGTTTCTTTACAGAATGCCAAACTACCTCAGTCATTTTGATCATAACAGTTATTTGAGCTACCCACCTAAAGGTCCCCATGCATATCAAAGCTACTTTGTACTAATAAAAAGCTCACCTTCAAATATTACGAATAAAATTATTTTAATAACAATGAACTTAATAACTCATTTAAAAATTGAGTGCAAATACAAAATAAGAGGTTAAAGTACAACAGGCATTCATTAAACACCTACTGTATGCCAGGCATGATGCTATGCTCTTCTATCTGAAGTGTGGCAGGACCCACAAAACTTGAATTCTCTAATATCTGGTCTTCGTAATATCTATGATGCCTTCTTATTATCCGTATAAAGTTATAGTTTTTTTTCTTAGAATTTTGCAACAGCAAATGCTATCCTTCATCATGCCTAAAGGCTTTTAATCTGAGGTCTGCGAATTTTTGTTTTTAAAAAACATTTTATCACTCTATTGTAACATAATTGGTTCCCTTTTAAATTGAATGTATTTTGTTTTTTATGTATTTAAAAACATTCCGAGGAGTTTATAGATTTTACCAGACTGCCAAGGGGGTCAGCAAAAACAATGTTAAGAACCCTTTCTCAAAGGAATCTAAACCAATTAATATTACTTGTTTTAAGATATTCTACAATTTTATACATAGCTACATTAATAAGTAAAGCCTTAATCTCCTAAATAAGATCTTGTGGATGGAAGTTTATTCTTCCTCTTCTATGGCACCTGAATTAGTATAATGCATATCGAATCCCAGACTGGGGAAAAATCATACTCCTGATCACTCTTTGAGGCGTTTGATTGCTCTCTTGAGAAAATAACCCAAGGTTATGTTCCTACTATTTCCCAGGTACCTTGCCACGTTCTTACCATATGTTCTGTAAGTACTAACTGTCTCTTGCTTTTTACCTAAACCAACCACAAAAAATCTCTTCCTCTTTGCCACATAATTTCATAGATATGTATTTATCTGGGCCTAATGGACTCCATAGCACTTGGCATTAGAGATAAGATGTCTAGCCCCTCACCCCCCTCTTTGCTGACCTTGAATAAAGCAAGGAACTTTAACTTTCATGCCCTCATCCCTTTTAACCAATTATTATGCAAAAAGATCCACAAGTATGGATCTGATTAGCACCTTGCTTCCCCACCATCATCGATCCTTGAATCCTTGAAATGGAGGAAGCATTTTTAACATACATCAGAGATGGGACATTTTCTGCACAGAAAGAAAACCTTGGAAGTCATTTTTGGAGCTGGGGAAATGCCACAACATCACTTCAGTGTGAATGCAGATTTGGAGGCTTGCAATATCCCACTTTCATCCACAGATGATCATAAAGAATATTGTTTAATAAATCTCTTTTGGACGCAAAAGTCTTATTGTGCGTTTCCTTTTCCCCTCCCTTGTGTGAACACTTGGATTACCACATAATCATTCATTAGGAGAGGCATTTATTTACCACCAAATGAAGAAATTGAAATGGATGTGTCCCCATTTTTGAGTTTCTTGAACTCAAGGAGACCTCATTGTGCTTGGTGTAATGAGTCCCTCATTTACCTGTGACAACCTATTACTGCTAGGAACTAGTTAAACTTCTTACTTTAGACTTTAAAGTTCTTCACAGCCTGGCCCCAGACTCATTTCTAAAAATATAATATTTTATTTTTTCCCCAATTAAATGTTAAATTATTTTTTAAAAAAAGTTTAGGATTTCAAATTCTATCCTTCCCACCCCCATCCTGTTTCCTTCCTCTGAGATGATAAGTAGTCTGATATAGTTTATACATGTGCAGTCATGTAAAACATTTTCACATTAGTTATTTTTTATAAGAAGACTTAAAAAAGAATGAAAGTGAAAAATAGCATGCTTCATTCTGTATTCAGATATTATTAGTTCTTTCTCTCGAGGTGGATAGTATGTTTCATCA
Source organism: Phalanger gymnotis (assembly GCA_028646595.1). NCBI lineage: Eukaryota > Metazoa > Chordata > Mammalia > Diprotodontia > Phalangeridae > Phalanger > Phalanger gymnotis. The sequence continues at coordinate 294,738,521 of CM053623.1, read as the reverse complement.
TTAGTCCTTCGAGATTGTCTTGGATCATTGCTTTGCTGAGAATGCCTAAGTCATTCACGGTTCTTTATCATCCTCTATTGCTGTTACTGTATGCAATGTTCTCCTGATTCTGTTCACTGTGTGTCACAGTTCATGTAAGTCTTTCCAGGTTTTTCTGAAATCATCTCCCAGACTCATCATTCCTATTTTCATACTCAAACTGATCTTCATGATTTTCCTCCTATGAGACATGCCATCTTCCATCTCAATGTCTTTGCTGTACTCCATACCTGAAATGCACTCCCTTGGAATCCTGGTTCCCTTCAAGATTCAGCTTAACAAAGCTCATCATTTCTTATAGCATAGTAGTATTCCCTCACAGCCATGCACTACAACTTGTTCAATCATTCCCCAATTGATGGAGATCCCTGAAATTAACTAAGTTAGCCTTTCTTGGTCCCCTTAATCCTCCAGTGCCTTCACCTTCTTCTCCTCTGCTATCCTGGGTTACTTTGTATTTGTTTTGCATATATGCAAATATAAGTTCCTTGAGGGCAGGAGCCGATTCAATTTTGTGTTTATATTCCAGTGTCTAGCACATAGTAGGTGTTTAATGAATGCTTGCTGGTTGTTTCTTTCCCTTTGCAGCATTTTGTGTTTCTATGTTTATCTGTTTTTCATTTTTCTTTCTTAAAGCACAGTAATATTCCCTTTCATTCATGTGGCATGATTTGTTTAGCCATCTACCAGTCACTAGGCATCTACCTTGTTTCTAGTTCTATGCTGTTATAAATATCCAGGTCAATATTCCTAGAGCATAGGTCTGATCTTGTTGTCACTCCCTGGCTCAGTGGGATTCAGGGGCTCTCTATTCCTACTACGATAAAATAGAATCTTTGTTTTTTTTTGTTTTTGTTTTTTTTTTGCATTTGAATCCTATCACAGTCTGGTTCCAATTTAGCCATCTAAACTGGTTTCGTATTTAGAGTCAAATTTTTAATTTTGCTACTTACTACATATTGAGGATCTCAGATTTCTCATCTGTAAAATAAAGGACTTGAAGTAGATAAATCATAATTAAGGTCTCTTTCACCTCTAAATCTTGTAACTAAAACCATACCTTCTCTGAACTTATTTCTTAACTCCTACTATACTTTTTCTAACTAGATGACAAGCTTCTTGGGGCCTTCTTTTTGTCTCCTCCACGACACCAAGGATGGCATGAAAGATAAAGTATGAACTGGACAAGATGCTTTTTGATTGATTTCCAAAGGTTTGTGGGCTGAATTTCATAGCAATTCTAGCCTTAGATCTTCAGTGTCTCTTTGTATGAAGAGTACTTGGGTAAGCCTGAGGCAACTAGTTTTCAGAAGTCATCCTGGAAAGAATAGCCATGCTGCTGCCTTCTTGAAAGCCATCTGAAGGCAACTCCCACATGTGTCCATAAAGACTTACAACACCATTATGGGAACAAGTTGGCCATTTGATTTCCAGTCCTTAGAAGGTACAGGAATACTTCTTGTCTGTAGGGAAATGTACTGCCCTGATGTCTGATTCTTTTCTTCTCTGGTCTAGGATTCTGCTCCATTTTCCTCAGTAGGTTTAGGATTTCAGTTTTCCCTATGTTTCCATCAGTATTGAAACAGCTTTAGCTTTAAAATAAAACTCAGCAACTACCCAAACTCCTGCTTACTCCACCAGCTCCGAAATGCCTTCTTACATCTTCCTGCTGCTGAAACAAGCCCACTGCTTGTGGTATCTTAGCACTAATTTGTCACCCACTTCAGTCGGCTTTCTGTTCCCGGCTTCTATGCTGTATGGTATCTTTCTTTGCTTTCTTTAGTCCAGCTGGTCTCTGGCCCATCACTGGAATCACATGTTTTGGCTCTAACTGGATTTGTCTTTGGCATCATTCTCAAGGTTGTCAGAGTACATCTCCACTGCCTTCTCTTTCTAATGCAAAGGCTCTTCCATTAATTGCTAGTGACACCCCTCACTACCTCCCCGCCTCCCCACCCCTTGAGACTGATGCTTTTTTCCTCCAGAGTTTTTTGCATGCTAAGTTGATGTCCAATTCTTCCTGATTTCAGAGTGATGCTGGGGGCCTAGTTTACACTAAGCTCAGTGAACACATATAACTCTTGTTCTCTTTGGTTACACCACTTGCCAATTCGTTTCCCTCTGCCTGAGAATCCATTTAGAATTATAAGCACTCTCACTTATTCCAAGAACAGAAGTTGGAATATCTTTTTACCAAGCCCCTAAAAAACAGTCATAGGATATTGTTCTCCTTTCCTACCTCCTCTCCTCTCCTTTCCTTTCTAAACGCGTTTGGCTTTTAATTGTTTACTTGGCATTTCACCCAGTCTTGTATTAAATTACCTCATAATTTTGTGCTGGGCATGATTTCACAAGTAGACACAGAGACATTGTTCCTCATCCATGCAGTGCTTCACTTCAGGGGGACCTGTGCATGTCACAGGCAAAAGCTCAGAGCTTAGCCGAAGGGTGCATTCACTCTAGAGCAGGGCCAGAAGTCTGTTTAGTAATAGTTAACATTTATATGGCACTTGAAGGTTTACAAAGTGCTTTATATACATTATCCTTATTGATACTCACTACTCTGAGAGGCACGTGCTATGATTTTCTCTTTTTACAGATTAGGAAACTGAGACAGAAAGAGATGGGTCACGTAGCTAATAAGTGGTTGAGGCAGGTTTCGAACCTGCATCTACCTGACACCAGGTCCGGCGGTGTACCTGCCTTTTTCTCTCCCCACCCCCAGGTTATTTTTGCTGTAGAGGTACATAGATCTGGAGCTGGGAGGAATCTCAGAGGCCATGTAATCCAGCCTGCTAATCTTGCAGAAGAGGAAATTGGAGTTCAGTTTATCAACAGACATTTATTAAACACTTACGATGTGCCTACCACTATGCTAAGCACTGAAGACACAAAGAAGGAGCTTCTAATTTATTGGGGAAAATATTATATACATATTTAAGTACATAGAAAATAAATATTTACAGAGAAGCCTATATTGAAAAAATACAAGGTGGTTAATTAAGGAAAGAGGCACTAGGAAAAAATTAAAAAGTTGTTTTTGTTTGATTTTTTGTCTTTTTTTTTCTTTTAAATAAAAGTTTGCACTTGGAGAAAACTAAGTAATGCAGTGAATAGAGTTCTAGGCAAATCAGGAAGACCAGAGTTCAAATTTAGCTCAGTCATTTAACAAGTTGTGAGACCTTGGGCAAGTCACTTAACTTCAAGAGTTACTTCAGCTGTGAAATTAGGATATCAGCACCTACCTTACAGCAGTGTTTTGAGGATCACATGATATGATATTTATAAAGCATTTAGTAAACATAGTGCATGGCACATAGTAGATACTATGTAAATGCTTATTTCCCTCCCCCTCCTCCACCTCCACCTCCACCTCCACCACCTTTAGAGGAAGAGAGGAATGCTATGAGGCAGGGATGAGGAGAGAATTCATTCTTGAAGTGGAAGATGGCCAGTGCAAAAGAACAGAGAGAGGTGAGAGATGGAGCATTGTGTGTGAGTAACAAAAGACAGTTTGGTTAGATAGTAGAGTTCAGGAAAGGTAGTAATATAAATTGTGGCTGGAAAGATACATTGGAGCCAGGTGGCAAAGCTAAATAGTGTAGCACATCCTTTCTATTAGAGGCAATGGGAGAATGGTGTGAATTCATTGCTTTAGAGGAATGACGTGGTCAGATTTGTTTTTCAAGAAAATCTCTTTGGCAACTTGTATATGGTTGTGTGGTTTGTCTTTCCTTCTGGAAGAGGATCTTGACATCAGGAAGATGATGCCATGACTTGCAGATGAATTGGATTATAGCGAGGGAGGGCTTATTGGGGGACAGATTGGATGGAGAAACTTGGATACATAGTCATTAAGTGTCAGAGGAAGGATGTGACACAGCTTCAGTCAGGTTTCTTTAGAACCAGTACTTCATGAAGATGCTTATTTATTTTTAATATTCATATTTATTCTCAATATTTCTTGTATTCTCTTATTTCATTAGTGCTGGTAGTCAATCAGTAAATATTGGATGATTGAATCACCCTTGTCTCTATGTTCACAGTTACATTTTAATTATGAAGAGATTGTTGCAGATGATTAGCTATAGACAACTTTTCAACTCACTTAACAAGTGTTTATCCATATTTTAAAGCAAATTGAAGTACTTTTATTTAAGGCTAACTGAATTAAATGCTTATCCTTTTTAAAAAAAGTTTTTGGACCAGACCTGTGATTTTATCAATGTAAGAAATTCCTGGAAAGATGCTCCCTTTTCCAAAAGACATAGCTTTTTAACTTATATTCAGAATAACCTGGGCTACTGAGATGTTGAGTGGTTTGCCTTGGGCCACGAAACCAATTTGTGTCAGAGGTAAGTCTTTCTCTTGACTTAGACCACTGCAGAATTTGGTTTTGTCTTTTGAGTTGTTAAAGTTAATTACTGTGTATCTTGGAGTTTGCAGCATAGTTTTTGTTTTTACTTTTTCTGGTGCTCATCAGTGGATTCTTTCAATTGGCACTTTGGTTTTGCTGTTTAGAAGGTCTGGGTGATTTACTTGTATTTTTTTTCTCAAATTCTGGTGTTAGAGATTTGACATGTGTTCTTTTGGAAAACCTATAATCCTTATCTCTATGCATCCTGACTTTAAGATTATTGTATTTTGCTTATATAGAGATCATGTATATTTTAATGTGATTTTTTCTTTTGCTTTTCTTCTTTCACATTGTCATTCAATTCTGTGTATGTATTTCAAACCGAATGTTCTCCCTTTTGTTTCTTTGTTGAGACACACAAAGGTGGATACAAGTTTTTCCTATTCTGCCAATAATTTCTTCTGTGTGGGTCATGCATTCTGCTTTTGTGATTATTTCTCTCTTGAATCATTTGGGAACATCCTGCTACTTACTACATGATCCTTTGGAAATCCACAGGATTTTCTGCTTCATTGGGTATTGATTAATTTCCCTTTATCTTGCAATAATAATTCAGAGATGTTTGGACTCATTTAGCTAGGCCGTCTTCCCTCCTGTGATTATTATCTTCCCTGTTGATTTAGAAGAAGAAGGAGGTGAGAGGAGGAGAGAGGGAGGGAGAGAGAAGGAAGTGTGTGTGTGTGTGTTAGGAACCTAACCCAGAGGGATTCTAGCTCAAAGGCCAGATGTCTGTCCAATACTCTGTGTTACTTCTCCAAAACATCTATTCTTAATAACATGTTAAATTAAGAAAAATATGGCAACGTAAACACTGGCTCACTCTAGGGAAATGTCATTTAAATGACTAGAGATATAATACATTGAGGATAGAGAGCTGGTCTTACAGTCCTGAGGCTTGACATGGTATTGTGACTCTAAGTCACTTAACATAACAGTGCACTGGAGATCTCTCTAAGGATAGTTAATAATCTGCATTGGTGGAGGGAGTTTCCTCACTGGTTGTTCTCTATACCCAGGAAATCATAGGTCCATCCCCTGTTCTGTCATTCCCCCAAATGAGATGAAATTGTTCATATCCAATTTCAGGGAGATGAGAACTTTTAAGAGCATTGTATATGGAAAATCATTCAATATTTTCTGTCTATGTCATTGTTAGCAATCAACAAAGCATTTTTTGGCATGTACTAATGATCTCTAAGGCCCTGAAAATCTGACATCAATTTGAGTTCTTGAACAAAGTGGTTATTAAAGTATTGAAAGTCTGTGTAGAAGATCAGATCACATGGGAATTCAATAGAAATGGTGCCAATAACCACAAGAACACTGAACTGATGGGCATTTGGATGAGACATTAAAATCTGACTAATGTGTAGAGAGGATGATGTTTTCTTTGCATATGGAAACATATATAAGTGTCAGATGGAAAATGCTCTTTGTCAACTCCTGCAAATAGTTTCCTGCCATAACTATTCAAAGGTTGTGACAAGTCATTTTGTTCAGAGGAAGAAGGTTTTGTGAGAAGCAGGTTTGTAAATGGCAGGTCTTTGCTCTGTGATTTATAATCCATGAAAATTCATTTAGTCATTCTCCCCCTTCCAGTGTCTCTGATGCTTAACAGAGCCATTGTCTACCAAAACATGGGGACCAAAGTACTTCTGTTGCTGAGAAGATGCTGACTTACTGGATTGATATTCTTTCAATCCCCTTTTCCAGTTAAATGTGAATATGATTATGAGTGCGCTTGTGTATTTAATAGCAATCCACTATGTACTGCTAGCCTTTCATACGTTGTAGTGGAGATGAAAGTACAACCGTTTTAAAATTAAGAATACCATCAGATTAAGTGGTCAGCAACAAGGCAAAGTTTAGTTGACTTTGTCATTCATTAAATCTACTGTGCTAAGCTCATTTCAACTCTTCTGCTTTTAGAAGCAAAATAATGCTCAGATAAGGAAAGGAACTGAGATTTAAAAAAAATCACACTGAGTGAGATTGACTTAGTCCACAATTATTTCATTTTAGATTTTAATTCATATTTTTTAAAAACCTGGCTTCCTTTTAACTGCTTAAAATTTAATTATCTTAATTTGAATTTGTCAAATTCTAGAGACACAATGAATGGTTGGTAAGTGGTGTGTGTGTGTGTGTGTGTGTGTAAGTAGCAGGCCATATTTGACATACTTGTATTTAGCACAGTTTCATGTGAACTTTTTGCTCCTTTATCCTTTTTTTTCTGTGGAATTAGGGTTGTTTGAAAATATATTTTTTTAAACATGTGAAACATGCTTGGTGCCTTAATCAGAGTTCAGTTCTGCCTTTTTCCAGGGACTAAAATTGGATGAATTTGGGGGCAACTGGTTAGCCTTTGGCAGAAATCTAAGGTATTCTCCAAGAAGTTGAGAAAATTAGACGTGTGTCTGTGTGTGTACGTGTGTACGTGTACACAGAGATTTTAGCTCACTATCACTACCTGTTGACTTTATTTTTTCCTAAGTCTGCAAAGTATATTAAAGTAGAAGTTCTCAATTTTTTTCTATTCTTCTGCTAGTACACTCTGTATAAAATCTTAGATCCACTACTATGATTGCTTGTATTATTTTAAAAGGGTTTTATCAATATTTTTGGTTTTTACATAACTTACGTTTCCCCAAATGAGTTACACATTAACCAAGTTCATTATAGCATGAAATATTCTACACTCACAGTCCCTGTTATAAATTACAGGTTTGAAATTAGAACTTTTAATAATTTTAAATTGCACTAAGACTTTTGGGACACTCCTACTTCAATCCCCTACTTCTACAAAGAGAATGGTACGTTTCCATGTTGCTTCTTTGGGGTCAAACTTAGTAAATATACTTTGACCTTACTCAGTGTTTCCTATATGAGCCCTGGATGGTGGGAAAGTGGTTGTCATTATTACATTTCTCATTTGTCCTGAGGAATCTTCTTTCGGTCATATTCAGTTACATTCATTTACTCCAATTTGCTGAGACATTCCTGAGTTGATTGGCACCTACCTTTTACATCTTTTTGCTGTAATTAAAATACTGCTACTCTAAATGTTTGGGTGTGTCATTGGACCTTTCTTTTTATCATTGACCTTCTTGGGATATATACCCAGCAAAAGAATTGCTGTGTCAAACAATATGGACATTTAGTAAGTTTCTTAGCTTAACTACAGATTATTTCCTATAATTCCACATATTTGCTGTCAATTAATTTGGATTGACAGCATGAAAAGCTGTGATAACAAGAGGGATCAAACTAAGTGAAATTCTAAACCATTCCATTTCTAGGATAAGCTACAAACAGTTTCCCGCCATACATCTGGTTGTGTCCAAATTTCTTTGAATGAGCAAGCATTTATTCAATGACTACAGTGTGCCAAGCACTGGGGATACAAAGAAAGGCAAATTCTAGTCCCTGTCCTCTAGGAGTTTACAGCATAATAGGGCAGATAACATGCAATCGATTATGTACAAACAAGATAGAAACAAGATAAATTACCCCCTGAGGCAATCTCAATGGGAAGACACTAAGATTGAGGAGGTCTAGGAAAGGCTTCTTGGAGGAGGTGGGATGTTAGCTGAGATGTGAAAGAAGTCAGGGAAGCCAGAAGGAGGTGAAGAGTAAGAACATTCTAGGTATGAGGGTCAGCCAGAGAAAATGCTCAGAGTCTGGAGTTGGACTGTCTTGTGTTAGGAACAGAAAAGAAGCTAATGTCACTGCATCATAGAGTACCGCAGGTGGGAGGAAGAGAAAGTGAGGTATAAGGAAACTAGAAAGGTAGGAAAGGTCATGAAGGACTTTAAAAGCCAAACAGATGTTTTTATATTTGATTCTGGAAGTGATAGGGAGCCATTGGAGTTTAGTGAGTGGGGGAGTGACATAGTCAGACCTGCTTTTTAGGAAGATCACTTTGATAACTGAGTGGAAGATGGATTGGGGTGGGGGGGGTAGGGCATCTGAGGCAGAGAGACCAATTAACAAGCTATTTCAAGAGTGAGGTGATGAGGGCCTGTAGCAGAGTGGTGGCAGTATCAGAATGGTAGGAATATATGAGGAATGTTAAGGTACAAACAATAGGCTTGGAAACTAACCGATTGGATAATGGGGGTGAGGAGTAGAGGACCAGGGTTGGGAGCTCAGGTAACTGGGAGGATTACTCTATAGTAATAGGGAAATTAGGAAGAGGGGAGGGTTTGGGGGACGAGATAATCAGTTCAGTTTTGGACATGTTGACTTTAAGATGTCTATGGGACATCCAGTTCAAGATGTCCGATAGGCAGTTGGAGATGCAAGACTGGATGTCTGGAGAGAGACTTAGGGATGGACAAATAGATCTATGAATCATCTGCATAAAGTTGGTCATTGAAACCATGGGAGCTATTGAGATCACCAAGTAAAATAGTATAGAGGGAAAGAAGCGTGTTTGGAAAGAAGCAATGTATGGTAAAGCTGGGAAGGTAGGTTGGATACAGGTTGCGATGCAGAAAACCATAACAAGGCAACAAGCATTTATTAGGCACTTACTGTATGCTAAGGACTATGCTAAGCATTGGGAATGTAAATGCAAGAAAAATGAACATGGTTCTTGACTGCAAGGAAATGGGGAAAGACAGTACCAAAAATCAATCAACATTTATTAATATTTATTATTATTGTATTAATTCATTATTGAGAGATATGTTTATGTCTCACTGCTTTAAGGCTGATGTGGTGTTTGTTAAGGTCCTCTCCGTGTATTATTGTTATTGTTATTTTAATATTTAATTTATTGTTATTTTAATATTTAATTTAATATTATTTTACTATTTAATATTTGTACAGCACTATATTTCAGGCACTATGCCAAGCGCTTTACAATTATTATCTCATTTGATCCTCACAATGACCCTGGGAGGAAGATACTATTATTATTCCCATTTTATAGATGAGGAAATAGTGGCAAACAGGGCTTAAGCAACTTGCCCAGGGTCAACAGTTAGTAAGTGTCTAAAGGTAGATTCAAACTCAGGTCTTTCTGACTCCAGGCCTGGCACTCTCTCCATTGTGCTACCTAGCTGCCCCTAACATTTATTATTTATAAATTGCTAGGATGGGGCATAATGTTGAGGTCTGTAGAGCACGGAGGTGGATGAAGGCTGCCAACCTGGGCCCCTCCCTGACATCAAAGCCCCAGGAGGAACTCACAAATGGTCCGAGAAGGGGGCTGCCATGAGCTTCTGAAGGAGGACGCAGGGTGAGAGAAGCTGAGACGTCATGGTGGCAAAGTCTGGGGAACTGGAAGTAGAGCTGGGATCGAGGGGAAAAACTCAAGCGTTATGTGTAAACTATGGCACAGTTTTGATTATTCCTTCCTTAATTTCAAAGTCAAAAAAACTTAATTTCTGAAATTTTATCCCATCCCCATCAATCATAAAAGTCAGCTGTGGGAGACCAAAGCAGAATAGAAAATACTTATGTACTTTTAAAAATCATCAAGAAAAGGCGAGGAAGAAGGCAGCAATTCAAGCAAGATCTGAAGTATAACTTTCATATATTTAAGAGGGAATGGTCAATGAGAACTATTTTAGTAAAATCTGGATATTCTGCTATGTGAGAATTATTCTTCTGGAACCCTGAAGCATTCCAATACATACAGTATGATGGAGAGCAGAAATGCAGAGGGGTCAACAGGGTTGAAGAGCAGACTTAAGGAATATGGGTGGTCTTTGATGCACAAAAAAAGAAAACTCATTTAGCATAGTGTTCCATAGGTTTAATTTCTTCAGGTCCTCCCCTGTTCCCTTCCCAGCAGTTACCTAGAGGAAAGTCCTGATAATCTGGTGAAGTACTTTGTAACTCACATGAATGATGGCTATAGCAGGGTGGGTAATGGTGCAGGTTGGGATGGCCAGGCTGACTTTAGCTCTCTTGAGCACATTCGCCATTGCTAATAATAGCACCATTGGGAGAAGGAAAAAAAAAAAAGCAAACTTGAATAAAGAGGCATTTGTCACCAAAGAGAAAATTAGTTGCTCAGAGGAGCAAGAAGATGGTCATCAAGAGGCTTCCTGGGTGCCTTTTGAAAAACTCATTCGAATGAACGTTTGCCCGAGGGTCAAACTGAATGAAGATTCTGTTGAGCAAAGTCTCTTTTTGCCACATAAGAGGTTTTAATTTAGAAAGAATAAAATTGAATTTCAGGGAAATTACTGTTCTTTTAAGTGATAAGTTGTTAAGTGATAGTTTCCCAAGAAAATGACATCTCAGGGAAGAAAGCCCCTAAACTGTCCTCTTTAAATGAAAACTGAACAGCCAATCACCTTTTAGGGGTGGGGTGTGGGGGGGAAATAACTCTTTGGTCTGGCATAGACTCATTATAACAAGCCCAGTTTTGATGTTTCACAAGTTTAATTTAAGGCTGACTTAGTATTTGCTAATGTATTTCAGTGTATAAACAGTTTTTAGAAATCAGATAGCATTTGTGAAAGGGATTTAACCATAAAGGTAATATTTGCAAATGTAGAGAAAACACTAAAAACCTCCTGTCTAAACCCATGGTCTCATGCAGATTTAAGAATGCTTTGGATAGCTAGTGCTAGGAAGCACAGAGCACACAACTAGGTCATGAAGGAAGTCAGACTTATTGAGGGGATATACTTGGAATATGGGGGGGGGGTACAGTTAGGTGGTTCCACGGTACATAGAGCACCAGGCCTGGAGTCAGGAACTCTTCATGAGTTCAAATCTGGCCTTGGACAATTCCGAGCTATGTGACTCTAGGCAAGTCACCTATCCCTATTTACCTCAGTTTTCTCATCTGTAAAATGAGCTGAGGAGGAAATGGCAAACTGCTCCAGTATCTATGCCAAGAATACCCCACATGGGGTCATGAAGAATCAGATTGCAAAACGACTGGTAAAAAAAGAAAGCGTGGTAGAAATGGTCTTCTAAGAAAAAGGCTTAGCTCTAGCTTCTGCCAATTTTTTATAAGTAGAACCATTTGTATTGTAATGAAATGGGCAAGTAGGTGGGACAATGGATAGAGTGACAGGCCTGGAGTCAGGAAGCCTCATTTTCTTGAGTTCAAATCTGGCCTTGGACACATCCTAGCTGTGTGACCCCGGGCAAGTCACTTAACTCTGTTTGCCCCAGCCCCCCCCCCCCCAGTTTCCTCATCTGTCGAATTAGCTAGAGAAGGAAATAGCAAACTCTTCTAATATCTTTGCCAAGAAAACCCCAAATGAGGTCATGAAGAGTCAGACCCTACTAAAAAATAAAGTGAATAACAGTTTAGAATATGAAAGGCAGCGGGGGTTGTAGAAAATAGTAGAAATAGGTCAGGTCTGGGTGGAATTGGGTGAACTCTTCTGGGACCCAAGTGGGGCTGGGATGCCCTCAACCAGTAAAATTTGTCAGGCTTTTATAGGATTAAAATCACTTCAGACTCACTTAACTTTGTATGTGACCCACCACATAATTTGCTAGTGATTTATCAAATAAAATTCAATTTGATAGGAATATTCTTAATTATAGTAATTGAGGATGTAGCAGTACTGTTTTGACAGCTTTCCTGATGCTTTTGGAATCCTTGAAAAATGATTCATTTTAATGTTCCTCTCTTGTCCGCTAAATTTTGAAACTATATTGAGGCAAAGGACATTGTATTCTTGCTGTTAGCTGGGATGAATGTGATTTTTCTATTTCCTTTCTTCACATCACAGGGCTATTGTGAGCATCAAATGAGATAATATTTCCTTCCTTCCCTCCTTCCCACTCTTTCTCCCTTTCCTTCCTCTTTTCCCTAAAATATATTTTGGACAGTTGGTAGGGAGTCCTAAATAATCTGAACATTTCACCCTTAGCTGTTAAGGTGATAACCACTTCTGCTCTGGTGAATAAAATGTCCAATGATAGAATTTAGAGGCACTCAGACAAGATCCTAAGGAGCCCCAGGCCAGGACAAAGCCTAAACTGAGTGTTTGTACTTAAAAACTGCCTTTCTGAAGCCTTTAAATGAAAAGCAGTTCCCAAAATTAGCAGGAAAGACTTTTGTTAATTAAGAGACTAACAGCAGTCTTAGCTGGGGGTAGGAGGGACTTCAGCTATTGTTAAGGGACTGAGTTTAGGTTAATTAGAAGCTACAGTTATTTGAAACCCCGTTTATTTCCCTCTCATTACTCAAGAACTTTTAAAACTTTTAGCTTATTATTTCATCCTAAATTCAATCTAAGCTTGTTCATTTTGTAGCTAAACTGTCCAGCAGAAGCCGAGATATATTTTTTAAAAAAATCAGTAGATTGTCTTATCAAATGCTTTTTCATTTGTCATAATTTTTCAGAAGCACTTTTAGCTTCTTAGAATTTTAATCAAATGGCATCTAAAAATATCAATCATTTCTCAGCTCCTCGTGAGGATTTCTCCTTTGTACTTAGGTGAAGTTTATATTTTTATAAGACTTAAGTATGTTTAAAAATTAACAATTTAGAAACCAGCCAATTAAACTTCCAAAAAGACTTTCAAGGGAAGTTTCCATAATAGACTAACTGGTGGGTGGGGGTGGACAAGTTTTGGTAAAGTGGAAAATGTAATCCAGCAGAACCTCTTCACATGTCTTCCAACTCTACTAGAGAATTGTGGTATTACTGAATAAATCTATCTGCTTTTATTTCTAGAAAACCAACTTACAAACGTTCTGAACATAGCTTCATCGAAATTTAAAGGTAATCTAGTCCAGCCCCTACATTTTACAGATGAAAGTAGAGGGGGAAAAAGATGAATGAATGCAAGTTCAAACAGCTAGTACTTGTTGAGCAAGAAATTAAGGTGCCCTGGCTTCCTGATTCTAAAACCATTGCTCTTTCTGTATCCAGACGCTGTTTACTCTTCAGCGGCCTTTGAAATTCTGATTGATAGCATCAGAGAATAGACTATTTGTTGTCCTCTCCTGCTTCGAGCATTGAATATTTCAACACTCAGAAGGTTATGTAATTAATTCAGTTCAACACACATTTAAGCATCTACTATGTTCAAGGCACTTTTCGATGCTTGGGAAACAAAAATGAAAAATAACATAGGTCCCTCCTTTCAAGGCAGCAGAATGATGAGAGTAATAGAAATATGGATTTATAGTGGAAAGGATCTTAGAAGTCATCTATTCATCATCTTTAATCCATAGCCGGGGATGCCCAGAGAAATTAAGTGACTTGTTTGCACTCACACAGGTATGCTATATACATAGACAAGTGTTATACAATGTGAAATGTTATAGGGGCTAAAGAGATTGAGACAAAGTGCTCTAGGATAATTTGCTTCTTTTCTTTTATGAATGCCTTTTCGAAAATCAATTTTATTGATATATTTTGTTTCATATAATTTATAATTCTATCTATATCCTCTTTCTATACTCTCCCAGAGAATCCTCTTATAGCAAAGTAAAAAAAAAGATGAAAAAATAAATGCCATAAAACTAACCAATATATTAAAAAAAAAAAAGTACGACATGATATGAAGAATTCCATCATTGTGGACTCCTACTTCTGCAGACAAGGGTGGGGAAGGTGTGCAAAGCTCTTTCCTGGGGCTGAACTTCGTTATTGTAAATTTGCAGCATTCAGTTTTGATAGTTCTTTCCATTTACATTGTGGTTATCATTCTGTATATTGCTTTTCTGACTCTGTTGATTTATTTGGCATTAGTTTGTCCAAGTCTCCCAATGCTTCTTTGGATTCATAATTTTCACCATTTCTTAAGGTGCAGTAATATTCCATTACATTCTTGTATGCTAGTTTTATTTAGCCATTCCTCAAACAATGGACATCTACTTTCCTGTTATTTACTAACCACCCCCACCCAAAAAAATGGCATATATGGGACATTAAAAATTTTTTTGACTTTTGTTTTAAAATCATATTCATTTCCTTAATATATCTTTCTTTCCTCCTACTTAGGGAACTATCCTTTAAGGACAAAGATTTTAAAAGTTTTTTTTTTAAAGGAGCTCAATTAAACCAACGTCAATATTTCATACCATTCATGGTATGATTCTAATCATACCAATGAAACCAATTCATACCATTATCCCCTTACGTCTTCATTGTAGAGAGGAAAATGCATTTTTTCCCATTCTTCTCTGAGGCCAAGATTGTTCATTATAATCACACTGTATATGGTTTCATTTACAAATGAAGAAACTGAAGCCAAGAGAGGTTAAATATCTTTTCCAGGTCATATAAGTAGCAATGAATGGAGGTAGAAGTAGAATGGAGATCTTTGACTTCCAGATCCAGGGCTAGTTCTTTGGCTCTGTCTTCCTTTCAACATCCTCCACCTCAAACTTTGTTCCTGTCCTTACTTTGGTTTTCCTTTAGTCTTCAACATAGCTTTCTTCATAAAGCACCTCTTGTTATTCTTGGCATTCATGAAAACTCAATTCTCTCTGGCTTTCCACTCTTGTATTCATCTTTACTTACTTGACCTTGCTGCCGACTTCTGTAGGTATTTTAAAGTTTGAGTGGTTTGATGAGTTTCCTCCATAGGCACCTCAGGGTCTTTGGACTGCTGGTCCTTTTTGTCCTCAGTAGAATCATTTAGAATTCTTATCTTTCCTCTGAACTCTTTGAAATCTCATTTCCTAAAGTGGGGACTATTATCAGGGTGTGCACAGCTTTCTCTTTGTTACCTATCATGAACTCTAAAATACCTTAACACCTTCCTTTCGTGATTCTTATAATGTAGACTTTGTTGACCATTTCCCTCTTATTGGTTAGAATCAGTCCTAGAATCAATTGTATTCATGATTTCCATTTTGAAGGATGAAATTAGTAAGTCAGGCTAGGTATTTGTCAGATACTCTGTTTTCAGTAGAATGAGGGCATCCAGTATACCTGTGAACCATGTGAATTTGGACAAGTCACTTAGCTTTTCCATTAGTCAGTTTCCTCTTTTGTAAAATGATTATATTGAGTGCTTTGCAAACCTTAAAGTACCATATAGATTTTTTTTAACCATTTTTTTGTTCGCATAGGTTTTCCCCCCAATTACATGTAAAGACAATTTTTAATATATTTTTTTAAAATTTCAGTTCCAAATTTTCTCCCTCCCTCCCTCATTTCCACCCTACCTAAGAAGGTAAGCAATTTAATATAGGTTATATATGTGTAATCATGTAAAACATTTCCATATTAGTCATGTTGTAAAAGAAGAAACAGACCAAAAGAAAAAGCACCCTCCCCCAAATAAAGTGAAAAATACTATGCTTTGTTTAAAGCACCACATAAATGCTACCTTTTGTGGTGGTTGTTCATCTGTCAAAGAAAAGAGGTTGGATTAGATCAGCAGTGTGGTCCAGAGATACCTAGGGGTCCCTGAGGTCAAAACTACTTGTATGATATTACTAAGATATTTTTATTTCTAACATGACAAACATCAATAGATATGACTCATATAAACGAAAGCTCTTTTATGGGGGGGATCCTCAATAATTAGTGGTGTAAATGGATCTTGAGGCCAAAAAATTTGAGGACTGCTGGACTAGACCACCTTTAAGGTTCCTTCCAGCTGAAGCATTTTGTAACAAAATAATATTGATAAATAAGGGTGGGAGGTGGAGGTTGTTTTTTTTTTTTAATATAAAAGGATAAAGAATGACCTTTCTTTCTTTGATTCCTACAGTATTTTTGGTCTAATTGATATTATCTTAAATTTTTTTTTATGTTGGTTCTCCCTTCTCAGCTAGGTTGTAATGTTTTTGAGCATGAACTATGCTTCCGTCTTCTTTGTGTATCTTCATAACATCTAGCCCCCTGCTTTTCCCATAGTAGGTGCCCCAAAATATCATTAATTAACCATTTATGGACTTAATAAAGCAAGGAAAATGTTTAGTGTTTGCATTTAAATGCCTAACTGTAATATATCTCAATATGACAAGTGAGAAGTTTTCTTCCAAATTCCTTTCTCTTTATTGAGTAATCATAGTATATCCAGCACCATACAAGTCAAAGATTGTTGGAGACTGAGACTAAATTAAGGGAAAAAAACCATATAGTTCCCACTTTTAAGAGAACTTGGTATCTATACTGTATTTGATGTTTAAAAAAAATAAAGAAAACTTTGAAACTTGAGAAGCCTAAAAAGATTTTTTTTTTTCTGCAACTCTAATGTTAATGATTTGGTCTTGGTGCAGTTGAGCTAAAGTACAGGGATAAACTTTTAACAAAAAGGGTCTCATCAGTTTTACAGCTACTGCTGTTATGATCGGAAGTTTTCTGCCAACTAATTTGGCCCAGTGTTTTGAAGTTAGCTCAAGAATTCTTGTCATTAAGTTTCTTTAAAAGGGAAGTGATAAAATGTGAAATGTCACCTTCATTTTGCAAGCAACTTTTGATGATTGTTTGAGAAATATTCTGATATTATGAAAAGGGTGGCCAGGAAACATGAAAATCAGTTAGTTATGGAGTCTAAAGTTAGGTAGAGAGTTAATTTTTCCTACAGCAAAACCAGAAAATGTGGAAGATACTTCATTTTAAAAGCCCTTGCTGCTGTTTTGGGTACATGGTTATTTTTCATTCTTTTCCAAATGTATCTTAAGTCAGTCAGGGCACAAGAGTGAGTTGTCTTTTGTGGCAAGGCTCAGAACGTTTTCACCATCATGGTATGTATCTGTAGGGAAAACATATAGCAAATACTGCCGAATGCTATTGCTTTTATTCTTTCAACTTGGTTAGAGAATAGTTGTTCTAAGTTTCGAGTCATTTCATAAACATCAGGCATCATGAAAACAGGATTTTTTTTATTGATAAATTTACCTATGATGGTGTACAACTCAATGAAAAGCACAAAGGAATGCAAAATCATTGATCAAATATTGCTGATTACTATGGTAAGCCCTGAAATACTAGTAGGAAAAAAATGAGATATTTCTTGCTGTCCAGGGGCTCACACTCTAACTGGGAGATATAATACATAAAAGAAAGTTCATCTAGTGGGCTAATGGTTCAGAAGTTAGAGGGGTTAGGCCTCTAATGGCAGCTAGGCCTATGAGACTTTAGGGGTATCAGTTGGTCAGATGCCAGTACCAGGGTATAGAGGTTGGGCAGATATTAAGTCCTAGAGAGCCTTAGGAGAACACAGTGGCAAGGCATGTATTAAGGCCTAGTAGACTTCCATCACTTGGGAAGGCCTAGAATCAACTCTGATCTCATCTAGCCTGGTGAGCTCACAGGGACAGAGCGGGCTGAATGTAAAGGAGGAGGGGAGAATCCTTGTCCTTTTCTCTTCCCTCCATCTGGCTTTCCTTGGGCATTCTTGTTGCCAGGCCATCTCTGATGGGTTCATCCCCCACAAAATACAGTCCCCCAAACAATTAATTAAGCATAATAGCATCTTTATGTTTGACAAGGTACACATAGCCTTACACATAAATATTTTGCTCTTTGTTAAAAAGAAAGAATGGTGTGCTTTAATAATTTGGGGCAAATAGTGTTCATTCTTCTTTTTCTCTGAGTCTTGTTTGAAGTTGTTATTAGTTATGTAATTGTAGCCATTATGTATATTGTTCTTCTAGCTGTCCTTTCCTGACTCTAAGGTTAGGCAGCCCTAGGAAATAGGTAGGTTAAGTGACTTATAATATTATTTTCTATAGGCAAAATGTGAGCTGTGCAGAGATGTGATTCAAAAGAAGGATGGGAGTAGTAGGCTTGAAACTGAGTATTTCTGGTTTAATTCAGTTTTCAAAAGAGTTCTCTAGGTTAGTGAAATGATAGGTTATTTTAGTAAATTGCTAAATTCGAGCAGTCTCTTTATTGGACTTTATCGTACTGTTATTTACATTCATCCTATCTTCTTGAGCTCCTTCAGCTGGTGGGAGAATTTCTTCTTGTGGGTCCATGGTTTGCAAACTTTCAGGGTGGCTAACCTGCTTTCTTTGCCTGAAGGGAGAGGAATAAATGTTTATTAAGCACCAACTAGGTGCTGGGTTATCCTAAGCACTTTACAAATGTTGTCTCCTTTTGTTCCTCAAAACACCCCTGTGAGCAAACTGCTGGGTGCTATTGTGATCCCCATTTTGCAGATGAGGAAACTGAGGCAAACAGAAGTTAAGTGACTTGCCCAGGGTCACACAGCTAGGAAGTGTCTGAGGCTTCCTGGTTCTAGACCCACTAGCTGCCCTTAGACCTTTGACCTTATGAGGATGCAACACTGAATAGTGTTGAAGCAGAGCCATCCGGAGTTAACTGCTTCAGGCACCTTAGGGTAAATGTGCTTTGAAGACAGCCTGGAGTTAGCCACTAGCATTTTGAAATTTCTTCATCTTTCCAAACACTCTTACTTTCCTTCTGTTGTAAATGTTCTCATTACTGAGCAATATTTGTTTGTGTTTAAGTTCTGTTCTTCAAACCAGTGGCACTGAAGTGGTCATGGGGAATGGAAGATTAATGCTGCATTGTTAAATTTATTTTCTACTACTCCCACCCCAGTTTCTTAGGATTATCATGCTAGAAATGTTCGTCCTTCCTTCCTTCCTTCCTTCCTTCCTTCCTTCCTTCCTTCCTTCCTTCCTTCCTT
>CM053623.1:294706625-294719412 GCA_028646595.1 Phalanger gymnotis | reverse complement strand
AGGGACCTTAGAGATCACCTGGCCTATCTCTACTTCATTTTATGGATAAAAAAAAGTAAAACTTAAAGAGATTATGGAATTTGACAAAGGTTACAGGTTATAAATGTCAGAGGCTTGATTCAAACCCAGATCTTTTGACCCTAAATCCAGGGCTCTTTCCTGGCAATCTAGGGATGCAAATATAAGTAAACAAAACAGTTCCTGTCCTTAATATCCTTACATTCTAATTGATGGAAGATGGAACATAAAAGGAAGCTCTAAGTAGGAAGGTGGAGTCCAGATAATGAGTAAGTCAAGCCAAGAGTGAGGTGAAGTCCTGAAGACCCTTAATGGTGATCCTAGCCAAGCACTTGCCAGTCTTGAGAGTGGCCCTCAGGGTAAAGATATTTCTAGGGCAACTAGGTGGAGCAATGGATAGAGCATGAGGCCTGGACTCGGAAAGACCTGAATTTAAATCCAGCCTCAGACACTTACTAGTCATGTGACCCTGGTCTCAGTTTCCTCATCTGTAAAATGAGCTGCAGAAGGAAATGGCAAACCACTACAGTGTATTTGCCAAGAAAACCCCAAATGGAGTCACAAAGAGTTGGGCAGAGAATATTGCATTACATTAAAGTATTACAACTTGTAAACCATTATTCAATCAATGGATATCTGTAGTTTTTTCCAGTTCTTCACTGCTACGAAAAGTTACATTATAATTGTTTTGGTAAAAATGGATGGGAACTCCTTGTAGTATGTGATCAGTACTATGATCCTTGGGTCAAAGTTCTACCCATTTCTTATAAGAATTTTGGCAGGTACCCTACCTTGTCTTTGTGGTTGGGATATCTGTTGGAATGTCTAGCACCTTATATGAAGGGCTTATGCAATCTTTTCTTCTATTCCTTCTGTTTTTAAAAATGCTATTTCCTATCCCCACCCCACTTCAGAATATTATTTTCTTGTTAGGGACATCACGGTGAACTTTTAGCAGGTTTGTTTCCTTCTCATTTGATGGAGCTAAGAACGAAGCAATGATCATCCAATCACAGTCCTCCAAAGTTTCATTATGAACTCCATTATACTTGGGCTCTTTCTTTCATCCTTCCTCTGTAGGTAAGGGAGAGTGATTTGTCAAACTTCATGGAATTAGGTTTCAGATCTTGTGGAATTGAGGCTACTTCTGCAAATGCCTCACTGTACTTACTGTGTGTGTGCACACAAATGTCACACCCACAGACCATTCTAGATGGATCTGAAGACAATGGGCACTGTGGTCTGAGTCAGACAGCAGATGGTGAATTTGGTCATCAGGAAAGATGTCTGTCTAAAGGCAGTCAAGTTACAAGTTATATTCTGCTTTCAATAGGTGTTGTCCTTGTGAACTTGTAATACTGATTCAATTAGAGATAAAGTGCACAAAGTTTTTCTTTTCTTTGTTGTCACTTTTTCTAGTTTTATTTATTTTATTTTTGATTCATTGAATAAAGCAAACATTTCCATAACAGTATAACAAAAAGATGATTGCACATGAAATTGAAAAAATCTATTATGTGCAACTTGCTATATTCCTTTTAAATATATGATGAAGTTGTCATGTAAATTTTTTTCTTTTCTTTCCCCTTCTCCACCCTCCCCCCCACCCCGCCCCAGCCCTAGAGTTGGCTACCATTAGACAAAAGCGTATGAGTGTACACATACACATATATACAGATCATTCTATATGTACTTCTATTTGTCAGTTTCTTCTCTGGATGCAGATAGTATCTTTCTTCATATGTTCTTTATAGTTAATTTGGGTATTTATAATAAAATGACTTAGTCACTCAAAGTCCTTAAAATAACATTGCTGTTACTGTATATAATGTTATCTTGGTTCTGCTCATTTTACTCTTTGTTATTTTGTGTAAGTCTTTCCATGTTTTTCTAAGATCATTGAGCTCATCATTAGAATTTGTTTCAACTGTGTGCCCTTATTCTTAGGCACTAGGTGCTTATGCTTGAAATGTGTGCATGTTTGTAGGAGCTCTTCCTAATCCAGATTTCCCAGCCTAAGGCTTCCTCATTACTTATCATTGCCATTACCTTTTGTTTGGTCCTCTGTAATAAACTAGGAAAAATAGCGTTCTTCATGTTTGTATTGTGGGCTGATTCTCATCTTGAATTATTGGAGGCTCACTTGCTGTTGGGCACTGAATGATGGAGATTCATAAAGGCATATGGTAGGAGAAAGGAAACCTTATATTGGTTCTCTCTTTAGGTAGTATTAAGATTAGTTTGTAAAAGATAAAATACAAATCCCAAGGCTGTTTCATAGAGGGAAGCTTTCTGTTGGTGAACAAAAATTTTCTAAATTAAATTTGTCACTGTTTCCAAATAACAAGCACCAGTGAGTGTGAACTCTACCTTATACTCACTCGAGAAATTTCTTGGAGTGTCTTTCATTGAATATATCTTAGGCATAGGATTATTTTTGATGTAAAGAATTCCATGAGAAGTCAGGCTTGTTCTGAAGTTTATCAGAGATGGGATTCATTTTTGGAGCAGACCTTGGGATGGACATTAGGGATCCCTGATTTAGCTAATCCTGGAGCCCTTATCATTTAAATCAGTCTTTGGACCAATGTGCTAATAATCCTGAATCTGACTGCAATTGTCACTAGAATTTTCTGCTGTAGCCCCATTTTGGAACTTGAGATGTGTCCTAGGTCTGAGCCAGAACTTAATGGGTTCCTGAGGGTGGGAAAGTGGGGAGTAGAGGGCAGTCTTGCCTATGAAAAATCCATAAATGCTGAAAACTCAAATATTTCCACACTTGTTCTAGTATTAGATGTCAGGCAGGTTTCTAATCAATGGCTTTAAAATACCCAACATGTTATGAAACTAAGCACTTAATGAACAAATGAACAGTCTCTTAAACTAACTCGGAATTGGTCCACAGAGTATCCTATGCCTTTTTTTCACACCCAGGTGTGCAGAGTTATATCCACTCAGTTCATTTATTTTCTCTTGACTCCTGCTGACTGCTGCAGTGACTTGATCCACAGCATCAAGGACTGGGGACCCCTAAGTCTCACCTCTTTTTATATCTGATTTAAGTCCTATGCTACAGGCAGTACACAGTCCTCTTTGTCATGCTATCAGCTGAAATCACAGTGAACAAAGCATTAGGGAGAGAGGAAGGTAAACCAGAACCTCTCCTCCTGGAGAGCTCCAACTCAGATAACAGCGCCTCCTGATAAGATGGAGAGAAAACAGCTGTTGCTGCCAGTTTTCTAACAATATAAGAATGTATCTGGATACTGAAGGCAGTCTTGAGTTCACAATGGGAGCTTATCACTGACCTGCATCCCCTTTCTTTTCTCCATCCCATTGGAGAGATCATTGGACTGAGAAACAGGATGGACATCTGGCATCTTTGTGTGACCTTTCTCATCTGTAAAATGAGAAAGTTTGAGGAATGTCGAAAGGTACATTTTTATGACAGTTCACTTTGACAAAATGCTTTCTTTACCAGTCTCCAGCACCAGGCTGAATGCCTCCTTCCCAGCTTTTAATTTGGGGACATATGTAGCACACCCTGCTTCCCAGGGCCTTTTCCAGGTAGGCAAGGCACTTTTGCTTCCTGACCAGCTCCTGTTCCTCCATCTGCTCCTGCCTGCTGTGAGGTAAGACATATCATCACCATCTGCCACCGTGTTGAAGCTCATGAGGGATGAGAGGCGGGGAGAAGGGAAGAAACCTACTTTAATTACATACCTCCCTCAATAGCCCTCCCTCTAATCTCTGATACTTTGACTAGACTCACATTACATTCCTTATCCCAGTGATTCTAAACCCGTAGGTATCAATGTAGAAACACCTTTTCTCATCCCCAGCTCCCCACTTCTTATTACCATCCCACTTAGCTTAAGGCACTTCTTCCCTCCTACTTCTCCTCCATTCCAGATCTGTTTGGGTCATTCGCTCTACTCTCTGGAATGCCTGCTCCCTAATTAACAAACATCCCTCCATCTTAAACATATTCCTTTCTTACTACCAACATTTTCTGATCCTCACTGAGCCTTTGACTCTCTCCTGGTGACATGGCTTCTCTTGGTGCTCTGGTTGCCCTTTCACACATCTCTCACTTACTAGTGAAGGTCTGGGAGCCAGAATACTCCTTGCTCCCTGTATGGACTTCCAGACTCTCCTCTTATCACTTTCTACTCCTTTGAGGTTTATACTCTCCAAACTTATCATTCATTCCAGATGTGGGTAGCTCTTATCTAATGACCTCCTCCTCCCTGCCCAGTATATTCTCCTTCCTTTCTCAGTGAATTCAGTCCTAGTTTATCCTTTCTTCTCCCTGTTTCCTGCCCTCTTATCGGGGTGCTTCAATATACCTATTTATTTTCCCATGCATATCCTAACTAACCTGTTCTTCAGTTTAATTATTTCTCATAACTCGGCCCTCCGTTCCACCTCTGCTACACACCAAGGTGACCATGCCCATGATGTCGCTATCATACACAAGCCTTCTACTTCCTTGTTCATAAACTCTGAAATTAATTTGAACTTACTCTGTGCCTTACAATCCCTAATCCTAATTCTTCTTCCTCCCCTGGTGTCCATTGCTGCTACCACTTGGTTCTTTTTCTGGCCATTCCCTCCACCCAGGTTACGTTCTTCCTCTCTCCCCTCATATTTCACCAAACGCCAATCTGGGATTATTCTCACACATCTACCTCCTTCATTCCAATTCCCTTGCTGCTACATGAAGCTGGAGAAAAATCACAAAATCATGGCGGCTGGGGCCACTACAATTTTGTTATCTACTATTAACTAGGCTTTCCCTGCATACACTAAGGCAACCATTCTATGTGCTTCCCTAGAGGCAGCTTTGTGCTGCAATAGAGTATTGGATCTGGAGTCAGAAAAACCTGAGTTGAAATCTTGCCTTTGACCAGATTTGACTCTGGGCAAATCTCCTTGAGGGCAGGGGTTGTCTTTCTGAGTCTATTTTCTTATCTGTAAAATGAACTGGAGATGGAAATGGCAAACCATGCTAGTATCTCTGCCAAGAAAACTTTAAATGGGGTCATGAAGAATCAGACACGACTGCAAAACGATTCGACAACAGTATTTATTAAAGAGCCTACTGTATGCCAGGCACTGTCCTAGGTGCTGAGGACAGAAAAACAAAAGTGAATTAGCCCTTATTTACAGAGATAGTTAGATAAATACAAAATAGATTGAAGGTGCTTTGAGAGAGTTCATTCATGCAGAAGGTAGTTCTTCTGGTGGAGCCAAGACCTGGAGGAGACTAAAGTATCCTTAGAGGTAGAGGAGTGTATTCCAGGCACAGAGGACAGCCTGTACTCTCTGTTTCTTCATGGAGAAAAAAGGTAAATGGCCTTTGCTCTTTGTTAGCAGAGGCTGGAAAGGTGGGGGAAGGAGTCAGTCCATGTAATTGTGCTCTCTCCTAACCCACCACCCTCATCATTCCCATAAGAATAGCACAGAGTTGCCTTCTCCCACCTCATCATGTGTTTGAGCCAATTTTTTCACTTTCTTTGGAAGCCGCTTTGGCCGTTTTGGATCTGAAAAGAAACCACAAGACTCTGGATGAAAATTCTCTGGGTCCTTTGATCATCATGTCTGTTGGCTTCTCAGTGGTAGTTTTCAGCCCCTGTCTTGATTCAGCAGCCAGTTCAGGGATCTTTCCTTTTGTCACACATTTTTCATCTTTTATGTTGGACAGAGGATCTCCTTTCTTCGGTCTCTCTCCCATTGAGGTCATGTCGTTGGCCATTCTCTGTGACTGGGGAAACTTCCTTGACTCTTATGGTGATTCTTGTCTCCAGGAAAATGGAGAAATTACCCATTCTCCCCAACTACCCAAGTAAGGCATTGCTTTGGTATGCTGTTTGTCAAAGAACACTCAGCACTTCCCAGTTCCTGTATTGTTTTTCCCCAGCCTCAATTATTCTGTCAGCTATAATTTCTCTTTCAAATTTTTATTTTATGGACTCAATATTGACACTTTTTGAGCTCTTTTAATAATACTACAACTTTACGCTGTGTCTTCTAAGCTGATCACTTCCCAGATCACCCCATTAAGCCTCATGATCATCCCCATGAGGCAAGCAGGCTCAGACAGAGTGTCTGTGTGTGAGAACATGGGAATGAAACCAAGGAGTCTGAGGAAAGAACACAGTGAGTTGAGTCTTCGTGGTGACAGCTTGACTTGAATGGGTAGAGTGTGGGGCTGGGAGTCACAAAGACCTGGGTTTCAATTCTGCCTCAGATGCTTAGAGACTTTGATATCCTGGCAAACTGGATCACTTTCCCCTACCTATAATAAGATAGGTGGAGGATCATCTACTTCAGTGGGTTGTTATGATGATCAAACAAGATAAGGCATTTAAATCACTTTGAAAACTTTAAAGTATTATGTAAATATTAGCTATAACTATTTCCTTCTCAGGTTTCTCCTCTAGTCATTCTTTGGCATATTATACAGACATCAGTCTGACCATTCTCTCACTATTCTTGTCTGGGAACTGTCATTACTGCTGAATGAAGTAAAAGTGGTAATGAATGAATTAAATGAATGAATAAATGAATTAAAAAGCACTTGCTAAGCACTAACTGTCAAGAACAGTAATGTGTGTTGCTGTTCAGTCGAGTCCAACTCTCTGTGACCCCATTTGGGGTTTTCTTGGCAGATACTGAAGTGGTTTGTTGTTTCCTTCTCTGGCTCATTTTGCAGATGAGGAAACTGAGGCAGAAGGGATTAAGAAACTTGCCCAGGGTCACACAGCTAGGAAGTATCTGAGGTCAGATTTGAACTCAGGTCTTCCTGACTACTGCTCTAACTACTGAGCCACCTTGTTGAGTCATGTGGAGCCTGAGAAATAAACCCAGAGTGGAGACTCTTTCTAGGTTAATTTAGAGCAGGAGAATTAACTTGGTGTATATGAACTTTTAAAAAAAATTACATTGTAATATAATGGTTTTCCTTTGTAAGCTTATGTAATTTGTATGCTTAAAAAGCATCCTAAAAGGGACCCACAAGTTTTGTTAGACTGCCAAAGGGGAGAGTCCTTGACACAAAAAGGGTAAGAATCTCCGTTTTAGAGATATCAGAAATAATCACTATATTGGGCCCACTAAGCGGCAGTGGTTTATGACTTTTGGTTTGGGTTTGAAATGTAGCTTTGCCTTTCATCTGGAGTGTGTTTCAATTCCCATGATATGAAAATGAACAGAAAGAATGAGAAGAAACAATTATTTATTAAGTACCTGCCATATTACCAGGCACTGTCCTAAGACCTTTACAGTATCTCATTTGATCCTCCAACAACACTTCCTAATAGGTTCTATTCTTATTCTCGTTTTATAGTTGAGGAAACTGAGAAAGACAGAGGTTGATGATTTCCCTAAGTTCACACAGCCAGTAATGTCTGAAGCTGGATTCAAACTCGGGTCTTCCTGACTCCAGACCCAGTGCTCTATTCATTGCAACATCTAGCATCTTCTCTGAATAAATGAAAGGAGCCTCTCTTTCATGTGAAGGTTGTCAAAATCAGGAATTTAGTTGCTTAATGCTGCCATAGGAGTCTTTCTAATGCACACCTTGGTCATTCCCTTGCTCAGAAACCCTTAATGATTCCCATTGCTTATTGAATAAAAGCTAAGCCTGGCATTTCAGGACCAGCCTTCAAAATCCCAGCTAATCTTCTCTTCTCGTTGGCACCAGGCTAGTATATACATTTTTACCTCCCTGGACTATTTGAGTATTCTTATCGAGTAGCCTTTTCCCCTGCCAATTCATCTAACATTTGGCAGAGTAATGTTCTATTTCATATAGTTATATTTCTCAACTTTTTACAAAAATCTCCAGTGGTTCCCTATTGCCTACTAAATAAAATTTAAAATCTTACTGAATCTCCCTCCTATTGTATTAATGAATCAATAAAGCCATCCTCAAAAAAACACTTCATAGCATGAGCGTGATGCATGATTATTGTAGTTATTTTATGTTTTCCATCATGGCTCTTTGACTTTTCACATTCTGTATAAGAAAAGGAAAGCAACCCCTACCCCAGCCAAATAAAAATATTAGCTCACTGGCACAGTGTAGAAATCCTAATCCAAGAAGCAAAAATTTCACTGAAGCAAAACTCATTTTCTGGAATATCCATGAATTAGGTCTTAGAAAAACTAAAATGGCCCTTGTTAGGAAGCATTAATGATAATCAAAGATGCTGTGCTGAAATCTGAAACTTGAAAGAAAAGGCAATCCCAAGCAAGGCAACTTACTTCGATCACCTTGCAAATCACTCAAGATAAAAAGTACAATTTAAAATAAATGAGGGTTTACTTCACACTATGCAAATTTTCAAAGATGACAGAAGATGGGAACAACCATTGTTGAAAATGTTCTGGGAACACAGACCCACTGGTGGAGTTGTAGAGTGATCCAGCCCTTCTGGATTTCTATTTGTAATTATGCAATTAAAATGACTAAACTATCCACGTCCTTTGACTTGTCAATCCCACTATAGTGCATGTAACGGAAGGAAGTCAAAGGAAAAAAATATAGATATAGATATACCAAAACGTTCACAATAACATTCTTTATGGTAACAAAGACATGGAACCAAAGTGGGTATCCAGTGACTGAGTAATGAAAAAACAGTAGTGTCATATGAATGTAATACTATTGGGCAGAAAGAAACAACACATATCAGGACTTGCAAAATAGAAAGATTTATATGAATGGGGAAAGAGTAAAATCAGCAGGATGAAGAGAGCAGTAAACATGATGATGACAAAAAAACAAAATTAAAAATTACTAAAAGGAAGTTGAACTGTGAGTAATTAAAAAAAATTATTCTAGGTCCCAGGCAACAGATAACAAAACAAACCTCCCCACCTCTTGGTTAAGATGTCATGGACATAAGATTATTGACAGATGCATTCTTTGCATCAGATTAAAAAAATTCTTTTGTCACAAGACACGTGTTTGACTTTGATTTCTTGTGTAAGGTTGGGCAAATCACCTAACCTTTCTAAGCGTTAGTTTTCTTAACTGTAAAGCAAGGATAATAAAACCTGCAGCCGTCAGTTCATCATGGTAATCAAATGAGGATGAATGTAAAGCACTTTGTATACCTCTTAGTGCTTTATAAATGCCAGATACCAGAGTAGCTAGATGGTGCAGTGGATAGAACAGCAGCCCTGGAGTCAGGAGGACCAGAGTTCAAATCTGGCCTCAGAACATTTACTAGCTGAATGACCTTGGGCAGGTTACTTAACCCCAATTCTCCCCACCCCACTTCCCAAATAAATAAATAAATGCCATGTACCTTTGTTATTCAGTATCTTTCCCTTTATACTGATATTTGTACTTCACAGAGTAACTTGTGGATGCTTTTGTTCATCACCTTTCTTTCCAGTCTCCCTGCTAAGACTTTAAGAAGACTTTGCGTTCTCCATCTCTCTCCCATTTCCCCCAGTGTTTTTTGGTTTCTGAGAACCCTCATTCTTCTTGCTAGCCTGGGTCTGATGTTTCCATCTGTATTATTAGTTTTGAATATGGTACTTTAGGTACCTGAAGACAACTCACTGGGATGCTTTGGGCTTCAGTTTTAGCTTCCATTATTTTCTCCTGTAAAACAAGGCTATTGAATGAAAGCATTTCTAAGTTTGTTTGTTCTTCTCCCCTCCGCCCCATAAAATTCAGTGATCTGTAAATGCCCTTCTCTTATTTCTTCTTTTTTTCAAGTCTGGGTGGTAAATGCCTACATGGCTTGTTTTACTTAATAAGCTCAGAGTATAGGATGGATTAGTACCTGTTAAATAGCAGAAAAGACAATATTAACATAGCCTGTGTATTTGGAGGTCTTTCTATACAATATTTTATGTATTGAAAAAATTGAATAAATGGCCTTCCTTCTTTATAATATGTAAATGTTAGGGAAAAGAATATATACATACATGTATGTGTATATGTGTATGTGTGTTTGTATATATGCACATACACACATACATATATGTATGTATATGTGTGTGGATATATATATATATATACACACACGTGTATGTGTGTGCGTGCATGTGTGTATGTCCTACAAGTCTCACTCATGGTGAATATTTTGTTTTGAAACCTGTGTTAGTGCCAGGATTTTTAAAAGAGTGAGATACATTTTTTTTTAATGGCTTAAACAAACTATCTTCATAAAAGACTAGCTCCAAGGTAACTGATTTGATCTAAGAAATCTAGTTATTTCCTTTCTTCTGCTTCTATAGTCTCAATGCAACAGGCCAGGAACAAATGGATAAACAAACCAGGCAAGATATTTAAGCACTTAGAAGTTTAGGCATTGAATACAAAGTGTACCTTGAACAAAGCCCTTTTGGGATCTCCTGGGCTTTATCTGGAAATCCGTAAAATTAGATAGTTAACTTGATTTTTCTAAGGTACCTTTTATCTCTAACTGTGATAATAACACTAGATTTGAAGCTGGGTAATCTGGGTTGGAGTCTTTGCTTTACATCTTATTACCTAAGTGACTGGGCAAGTCTCTCCATTTCTTTGACCCTCAGGGTCTTTATTTCCAGTTCTTAATCCTACAAGCATTATCTGAAACCTATGGAATCCAAAGATTAGAAGAAGTTTTCAAAATTAAAAAGCATTGTGTTACAGTAGGCATGGGATCATTTGGTTGACAAACATCTATTAAGTGCCTACTATGTGCCAGGCACTGTGGATATTGCTGGGGATACAAAGGAAGGCAAAAGGCAATGCTTGTTCTCAAAGAATTCACAGTCTAAGGGAGTCACATAGACATGATTATTAAAGGTTGTTGTAGCCGTGTCTAAATTTATTTTCACTTTTGAAGCACATTCTTGGAAGATGGAACAGCAACAATGATCCTGTTCATTGACTCTCTGATAATAGAGAAATGAACAGTGATATGTATGCACCACAGAAGAATTTATAATGGAGGAGACATAACCTAAAGTCCAGACTGAGGATGGATTTCCTATATATGTTGAAGTCTTTCTGGTGCTCCTTTGTGTGGATAACACTGTGCTAACTGCAGCAAGACCCAAGATATTGCCCCAAGATCTATAATCCCTCCAAAGAGTCTGACCTGTCCATTCATGCAGGGAAGATAAAATGGATGAAGAATGTCTATTGCTCAGATTTTTGCTGCATTTGGATGGACTCTGTCAAGAGCTTGTCTAACAGTATTGATATCTGGGACAGACAATACAGATAGATAATGAGCTGAGCCCAGGGAAAAGAAGAGAAAAAATTGCAAAGCACTATTGTTGACCTCAAGCTGTCCCTGTCATGGGGCAGCAAAGGCCCATCTTTTCAGTATGAACATATTACTGACTTTTGCTATATGGCAATAAGGCTTGGAATACCATGGTCTCCAAAGAACCAAGTATAAGCATTGCAAAGGGCAATGGAAAGACATGTGCTTGGTGTGAACTGGCTGCAATATACAGGTTAATATACAATATTCAGTAAACTTATTAAAGCTTAAAACAATACTAAGACCTTTGGAACACCCTTGGTTATATACTACCCAGTGAGTAACTGAAGAAAATGAATCGTTAAGGAATTGTATGTCCAAAGGAAAACATAGGCTAGTCATGCAGTAAGCACAGGGGGTGAAGAGTGGCCAGTCAGAATGCTCCTTGGGGAACTCTGTGATGCAGGATGTTGGGAGGGCCCAGATACAGTAGCACTCTGTTAGTTTAGGTTTGATTCTGAGATGAAATAAAATACTTGTGTATCATCGAGCAGATAAAAAAAGGAGATTTAGCTTACCCTAACCTAGCTAGGATATGCAAAAAGGGTACAGTGACTCTAACCTCTCCCCTCCATCTCCAAATATAAACACATCTCTGGGCCACGTGTGGTGAATCCCATGGTCTTCAGATATTCACCAAAAGGAGCATCGACTCCATGTAGGTGGGATTTTTTTTTTATGTCCTTCCGTGATCAGGCAGGGGCCTTTCAGTTCCCGTGGCAGCTTTGTTTCCTCTTAGGGAAAACTAATCTCTCCTTGGGGTAGGTAGCAACCCTGGCAGATATCATATGAAGAGAAATCAAGGAAGGCCTTCAGAACATTGGGTGGACCCTGTGTGGCAGACTTTTTGGAAGATATTGATGATATGTGCACGGAATGGGGATGATATGTGCATGGATCCATTTTGATTGGCATCATTGGAAGAAACTCCTGAATCAGCATGATCACAGGTCCATTTGGGTATTTTAGAGTATTCTCTGGGGCACTAACTGATAGAATGCTAACTTTATTAGAGTTCAATTAACTCTCTTCTCAAAAAATTCTTAGATATGCTTTATAATTTAGCTTTCTTCTGTACAGTGTGCCATTTACGAAAGCTAAAGAGTTTGCACAGAGAAGGGGAATTTTTTTAAATTTTTTTATTTAATATTTTAATATTTTTAGTTTTCAGCATTGATTTTCACAAGAGTTTGAATTACAAATTTTCTCCCCATTTCTACCCTCCCCCCATTCCAAGATGGCGTATATTCTCATTGCCCTGTTCCCCATTGAGCCCTCCCTTCTGTCACCCCACTCCCCCCCAACCCCTTTTCCCTTATTTTCTTGTAGGGTAAGATAGATTTCTATGCCCCATTGCCTATATATCTTATTTCCTAGTTGCATGTAAAAAAACTTTTTTGAACATCTGCTTTTAAAACTTTGAGTTCCAAATTCTCTCCCCTCTTCCCTCCTCACCCACCCTCCCTGAGAAGGCAAGCAATTCAACA
>CM053623.1:294629792-294706125 GCA_028646595.1 Phalanger gymnotis | reverse complement strand
GGTTGGTTCTCTAATTTGTTGCTCTGGGCCCTGAATAAATTTTTTGATGCCTTCTGCTTAGAGAATTCTATATACCCAATAATTTCGAACCATTCAGATATATACGTGATCCTTTTTGAGATCATAAATTCGGCCTTCCTACTACACCAGCTCACAGGGTTGGCATGAGGCAGCACGGAAGCACCATCTTTGGAGCTCAAACCATGCCTCTGATGCTTCTATGCAGTCCACTTGGGAAAGTCATTTACCTGCCATTCTAAACTTCCATTTCCTTATCTGTAGGTGGATGGCTTCTGGGGACCTTTCCGGCTCTAAGTCTCTTTTACTTTGGAGAATCAAATGAGAAATGAGCTCAGTAAAGCATCCTTTATAAACCTTAGCTATTAATAAAATATCTAAGCATGGAGGTTAGAGTATAGCTACGTTTTCCATTAAATGTGCAACTGAATCATTTCCCCTTAAACCCACTTATCACCAAATCTTCCAGATGTTCAAATTGCGACTGAATTAATGGATTGTTTGGAAATGAAGTCAAAGTTAATGAGAAAGTTTAGATAAGAGTTTGTGAACCTGTAGTCTATTACAGGATTACTCTCAAGACCAGGACCATATTTTATAATTCATAGTGATTTCTCTTAGAGTAAGCAAAAGTGACTTCCATTTTAAAGTGGGATTTTGAAGTTAGTGTGAGATCTTGAGCTCATCTGTCCCAGATGCAAAGCACCTAAGTAAGATTGTTAATTTTACAGAAATCCATTTTTAAGAGGGAAATATAAAAGATCTTGGTCATCAAAGCATTTATTAAGTACTTACTATATACTGTGCATTTTGCTAAGTACTAGGAATACAAAGAAAAGCAAAAATAGTCCTTGTCCTCCAGGAGCATACACTCTAATGGGAAAGATACTTCAATAGTGGTCCTTTGGTTGAGATAGTAGTAATATTACAATGACCCTGGATATGATGGCACAGGCTTTTAATCCTTGCTCCTGGGGAGGTTGAGGCTTAAGTGTGGGAATTCTGAACTTCAGTGGGCTAAGCGAATTGGGTGTCCACATTGAGTCTGCCACAGATATGGTGAGCTCTTGGAAGCAGAGGGCCACCAGACTTCCATAGGAGCAGGGAACTGGCCCAGGTCAGCAGTAGGATTTGCCCCATGTATGGCCCTGTACTTCTGGCCTGGGTGAGATTGGGAGATTCAGTGTCAAAATTTTTTTTTCTTTTTTTAACAATGATAACTATTTTCTTTGGATAGCGCTTTGGCATATGCCACATGTATGACAAACAAAAAAATCATTTTGATTATGTGCATTAATTTTGTATATATGTAAGTATATGTGCTGGCTTTGGTAGAACATAATTGAACTGACAGCAAAGACTTTCATTTTGTTTGTTCGTTGGTTTTGTTGTTTGCTTGATCATTATTTTAATTTGTGTGTATAAATAGCAATTGTTTCTGTTTTGGCTAGAAACCCTGAGGGTTTTTCTCTCCCTATATGATTTTTTTTTCTTCTGGCTAAGTAAAGGAGGCCATTCTTTGCCTCATTTCTTATCTAGTCCTGATCACTAAATGGATATTGCCTCAGACAAACTGAGACCTGGGAGAAACCTTAGCTTAAAAAGGCTGAGCTCTCACTGCATCCAAGGCCATCTTCAATTGTCCTGATCTATACCTTGCCACTGGACCCAGATGGCTCTAGAGGAGAGAATGAGGTCGGTGACCTTGCACAGTCATGCCTCACTTAAATCCAATTCACTTTCAAGTCATGGCATTATCTTCCTGATGTCATTTGCCCTCCTCAATGAAGGACAAACAACAATTTTAATTTCTTATTTAGCATTAAGGAACCCAGTGTTTGTGTATCACTCAGTCAACAAATATTTATTGAGACTTGTTATGTCCCAGGCACTGGACCAAGTGCTATAGATGGCACCATTTCTGTATATTTACATTTAAAAATACCCAAGAGTACAAGTCAGCATTGGTGGCACATTGAATATATTGCCAGGCCTGGAGTCAGGAAGACTCATCTTCAGGAATTCAAATCTGACCTCAGACACTTAACTAGCTATGTGACCCTGGGCAAGTCACTTAAGCTCATTTGCCTCAATTTCCTCGTCTGTAAAAATAAGCAGGATGGGCTAAATAATCTTTAAACTCCCTACTAGCTGTTGTTCCTATTACATGTTAGAAAGATGCTTTTAAAAAGGATCACGGGATCATAGATTTAGGTCTAGAAGGGCCCTGAGAGACTCTCTGAGGAAACCCAGTCCCTAGGAAGGGATGCTTCTTGCACATTTGAATCTCAGCTAGAGCGTTAAGGGATAAAGTTGGGGCCCTGATTCCGAACCCAGGGCTCTTGATTCCATATTCCAACTGCAGCATTGTACCTAACTCTAAGGAGTATTATTGTTTCTATGTACCTATAGGTTGCTTCTCTTGCCCAAAGCTATATAGTTTATTAGTTGTCAAGCTGTGAACAAGCAATAGGGAGGGTTTCTACCTTTCCTGTAGACTCCTGGCCACAGGCTACCTCCAGTAATGGAAGGAATTGGTTTCAATGGCTTTTAACATAACTCACATTCTCCAGAAACCTCGACTGGTTTGTTTATTTACAAAAGTAGTTAGGATGAGTTCTGTGCATACCATTCCTTGTGATTTACAGAGAATAATTAATCATTTTTTGAATGAGTAAAGTGTTAGAAAACAGATTTTATCAGCTACATCTCTATTAAAAGGCAAACTAACGTGTTTCCCCATATATTTCCTCCCTTTTTATGTTTGTGTTTTTAAGGCTTTTTTTTTTTTTTTGGTTCAGGATTTGAAAATTTAAAAA
Organism: Phalanger gymnotis; assembly: GCA_028646595.1. Taxonomy (NCBI): domain Eukaryota; kingdom Metazoa; phylum Chordata; class Mammalia; order Diprotodontia; family Phalangeridae; genus Phalanger; species Phalanger gymnotis. The sequence goes on along the minus strand of CM053623.1, from coordinate 294,703,288 downwards.
GCAGCCTTTGTTGTCTGTATTAGAAGTCCAAGTTTGGGTTAGAAAATTGATTTGCTTCTTTCCCTCATTATGTTCACCTTCTACTCCTTTTCTTTTTCTTTTTTGAGGCTATGCATGGCTACTGAACAGATGTTAGCTTTTTAGAAAGGGGAGTTAAAAGTCTCACTTTTTAAAGTGATGTATAAAGCAGATGAGTATAGTTTGCGTAAATGTATATGGCCTCTACAACTTTAATTTTTGTAATTAAAAGTAACTAGTGCCAAAAGGTACAGAAGCTATTGAAAGATCATTTTTAAAGAAGTATTTTGGCTTTTAATATGAAATTTAAATTATTTAAATAAGGATTTAATGTGAACATACTGAAATGGCATTATATATATGCATATATATACACACACACACACACATATATATATATATATATATATATATATATAATCTTTATAAAAGTAACTAGTGCCAAAAGGTACATAAGCAATTGAAAGATCATTTTTTTAAAGAAGCATTTTTGTTTTTAATATAAAATTAAATTTAAATTATTTAAATAAGTACTTAATGTGAATATACCAAAATAGCATCATATATAGCTTTATAAAACTAACTAGTGCCAAAAGGTACATAAGCAATTGAAAGATCATTTTTTATAAAGAAGTATTCTTGTTGAGATTTGCTTCAAAAAGAAATTGAGCACGTCATGTCACCTGGAAGATCATAGAACGTGATGACCATCCCTTGAGATCTTGAACTGGCCATAAAAAATTGTTACATAAAGTCCTTTGGATGTTAAAATGAAAGGGGGGGGTAGGGGGGAGAGAGGGAGAGGAGAGAGGAGAGAGAAGAGAGAATGAGAATTCTATAGATGTGCTTTCTGCCATTGAATGAGACCTCCTGTTTTTGTAACTGTAACTAGCCCTACCCAGACCCACTAAAATCTAGTGGAGATTTCATTCCATGCTACTTAGTTACAGCCTCTGGGCTCCTGAATGGTCAGTGATCACTCTAACTAGCCCTACAGACCCAGCACCCGGTTCCCTGCAGGTTATTTTCCTACCATTCCTACCATTCCTAATGCTCCCTAACACATATGCATCCAAGTACATATACTTTCTACCTTTAGCTCTGGGAACAGTAAGAAATCAACACCCTTCCACTTGGAATTCCTTTAAAGGATGTATACTTCAATTGCCTTGACTCTATTCTCCATCCCTCTACCATGAGCAAAACATTGCTCCCTGGTCACCACTGTTTTGTATGTGTGCTCCATGCAGGCAGGGCCTGTCGTGCTTTTCATATTTATATCTCTAGTACTTAGCCCAGTGCCTGGCACATTGTAAGAACTTGTTAAATGATCCTTCTCTTCCTTTTCCTCTTTCTCTTTTCTCCTGCCTTTTCCCTCTTTCCCCTTCCTTCCCTTCTTAATCTTTGCACCCATCTCAGTAAACCAGTTTAATATCACAAGGACCCAACAAGGATTAGAGTGAGGTAAAAGGTCCTTCAGTTGTAGGCTCCAGTGGAAGGAGCAGGTGTGGCCCTTTCTGCAATGTCACCCAAGCTTCTCTTATTGCATCCTGCGGATGTGTTTTCTTAGCCAGCTTTTCCTGAATGTCCCCACTCACTGCTGTGGCATGTTCTGCCAGGGCTAGACGTCAGCATAGGAATTTCAGAAAAATGATTCCTCTCCTCTGTGAGGGAAATGTACTCTTGACCGTGGGCTGAAGATGAAAGTAGCAGCGTTGAGCTCTGGCTCTTGAGTTTTCCTGTCTTGGATAATGGACATTTCATTTACCCTATCTCTGTGAAGTCATTGAGGAGTTGGTTCCCAAAGTATTCCAAAAGGCTTGGAAGAAAACTCAGAACTTATTTTTTTAAAGCAACTAGTAATTTGTAACTGCATAGGCAGTGCTTTGACTCTGAAGTCAATCCTGAGTTCAGAGCCCATCTCTGAAGGTTACTGCTCCGTGATTTCACTCCTTCAGCTAGACTTATAACAGTCTTTTCTAGGATTTGGTGTCCTCATTAGTGAAACGAAGGGTGTAAATTAAATGACTTCTGAAGTCCCATGTAGCTCTAAAGTTGTGATCTTATCCTTTGAGACTATGCAATAGGATACTAGCATCAAAAGCTGGGAGGAGTTCTTTAAAGATCATCTACTTGCAACACCCTCATTGGGGCATGGGTTGAGGGGGAAGTGATAGGAATTGAATGATTTGCCCAGGGTCATGCAGGCTGGATTTGGACTCACATCCTCTTGACTCCAGGGCTGTTACTCTATCATCTCCTGTGCCACCTGGCTGCCCCTAACACCCTCATTTTTTACAGCTAAAGGAACTGAAGCCCAGAGAAAGGAAGCTACTTACTTGCTCAAAGTTGTGGGGGAAGGAAAAAGTAAAGCCAAGATTTCAATTCAGATTGGTTTTTTGAGTCAGATTCTGGCAGTCAATTGGTGTTCATTACACTCTAAAAGGCATTCTCACACAGAGCTTCCTGATAACATTTGATTGATAGTTTGCATATCATTTAGAAATACCATCTAATTGTAAAATGGTAGTTTTATGTTTCCTTTGTAAAAGAATTAAGTGTTGCTTCTAAATCTTTGAAACTGTATTAGCTGCAAATTAACTTTCCTGGGTCTCAGAATGAGGTCAATCTTTTCAAGTTTTTCAGATGAGCTAAATGTGCCCCCAAGACTGTATGTCTTTGTGTTTTTCCCTTCTTTTGGGGGGGCAGAGAAAAGCCTGGCTAAGTATTGAATGTTTTTTCTTCATATTAAACTCAACCTGTTTGAAATCCCTGTAACATTGCATGGAATGTGACATTTTTGAGCCAACACTGAACAGAAATGGCAACATTGCCATTGTCTTGGAGTTAATTCTTTTTCTATCTAAATCCTAGTGTTCTTTCCTCATTCTCTTACCATTTTGGCAAAACCACTGGTATTCAGGTTGTTTATAGGGTTCTTGAAAGATAGTGTTTTCAGGAAAATTATAAACCAAAGTAGAGGCATTGCTAAAACAAGAGAAAGCTCCAGTTGACATCCTACATCATTCTATCTTCATCTCCTTTTGAAGACCTCACCTCTACACCAGGATTGTCAATTCTATAGCCAGCTTGGATAGAAGGGCACCACTTCTCCATCTCCCGTTCAAACTCCCTTACTAGCTGGGGAAAGCCTCTCTAATGCCCTAGTCATGCCTCATGTAATCCAAACTTTTCAACTCCCTGTAACACAGAAGAAATATCCCTGTGCTGTTACCAGGCAGGAGTCCCAATCACTACGAGCACTAGTCAGAAGAAATCCCATTGGGGCACGTGGCTATGTTGCTCCAAGCCATTTATTTCTGTCTTACTTTTTTCCCCCAGTAACGACAGTGATTAAACATGAGAACAGGCTGCCAAGGGCCTGCCCCTTGAGATCTTTGAAAATGGGATAGATAATTAACTGTCTACATCCACTTTGGATGCTTTCAGCTTTCCTATGTACAGTCAGGGACTTGAACTGGATAATATCATAGTTTATATTCTATTGTAAAATGCTCTGTGTACTCCATCCTATGAGCTCCTCACTACAGCCCTGTGAGGTAGGTGTGACGGGTATTGCTTTCCACATTTTAAAGATAAGGAAACTGAGGTCTGAAGTGGTAAGTGACTTGCCCATGACTGGGGATTCAAACTTCATCTCTCCTGACTCTCTAGCATTCTTTCCATTCCCCTCCCCGTGCCTCCCTCCAGCTACTTCTATAGAATACCATCTTCTACTCCTGTGACTCATTCCTAATTCTACATATAAGTGCATGTTTAAAAAAGACAGTGAGACTAGAAGTTGGGACTCTGAAGAGCTGGCTTTGAGCTCCAGATTTATCACTTACTTGACTTTGGGCAAGTTACTTGGCCTCCCCTGAGTCTGTTTCTGTTTTTAAAGTGTGTGTGCGGGAGGGAGAGGGAGAGAGGAAGAGGAGAGAGGGGCAGACCCCTCCCCCAACAAGCTGCTTTTAAAATTAGAACACTGTAATTGTGAGTTGGTTAATAGTCTTTTTGTAAGTTATTACCTGAGCCTGTTCCCTATCACATTTGTCAGTAAGCAAGCTAAAAAAAATTAAGTATCTCTCTTTTATATTTATTCTGTGGTGTAAAAATAACACATTTAAAATCATTTGGTTAGAAAGTGATGTTATTTTAGGTCTTAAAAATTAATATTTTGGGGGGTGTGACGCCTAAGAGACACCATTTTGTTTTAGTTTCAGTGTTTTAAACAATTTTCCTCCTAACGAATCAACGGGAGACTCAAATTGATGAGATATACTGGGTTCTATCTTATAGAAGCTCGATTTCCTCTTTATAGGAGGAAACTTTGATTGAAAGTTGATCAAAATGTAGTTATTGATGAAATCTAAGGCAATTATGGCTCTATATTGGGCTAAACGATTGCCTGTCATATTGAGGGTGTTATAATTTTGGTTTCTTAGTCACCGAACTACTGATCACTTTGTGAAGTCCTCGTGTAGTGAGTTAGTCAACTAGCCTTTATTAAGCACTCAGTATGTTCAAAGTCTGGTGAAAAGTGCTGGAAACCCTACAGGCCTAAAAGATCAAGGTGATGCTTGCAAGGCTTTTCAGTCTCTAGTCTTTGGAATTTAGGCTGGATTTTGCATTTGGGTAGATTGCTGGCTAGGTCCATCATTCATCCTCTAACCAGACTTGAACAGGAGAATGACCACTTGTAGCATGTATCCTCCTGGTCCATGGATCCCGTTCTATGTGATGTATGAGAAACTCATGCTGTAGTCTTTGAAATGGCTGAGTCGGGTGAACATTGTTTTTTATCCCCATTTTATTCAAAACATTGAAGTTTTTCATCATCTCCATTTGCTCAGAAGGTTATTGAAGTATGCCCAGACCAGGAATGGATACAAAACAATTACTTGAGTCTCTGAGGACCTCTAAATGTTTCTAGGAATGCCCTTAATTCCACAGAGGCAGGGGAGTGGGTCATGGATGTGGGTTATTTGGACTTCTGGGCTTATCTTGATTAGTTTTACTGAACTATTCTTTTCCTCTTTGGTATAAGAGTCTTTGACTCTCTGGTGGGGGGAGGGGAATACATTGGGAAATACACATGACCTAATAACAGAAGTATCAATAATATTTTTTAAAATAACAGACTGCAAAAATAAGTGTTCTGGGATTCTTGATGCACATAATCCTTGGGCACATTTTACTGAGTGATAATGAGATTGTAGGATATAGCAGAAAGAGCCCAGCCTTTGGAATCAAAAGACCTTTTTCAAATTCTGCCTTTCTCATCTGCCTCTGAGACTCTGGGCCTACCCCCTTTCTGGGCCTCTGTTTTTTAATATGTAAAAAGAAGGGGATTAGTCTAGATAGATTCTCAGGTCCCTTTTAGCTCTAAATCTAAGATCCTCTGATCTATAAGGAGCTGATTGAACGGATGGTGGGATGGCTTCTGTACGTATGGTTTATAATGCATTGAGTCAATTCAAGTCAACAGGCATTTATTAAGCACCTTCTGTGTTCCAGGTCCCATAGGAAGTGCAGGGAATACAAAAAAAGCCAAAAGACAGCCTCACTCTCAAAAGAACTCCCAGTCTAATAGGGTCAACAACATGTAAACAAGTATGTACAACTATGTACAAACAAGCTATAGACAAAATAAATTAAGGACAATCACCAGAGGGAAAAAACTAGAATTAAGGGGGGATGAGGAAAGGCTTCTCAAAGAAAGGGGGATTTTAGGTGGGCTTGAAGGAAGACAGGGAAGCCAAGAGGAGAGAGTGAATTCCAAGCATGAGGTACAGACCTTATCAGAAATGAAGTAACTATAATATTTGAAAACCAGCACTATTGCTAATCCAGAGTCTGGAATAAACTAAATCATCATCAGGCACAGATTAAGAGAGCAGATGAGTGGAAATCATGGCTCTTAAAACCAAACAGCATACTTTATTGCTCTGAATATAAGCCACACTTTTCTTCCCCCAAATCTGGTTTATGCAAATGCTCTTATTAAGAAAGTTCAGTGAAAGTGACAAAGATGGAGAGAGTAATTATGATAAAAATAAAGAAAACATCTTATTAATTGGAAGAAATAAGATGTTTGGGGAAGCATATTTTCAGGAAAAAAGTCTGGCCATTATTCAGTGTACACATACATAAGTATGTTTATATATCCGAATAATATATGTATATAATTCCTTTCAAAGAACTTATATTCTATGGGTATTTATAGTCAGAGCAATTGCTGTAGTTTACAGTCCCCTCATACTGGATATGGAAACATTAGGCATGATTGATGATTTTTGTTACCTATCCATGACTAATAGAACGATGGACCTCCAGATACCTAGATATCCTGAGCCTCCCAAATTGCTTCATTCAATCCTGGTTAATGGTGAAGTGATTTGTCTGATTTATCTCCCTATGAGAGGCTAAAATTCACATTGTGAAAGAAGTAGATTTTTCAGACAAAGTGAAAAAAGAATTGCTTAAAATGTTGAATTTTCCATTTATTTCCATAAAAATGTCATCTATATACATTGCTCATATGGCTTTCTTTCTTTCAGTTCTTAGGCATAGCGTTTCTTGGAATTGGACTCTGGGCATGGAATGAAAAAGTAAGTTGAACATAATAATATTCCTTCTTTTGGTGGTGGTTACAAATAGTTTGCTGTGTTCCATATTTTCTGTTTTTTCTTGTTAACAGTTGTGTACAAAAAAGCATACTTAACAATAAGTAAATGTTCTTGGAGATAATTTAATCACATCTTTTTAAAGACTGCTAAAAAAGAGGGTCCCAAGAGATAGCTGCACCAAAACAATTATTGACATAACTAACGTATCTTGCATACAAATACATGTGTTCACATAAATACACATAGATATACACAGGCATGTATGTTAAAATTTTATTAGAAACATAGGAGTAGACCTTATGGGTTTCAGCAACAATGATGGATCAGCCATTCAAACATTTATTAAGCATCTACTAAAGTGCCAGGTGATTAAGATATAAAGATTTAAAACAAAACAAAACAAAACAAAAAGCCCTGCTCTCAAAGAGCTTGAGAGTATTCAAAGTATAAAAACGTTTTCGTAGTGTACCATGGTGTTACATAAATTAAGAGAATTAAAGAAGGGTCTTTGATAGTACTGAAAGCAAGAACTATTATCAGAGATGTATATACGGTGTGGAGCACTTTGTAAACATTAAAGAAACAACATAGTGTGTTGGGAGTAGTCTATGTTGATAATTTACATTATGAATGCTTGGTGCTGACTGTTAAGCATAAAACGTGTTGCTCAGAACTTATATCTAAATCCTGTATAATGAAGGAAAATCTGGAAATATTGAATATTGTAGTTCTAATGAACTCATTCATTTGGTTTGCCATGTAATTGACTTCTGAAAATTCAACCCACCCCTTTCCAGACTTTTATTTTAGCTCCCATCTAGGCTTTTAATTTTCATACTTTAATCTCTCCTGTATTGAGCTTGGAATCCATAATTAACCATGAGTTCTTTTCTCTTAGAAATCTGATAGTGCCATGGCATTTTATCCATCCATGAATTTCCCTGATTGACATGTACTGTTAAATCTTTATTATTTGCTATGCTGGAAGAATGAGAGCTACTAGGTGAACAACTATTCTAGTTAGCTCGATATTAGTTTAAATTTCACTTGGTCACCTTCAACTTATACTTCCCTTGTTCTCCTTCCTTGACCCATCTTGTCCCAAAATCAAGAAGTAAGGAATTTTCTTTTGAAGGCTAACCTTAAAGAGTGTAGTGGACTGCTTTCCAATACCGAGATTCATAGCACTTAAAAATGGAAGATATCTTAGGGATCATCTTGGCCAATCACTGCTTTTTATAAGTGAGCAAACTGAAGCTTTAGAAGAACGAAGTGACTCTTTGCCTAGGGTTACACTGAGAGGAAACTGAAGATCCTGGGTTGGAAGCTCCATCCTCTGACTATAAATCCAGTGCCTTTTTCTGATGTAGGTGTTCATGACATGTAATGGGACACTGGTAGATGGCTGGTTGACTGGATAGATAGAACTAATAAGGTAATTAACATATTCCTGGGCACTTTTGAATTCCCATTTGCTCCAGTATTGATTTGTCTCTCCTAGATTGAAGGTTTACCTGGAAGTAACAAAACACACAGTTTCTCGAGCCTTTGGTTGAGTAAGTGCCACACAGTACAACTTAAACAATATATTTCATCAGCTTTAGGATCAGCTTATAATAGAATCTAAAAACAATTATAAGATATTTTTGCCTTAAGTAATTGGCTATTTGTGTGTGTGTGTGTGTGTGTGTGTGTGTCTTAATAAGGCATATTAAACTGTTGTTTATTTCACCACATAGTCCAAATGGCTTTTGGATGTAATTACTACTTCTTCCTATCAATGATTAAGGTTCAAAGTGAAGGGCATCCCAATTAATGGGAGAAGGATATTAAGTCTTTACAGAGATGACCACTCTGAGTCAGATACGGAGTTTCTTCCTGAACAAGTATCAGATTTAAAACTTTTTTTTTTATTGCTGTTGAGGGGTAGTCAGGATCTGTGAACTCCTGTTGTGGAAACTCCCTTTACCAACACAGAGCTGCTACTTGTCTTTGTCTTGTAATCTTATAGTTCCATGGTGCAGTGAGTAGTTAAGTGACTTCCCTTAGGGTCACACAGCTAGTATGTGCTAGAGACAGAACCTGAACCCAGGTCTTTTGGATTTTCTTCACCCCCATACTGCACTGTCTCCTTCAAATGTCTCACTGTTCAGAAAGCTTCTCTTCCATCTCTTCTATTTAGCAGAATTCTGAGACCAGATGTCATATCTTTTTAATTAACCTATCATATGCAGCATTCAGTTTAGTGGTATTCCTAATAGTTGGTCTGGATGGTTCTCCTCTCTAAAGCAGGAAATGCTTCTTTTTCTCAGTGGGTGAGGGAAAGATGTTCCACTGGCTCCCTCCTGCCCTTTATTACTAACGCATCCCTGCAAAAACTCTTGGATCTATCGTGCTGCTTGTTGTATCAAGAAACATCAGAGAAGTGTTTGGGGGCATAACTATAGGCATCAAGATAATTCTGTGATCCACTTTAGTGAAGATATGTGGGGAGATATGAATTGGCCCAACTACTCTGAAGAATAATTTTGAATTGTACCCCAAAAGTCACTAAATTGTACATACCCTTTGGCTCAGTTATACAATTAGGTGTAAAATTCAAGGGCAGTCAGAGAGGGGAAGGTCCTGTATGTGAAAGAATATTTATAGTAGCCCTGTTTTTAAACACCTGATTTTTTTATTGACATTTTTGTTTTTTACATTGGCTTCTTAACAAAACATATCCTTTCCCTCTGCCCCTAAGTAAGCCATCCTTTGAAGTAGGGAATAAAAAAGAGGAGAAAAGAAACACTAGTTTAACCAACATTTAAACTGTGTCTGAGAATGTATGAAATGTTTCCTTTCTATCATTTCCCCATCTCTAAAAAAAGGGGGGGAAGGCACAAAACCTGAGTTTGAATCTTACTTCAGATACGTACTAGTTGTATAACCCAGGACTAGTCTCTCAGCCTCTCACAACCATAGTTTTCTTATTTGTAAAAAGTAGGTAGTGATATCAGCTACCTCACAGTGCTGTTCTGAGACTCAAATGAGATAATATATATATAAGTGTTTTGCAAACTTTTAGGCACTATATAAAACTAGGGATTGTTGTTGTGTAGATTGTTAAAATTAATGTTTAATTTCAATTTTTGTTCATTCTATTTACATTTTTGTAGTAATTATGTTCGTTTCCTACTTCTTCACTCTGCATCAGTTCATATGTCTTCCGAGGCTTCTCCGAATTCTTATTCATCATTTCTTATAGCCCATGCGATATTTATTTACATTCATCTTCACAGTTTGGCCATTCCCTTATGGATAGCCCTCTAGTTGTTTCTAGTTCTTTGATACTTGAAAAAGTGTAGAGCAGCACTTTTTTTGTAGTAATAAAGATCTGGAAGGGAAGTGAGTGCCCATGGATATGGGAATGGCTAAACCAGAGGTAGGGAATCTATCCTTGAGGCCACATGTGGCTCTCTAGGTCCTCAAGTGCAGCCCTTTGACTGAATCCAAACTTGATAGAACAAATCCCCTTAAATAAAAAGATTTGTTCTGTAAAAGTTGGACTGAGTCAAAATGCCACACTCAAGGACCTAAAAAGCCACAGGTTCCTGTATCAGTAAGGCAGAATTGATGACTTCAAAGATAACCATGAATATGCCTGAATGGTCCAGAATCGCAGGATATAAGGGATTCTCTAAGTAGAAGGCAGAGGAGTTAAAACATTTATTGAAACTCAAAAGCAGCAGACCCAGGGACCAGTGTCCCCAATTCTACATCCTGGCAAGAGCGTTCCAAAACTAGTATGCCCATCTCACAATAGTGACCAGGAGGCCACAGAAAAACATTATGGCAGCAAGCCAAGCCATACTGGTGCTTTCCCCCCTTCAACAAGAAGACCACTCACTGGCCTCATGCCCCTGCTCAGCACTCTCTGGTCTCCACAAGGGTCAGTCCTGCTTTTTTGTAGTGCCTGCTGCCGTCACCGCCACTTCTGCCGCTTCCGCCTCAATCTCCAAACTGTGTTTCAATTAGCTGACTGCTTTCTCTCTCCTTCACCTCTTAATTACTCTCACCAGCTGCCTCTCCAACTGCCTCTTAGTTCTGCTCCAACAGTTCAGCAAGCTTCTCCCACCACAGGCTTCCATTGTCTCCAGTCCTAGCCACTCCCCCCAGCATCCTGAGAGCCCCACCCCCAAAGCCCACTCAAATGGGCAGGGAAGATCTTCCCATGCACTGATTGCCTTTACAATTCCCCACCCCTGAACTAAACAGATTGTGATACATTATATCAAATTAAGAGAGGAAGAGACTTTGGAATTCAAAATTAAAAAAAAAAAACAGATGTTAAAATTATTTTTACAGGTAATTGGGAAAGTGAAGTATATTTAAATAAAAAATCAAAAAAAACCCCCAAAATTGTGGTACATGAATGTAAGGGAATATTACTGTCCCATAAGAACTATTAATATGAGGGATTCAGCGAAACATGGGAAGATTTTTGAACTGATACAAAGTAAAGTAAGCAGAAGTAAGAGAACAGCTTACCAGATCTCAGAGAGACTTGGAACAATGACTAATGGGGACTTCAAATGGTAAAGTGTTCCTTGGCAGTGAGATGGTAGACTATAGGTGTAGAATGAGTCATTCATTTTCAGATAGGGATAATGTATTGATTTGTTTTGCTCCACTTTATTAAACTACTTCATTAATAAAACATTTTAAACACAGAGTCCTATGGTGGTCCCGCCCTCCTCTGGGGTACTGAGTTGGTGGGATGGGAGGTGGGGGAATGGCAGCCAAGGGCTAGAATGTGGACCTCCCACCTCCGCCTCTCTAATTAGAGTGGAATGACCACATGTGAAGCTGTTCTCTTTACTCCTGTGAAGGGGCATACATGCCGTGGTTCTTACATCAATTCATTCTTTGATCTGTGGGTCTTGGGCTCCAGTTTATAATTTGATGAGCCTGGGAGCCCTGGGGATCCTCTAAAGAGGATGCTGTGTGGTTGCCATAGTAACTCCAAAGGATATGTTGTTGAAACCCTTTGGGTCAACTTCTAAAACAGATACAGTTTCTGAGTAGCCAGCTCAGTGTGGATGAGCAGGATGTCCCCACTGAGCTCAAATACAGCCCGGGAAATCAGTAAATCCCACTGAGTACAATAAAGTGACATTTACTTTAGAAAATACCTGAAAGGTAAATCCCTGAATTGGGTCACAGCTGGAAGGATCAGCTTTCCTAATAACTGAGGCTTTACTCAATTTTTTTTTTTATGAGAACAACAGCAAAAGCATTGAGAGTGGTATTGGTGACCTCTTCTTGTTATTTGGTGGTGGGACGAATATTGGATTCAGCACCTAATAAGTATAATCTTTAGGACTTTCATTAAGATGTTGAATGAAAAGACAGCGGTTTCGGCCCTACCTAAATCACCTCAACAACCTAAAAATTCCACCTTCCCACAAAGACACACAAACAATAAATGATTTAAATCTCTTCGAGTAGTATGAGGGAGAAAGGCACAGCTGCTGCAGTGTCTGCACAACTGGCCTCGCTCCAGTTAATTTCTCTCCCGAAGGCCAAAGACTGCACTCAGCACTGCCTCATGCCCACTTCTGCAGTTCAGGCCAAGCCTTGCTCCAGCTCTCTTCTTCTCAACTCCACAACTCAGAAGCCAACGAGGCCCAGATTCTCAATGGATGCTGGATAAAAAGAGTTATTTGTAAAGTGCTTTGCCAATGTTAAAGCAATATATATAAAAGCTAACATTCATCAACCTCGTCATTGGACAGCCAGGTTTTCCCCCTAACCTCCATGGCAGATTCACTTCTCCGTTTAACACCTCATTTCTTTAAGTCACCCAAGTTAATCCCTCTCTTCTCATTCAATCTCAAATCATGGTGGCTGGACAACAATCTTTCCTTCCCTTCCAGATTTCTGGCCTCTAAGAGCTACCAGTGTATCTGCCCACATCCACAGCTGTATCCTCCAGCAGTTAGCAGAGTGTCTACACATTTTCTCAGTGCTATCATCTAGGTGCCACCATGGGCTCTACCCACACTCAACCACTGAGAGCTGATAGGTCGACTATATAAGCTCATAACTCTTCCACTCCACTGGCCTCTAACAGGTTCCATATAGACCTTCTACTTGCAGCCTAGGTCTTCAGCTGTCACCGTTTAGCTCACATCTCTAGTTGGGAACAACTTGTACCCCCTGCCTCTGCCTCATCCATCCCTTCACCCTTAGTATCATCCCCTACAGAAGCCTCTTCTACAACTCATCTCCAGTGTAGGTAGGAAAATCTGGCCATTACCTCCAAAGTCAAGATGCATGAAGCTATAGCTCCCATGCAGGTTGCCTTTAGAATGCCCATCCCTCTTGTTGCTGGAACCTTTTGAATGGAGATAATGAATAAATAAAAGAAAATTTGTGACATGGTAGGAAATTCTGTGATATAAGAGATCCAAGGGATAAAATGCCCTTCCCCACAAAGTAAAGTTAAAACATAGCTAAAAGTAATGCAACAATGCTGTGGAAAGGTTACAATAGTTTGAAATATAGATGCGCTCAAGTAATTAAAGATTCAAATTCATCAGTAGAAACATCACATAGCAGAATAAATGAAAGATCCATTGATAACGAAAATAGCTCTGAATGTAACGGAACCTAAAAGACAAGTAGTAGATGTGTCAGACAAAGTGACAGACTTGATAAAGCAAGAGATTCAACCTTTACATTAAGTGGGGTTCCAGAGACATCTTGAAAAAACAAGAACTAGACATCCCACTTGAGGACCTAAGGGAAGAAAATTTTTCCTAGGAGGCAAGGACATTGAACACTTAAAAATGAAAAGAATTTATAGGAGCTCAGCATGAAGAAATCCTATCTTCCTGTCCCTGGGTTACTTAGTTGTTATAATTCAGAATTACAAACTTTTCTTCCATTTCTCAAAAAAAAAATTCTATTACAAGTTTGGCTACAATCAGATTGTTTAAAAATGATAGAAGAAAAATAATAAAATTGGATAGAAGTATAAAAAATGAAAAGAATAGGATTACATTCCCCAACTTATATATCCTACAGACTATATGATTTGAAAGCAAAAGAATATCTCTCAAAATCATCTCAAAGAATTTATGAAAAAAATCTACAAATTAATGTGCCAGATACTTGCTAAATGCTGGAGGTAACAAAAAGATACAAAAGACAGTCTCTGCCCTCAAGGAGTTTACAAAGAGATACCTACATACAATAGAAGAATTACTAGATTTATTGGCTGAGATCTAGTCATGTATTTTTAACTTATTAGAACTTGCAGTTAAGATTTAAACAAAATGAGCCATATAAACTTTGGCAGCTATAATAGAAAAAAATAAAATTAGAATTTGAGTCTAAAATGATTGGCACAAAAGGAAAAATTAAAACACCTATTAGCGGAAAGGTATCATCAGGAAGTACTAAATATAAACTCCACTAGTCTCAGCAAGAATTATGACAAATGAGTAGGGAATTAGAACACAAAATTACCTGTTGTAGACAAGTTCTTGGGTAAATTTTTTCAAAAGTTTGAAGAACAAATAATCGGTATTATAAATTATTCATAAATATAGAGAGAGACAAACTACTTTTCTGAGGCAAATTCAATATTAATTTTAAGCATAGTCAAGACACCACCTAAAAAGATAAAACTATAGATCAGTTTAAATAAATACAAATATAAAAATTATTCATTATGATCTGACCAAATAGGATTTTTACCACGTATGGCAGAATTGTTCAACATCAGAAAAGCTATCAATGTAATAATCAACCAATCACATATATTTATTAAGAACATACTATGTGCCAGGTACTGTGTTAGATTAAGCTGTAAATGCATAGAATGAAACAATTTTTACTCAAGGAGTTTATATTCTAATAAGGAGATAAATATGAATGTGTGTGTACATATGTGGCAAATAAATAGAAATATACACAAAGCAATTAAATACAATGCAAGGTGGTCATATGACTATTAATTGGTGTAGTTTAGCCTGGAAGAAAGCCTAATATTCCTCGATGATAAAAACAGTAAGAAGATGTAAAATGGAGAGATTTTTCATTGTTATAATTGGATGGACCTATTTGAAACTAGGGGGCAGCATGATGTGCAATGGACAAATGGAAAAATACCAAAAATATACCAAATTTAAGTATTATGGCAAGTGAAAGATGAAATGACTGAGGAAACTAATATGTGTTTAAGTTGTGTTTTCATTAATTTGTTGCTTTTCTAGTTTTTTTTTTACTTGCATGTCCTAATTCATTGTTCTGTTTTCTCTATTGATGAAAGTGCTTATTGAAAAATAAATTTTATGTTAAGAACTGCTTTGGATAAATGCCAAATGTTTTACTATATTGTTTCATTGTTGTCATTTTCTTTTAAGAAATTATTTATTGATTCTAAAATTTATTTTTGACCCATTCATACTTTTTAGAAAAGCAATCTGCTTGGGGCAACTAGGTGCTGCAGTGAGTAGAGCACCAGCCATGGAGTCAGGAGTACCTGAGTTCTAATCCGGCCTCAGACACTTGACATACTTACTAGCTGTGTGACCTCGGGCAAGTCACTTAATCCCAATTGCCCTGCCTTCTCCCCTTAAAAAAAATTAAAAATTAAAAAAAAAAAAGCAGTCTGCTTAAGTGACTTGCCTAGGGTCCCATAGTAGGTGTCTGAGGCCAGATTTGAATTCAGGTCCTTCTGACTCTAGGGCCAGTGCTCTATCTACTGCTAATACTGATATGCTTCCAAGCATATTAACTTATTAAGCAATGGATATCCTTGCTCTACTCCTGTTTTACATGATACTGGAAATGTTAGTGGAAAAATTAGTAATTAGTAGAAATTAATAAATAAGTGGAAATATTAGTAATCACAGTGAAATTAGAAAACAATATTAGCAGGATTAACGTTATAAATTAAGAGGTCAAAATAAGATTTTCAGATAGCATAATCCTTTACCTAGAAGAAATCAGTCTAAACAAAAATATTTCAAATAATGAATTTGGCAAGGTTGCCATTATATGAAATAAAGCCTTAGAATTATTTACATTCACATGATATACTTAAATATCATGGAAAGAAATTTTAAAAATAAATTCCTTTTATAATAATAAGAAAAATACTTGTGAATTAATTTACCTACACACACACAGTATGGTATACCATGTCTTTCTATGAGGATAGAAAGTCAACTATAAAATCATAGTGGAAAGAATAAAGGAAGTATAATTGGAAGAATATTCGAAGTTCATGGTGGCATAGTAGATAGAGCACTGGCCCTGGAATCAGGATATGAGTTCAAATCTGGCCTCAGACACTTAGTAGCTGTGAGACTTTGGGCAAGTCTCTTAAGCAGATTGCTTTTAAAAAAAAAGTATGAATGGGTCAAAAATAAATGTCAGAGACAATAAATAATTTTTTTTGAGGGGGGAAGAGGCAGGACAATTGAGGTTAAGTGACTTGCCCAAGGTCACATAGCTAGTAAGTGTCTTAAGTGTCTGAGGCCAGATTTGAACTCAGGTCCTCCTGACTCCAGGGCTGGTGCTCTACTCACTGCCCCCAATAGATAGCTGCCCCCAATAAATAATTTCTTAAAAGAAAATGATGACAATGAGACAATAGAGTAAAATATTTGGCGTTTATCCAAAGCACTTCTTAACATAAAATTTGTTTTTTAATAAGCACTTTCACCAATAGAGAAAACAGAACAACGAATTAGGACATGCAACTAAAAAAAGACTAGAAAAGCAACAAGTAAATGAAAACACAATTAAACACAAAAATAGAAACCTTGGATGAAGATTCAATAGAAACTTTCCCAATAAGTACAGGAATAAAGTACTCTGTTATTTGATGTCGTTATGGACATGCTACCAATAGTAATAAGAGAAGAGAAAGATATTAAAGGTGTAAAGATATAGGAGGAAATCAAACCATTCCTATTTACTAATGCCATGATAGTCTACTTAGGAAGTCCTAGGGAATCATTACAGATACTAATGAAGACGATAGCTCTGAAGCTTGCAGGCGGCAAAATAAACCCCCAAAGCCAACAGCATTTACTAACAAAATGGTAGGTGGTACTAAAAAGGGCAATCCAATTCAAAATAGCTCTAAAATGCAAAAGATATTTGGGGATCCATCTAGCAAATCACATAAAATACTTGTATGTATCCCATTACAAAGTATTCTTTAAAGAAATAAAGAACAACTTAAGTGGCTAGAAAAATATTCATTGCTCTTTCCTGAGTATAATATATACTATAATAAGAATGACAGTTCTCCCAAAGTTAAGTTACAGGTTTTGTGCTGTACCAATCAAATCAAATTATCAGAGGACACACTTTATAGAATGTGATAAAATAAAAACAAGTCATTAAGAGAAACAAAAATGTAGATTATCAAGGGAAATGATGAAAAAAAGCCCTGGATGAAAGGGTAATAGCAGTTGCAAACCTCAAATTATATTAGAAAACAGCAATTGTTGAAACAAAACCATTTGGTATTGGTTTAAAAAGACAGAGAAGCAGATTGATGGAACAGACTAGACATGGGAGAATTGAAACATC
Source organism: Phalanger gymnotis (assembly GCA_028646595.1). NCBI lineage: Eukaryota > Metazoa > Chordata > Mammalia > Diprotodontia > Phalangeridae > Phalanger > Phalanger gymnotis. The sequence continues at coordinate 294,686,042 of CM053623.1, read as the reverse complement.
GGAACTTAAAAACCAAGTGTTTCAATAAACCAGATAATATAAATTACTTAGGAGAAAACTCCCTATTTGATGAAAAACATAAAAATAAACTGCTAGGAAAACTGGAAAGTGGTCTGGCAGAAATTAGGCTTAGACCAACAGTTATACCACATTCCACAAATTCAAAATGGATATTTGATCTTGATATTAAAGTTTATACCACAACAAATTAGAAGAGAAGAAAATCTTCTGATTTTCGTACCTATGAATAAGAGATGCATTCTTTTTTTTTAAGGATAGAAGCAATTACAAAATATAAAGTAGGTAATTTTTGATTATTTGACACTAAAAATCTTCTGTAAAGATCAAATTAAATCATCTAAGAAGGGAAGTAGTATCGCATTTCTCAGATAAGGGTTTTATATCTAAGATTGACAACTCACAGCTAAATTTTTAAGACCAAAACCCATTTCCCAATAGATTGGTGGTTAATCTCCCTGAGCTTTTAATTTCTCTGTCTGTGAACTATGCCAGTTATGCTAAATGAGGATCCTTCTTTTTTTTTAAGTGGTTTAGCATTGTTTATTTTAGATTACTGTTGTAATTGTGTGTATTGTTCTCTTACTTTGTTGTGCTTCAGTTCTACTTACTTTATTTTGTTTCAGTTCATACAAGTCAAAAAACATTTATAAAGCACCTACTGTGGGCTAGGTACTGTGCTAAGAGCTGGAGTTATGAAAAGGTGCAAAATACATTCCCTGTCCTCCAGGAGCTCACAATCTAATGAGGGGAGCAACAAATAAATAAATATATACAAATAAGCGGTATACAAAAGAAGTAGAAAACAATTAAAAGACATTAGAATTAAAAGATATTAAAATTAAGAGGGTTTGGGAAAGGCTTCTTGTAGAACAAAGGATTTTAGTTGGGATTTAAAGAAAACCAAGGAAGCCAGTAGGCAGAGATGAGAAATCAAGTCTCCTAAGATGAGGATCTTTCTAGTTCTAGGTCAGTGATCCTGTGTGCTACCATAACAAGATAGAAAAGAGAAAATGTTTATGACAAATATACTCATGGATCTATAATATTCAAGATTTAGATGTTCCCTTCAGGGATATAGATCTCAGCCTATCCACATGGCATTCTTGTCCATAAAATCTCAGAGGATCTAGTCAAAGTTGAGGAGGTTTTTTCTGACATACCCAAGATATCTTCAGAGCTCTCTGATGGTCCCTTAGTCAGCCCTCACCAGCCTACTTTCTCTTCCTAGTGTGCAGCTGATGATATCTTTTGCTCCTGCCCTCCTTTGAAGTGACTAATTGTTTCTATGTTGTAGCCTGATCACACCTATGATGTGCCTTGCCTTTGGCCTTCATTGATGGTCTTTTTAAGAAGCCTTGTTATTTCATAAGGACGACACGATAGCTCCTTTCCTCTTCCTGTTTAACACCAGGCCGAACTTACTCTCCATATATATTGCCTTTTTTTTTTTTGGTTCCTCAGAAGTTTTTTAATACAACCTATATCTGAACATGAAATGTATCCACATCGTATGCCTGGAAGCCTTTGAAGATCTCTCATGATGGAAATCCTCTAATAACTCCATGGCCGTTTATAAGCACTTAAGTAAAACTATGGGAAAATATAGGAAGCCTGACCTAGAAAGGTTTCAATACATAAAGGACCTTTGATTTGGTGGGCAATGTTGTTCCTGATGCCAATGAAAACTTGAACTCTTCTTTGCCTTCATTTTAGTCTTTGGGAGTTGCTCAGGCCCCAGAATTCATTGCCTTGCAGCCAAGTTGATAATGAACTTCTCTGCACCCAACTAAGCTAGTCTTCATGTAACAGACACTTAATCATGGGCTCTTTCATCATAATTCTGTCTCTGGATTTTAAAGTCATCATGCTATTTGTGAGGGGTGATGTGATCTGGACCCCTGAAAGGAAAAGACCATGTCTTTGAAAGCCAGTCCCTGAATTTTCCCACACATTTCAGCAGCCCAGATCACTGGCCTCAGTCCAAGGCAACTGGCCCACTCCAGCCCACCTACATCCCATATACATTGCTTTTAATTTTTCAATCAGTGAACTATGCCTAAAGACTAACTGATGGGCACCTCTAAGCTCATATCATAATCATGGCTAATACGATGAACAAAACCGTGGCAAAAATTCTTTAAGGCATTGTTTAAAATATTCAAAGATAACACAGTATCTAATAGGTTAAATGTTCAAAAGATAGGAGCAAACTGTTTACATAGAAGAAAACACACATAGTTGATCTTTTGGGAAAACATGGTCACTTGCTTACAAATGTTAATTAAAATAACTTTGAGGTGCCACCTCACAACCACCAAATGGACTAAGATGATTAAAAGTGTGAACACTCAGTACTAATGAGTTTATGGGAAAACAGACACACTTATATGGTCCCAGTGAAATTGACCTTGAAATCTTTCTGGGAAAGAAACCTTGCAGTACCTTGCAAATATTTTTTAAAAAATCATACCTTTTGACTCATAATTGAAAATGTAATCTGAAAGTGTTATCAAAAAGAAATAAAGTGCTATCTCTTCACAAGTATTTATATAGACATAATTTATAATTGTGGGGGGAAAATGAAACTGAAAATAACCCAAAATGTCCAACGATGGGCTGAATTAAACTGTAGTCACGTAATAGTTTAGATTTAGATTCAAAGTGATGGCTCTGAAAGACATGAAGTCATCTGGGAAAACTTTTAAAAAAAGGTAGAACTGGCAGAACAGGGTACAGACTTGGACCATATGAGATGTATAGGAATGGATGAACAATGAAGAGTGATGGAGACCCAGAGGGAATGACTGACAGACTATTAGGGGATATTTCACATATTGGAATTTATTTATTCAAATATAAACTATAATTTTAAAAATTAATTTTGTTGATATTTAAGGTTGTTTGTAATTATTTTTTAAAATGCAGTCATTACTTTCCTCCAGGCCTACATTTCACCATTGGTTGCTGAAGTGTTGAATAGGGTAAGCGATATAATAGTGCAATGCTGCTTCTTTGTTGATGATCCCATTTACCTGATACACTACAGAGAACTTTGCCAATCTGTTGTTTTTCCTATTATATGAAACATTTTGTGGTTAATGGCAACCTCAGTGTTCTAGGTCATTCAACTGTGGAGACTGATTGCCTCAAATCTCTTTCCCTCACCACATGACTAGCCCATCTTTGTTAGGCACTCTACAATTCTGAAAAAAAAAAAGTGGAGTTAGTCTTATAAGAGAAAAGATCAGAAGAATGAAATAATTCTTTCCTTTTGATCATTCATTCCTCTCTTTGGATCCCCCTCTTCATTGCTATAGATAAACCAAGTAGAAGTTTCCATTTGGGGTTTAAAAAAATTAATCAATCAGTTTAATAGGCATGTATCATCTCTTCCTTTCACTGCACCCACCCATTTAATGTCAACAACAATAACAAAAACCAAAAGATTAAATAAACCCTCCTAACAAATATAATTTGTTTAAAAGTACATATTCTGGCTAAACTAATTTCCACATTGACTATTCCTAAACATGTATATCTCATTTTGCATTTTAAATCCATAACCTCTCTGGCAGCAAGTGGGTAGTACGTTCTATCTTCAGTCCTTGGGACTTGTTTGTCATTGCGTTGATTAGAGTTCTAAAGTCTTTGATAGTTGGTCATTTTCTCTATAATATTGCCATTATATAAATTATTCTAGTTCTGCTTATTCCCTAGATTCTTCTGAAATTGTCCATTTAATCCTTTCATATGGCATGATAATATTCCATTATGTTAGTATACTATATTTGCTTTAGTCATCCTTAATAGGTGAGTACCTTCTTTGTTCCCCTTTTGGAGCTGCTATAAGAAGACTTGCTGTAAATATTTTTGTGCAAATAGGTCCCTTTCTTCTTTCTTTGATCTCTTTGAGGCCCAAGCGTAGTCGTGATATCACTGGGTCAAAGGTTTTGGACCATTCAGTAATTTCAGGGGCATAGTTCCAAATGCAAGAAACTGTCTGTTTACAAATAGTTATTATTTACAGATATTGTCATCAAATGAGTTGTACGTTGGTACTGAACCCTGACAACCCCATACATTCTTCTGAGTACAAAAGTATCAAATGAGTTAATATTTATAAACAGTGCCTGGCACATAGTAGGTATAACATAAATGCTTATTCCCTTCCCTCTTCCCTTCCCCAGCATTCAGCTCAGGGCCTGGCATGTAGTAGGTATAACATAAATGCTTATTCCCTTCCCTCTTCCCTTCCCCAGCATTCAGCTCAGTGCCTGGCACATAGTAGGTATAATATAAATGCTTATTCCCTTCCCCAGCACTCAGCTCAGTGGCTAATTCATAGTAGGTGCTTAATAAATGCTTTTTAAAATTGATTGACTAAAAGTAGTAGTGATGTCCATGGCCTAACTCCTACACCAACAAACTTAACTGAGAAAGGTGAGCATTGATGGATCATTTTGGTTGGATCCCATATCCCATTAGAGTCAGCTCAGGAGATAGAGTCTGTTTTTCTCAGTTTAAAAGAAAACTGGTATTGTTAGTAAAACATTAATCAGAGTGGGAGAATGTCAGTTTTAGGTGCGAGCTGGAAGTTACTTTGGTGAAAGGATTCTTTTTGGTCTCAACAATAATAGAAGATTCTTCTGAAAAATAATATTGAGAGTCAGACTGAGAATGTAGGAAAAGGCTACTCGGAAGGGCTTTAGCCAGAGAGACGCCTTTTCTTCTTGGTTTCCTTTGGAGGATTATTTTTTTTTTCCCTGAGGCTTTGATTCTGCCATTGTCTGTTATTTTGTTTACATGGCCTGTAGTTCCTTCCTGTTAAATTCACACAATATTTGGAATTATTTTCGTGATAAGGAAAATGAGAGTCCTTGATGTTAAGTGCATAGTAATTTCATCACAAAAGAAGTCAGGGTTTGTAGGCCACACACAGGTCATAGATTCAGAGCTGAAAGTGACCTGAGAAGGCAGCTAGTCCAACGTCTTCTATTTACAGACAAGGTACCAAGGCTTAGAGACAGACAGGGCTTTGAGAGGCTAGGTGACTTCCCTACTCCGGTGGTTAGTGGTAGAGCTGATTAGAACCCAGACCCCATATTTCTTTTGCTATACTTTAACTATGTATGATTCAAGCAGGAGACACTTACTTGAAACAGGGTTCCAGATAACTTGGGCAAAAAGCTGATTCAGCTATTTGAGCTTAAACTCTGTGGAGATGTTCCAAAAATGCCTCTACTAACAAGATATTCTCATACAATGGAAATGAGCAGCGGCTGGCCTGAATAATCCAGATAAGGTTCTCAAATCCTTAGTTTGGGGCATCACATATGCCCTAGGGGCCTTATTCTTCATAATTGGGGATTGCTTTCTCATATTAGATTTATCATATTTTAGGGGGGAGAAATAGTTTTTGAATCTTAATTGGAAATAAGATTAATTCTATTTTCCCAAGATCCCAAAACTGTTTCGTTCTTTCACTAAATCATTAGTTACCCTCTCTTATGCAAATTTTGTGTCACAGTGTTTATACGTGTTATAACACATCATTTTATACTATCAGGTTTTAAAGTCTTTGCTTAAAGGCATATATTTATATATGCCATTTATATATATATATATATGTATATATATATATATATTTTGATGGATCATTGATCTCACTGGTGTGAATATTCTTGCCATCAGTTCAGATGGTAACTCACCCATGGCTTCTGAACCTTTGTCGTTCTTGTTCACGTTCTGACGTAAACCCTTCATCACCTTTGCAGTATTTCAGTGGACCCTTTCTGGAAGGGGCGGGGCTGGCTGGGCAGAGTTTAAATATTTGGAGGACACTTGTATAACACTTGCGTTGTTTTATGTTCTGTCATGTATTACAATTGTATATTTGTTGCCTTTTTTGGCTCCTTCTTACATGTAAATCATTATTACTGATATACAGTGACCTATTTCTTCCATTTACCATCTTTCCCATTATGTATCTTTTCTTAATAAAGTCAGTACTTGTCTCCTAAATAATGTGATTAATTCCTGGCCCTCTATCCCTTAGTTTCTCAGGCCATCACCCTAATTGGGTTTGATTTTTTCTCTTTTCCCAGGCTTGCCCCTACAGATAACCATTTCAATTGCACACTGTCATCTACCTTGGAATCCACTGGTCCCTCGTTCTTTCTCCGCTCGTGCATCACCAAACCCCAAACCTTGTTTATTTCTACACCTTATCTTCTTAGTTATCCAGCCCTTGCTGTTGAAAATCACTGACTAGGTCCACTAGCAAATTTATATTATCTAATCCAACCCTTTATTGATAGAAAGCAGTCTTTTTATTAGTTCATGAATAAACTACCTCACTGCCTATGGTACTGTTGCATATTTTTTTTTTCCTTTTCTACATTATTCTTGTTCCTCTTCCAGCAGAACACTCTGCTTCCTATCTCATACTTTCCTGAGGAGGAAGAGACCACTGGCTTGTGGAAGGCAGAAGAAGCTATTTGCCTCAAGCTCCCTCTTAGAAGGAATCTTTCTGTGATATACATGAAGAAGAGTCCCTGAGGCATTGAGAACTATCCTAGCATTTCTTTTCCATGTGGGCTGATAATGGAAGAAAGCAAAATTTTCCAGGCTGCATATAGTGTGAGTGGACAGCAACTCTATGCCTGTTTGAACTCGAGAAATTGCTACTAAGTCCACAGGGTATCATGCAACAAGGCTCTCCCTTCACCACCCAAGGAGCGCTGCTTTAGACCCAGGCATGGGGTTTGGACTGGATTCAATCTTGGGCAGCCTGCATCTCATGAGAGGGATTAAATTCTCTGTTCTCAGACTCTTTGGTGCATTCAGTCCCCTATCTAAGAAACTCAGGGACAAATTTACTTATAACTCATGTCTAGGACCTCCCTAATGAGAAGTTAACAAAACAGCACTCAGTGTATAATATGAATTAGAGATGAGACAAGTAATTTATTATTACACGCACACACACACACACGAAAGACTAACTGTAAAAAGACTCCCAAGCCCAGAACAGGATTGAGTAACTTAAAACGACTGGTACAATCTGCTGGGAGGCTGATACTTTAGCTCGTCAGAATGTGAAGCAGCATTGAAGACTGCTTACATTTACATGTAAAAAGACACTTGACATATCACTTTGGCTTGGCACATATCTGTTGCTAAAATTGCTAGGCTTGAGCCAATCTCTTTGTAAAGTTGTCATTCTCTCTCTTCCAAAAGCTTTTTTTGCTGCCATTCCAGCAACCAAACACTTCTATAATTGGGTCCAGAACCTTCGGACCTCTCAATCTTGCAGTCACTTTCAATCCTGGACACATTTATCTTAGGACAGGTACTATTTAACTTAAGATCCGAAGGGAGTAAACAAAGAGGCGATTCCGATGTAGGCTTTGGCTTGTCTCAGGAGCTACATGTTTTAGCTTTCATGTGCTCCTGGCCACTTGGCAGCTAGGCTAGAGAATGGGCCAGCCACCCCTCCCCACCCCAGTTCTTGGGATACTTCACAAAGCAGTGAAGGGGTAGACTGCTCGCTTCTGTGCATCCACTTAGTCTCTAACTCCTCCAGCTCCTCAGCAAATAGGAGACTCTTTGTTACCTCACGGTGCAAGCCCCTCAGCAATGATTCACATGTTGTTAAAAAAAAATAACAGCCCCCAAAACCGAGAATGGTGACTCTGACTCTCAGCATCTCTGTGGGGTAAAGGGGAAGATGTGGCTCCTGAATCACTAGATAAATCTATTTGTAATCTAAGAACTGTAGTTTGTTAGTTTTAAAACTACTTAAATTTTGTTTTTTAATCTTGTTTCCATAAATTTCTATTTGAGAGCATAAAATACCCAGGGAAATTGCCTTCTATTTGAAAACTATAGTGATGTAGGCCAAACTGTAGAAATAGCTGATTTGGTATTCATTTTGGGGGACAGGTTCAGCCATAATATTGGAATACAAACAGAGAGGATCCTAAGAAAAATGATAGCATGACATGGCCAGAAATTGAACATCCAGACACATTTTTTTTTTTGTCATTTAGATGAGGCAGCACCTAGGGTTTGATTTTACCTAAGGCTGCAAATTTTTAAATTCTAAATTGAGTAAATATCCACAAAAATAAACATTACAGTGAACAAACAATGAAATAGTCTCTTGTTGAAAAATGTGCATATGACAAAATAAGAAAAATGTCCTGTTTATTTCCACATTAACATCATTATTACTATAGAGGCAGCTAGTGGTTAGAGAACTATCCTTAGAGGCAGGAAGTGTGCTTCTAAAGCATGTTAGTTGTGTGATCATGAGTAGATTATTAAACCTCTTAGTGCTTCAGTCAACTCTCTAAGTTACAGACATAAAGTCAGAGACAAGTTGCTGCATTGGTGAAGGGAGTTTCCATACCTAGGGGTCCTCACATTGTTGCAATCACATATTTGTACTTCTTCTGCCCATATTTAAATATATACTATTTATAGATAGTTGCTTATTGTCCTTTATTTTTGAAGAGGACCAAAATGACATCACTACGTCAGAGTCAAGTTATAATGCGTCCGACTGTGGCTGATCAGACTGGGGCTGTTCTGCCCCAGGTTGGGCACAAATAGTCCATGTGGGTGCATTCTCTAAATTAACTCATCTCATATTTCTTTTGAGCTACTTCAATTCTGCTTTGCTCATACAGCATATCACCTTTTCTGATGAGGGCATGCCAAGCTCGGCAGTCCTGTGCCAGTGTCTCCCATGTCACGCAATTAATTCCAAAGTTAAGAGGGCTAATGGAAAATTGTGTCAAAATTCGGTTGACCAGAGAAGTTCATTAGTATTGCACATCAATTTCACAAAGGCTTGTTGCCTAGATTCTGGAAAATGGATGATGCTCTTGTGCTTTCCCAGTCACCAGTGGAATGAAACAAGGCTGTGTGCTTACTCCCATGCTTTTTAGCATGATATTTTTAGCCATGTTGTCAAACACCTTTAATAAGGACAAACATTTATAGATAAATAGATGGCCATACCTATCTGAATCTAAATATATATATAGCTATATATTTTATATTGTATCATCATTTATATAGTCATTGTCTTACACGTGGTTATAAGTCTATTTTCTTCACTCTATTACTTCACATAAATGATCCTGTATTTATTCATCTTATTCATATTTCTCATTTCTCATTCCATCCCTACCACACCGTTTGTTCGATGATCCCTGATCAATACTTACTATAACAAATTGCAAGGCTATAGCCTTACACAGATAAGTCCTTTTCACTTTCAATTAACTACCTAAAGCGTAGTCCTGATAGAACACTGGTTATTCTTTTAAAAATTTATTTCTTTTTATTATTATGAACTTGGTAAACTCTAATAAACATTTCTCCATACAATAAAAACAAAAAAGTGCTTCATATGAAACTACGAATCACCACTATGCATATCTTGGTTTTTTTCAAGTACATTTCTAATTTAATGTAGGAGTTTCAATATTGCCCTGTTTTTGGTGATCCCTCATGAACATCCTCCTGCTCTCTTCTGTGTATTTTTAAAGATGATCTTTTTTTGGGGCCCTTTTTTCTTCCTTCATATTCAATATCACTACCTACCACTGCTTATCCCATTCTGTCTTCCCTTCTCCCAAATAAAGACCTCTTCCTTGTAGTAAGTCAGCATAGTCCTACAAAGCATTCACACAATGGTCATTTCTAAAAACCCATGTCACCTTCACCTCTAACCCATCGCTGCTCTGCCAAGTGGTGGGAAGCTTCAACAATTTCCTGGAGCCACGATTGGTTGTTGTGGTGATCACAAGTTCTTAAATCTTTTACAGTTTTCCTTTACAATGTTGTTCTCCTTGTGTAAATTATTATTTTGGTTCTGTTTACTTCAGTCTGTATCAGTTCATATAAATAAGTCCTCTAAAATTTCTCTGGAGCCTATAATTTTAATAATTTTTATGGCATTCCATTTATATACTTTAGTTTATTCAGCCATTCCCAATTGAAAGTCACCACCTAAGTTTTAAGCAAAAAAAGAAAAAAGGTATTTTTGACTTTTTTAAAAAAGCAGTTTTGTGTATGTAAGGTGGCATTTTGTCTACAGGCTGGCTTATGTGTAATGACATTTTTGGCCACCACTATTCTAGATGTCTGTTTACTACGTTTCAGAGGGCTTGCTTGAATTTAGCATTAGTAGGTGTTCCAAACTTGGAAAGCCAGAAGTCTTAAATACTGAAGGAGGTCAGGTATTAGAGTTGTTTTAATTTGCACTTATCTAATAGAGCAATTTAAACCCTTTTTTGGTGGTAATTTTGAGAATTTTGTTTTTTTCTTTTATGAACTGTCTAATCATATCTTTTTGATGATTTATTTGTTGGGAAATAAATCTTTTATAAATTTCTGTCTTATAGAATTTGGTCTTTTTCACTTTCATTTTAATTAAATTTGATCTTTTAAAAATAGCTCTCTATTTTCTTATCATTTCCATGTTTCTTTTATTCTTTTATTTTGTTTTTTATTTTTATGGTTTTATTCTTATATTTGCCCCTGGTTCAGTAATATTGTGGACAGCTAGGTTGGTACAGTGGATAGAATGTCAGGCCTGAAGTCAGGAAAACTCACCTTCCTGAGTTCAAATCTGGCCTCAAACATTTACTTACTTGCTGTGTGACCCTGGGAAAGTCATTTAACCTTGTTTGCCATCAATTTCCCTGTATGTAAAACGAGCTGGAGAAGGAAATGGCAAACCACTCTAGCATCTTTGCCAAGAAAACCCCAAATGGAGTCATGAAGAAATGGATACAACTGAACAACAGTAATATTAATTTTTCTAATTTCATTAACTCCAAACTTGGCTCATTAAATTCCCTCTTTTTCTCTCATATTAATATATTCTTTCTAGGATATAAATTTTCCTCAGAATACTGCTTTGGCTGCATCTCATAAACTTTGATATGTTGCATTTATAGTGTTTTGTAGAACAGCTAAGTTCATTGGTGAAGGAAGTACAAAGCAGAAAGAAGTGCCTGACTCTTGTTCCTATATGAGTGAAAACATTCACAGATTGACTCTGGAAATACTGACTTTTGGTATAAGGTAACTGGGCAAAGAGAGTGGAAGGTTAAATTAAGATCATCTATCTCTGTTTAAATGTGAGCTGTTATACAAAGTTAAGTAGCAACCTGACTTTTCACACCTTAATTCCTAAAATGTTAGCTTGCAATATAAATATATATATATATATATATATTTTTTTTTTTCTGGAGGGTTTGAATCTGAGTGTAGGCCCAGAAGTTATTTCATTTGTTGCTTTTGTTATTACGAACCACAAATACAAGAGTTTTTAGCAGGCTTTTTCTGGCTCTTCATTTTCACCTGTCAAATTCTCAGCAAAATACAAAAGTCCCATGTTGGAGGCTCCTATCCCACAATCCACTGCCCCGGTGTGGGCTAATGAGGGCAGCTAACTAGGGTTCTTAAAACCCAAAGGCTTTATTAGGAGGAATACATTTAGTTACTGCTCAGTCCCGTTTTCTAACCAGAGACAGGAAAATTCTCTTTGGGGACTGGAAAGTTTTGTAAAGTTGAGAGGAAGCAGAGAAGCTGTGAATTTCATCTCCATTTCAGGCTGGGCCAGAGGACAGAAACTTTGGCCTGTGATTTTGACTTCCATATGCAGTTTTCTTAGACTTGACCTAGTTCGAGATGAATTCCTTGCATACAGTCCATGCTCAAGATTGTATTAGGAGAAATTGTTGCTACCCTCTCTCCGTGCCTTTGATATATTGAAATTTTAAATGCCATAGAAATAGCAAGCATGTTAGACCACATTGGCTGCTGCTTCCATGGCAACATGTTGAATTTCTCTCAATTAAAACTACTCCTGCAGGCTGCTCCAAGAGTATGTATTCAGAGGAGAGTGTTTAAAAGGGCCGTATTATGGTGAGGGAAAGCTATGCTGAAACTTAGTGACTACTGAGAATTGACTCTTCAATGGCTTAACTGAATGTGGTACAAGGTAGACATATTTGGTTCACCCAGATAACTGTTTCTATTCCCCACTAGACTTTAATTTGAAAGGCACAGGTTGTGGATCAGTCCTTAGGAATTATCTGAACTTGGGACCTGCTTTAGTGAGTCATAAGAGGGAAATCTCCTAAGTGGGGAAGTCACTAGTGAATTAAGAGTCAGAAGATATCGGTTTGGGCTGTACCTTTGCCAGCGAGGTGGCCTTGGGATGTGGCCTCTAAGTATTATGTGAAGACAGGGATAGCAAGACCTGCCCAACATACCCCACTAGATCTGAGGGAGGGACAAATATGTAAGTGCGAACGTTTGATAACCTGTAACATCCCATGCAAGACATTAGAAAGCATTTTGTAACCTATAATGTGCTGTACAAACCATTATAAAATCTCTTCTTGTTCTGCAGTTGTTTTAAGTCTTGCTAGGTCATTTTACAGATAAGGAAACCGAGGCAAACAGGATAAAGTGACTTGCCCAGGGTCACTTAGCTAGTAAGTGTCTGAAGATGGATTTGAACTCAGGTCTTCTTGACTCCAGTCCCACTACACCACCTAGATGCCCAGTATAAAATCTTGGGGTAGTAGAAGTTCAATTTTCAACCCAATGCAGGAATCCCTCTAACAATATCCCTGGTAAATGGTCATCCAGGCACTGTGTCAACACTTCCAGTGATGGAGAGCTGGCAGCTTATTTCACTGTTGCACAGCGCTAATTATTAGAGGCCTGGAGTCAGGAAAACTCATCTTCATGAGTTCAAATCTGGCCTCAGACACTCACTAGCTGTGTGACCCTGGGCAAGTCACTTAAATCTGTTTGCCTCAATTTCCTCATCTGTAAAAGGAGAGAAGGAAATGGCAAATCACTACAGTGTCTTTGCCAAGAAAACCCCAAATGGGGTCACAGAGAGTTGGACGTGACTGAACGACAACATTTATTAGACAATTGTATTTTTGTCCCATTCCCAAGGAAGCCGCCTTCATTGAACCTTCTTCTCTGATTAGTGTCAGCCACATCCAGGGGCATTGTCTGGCTGGGCAGCATGGTCTCCTTTGTTCTATAAGACAATTCAGTTTAATTCAACTAGCATTTTTTGAAGGTCTGTTCTGTAAAAGGTACTATGCTATATAAAGCCCAAGGATTCAAAAATGAAATCTAGTTGCAACTCTCAAAGACCTTACATTTTATTGAATGTACAACATAGGACTGTAGATTTAGAGCTGGAAGAGACCTTAGGAGCCATCGAATATAATTCTCTCATTTTACAGATTTGGAAACTGAGGCACAGGAGCATTAATTGACTCACCCACAGTCACATAGTTGCTGTCATAGGCAGGCTAAGTAAAGACACAGTAATTTGAAAATGGAAAGAATGCTAACATCTAGGTGGATCAGGAAAAACTTTAGGAAGGTGGTAGGTACGTGAACTAAGCGTTGAAGGAAGCTCAGAGGTGGAGGTAAGGAGAATTACATCACAGACAGACCTGGGGGACTACATGTGCAAAGACATGGCTGCTGGAGATAGAATTCCCAGTTTGAGACACAGTAAATAGGTCGCTCTGGTTTTGTTTTTTTTTTTTTTTTATTTTTTATTTTTTATTTTTTAGGGTCACACAGCTAGTGAATGTCTGAGGCTAGATTTAAACTTAGGTCCTCCTGACTCCAAGGCTGGTGCTCCACCTAACTGACTCAGCAGGCCACTCTTGATCTCTAGAGAGTTTCATGACACTTCTCTCTCTTTGTTTTTTGTACTAATAACTTTCATTTTACCTGTTGATCTGGGTTGTTTTGAAATTACTCTTTAAAAAAAACCACTATGATAGAATAATTTTACAGATACACACACACGTAAGTATATATGCATAATACATATACATACATATATATACATATACACATACCTGTTTATGTCTAATAGTAGCCATCTTCGGGGTGGGGCAAGAGAAGGGGAGAAAAAATGGAAAAAGAAACAAATGTGCACGATAACTGTTGTATATTTGGAGAGAATAACAAGTTGGATATGGTAGATTTGTAGTTTCATGTGTGATCATCTTTTTTATTGTACTGTGTTATGGAAATGCTTGTTTTGTTCCGTGAATTGAAAAAAAAATTACAAAACAAAACAAAACCACCATGGAACTAACGAAACCAAAATTCATAAGCTTATCTCAACAGTGTTTTTGTTTGTGTTTCTTTTTCCCTCTTAGGGAGTATTGTCGAATATCTCTTCAATCACAGACTTGGGAGGTTTTGATCCTGTTTGGCTGTTCCTGGTTGTGGGGGGAGTTATGTTCATTTTAGGATTTGCAGGATGTATTGGAGCTCTTCGAGAAAACACTTTCCTTCTCAAGTTTGTAAGTATCCAACTTCTTTGATTGCTAGTCTTTGCGTTTGTAGAGCAGAGAGTATAATGTGGGAAAGACTCCTGCAAACATAGGACCAAGGTGACCCCTTTCAGTATGAAATTGAAGTAAAAGGAAAAATTCCTTTATGTTCCTTCCTAGTAGAGTGGAGTTCAGTATTTATAATCTCATGATCAATTGATTACTCTTATTTTCAACTAATTTAGGAGTACCTTAGGACAGAGGCATTAAACATGGCAGCCTCTGGCACTCTTGAGCATGGCCAAAACCAAAATAAAATGTAGTTCCTCAAAATCCTGTAAAAATGAATGCTAAAAATTATCTTTACATATAATTGGGGAAAAAATAAAATACTACTAAAATGGAGTTCCAACCTAATTTTAATATGTTGACATATTAATGAAAAAGAGATAAACACGTGGTTTTCTAAGTCAATGTGCATCCATCAAGGATCCTTAGGTATGGGTTAATGGCTCCTTTTTCTATTTGTTTGACACCATTGACTTAGGAGAGACTATGAACATGGCAAAGCATTATGGGAGCTGCTGTTTATTTTATGATTAAAAAAAATACCTGGTAACTGTAGTTCAAGATGAGCAATCTCCTCAAAGGTAGTGCTTTTAAGTGTCTAAGTTGGCATGCTATTGCTTGGCGTTCTAGCAACAGATGAGTGAATTTGCATGCAGTGATTTTTTAAAAAGGGCGTTGCTAATGCAAACACCCTTGCAACTGAATAGGTATCATCAGCATCAGAGAATTAAATCAGGATGACAAGTGCTATTGCTGTAATCCACTGTGATTCCTGCAAAAGCTAGGGTCAACTTGTTTCTCATGCCACGTGTGGTAGAGTGAGCCAAGCAATGGATTTGTAGTCAGGGGACATTGGGGTCCAATCCCAGAGCTGTCACTACCTGTGTGACCCTGGGCAAGCCACTTTGGGTCTCAGTTTATTCATCTCTGAAAAGAGAGAGCTCCTTCCAGCTCTAAAATCAACCATATGATTATAAGAATGAATAAGTCAGGAGTTATTTCTGCTCATTAAAAACAACTCTTACTTGAACACTTGCACATGCCTGGATGTGAAATCAAAGAATAATTTTATTTAGTAATTTTCATTCTGACCTTTGAATATAAAAATAACTATAAATTCTACATTATTTGAATAAATATGAATTTATCTGTGGTTCACATGATTGACAAGTAGCCATTTTTTGACAGAGGATGAATGTTGCCTGAGAAACCAGAAACTAATGTTATAACAATATCCCGAAATTAAACCTCTCCCCGCCCACAAATGAACTTTTAATTGTATATAAAACTTCCCTTTCTGGCAAAAAATGAGTATAGCAAATGTGATAGAGAAGGTTGTTCTATACAGTAAAGAAACACAAACCAGACGTGGAAGGATGGAGAAAAGTCATGAAAATGCTTAGAGAAATCTGGTGCATGTAATTCACTAGGTGAGCAAGATAACCTTTGATCTCCCTCCAATTTTTGTTGGTGATTAGAAATAGCCTTGGTAAGAGACTGGTGAGAATTATAGGCAAGAGAAAAAGATGCCCAACTCCTTCTTAATAGACCAATCAGTCAACAAGCATTTACTAAACACCTACAATGTGCTTAGCACTGAGGATAAGATGAAAATAGATTAAAAATAGAGATATAATAAATACAGCAGAGAGAACTTGGTATGTGTTAAAATTGTTTGAAATAAAAAAGCAACTGAGGACAAAGTTATGGAGCCATCTGTGATTTGATTTGCAAAAGGTATCATTTGCATATCAAAGCAGGTCACCAGACTCCTCAGAGGTCAGAGACTAGGAGTGATTTACAGAGATGGTTTTTAAAACAAAAAAGAGGAATTGGAAAAATTACAGAAATTTGTTTTCAACAGAACTCAAGTGGACAGGGCAGGTCACCTGACTAGTTAGCTTCTTCCAGACTTTCTTAATCCTATGCCAGACATCCTTTCCTCCAGGTGGCACCTTTTGTAACCAGAAAGTGGACTGGGAAATAAGAACTTGTGGTCAGTGGTTAAAAGTTACTCCCCCTCCCCCTCCCCTCTTCCTTAGCAGAGTCCATTATTCAACTTAGACTCTAGCTCAAGAGAAAAAAGGGCTTAACCACTGAGACTAGAACAAATAACAACCTCTGGCTATCCTTTCTCCAGCTGCCAGAAAGGGGAACTTGGCCTCTGGTCAATCCTGTTTGCTGCTAGGAAGGAAATTTAACCTTTTGAAAAACCTTATAATCTTATGATTATTTTATTCTTCTATATTATCTGCTACTGAATGATAAAGTCTTCTCTATCTATTCATTAAATCTATAGGTAATCTAGACTTAAGAGACTATCTATGTTAGTTTGGCTTAGTTTAGATTCAGTTCTTGGTAAAGAAGGGAGTTTGATCCTATAACCAAACTAAAAATAAATCAAAGTAATCAAAAATAGTTGATTTCTTTTTCATGTGCATAAGGGTATTGACTATAAAAGAAAGAGGAATTATGCTACGCTCTATCCAAAAGCATAACTATGTGTTTAGCATTTTTCCCCCATGATCTTCCTTTTCTTCATGCCCAAGATTGGGGATATTACCTGGGGTAAAGTTTCCATTAACTATTAATGCCGTAGGAGCTAAGACGTCTTTATATTACATGGATATGTACAGTGATTTGAAACAACTCATGCCACCACTAAGTATGTCTATTGGCATTTTGCTGCCCATTGATTCAAGCAGTCATGGTATGTCCAGGCACCCGGTCTCCAAAGCTCTGCTCTTAGGAATCCAGACAATAGTCCAGGCATTTAGGAACCTGGAATAGGGATGGATGTTTAGAAGGTCAGAGCTTCTAGAAGGTGGTGCTGGATCTGCAGTTCCAGGCTGTCTTTTTTACACCTGAGGGTCCTTTGACTTACGACATACCACATATGACACGTGGTTGGGTAGAAGCTATGATACCAAATGGATGTAACATCCACCGAGCTAAGGGTTCTTATTGGTGGTCAGGTCAACCCTATGGACCTCTTCTCCAAGAAATAGTTATAAATAATGGAAGTTAGAGGCTTATGAAAATAAAGATGTCATTTTACCCCCATTCATCATGGAGCCCCTGAAATCTATCTACAAACCCCGTAGGCCCCAAGTTAAGAACCCCTGACCTATATTCACGTGAAGAGTTACCACACTGCCCCCTTCATCAATTTTGTGGGGGAAATGGATGATTCTCTCTCCCATCTTGTTGATCCTGTTTGCTGTGTTATTTATATCTCTTTAACTTTGCTTTTCTTAGCCTGCCACTTTTTTGAGGGTGCAGCGCTCGAGACTCCACCTGGGTTTGCCTGTCCCTGTTGCTGTTAGAATGCTTGACCTGTATAATTATGCTCCAATTCTCATTTCTTCAGATCTGCTTAGAGAAGAGGAATGAGTGGGTGAGAGGTCTAAAGGAAAGAGTTGGGTGGCTTAGTATAAGATGTACCACACATGGTTACAATTTTCTTAGGGAAAGCATGCAGATTTTCCATCAGGTCCATGGTTTTGAACCTGCTCTCCTATAGAGACTATAGTCAAAATATACCAAATACTTGCTGTTACTTTACAAAGGCCTCTTCTGACTTTAGAATTTAGAAATGATTCGGTTTTGGGAAAAGGTGTTAGAAATGTCCCTAAAGGGGAGCAGCGAAGGAGCTAATGCTCCCCAGGTGGCCGGGAGGGGTGGGCGATGATTTGTCTCACTTTGCTCTTCCTAACGTGAGATGATTATTTTAATGCCATGCTTCCCCTCACCACCTCTCAGGCTGCATCATTCCCCTCAAATGAACCCACCTGCTAGTTCACCCTGTGCAGCAGGTGCAAAAGGAGGATTAAAAATACATCTGAATCCTCTAAAGGAACATGGAATCCTGACTACCATTCCAGATGGCAGGAAAGCTCCAATATTAGGATAAATCTTATCTTTTTAATACCAGCAAAACATCCTAAAGGTAACGAATTGGTCATTATTAAAAGCTCCTGGCAGAAACATCAATCATGTGAAATTCATTTTGATTTAATTTGGGTATAATGAGTCATTCTTGTTTGCTTATGGGCTTTGGTTAATTACTGACTGGAACACCAGTGCACCTAAAATGTGATTATGGAATTTTTTTAATCTTTGCTGAAATGTAATTTTGTATTAATAAATCTCAAGAAACGGATGATCGTCTGCTTTAGTACTGAGTAACATTCCGATATAATGACAAGACTTAAAAAGGGAGAAGAAAAGAGCCTTTTAAGCAAATATTATGAAAATAGCCATCATCATTGTTCTCTCTGTGTGCCTTTTGTCTTAGTTTTCTGTCTTCCTGGGAATTATTTTCTTCCTGGAGCTCACTGCTGGGGTTCTGGCATTTGTTTTCAAAGACTGGATCAAAGACCAGCTATATTTCTTTATAAACAACAACATCAGAGCTTACCGGGATGACATCGATTTACAAAATCTCATAGACTTTACCCAGGAATACGTAAGTTGGAGCCCTGTTTCTTTTCAACCCAAGCACCTGTTTGAATCGATGTTCCTATTTAACTGCTCTACCCCCGCCCCCTCTTTTTGTGTTGCCGACTAAGAAATCCCTTCAATGGCCTGAAGTCCTTCTGGTCTTCTCGCTTGCCCTTCTCAGTCTCAGGTCGAATTCTCTATTGGATGCTGTTTTGTTTGATGTGAAGAGGAAAGTGGGGAAGCTGTATGGAGGCGTGCCTACAATGCTAGCTGGTCTTTTCCTATTAGCAGTGAATAACAATCAGCTGCTTGTATTTTTTAAAGTTCCACCTGGTATCTAAAGATAACTTGTTTTTGGCACCTGCTTCCTCTGTGCCTCAACCTATAATTAGGCTCTTATGTAATTGGAAAGCATCCTGGCTTCGAAGTCAGAGGACCTGGGTTCGAATCTTGATCTCTACCTTTTTGCTTCCTCTTCAACTAGCTGTGTAAGAGACTTTGACAGATCACTGTAACTTTTTTATGTCTTTGTTATTTTGTCTGTTAAATGAGGCCCTATCTAAAATGCAGGGATGTTGTGAGGCTTAAGTAAAAGAGAAATCTAGTATATAAGATATTATCTTGCAATATGGTGATAACTTACATGTAATGAAAGATCTGTTGGCCTTTGAATAGACCTCCCTCTGTATAAAGCATCTGAAACATTTGATCTTGAGTCATGAACTTATTTATTGAATAAGACCCCGGGTAGGCACCATGGTGTAGTGAGGAGGGAGTCAGGATCCCCTCGTCTTGTTGTGACCATTATCTCCTCTTCTGGATCTATATTACCATATCAAGTAAGATGATATTTGTAAAAAGCGTTTAGCATAGTGCCTGGTGCTATACATAAATGCTTCTTCCCTGCCCTCCCTTCTCTCATACAATAGACAGATTGGCTGACTGGACATGTAATGTTCTTTCAAGATCTATTATCGACAGTATTGTTTGCCATAACTTCTCTGTGGTTGGCCAAGCCTTAGGTGTGGACTGAAGCATCAGATTCTAAAGTTCCCTTTAATTGACTTAGCCTTCCAATTTAAAGTCAGCGTTCTTTTTAGCTGGATTGAATGACTGACGTGGTAGAGTTCTGTCACTTCTGAGATTTGTCCTGATTTGTGTTATCCAGAAGAACTCTTCCCAGAGATCAAGTGTGGTTGACTTGGCATGACCAACACACCTCTTTGAAATGTTGTTTGCATTAGGTGAAAATTACATTCTACATGTCTGGCTTGGTGGTTTTTTTTTTTTTCCCAATCAGGCCATTAGAGCCACGTGGAGCTGAATGCTTCCAGGCAGCTCTGGCCCTGAAAACCTAGAGCAATCACATTGTCCTGTTGGCCCCCCAGAAGGGTGTAGGCAGTGCCCCTCCTCAGATAGTGAACAGAGGCTGTGGGCCAGACACATTCCCTCCCTCCCACACCCAGCACACGCAGGCTTCATTTCAAACTACTCTAAATTAAACCAAGCCTGTTAGAAATGTGCTGCCTGGTTCCTTCTCAGCAATGATGTCAGTCTCTATCCTTCTTTAGCATTTGTAAACCAGTGAGCTAATTTTATAAGCAGACTCTTGAATTCCATTGCAGGCTTTTGGATGGACCGTTTAGGTTCTGTTTGGCTTCCAAGGGCATTCTGGGGCAGACAGGAGCACCGGCAGCTGGCTGGAGCCGCAGAGTGCTGTTTCGGTGGAGATGAACACAAGCAGGGTGGTCATTGTGAGCCAAGAGGTTCTAATTTTCTTCTCTTCACTCCAGTGGCAGTGCTGTGGGGCTTTTGGAGCGGATGACTGGAACCTAAATATTTACTTCAATTGCACAGATTCCAATGCAAGTCGAGAACGATGTGGCGTACCGTTCTCATGTTGTACGAAAGATCCTGCAGTAAGTGAATGAGCAAAGTCTGCCTCATCCAAATGGAGCGGGGTAAGGGGTTGGGGGGTCATCTGGCTCGGACTCTTGTCCCTCTCCTCCTTGAAGGCAAAACTCACCTCATCCCCCCAGTTCTTCAGTTTAGCTCAACTCAGTATATACTCATGGAGTACCTACAACATGCTTGAACCATCCTTGGTCTGTGGGGGATCCAAAGAGGAATCAGACATGTCTCTGCCCTCAAAGAGCTTATACTTTCATGTAGGGGGAGGGGACAAGTGCACAAATAACTAGAATACATGGTAGAATGTGCTAGATTCTAGGAGAGGGGGTCACACAGTGCCATGGGGATCCCAAAGAAGGTGAAATTACATCCAGTTTGAGGGATCAAGGAAGGCTTCATAAGGGGGTGGATGGCCTTCTTTGTGCTTCATTTATGGTATATATTTACAGGCAATAGAGTGGTGCAGTGGGGAGGACATAGGACTTGGAGTCAGAAAGACCTGAGTTCAAATTCTATCTTAGATATATATTAGCTATGTGACCCTGGGCAAATCACTTAACCTCTCTCAGCCTCATTTAGTCATCTGTAACATGGGGATAATAATAGCACCTATATCCCAGGGTTGTCGTGAGGCTCAGTTGAGTGCACACGCACACATACACATACCATACACACACACACACACACACACACTTACACTCACATAAATGCCAGCTGATGCTGTTATTGCCTTCAGATATAGCTGGTATCTGTTGCTCTTTCCTCCCCCAAGATGATAATAGAAGTAGTAGTATGTGGAGACCCAGTGAGAGAAGTAATTGCATGGTCACCCTTCTGGGGAGTTTTGACCTAAGAAAGGGGTGGGGAACCTGAGGCCTCAAGGCCACATGTGACCTTCTGGGTCCTTGGGTGTGGCCTTTTCACTGAGTCCAAGTTTTACAGAAAAATCCTTTTATTAAGGAGATTTGTTCTGTGCAGTTTCGATTCAGTCAAAGGGCAGCACTTGAGGACCCAGAGGGCCACATGCAGCCTCCAGGTCACAGCTTCCACACCGCTGGCCTAAAAGAATGCCAATTTTCATTCTACAAATATACAATAAGATTCTCTTATAAGACTTTTTCCTTTTATTGGAGGTTTTGGATCCTGGGCTCACTGTGTCATATCATGCACTTTTCTAATTATCACTAGGATTCTCTTTTGTCCCCTGATGCAACCATACACAGCCAGGGCATTTGTTGCTGTGGTGCATTTTCCCTGTTTCCCATGGCTTTCATCCCTGGCCTTAATTCACAGAATCACATTTTAGAGTTGGAAGGACCATAATGCAACTGATACCCAAGTCAAAATCTCTGATATGATATAATGTAATATGTGATCACCTTACTTAGGCTTTCGCCCCCTAAATAAGACAGACCCACCTTTTCCAGGGGCAGCCCATCTTCCTTTTGAACAATCCAAATTATTGAGGAGATTTTCATGGCATCGAGTCCAAGTTGACTTTTTTGCAGGTTTCATTTATTGTTCCTAGTTTTTCCTTGTCTGTCCTTTCATATACCCTGCCCCCAAATCTCACCTTGGTAGCGTTGTTGTTAATGGGATGAGAGCAGGGGTGAGCTGGCAGACCTGATTGTTAAATTATCAGTGCATGCATTTATACCTCGGAAATAGCTACACATTTTGATTTATGGTTTAATTTGATTGTTTATGAAAGTGATAGAGAAAAAGTTAATGATGCAAATGAAATGTAAATGTGTACCTCAGGCATCAATCAGAACACCGCTTGCTAAATCTTTACCAGATAAATCTTTCAAATCTTTAGCAGATCCCTGGATGAAAGGTACTTTTTATCTTCCCTTATGGAAAAAAAAAAACAAACCAGTGTGTCTGTAGCTCTAGGGCCAAGGGGATGATTTTCCCTTCTGGCACCTATGTGATCCTACTGAGACTCTCAGATCTTCTCCTAAACCACAACCAGTGCTTCTCTTTGGTGGTGTCTCTGTAACAAGAAGAAACTTCTCTGTTTCCTTTTCCTGTCAGGAAGATGTCATCAACACTCAATGTGGATATGATGCTAGGCAAAAACCAGTAAGTAGAATTTCTTGTTGTTTCTGTCTGGCACAAAGACTTTTTTTTTTTAAACAACTGGATATTGGAACCATAATAGTATCTGTGACACTCTTCTTTCTTCATCTTTTGTGAAGGAGGTTGATCAACAGATTGTAATCTACACAAAAGGCTGTGTGCCCCAGTTTGAGAAGTGGTTACAAGACAACTTAACCATAGTGGCTGGTATTTTCATAGGCATTGCGTTGCTTCAGGTAAGTAAGACCTTGTTTCCCAAGAGTGGACATCCTGATGAATTGTTATGAAGCATCCGGGTGGAAATGCCCTCCATTGGCCTAGTTATGCAACTCTTCAAGAACTCCTAGGTTTAGATAATTAATAGGGAGGCTAGAGAGTTAGGTGATTTGCCCATGTTTGCATGACTAGTTAGGTGTCAGAGGCGGGATTTGAACCCAGGTCTTCGGAAGGAATCCAGTCTTCAAGTTCCTTTTAACAATGTTACAAAGGAGTCCTCCCATACAAAACAAGTAGGAAATTGCTTATCTAGTTATTTCTGATTTCATTCTTTTAAACTAGTGGCAGGAAATCTAGGGAAGTAGTTGAAAGATAACTAATTTTTACGTGATTTAACTCTCATTTTTAGAAGACATTGCTTTAGCCTACTACTTACTGCCAATGCAGGTATCTTACAAACCTAGGTCTGCCCTGATTTAAGAAAGTTCAATAGAATGAAAATCCAGACAAATAGAACCATCAGGTGAGCAGTTTATTTTTATTAAACATGGAATTTATAAAATTATTCCTAATAGTGTTGCTGTAAGCATGAAACTCTCCTCCTAAAATGCAATTCAGTTTACATATCTTTTTGGAGAGAGACAGAGAGACAGAGACGGAGACACACACACACACACACACACACACACACACACACACACACACACAGAGAGAGAGAGAGAGAGAGAGAGAGAGAGAGAGAGAGAGAGAGAGAGAGAATATGAGGAAGTTAGAACGGTAGGTTGGAGCCAGACCCTGAAGGGCCTTCAGTGAGAAACAGTTTATATTTTATCCTAGATACAAGAGGAACTCCTTGAACAAGAGAGTGAGTGGCATGTATAAATATCCATTTAACAGTTGAGAGAATGGAGAGCTTGGAGAGAGGGTGACCAGTTAGGAGGTTATTGGAACAGTCCATTATAGGTGCCTAAACTAGGATAGTTGTGATGTGTGTGGGAAGAAGGGCCTAAATTCAGGAGATGCTGATTCTTCTCCTGCAACAAGACTTAGCATCTGGTAGGGGTGAATAAGATAAAGAGTTGATAAAGAATATTCCTAGATTGTTTTCTATGTATATTCTATCTCTTCAAGCAGATCGTAACTTCCTTTGAAGGCAGGAACTTGTTTTATCTGGGCATAATCTTTGACAGTCCGGGGTCACCAACACACCCCAATAAGGCATTTGAACTTTATTGGAAGCTTTAAGGATGGGCCTAATGATAACTGTCTATTATCCTAGGACCAGCCTGAATTTTCTGTGGGTCTTTTCACCGGTTGGTGGAAGGGTGAGTCATATTTAGGTCGCAAGAATTCTAGATCCTTGGAATATTAAAGTGTCCCCCTTACCACCCCACTCCTGTCCCCGCACCAGCACCTGGTCCATCAGAAGTCTTGATACAGTGGGTATAATATGTTGATAGATTCACTACAAGACTTGCCCAATTTGGAGAGTTAAATCTGGTTTGGATGTTACTTAGATATATTTGCTGACTAATTCAAAACATATAAAAAATGTCATGGGAATCCTACTAAGAAGTGACAGATTTTGGCATACGCAGCAATAAAAAAAGTACATTTACTGAATAATCACTTAAGCTTCAGGCATAAATTAATTTGGATCCATAGAGCAACACTCTGAGAGGTGACAATAGGGATCTGCAAGTTTTCCCTGGTTTGCTATAATTATTGCTTATGGAGAGGATGAAATTTTTCCCAATGATGGAATAGCTAATCACACACTTTCAATATTTGTCTGCTGATAATGTTAAAATTACCTTTTTTAAAAATTGCAAGCTAACAACACACATTTCAATGTACTACAGGGTTTTTTGTTTTGTAAAAAATCTATTTTAACAGAATAATGAAACAGCTCCATTCATTTGTGTCCCCTCCTGTATTTTTTTTGGGGGGGGTTTATTTGGTTGTATTTTGGTTTATTAACAGTTGTATTACCTTTGATCCAGCAATACTACTACAAGGGCTGCATCCCAAGGAGATCATAAAAAAGGGAAAAGGACCTATATGTACCAAAATATTTATAGCAGCTCTTTTTGTGGTGGCCAAGAATTGGAAATTGAGGGGATGCCCATCAATTGGGAATGGCTGAACAAGTTGTGGTATATGAATATAATAGAATAATATTGTTTCATGAGAAATGGTGAGCAAGTGGACTTCAGAAAAACCTGGAAAGACTTATATGAACTGATGTTAAGTGAAGCGAGCAGAACCATAAGAACATTATACACAGTAACAGTAACATTGTGTGATGATCAATTTTGATAGACTTGGCTCTTCTCAGCAATACAAGGATCTAAGACTCCAAATTCCAATTTCAAAAGACTCATGATGGAAAATGCTATCCACATCTAGAGAAAGAACTATGGAGTCTGAATATAGATCAAAGCGTACCGTTTGCTCTTTCTCTCTCTCTTTTTTCTTTCGCATGGTTTCCCCTTTTGTTCTGATTCTTCTTTCACAACATGACTAATGTGGAAATGTTTAAAAAAAGGAAAATGGTTTATTAATGATTTTGTGGTCCTGTTTGTCACTACCCACTAGCCTACCCTGAACCTGCCATCACTACCCTCTCTTCGCTCTCATGGAAGCCTTCCCTTATAACAAATGCCAAACAAATCACAACATTGGCTGTGTTTGAAAATGCACCACTCTGAATTGCTATTTGTTACCTTTCTTTCAAGATATGGGGTGTGTTTCATCATCAACAGTCTGCAAGTCGTTTGTTGCTGCTCTGATGACAGTTCTGAGGTCTTTCTAAGTTGTCTTCCTTCATATTATTGGTGTCATCTTGCAGATTCTTATTTAATCTGCATCATTTTGTTCATCTTTCTGCATTTTTCTGAATCCCTCATTCCTTATGTTGTAATAATATTCCATTACACTCCTGTGCCACAGTTTATTCAGTGCTCCCTAATTTGTGGGGCACTTATTTGATTTCTAGTTCTTTGCTGCTGCTAAAAGTTCTGCTCTAAATATCCTTGTATCTATGGATTATCTACCACCTCCCTGCCCCCTGTCCCCAATTTCCTTGGGATATTGGGATACCAAATAGAAGTTGCAATGGCTCCAAAGAGTGTACACCATTTAGTGACTTTCTGACTATAGTTCCACATTATTTTCTAGGAGGACTGAACCAATCACAGCTCCACTAATCATTCATTATTGTGTCTATTCTCCCACAGTCCTTCCAGTGATAGATGTTTATATATTTCTCCATCTCTGCCAATCTTGTGGACACAAGGGAGATGCTAATAGTTTGTTTTTTGTAAAGGCAAAATATAAAACAAATAAATTCATCTGAAAGCTTTTTTGGGGAAAAAAATTAAGCTATGTTGAGAAAAGGAAGGATGGGCCACTTTCTGGGTTAGGTGGGAGGCTGATACCAATTGATAGGGAGAAGGCAGAGAGTTGTTCAATTCCTTATGCTGCTTACATTTTCTCTTCCAAGGAAGATGATTTTTGGACTGGAAAGTACTGAGGGAAAATAGCTAATAGAGAGGTGACACATAAGTGAGAAGGAGGGCATCCAGCTGTTCTTGGTGAGCTCATGCCACCTGGGCCAGATGAAATATGTCCTGGGGCCCTGAAAGAACTAACAGATGTGAGTGTGCAGCTACTATCAGTGATATCTGAAAGGTCCTAAAGAATAAGAGGAGTATAGGACAAGTTATTAAAGAGGTGGTAGTGAACATCTCTGAAATGGTATGCACAAACATTCTCCTTTTCCTTCTTTCCTTTTCCTTCCTTCCTTCCCTCCCTCCCTCCCTCCCTCCTTCTCTAAGATTACCAGACTTATAGATTAGGATAGTACAGTCTAGTTAACCCAAATTTTAGCAAAGTGCTTGATAAAGTCTGTGGCATGATTCCTGTGCCCAGGATGGAAAGATTTGCTGGTTAGAGGAAAATACAATTCACAACTGGCCGAGTAGCTGGGACCAAGAGCAGAGCTTGGAATCATTCCTTGCCAACATGGCAGGGAGGCCTCTAGTGGACCGTGTGATGCTTGTCTGCCATTTTCCCCAATGATTTGGATAAAGCCAGAGATTGCTGTCCACTCATCCCATCTGCAGAGGACACCAAGCTCTGGGAGGGATGGCTAACACTCTCGTGGCCGGGATTGTGTACCCAAGTGCTAGCATTTATGTAGAGCTTTAAGGTTTACAAAGGGCTTTATAAATCGTATCCCTTTTATCCTTCCAACAACCCTCTGAGGTAAGGGCCATTATTATCTCGGTCTGATAGATAAGGAAACTTAGGCAAATAGAGTTTAAGTGACTTGCCCAGGGTCATATACCTGGCGAGAGTCAGAGGTTGGATTTGAACTCAGGTCTTCCTAACTCCTGGTCTAGAACTCTGTCTACTACCCCCCTTTGCTGCCTTTGTATGAGGAATATTTGGTAGATAGCTATATTATCCTGTTGAAATAAATCCATCTTTTTATTTCTTCAAAGGCATAGTAAACTCTAGAGTTTTATTTCTTTTAATACTGACTTTTGTACATGGAAAGATTTGCAGGAATTAACGTCTGGTATAGAGGAAGAAGCTCTGGGCTGAGAGTCAGGAAATGGGATCTAGAACTTTCTCTGCCAACATGGAATCCTAGGCTTAGAGGTGAATGGGGTCTTAGGGATTGTTTCATTCTTTATATTCTCCAGCACCTAACACAATGTCAGCAATACTTACTGAGTGATTTTTTTGATGGATCATCGAGTGTGACAGCTTTGTTTACAGATGAGATGAGGAAAGCAAGGTGACTTGCCCAAGGTCACACACCTTGGAAGTGCCAAAGCCAAGTCTAATCCAAGTCTTCTGACTACAAGTCCAGTGTTCTTTCCCATCTAATGCAAATAGAAGTAGTTGGGAAGGAGGATGCGTACAGTCAATCAAGTTAAGCTTCCCCTGCAAAAGTAGTTAACTGACTGGGTGAATTTACCTTGCATGATGCACAACAATTTAGCTGAATTTTTTTTTTTTGCTTTGGGCTAAAAATCTTCCCAAAATAACCGAAGTATATTTTAATTCTGCATTTTTGGCCAAAATTAATTAACTTGACTATGTTTTCAAAGAGCCAGTTGGTATTAATGTGAGTTGTTCAGTATAATTTCCCAAAACTCATTGTTGTTAAAGTAAAACCTTTCTTAGTTTTATTTTTCGTTTATTTTATTTTTAAAAAATATTTATTTAGTTTTAGTTTTCAACATTTGTTTTTATGAGATTTTGAGTTTTAAATTTTCTCCCCCTCTTCCTTGTCCAAGATGGCATGCAATCTGATATAGGCTATCCATGTACAATCATATTAAACATTTCCACATTGGTCATGTTGTAAAGAAGAATTAGAACCCAAGAGAAAACCTATGAGAAAGAACCCCTCCCCCTCAACATCTCCCCATCCCGCCAGATTGAGAGAGAGAGAGAGAGAGAGAGAGAGAGAGAGAGAGAGAGAGAGAGAGAAAGAAAATAGTATGCTTCCATCTGCATTCAGACTGCAAAGTTCTGGATGTGGATAACATTTTCCATCATGAGTCTTTCCAAATTGTCTTAGATCCTTGCACTGCTGAGAAGAGCTAAGTCTATCAAAGCTGGCCATTGCACAATGTTGCTGTTACTGTGCACTATGTTTTCCTGGTGGTTCTCAGTTCACCCAGCATCAGTCCATGCAAGTCTTTCCAGAAAATCTTTTTTAGCTTAAAATATTCTTGGAACATGGAGACATCTTGAGACCCTGGAAGGAGCACTGGCTCTGGAGTCAGAGGATCTAGGTTCAAATCATCCTTCTGTGTAACCTTGGCAAATCACTTAACTTCCTTGGGCCTCAGTTTCCTCATTTGTAAAGTGAGAGTATTGGATTAGATGGGCTCTGAGGTTCTTCCAAGTATAAAACTCTGATCCCATAAAGGGAAGTTCAAACCCCCTAGAAAAGGGTTCAGTAAAGTGCTTCTACAGGTCAAAGAATAGAATCTTGGTACTTTAGACAAATCACTTCTCTCTAGGTCTCAGTTATTTACCTGAATAATGAAGAGGCTGAAATAGCTGCTTTTTTTTTTTTTCCAGCTACGATGCTTGAGTTCCTGTGTAGCTATGGGACTCTTCAAGTTAGCATCTGTAATCATTAAGCAATCCTGGAAGCATGATAATATAACAATAACAACAGTAATAATATAAACAAATAATAATAGCATTTATGCAGCACTGTAAGCTCTGCAAAGGGTTTTACATGAGTTGACATATGACATCTCATTTAATTCAAAGTTTGATGTTCCAGTTTGGATGAACAGAACACATGTGATAGGAATAGGATGTTAGAGCTATTAAGGATGTTAGAGGGATGTTAAGTTCTCGTTCTCTCTCTCTCTCTCTTTTTCTTTTGCTGTGAAAGTTGGCATTACCTTCTTTTTGTTTTTATTTTTTCAGTTGGCAAGCATTCATTTTTTTTTTGCCATTCTCCCTTCCCCCACCCCTGCAAAACAAAAGAAAAAAAAGAATTGTAATAAATATTCATAGTCAAATAAAATAAATTCTCACCTGAGCTTTGTCCAAGAACACATCTCTTCTTCTGTATATTTGCTCCATCACTTCTCTGTCTGGAGATTTATATTGTTTTTTACCTTTGGTCTGATGGCTTTGCTTTTTCTTTATTGGGGGCTTAAAGCTAATACAGGGAACTCTTGTTTCTAAATCTGTTCGTGATAGAGCTATACTTTTCTTGACCTGAATGTGAGAGATTTTCCTTTTAAAATGAATTTTAAAGGAAAGGAAATGAAGAAAAGCTCCAGGAAACCCAATCACTCCCTCTGATGCTTTTTCCTTTTCTTCTTTTCCCAGATTTTTGGGATATGCCTAGCCCAGAATTTGGTTAGTGACATTGAAGCTGTCAGGGCCAGCTGGTAGAACTGCTGAATGAACCAACCGCTGTAAGACACTGGACTCCTGAGACCCTCCCCTGCCTCCAGTCTGCTATGCTGTTGCCAAGCTCCAACTCCACTGACGATGCTTTCAAGTCTGCAGTCCCGACGACTGATATTGCCATGAAATTGCTTCTGTGGGGGTGAACCTAGGGAGGGTTATTAGGACCTGCTGCTCACTGACAGATTTCAATTTAAAACAAAAAATGACCCATTTGAAAGCTGTTGAACCGTGCATCTACTGTAGCCATGGTTTGTGAACAGTTGAACACTTACCAAAAAGAAAACTCAAACAGATGTACGTAAATTGAAACAGAATTACATTGTGATCTGTGGAAAATGCTGTTTTTTTTTCCTCTCTTTGTGTTATCTGAAGGCTGTCAGAGGTAGTGGAAGGAGTTGTGTCTTCATCATTCCCAGAAGGGACAGTCATTTTGTCCTCAAATGAAAGGAACCGCTATATTTTCTAAAATGAAACCCATTGACAAGGGGCAATTTTTTTTCATCTCCAACTGTAAATGTTAAGAAATTCTAAGAACCAAGAAGAAGAGAACTTGGGTCTTTTAAGTGTCCTGCTCCAGAATTTGTGAACAGAGTCTTTAAATAACTTGTGAGAAGCATCACCTGCTGTTCCAGGTTCTACCCCTTTTGCCAGGGAAAAGAATCAATATGACATCTGCACTGAGCCAATGAGTTGGAAGACTTCAGGGTGCCGTATCTTAGCCGAGCAATCTTCCTAAGCAAGCATGGGGTTTATTTCAAATGGAAATAAGAGAAGAAATTGTATTAAATGAAATGGTGTTGCCTAATGTTCTCCCCGCCCCCCCCCCAAAAAAAATGGTTGCTGTATTCTTTAGAAATTTCTGGAATACTCTTTACTTGGGGATTATGGAGCTAAGGTTTTGATACAAATCTTTTAAATTTTGCTTTAAAACATTTTTTTCAGCTGAAACCTTGACTTTTCCTTTTTAATGATTCTTACCTGCATGAATTGTGACTTGAGATCCACCAGCCATTACTTCCTTCCTAATGTCCTAACATTCCCAGAAATATTTCAAATTGTAATTTGGTCGGAACTGACTCATTTCTTTTTTAGTGCATGGCGGTGCGAAGTTCTGGCTTGTTCCTCATATCCTCGAAGTGAAGGGATCAGCCTTGACACTCGAAATGCTTCCAGGAACTCAGCCACACTGTCCCTGGGGTCCTTTCTCATGACCCCCTCCCCAACTCCTTCCTTCCTTCCCCCAAATGGAATTAAATGCCAATGGGAAGCAGCCCCAACAGGCTCAAAAGGCTTGTCTTCTTTTTTTCTAATGGAAAAGAAAGAAATCATGTGTGTGGTCTCCAGTTACCTCCGTCCTCTTCCAGGAGACTTAACAGCTAGAATGATAATGAAGCACAAGTGTCCAGAGCCAGGACTGCTGTCCAAGCCTGGAGGAAGGGCCCCATGATGCTGTCTTGGTGCTGCCACCCCAACATGACCTAGTGCCAGTCAGAAGGCCAGAGAAATCCTCCCGGCTTCCACCCCCAGTGTCTTGTATAAGTGTCTATCAGGGCATTTCTCTCCTGGGTAGCAGGGATGCTACAGGTGCCAGGGACTTCTTCAATAGTATGCCATCATTCCAGATTGCCCATTCGGCCAGTGCACTTTGGAGAGAGATTGAGCTTGTGTTTTCCTATTTTGCACCCCACCCTTCCCTATTCCAGCTCTGGGTATGATTAATTTTTGAAATGCTCATTAAAAGAAGAAGAAAATGTTCCATCTACAACCTTCTAAAAAGTAATCTATTCCATATTTTGTGCGTGTGTGTGTGTGTGTGTGTGTGTGTGTGTGTTTGTGTGTGTATCTGTCTGTACACATATAGTTAGATAGAAAGGTTCATGTCCTGGTGATATACGATGACCTTAGCTCATCTCCAGCCCCCAAATTATTATTTAGTGGCATCATTCCCCACCGTGGTGAAGACTTGAGCTCTCCAAGTTGCACTTTTGCCTTTTTTCCATTAATTACCTCATGAACTCCATTGACCTTTAGGCTCATTGTCAGGCAACATCCCTACCCTTCAGAGAATGCAGCAAAAGACCAACAGCAAGTCCATGTGAGCTTCATTTTTTTAAATCATGCATTATTTTTTACACTTGGGAAGTGTTTGTAATAAAGATCATCCTTAATAAACCTGGTTCCACCTTTCCACAGTGTTACGTTTTTCTTCATCACATTCCCCTTAGGAAGCCGAAGTCCTTCCTTCTTCACTTTCCCTAAGGGTGGGCTAGAGGAGGAGACAAAATCCCCATCTCAGGTGTCATTATTTTGACTTCCTGGAATGAGGTCCAGAACCTGGTCGTTCATCAGAGAGGGGCAATCTAGGACCCAGCATGATTGCACACATGGGACGGTGCCTGCAAGAACTCTCACTGAAGCTGGAAAAAGAGTAATTGTGACTACTCAGAGAGTTTTGCTTTGATTTTTCTGGAGAGTTTAAAGTATTTTCTTGGGCTAGGCTCAGATTTTCCTGCTTTGAGCATCTTGGTTAAGGCAGCCTTTGTTCATCCCACTGGTCCATGGTGCTAAATGATCCAGGCCATCACATGAGATGGGATGACCAGTCCCACTTCTTTCATTGCCGTGCTGTGGTCACACTCTTTACACCTACCGTTAATGATTATTCTTTTGAGTTCTGGAGAGGCAGTGTAATTTAGCGGATAGAGAAATCCCTGAGTTCAAAGCCAACCTTGACCTCAAACTGGCTATGTGACAGTGGCCAAGTGATTTAACACTCTAAGCTGCTCTTAAGACCAAAAGGTGATGACCTGCATTTATAAAAGAATTGTGCTCATGGAGGACCAGTCTCTATTCCTATTTATATAATTCTACTGCCTTTTTCCCCTGCTTGCAGATTCTAACAATGCTTTCCCAAGAAGTGTCTGTGATGTATGTCAGTTGACCTTTTCTTGTTATGCAAAATATATACACTTGAATTATCTGGGGGACGGGATAGAAATATTTTAGGAGCAAGCTTACTCTTGGCTATCTTATATAGATCCACTCACACCCTGTTTCTATCCACAGTGAATAGAAGCCCCATGAAGTCTGTGGCCAAAGACAACGGAAATATTGAATACTGGTGACCTAAAAGGTCCTCTCCAGCTCTTTGTTTTTGGATTTCCTTTTGAGGAACCCTTCTCTAGGGAAATGCTGTTTAGACCTCGGAAGAAGGCCTGGGCACTTCTCCATGAATACTGGCCACTTGAGTTTCATTTCTGGCACCCTTCTTTAAGGCAGTTGGGGGATGGTGGTGGTATTTGTTTCCAAGCCTCTTCTTTCTCTGCTGGTGGAAAGCCAAGTACTTTGAGCCACAGGGGAAGCACCCTGTATTGGCCTTTCTGTGTTCGTAAGGGGGAAAAAATCCATACAGAGTCTACAGGTAACAATAAATGAGGCAGCTGAACCCTGGAGGATGCAGAGTACTTTAGATGATCAGTGATAGGCAGACAATAGATTCTTCTAAATCGATAACCATTTTCTAGCTGCCTATCCCTCTCCCCCCTTTTTGGGTAGGTTTTCTTGCTTGCTGTTCTAATAAGACCTTTAGAAAGCCTGATTTAAGCTTGAAGACGTTTTAGTGCATCAGTTCTCTTATCGTAGTCTCTGTTCCTCCATGATAATGATTTTTTGTTTTATTATTTGTTTAGTACTAGGTGCTTTATGGAAGAAGGCCATCCTAAGTCGATTCATGATGAGCTAGGCCTGAATGCCCAATACAGGCCATAAGCCATACTTCTCAGAGAACCAATACCAGCCATTGACATGAATCAGAAGGATGGGCAGGGTAGGCCAGGGGATTTCTCCCCAGTGCCAATACACTTTGCAAAGCAAATGAGAACTGGCTGCTTCACTACATCTTCACCCTGGGGAGGCACAGAATTTGGTGGGGTTTTTTTTAAATCTGGAATAGAATGAGGTCCTTTTAGAACTTTTATTTTTTTATTTTTAATTTTTTGCCTATCATCTTTTAAAATTTATTTTTAGTTTTCAATATTCACTTCCATACAATTTTGAGTTAAAATTTTCTCTCCATCCCTCCCCTCTACCTACCTCAAGTTGGCATGTAAATTGAGACAGGCCTTTCTGAGCTTTTATTGAGGTGGCTGAATAGGATCAGGAACGCTTTATTGCCCTGCCCTCTAGTGTCCATAGTGTAGAATTACATGTGACTGAACTAAAAAGACATTGCCGGGATGTGGAAATAAGTCAGCTCCATTCAAAGCCCCAGGGGGATGGGGGTTTGAGTCCTTGACCTCATGGAGCTTTGGGAAGCACTAATTTGTAGGGGACAGGGGGACCTAGATTTTATGTTTGGGAAAAACTCTTTTCCACTCTACTCTGCATTGATCTCTTAAGAGTAGGTCTGGGTTCCCAGCATTTGTTGCCTTTTTTTTTTTTTTGTAATGTTGAAATTAAGAAACCTAATATTTCTTGTTACTGAAAGGTCCAGAGAAAGCATTGGCTCTTTTCTTTGGGTCTTTTGACCTTGCTGTGCCTACAACCTGCTGCTGCTGCTGTCGATACTTCATCAGGCCACTGCCTTGTGTGTCCCTCAAAGCCCCTCTCCAAGCTCCCCTCCCTTGGCTTGGCAATATCCTAATTAGTCACTTCATTAACTAACCTATAGCACTTTATAAATTACCTTAGTAGAAGTCCCGTTAAGACTCCTTGTAGACATTTAAGTCAAGTGTTTGAGGACCTGGCTGTGGCGTAGACTAGCTGTGCGACTTTGGACAGATCATTTTAGCTCTTTCTCAGTTTCCTCACCTGTAAAAATGTGATGCTAGGAAGGACCTACCTCACAGGGTTGTTGTGAGGAAAGAGCTAAGGCTCCAAATGCTCTATAAATTTGACTGGTTACCTATTGGCTGCTGATGTTTCCTAAGGAAAGACAAAAAGATGTATCTGTTCATTCAGTGTGTGATGCCCCTCTGCCCCACCCCACCCCTCCCCACATGCTTTCTCTGCGTGGTAGAAATCCTCTCCCCACTCAAAAACCACACACACACATTAGGGATTGGGGATGCAACCTAAGAGGAAGAGAGATTTGTGGAAGGGAGTGAATGCGCTAGATTAATGCAGATTTTCATCTGGCTCTCTTTACCAACCAACAGTGCTTCCAGAAGAGTGGTGAGCTGTGTTGTGTGTTTCCTTTTGTAGTTTGTTTTTTAAAATACATTTTTTATTAGCCTCTTGTTTTTCCATCACCCACATTTTCCAAGGTTTCCTTCCCCTGTGATAGCCATCCCTTCTAAAGAAGACTAAAAATAAGGGGCAAAGAACAATTTGGCAAGTCTAACCCACTTGCCAAGAGTGTTTGTCTCTTTATGTGGTGCTCTTCACCAAGAGCTTCCACCCCCTCACCCCTTTTCCATTTACAGTTGAAAAAAAGAAAAGATAACATTGTTTTGTCTACTAGCACAAGATCTTGTGATTTCTTTCCAGGACTTGGTGAAATAGCTTCCTAATTGGTCTCCCTAAATTGAGTCTCTCTCCTCTCTGATGCAGCCTTCCCACACATGGCAACATACATTGATACATAGGCCTGACAGTCACTCTCCTGTTCAAAGCCTTCAGTGACTATAGGATTTCCTGGCATTTAAAGCCCTCACCAGCCTGCCAGCAACCTTCCTTTTCAATGTCACTTTCCATTGCTGCCCTTCACAAATTTTTTGTTTTAGTGATGATTTGCAGTTCCCTCTGCCCACAATACACCTCAACTACATTTCTACCTATTGAAATAGTAACCTTCTCTCAAGGTCCAGCTCAGGTGCCACCTCCTCCAGGCAAACTTCCTTGATCTCAGAAAGATCCATCCTTCCTTCCTCCCTCCCTGCTCCTTCCCTCCCTCCCTTCTTTCCTTCCTTCCTTCCTTCCTCCCTCCCTTCCTTCCTTCCTTCCTTCCTTCCTTCCTTCCTTCCTTCCTTCCTTCCTTCCTTCCTTTCTTTTTCTCCTTCCTTCTTTCCTTCATTTTCTTTTTCTTTCCTTCCTTCCTTCCTTCCTTCCTTCCTTCCTTCCTTCCTTCCTTCCTTCCTTCCTTCCTTCCTTCCTTCCTTCCTTCCTTCCTTCCTTCCTTCCTTCCTTCCTTCCTTCCTTCCTTGTTGTCCTTTCTCTCTCCTTTGTTCCTCTTTTAAAAATAGCACTTTTTATGAATCTCTTATCCCATTCTTCTGTCTCATATGTACCTGTGCATGTGTCTTCTCTTTTTTATTAGATTATAAACTCAGACAGCAGGGCCTATGTTCTCCTCTTCACTTTTGTATGCCCACTCAATAAATGTGTGTTGAATGCTTTTGAATATGTTGAATATATCCTCTGCTCATTGCTCTAATTTGTGAATTTGCAAAATGGCTTGTGAAAGCAACGAGGCTGTTGATGGGTACTGTTAAAAGTGCATTGCATGTCACCAGGTGTGTACCTGAAATCTTGGGAGGATGATCAGTTGGCTGTCTTCAGTGGAAGACAATGAAAGTAGTGGGAGGGCTAATGACAGACATAGCCCATGGAATAATTAGGTTATATGTGGTGTTGTATCTTCTGTGATTTAAATGGATGGAATGGAACCTTTACACGAGAAGGCCGTGTTCACACTGCTTCTTACTATTCGTTTTAAATGATCAAAAAATGGTCTTGTTGCCATTTGTGAGGTTTTTTAATGAGTGACTTTTTAAGGAATGTTTTATTAAATTTATGATGGAAATTATTTGAATAGTTGTGAAGTATTCTGTATTCACTTGAAGTAATTCATTTTATATGCGATTTGTTAGCAACTGAAAATTTTATAAATAAAATGGTCAAATATTCACATGGTGAATGCTTGCTTTTGTGCAGTGATATAATGATGCATCTTGTCCCCAACACTGTTCTAGGAGCTAGGAAGGATACAGAAGAAAGCTAAGATTCAGTCGCTGCCCTCAAAGACGTTACGGATTTCAGTCAAAGAAATGAAATAGATATGAAATGATGGAGAAAGAGAACAGTTATCAGATGTGCAGTCTAGATTCCAGTTCAAAGAAGGTAGAGACGGGGAGGAATCCAGGAAGGCCTCATAGAGGAAGCATATATGAATTGGACTTTTTAAGATATTACTTGGCAGAAGGAAAGAAGACATTTGTTGGGAAGGGGGGCGGAGTATAAGGGGAGGGCAAGGGAGAAAAGAATGCAGACTGATCAAAAGCACAGAGGCGAGAATTTGGAGGGGACCAGAAGTAGGCCAGCCAGCCTGGAGCTGAGGTAGATGTGGAGTTAGTATAATCATAGAGAAGTGTGAAAGAAGAAAATGAATTAATTAATGTGGAAGAAGGAAAGGTGGTAGTTTGGCAATGACAGGACAAAAGCAATGAATACAGCTCCTGTGACACCCTGCTACTCTCAGGGCATTTTTAATTTATTAGAAATATTTGTCTAAATTGAACCTAAAGAAGCAGATTAACATTGTGACTTCTCTCCCTTAATTAAGGTAATGATTTAGAAACCTGCCACAAGCTGTCACCAAGAAAGCCTGTTACAAAGAATACTTTTACACACCAGCAAACCAACAACTTCAGAGTTAATGAAGCTGCAAAAAAGATAGTCTCCATTTCTTTGTAGTTCTTCTTGGATCTTAAGATTCTTGGACAGCAAATATGAATGTTACTGTTTTGCATTATTCAAAATTGAAACAAGCTTCTCTTGGTGCCAGTTTGCGTCCTCTTAAAATGGAGGAGGGAAGGGTCAGTAAAGTCCCAACTCTAAATCTCCTGATATAAATAATGTTTGTGTAGTGCTTTAAATCTTTTTTAAAATAGTATTTTATTTTTCCAACTACATGTAAGGGCAATTTTCAACATTAATTTTTTCAAAGATTTTGAGTTCCAAATTTTTCCTTCCTCTCCCTCCTCCCCCTTCCCCGAGATCACCACAATCTGCTTTATGTTATACATGTGCAATCATGTAAAAGATATTTCCACATTAGTCATGTTGTGAAAGAAGAAACAGAACAAAAGGGAAAACCATAAAAAAAAACCCCAAAGTGAAAATAACGGGCTTCGATGTACATTCGGATTCCATCAGTTCTTTCTCTGGACATGGATAGCATTTTCCATCATGAGTTTTTTGGAATCGTTTTGGATCGTTGCAATGCTAAGAAGAGCTACGTCAATCTTAGTGGATCATCGTAATGCTTTAAATCTTACAAAAACCCTGGGAGGCAGGTATCAACTTCATTTCATAGATAAGGAAATAGTGGCCCAGGTTAGGGCTGGGACTCAAACCAAGGTGTTCTAGCTTCAGAATTAATGCTTTGTCCACTATGCTGAATTGTGTGGGAACACAGTTACTCCCTCAGACCAGAGTCACCACAACTTTATTTGGGGGTGTCACCCTGTGTTTCACAAAGAAAGAAGAATTCTGAAGTAAAGAGATCTGGCAGAAATCTCAATTTTAGATGGCTATATTTAGATTTATTTATTGTTTATTTTTAAATCTCTAATTTAGATGGCTGTAAAGGCGTGCGCTAAGGTTTAAGACTTGAAAGGGAAAAAGAAGACCCAGGACTCTCAGCTCCTCTTCTTATCACCTGTGTGTGATAAGTCCCAG
Organism: Phalanger gymnotis; assembly: GCA_028646595.1. Classification (NCBI taxonomy): domain Eukaryota; kingdom Metazoa; phylum Chordata; class Mammalia; order Diprotodontia; family Phalangeridae; genus Phalanger; species Phalanger gymnotis. The sequence goes on along the minus strand of CM053623.1, from coordinate 294,647,364 downwards.
AACTCCTATGGTCAACCCTGGGGAGAGAGGGGACAGAAATCAGAGTAGTAGGTTATGATTGCAAAGAAGGATATTTAGCCTTGATGTCACAAAAGACCAGCCAACACCTGGAGAGATTCAGAAGTGAAATGGGCTGCTGGGGAAATGGGATCCTCTCCGCTAGAAGTCTTCAAGGAAAGGCTAGATGTCCACTTGTCAGGTATGTTATAGAAAGAATTCTTGTCCAGGGATAGGTTGGGTTAGATAGTCTCTGAGATCCTTTTCTTCTCTTGAGAGTCTATGATTCAGGAAGATAAAATCTTTAGGGTCAGGTGGTTGAGACCAATATTTCAACAGCAAGGTTTAGTGATAGGAGCACTAGCCCTTGGGGGGTTACAGAGGTGCTAGGTGGTGAGGTGGAGAGTCTGGGCTTAAAGTCAGGATAATCTGAGTTCAAATCCTATCTCAGAAATGAATTTTTTTTTCCTGGATGAGTTATTTGGCCTCTCAGCTTTCCTTTCCTTAACTATAAATAAAATTACCTACTTTGGAGGATTGTGATATATATATGCTATTATTGCTAAGTAGCTCTGCCGTCATAGAATCAGACTCTTAGAGATGACAGGGATCTTAGGTACCATCTTGTACAGTTTCCTTTATTAGAGATGAGGAGGTTCCAAACCCAGTAGATTTCACAGGTGAGTCTCTAACGCAAGTCTTCTGACCAGTGTTCTTTCTGTATTTTATAGGTAGAAGTGGTTGGGCAGGAAGATGCTATATAAAGGAACCACGTACAATCAATCAAGTTAAATTCCACCTGCTAAGTAGTTATCTCAGCTAATTTATCATGACTAATGAACAACAGTACATTTTGGGGGGTTCTTTGGTCTTAGAATGAAAATTTCTCTAAAGTAATTAGTGTCATTTTAATTCTGCATAATTAGTAAATGTATACCTAATTTTTTTAAAGATGCAATCAGGGTTAAATGACTTTTCCAGGGTCACACAACTAAGTGTCTGAGGCTGGATTTGACTCCAGGGCTGGTGCTCTATCCATTGCACCACCTGGCTGCCCAAATGTATACCTATCTTCAAAGAAAAACTTTGGGACTGTAGATTACTTGGTAAAATTTGCCAAAATATAGTGTTGTTAAAGTGAAAAGTTCCTTAATTTGAGAGATTTTTGGAACACAGAACCAGCGCAGTGCAGCGGAAAGCGCAGGCTTCTAACACAATGTGTGTGACCTTTGGTAAGTCAGTTGACATTCTCAGGTCTGTTTGGACCCGATGACATCCAAGGTTCTTTTTAGTGTGAAATACTACGGAAATCCAATTGTCATAATTGAAGGCGGGTAGAAATGTTTAATCTAAAGCTGTGTCCAATTTCTTGATTGAAAATGATTTTTTTTTTATGATTACAAGGTCAGCCAGCTTCAGTACCTATGAGAGAATTCAACATCCTTTATTTTCTTATTTGTACAACGAAGGCATTGAACTGACCTTTGAGATGCCAGTCATGGAGCTCTAGGTCTGTGATTGTAGAATCTAAGCCAGGTAACCTAAGACAATATCAGTAATTTGTGCAAGGAACAGTGGTCCTTTTGAAGGATAGGTTTCAATTTTCAGTCCAGCATACTGTTTAGTTTGCACACACTGCTCATTTCTTGGGATGACAGATACAATTTTAGCTTATTAACACCTCGAAAAGATAAACTTTGAATTTCACAGAATGGTGGGTAGCATTATAATAGTAGTTTTAGCTTAGAATAGAGCCCAGAAACCAGGGAATGAGACTGCTTGTAACACAGCTAGGAACCTTTTACTGTAGTATCTATTTTGTGTGTGTGCATACGAGAATATTTGTAGAGTGTGGTGAAGGTTCCTTTGTCTTTTGCTGGTGCTTTCAAGACAGCAGAGTCTAATCAAAAGAACCTAGAAAATTTGAATTCCTTTTTTGGCTCAAATCAAGGGAACCAGATAAGGTATTTAATGTAATGGATAAAGTGATGGATTTGAGTTGAGAAGACCTGGGTTAAAATCCCACCTCTGACATTTGTGACTATGGACAAGATATTTAACCTCACTTGGTCCCTGATTCCTTATCTGTAAAATAAGAGGGCTGGCTGGACTAGATAGATAACCTTGCAGGTACCTTCTAGTTTTAAATCTATGACCCAATGAGCTCTTTTTGTCTCAGTTGGCCCAGAGTCAAAGATGATAATGAGATCTGCCACTTGTTCATCTAAACTAGTGTTGTTGGTGGGTGTGTGTAGTGAAGTCGGGCTTTAAGCTGCTGATGGGGGGAATAATTCCAAGGTATGATTTTCATCTAAACTTGGAGAGGTGGGGACAGATGGTTCCAGAACTAACCCTCAGATTTAAATAACACAAAATGCCTTCAACGTTCTATCACTCTTGAGTGTGACGTGGCAGGCTCCTATTTGGTCTTTTTCTCTGGATACATTTATGATATGAACTGGGATGTGTGCAGTACTCGGCTAGAGGTGAAACTTCTTTTCCTTTAATAGTAATAAATACTCATATAAAGGTAAAATTTTCAGACACAGCTGCTGAGCAAGAAGCAAAAATAGTCTTTCTAAATCAAGGAAAGCAGTGTTGGTAAGACTCTTGAAATACAGAATCCTCTGGCATTCAAAACCCTGTAGAACCTAATCCCTCTCCCCAACCTTTCCAGGCTTCTTTTACACCTTACCCCTCTCTCTCCACCATGTTTTCTTGGATCCAGTGACACTGGCCTCCTGGCTGTTCCTTGAACAAGGCACTCTGTCTTCAGACTCTGGGTATTCTCTCTGGCCTGTGTCCAAAATGCTATCCCTTCTCATCTTCACCTCCTGAGCTTTCCTGAAATCCCACATTCTGCAGGTAACCTTTCCCAATCCCTTTTAATTCTAGTGTCTCCCCTCTGTCAATTACTCTCTATTCATTTTGTAAGCACCTTATGTATAGATATTTGCTCGCTTATCTCCCCCATTAAATTATGAGCTCCTCAGGGGTTGGGATTGTCTTTTGGCTTTCTTGGCATCTAAGTGCCAGGCAGACAGTAGGTACTTAATAAATGCTTATTGACTGACTGAATTGAAAAGATTAAATTTGTTACCAGAAAAGTATTTATAGAAGAATCCAGCTTTTCAGAAATCCTGCCCAACTTTAGAACTGTGTTTCCACTCCCATGGAGAAATCAGGAAAGCAGTTATGTACAATTTGACTGGGGACTCCATTCTATTTGAGAAGCTGGACCACTATGGTGCCAGAAGCTTCCAAAACACTTTATCCTTTTTTGAGCCTCAATCTTCTCATCTGAAAAATAATGGGGCTAGGCTAGATAACCCTGAAGGTGTCACAACTTCATAAAGTGGAGCCAGGGCTGGGGTGGTGGTAGGGGAATTCCTTTTTTTATGTAGCCAGGTTTGGGAGATGTTTCCCATGAAAAGAATTACATGGGTTAACCAACCTCGCTTGTTGGCTACCCCTCAGCTTGATGCTTGACTGTTCTCATATTTAACCTTACCACCCCTAAATATTTGGGTAATCCAGGGCTGTGCTGGTTTATTTCCTTGTTAATTTATAAAATTTCAACATAACAATAGGTTAAATTCAACTCCCCTCCCCAGTTCACTAAATATTATTTATTTAATAAACTGGAGAAGCCTCCCTTTCCAATCATAGTTACTCATCTTTCTATATTAAATCCCTTAATCTCATCAATTTAAATAAGTATTAAAGTTTCTGAACATACTGTTTATAATGAAAGGCAGATAATTATTTCTATTATTTTAGCTGTTGGAATGATTACAACCAGAGACCTGTAACCATCATGTAACTGCAGTTGACTTCTTACTTCTGGAAACTCTGTTCCACCATTCAGTTTCCCCAAGGTACCAAGCAAAATCTCTTAACAACTTTCTTCTGTCACTCGTCCTAACATTCCCACGTCATCTGTCAACTGTCTTTAAATAAAAACCAGGTTGGGAACACGGCTTACTGATATCTACCTGCCTCCACTCACTGCCATATAAGTAGCCCACTCACTTTAAGGAGAGGTCTTTTTTTAGGCCTGCTCACAAATGAGGCAATTTTATTTTTTTTTCCAAAATGGCCATTGATTCAAAGTGCTTTGTAATTCCTGGGATTTTAAGAGAACAGTTCATAGAGGATTACGAGGTAATGGGGACCATGGGGAGGTGTCCTCTGAGGTCCTTTCCAATTTGTGATTCTGTGATTCAAGGCAGAGGGTAGATGGCCCCTTTTAAGGTCTGCTGTAGCAGGGATTATTTGGATATATATTTGAACTAGATAGCTTCTGAGATCCTTCCAACTCAAATTCTGTGTTAGGGAGTGGCTACAAGGTGCAATTCCTGTAAAATATGTTCCTCTGGTTACAAAGGGCTCCATTTTAGGGCTTTAGCTACAGTGCCTTTTGCTAGGATTAATTATGTAACAAAAAGAGACATTTTCCTGAAATCTCCTGAAGTATACAGTTCACTCAATCAATCGATCAACCAACATAGTCTGCAAAGGTGGCATGACATAGTAGCAAGCCCTGGAAGTCACAAAGCCTGGGTGCAAGTCTTGGCTGGCCACTTAGTCACCATGTGAACCTGGGCTAATGATTTCTTTTTAAGCTTGTTTTCCTTCAGAAAGAAGGAAACAAGCATTTATTAAGTGCCCACTCTGTGCCTGGCACTGTGTTAAGACTTTACAAGTATTATCTTACTTGATTCTCACAACAACCCCAGGAAGTGTTATTAACCTCATTTTGAAGTTGAAGTTAAACGACCATGGTCACAGAGCTAGGAAGTGTTTGAGGTCTCATCTGAACTCAGGTCTTCCCGATTCCAAGTCCGGAGTTTTATTTACTTGTAGGGTTGGATTTGATGACCTCTCATAATTCCTTCTAATTTCTACATAATCTGATTATATGACTCAATGGAATTAGTAACATATACAAGTAGCTTATTATGGTATAGATTTGGATATGTGATGTATAGGGCAGGGAGGGCCAGTTTCCTGAATGGATGTCTGAAGTTACAGTAATCCAGTTGGATGTCTTTAGTTTATTGATATATTATCAATATAATTGATATGATCAGCCTCCAAAGCAGGAATTCTTAACCAGGAGTCTGTGAACTTGTTTTGTAATATTTTTATAATTATTTAAATAAGATTGGTTTCCTTTTTAATCCTATATATTTTATTTTATGCATTTAAAAATGTTACACTGAGAAGGACCAATGGGGTCCATGACAGCCAAAAGATTAAAGACCCTCTACTGTACCACAGTATTACTAATACCTTCCCAAAATGACAATAAATGTTGATATCACCATTCAACACAAGAGAAGGCAATAAACCAAGTTCCCCCAAAGAAGCCACTTCTGTGGATGTCAAAGATGTTCGTGAACAGCCAAGAGGCTTTTCCATCTCACGCGGGACTTAACTTCATTGAATTATGTTTGTTTTGGAGTCAGAAGCCAAGGACTGCCCCTCAGTCATCCCAGAGAGAAGAGTGTGTTCTCTACTTACGGTGTGTTGTCTGGCCTCCTTTGACAGCCCCTTCTGGGAAAAGCTAACTCAGGTTTGACCTTTGTATTTTTCAACCTATAGGTGGGCATTGGGGAAGAAGGAGCCAGCTAGAGTCAGGAGGGGAAAGGAGAACCACCTGGGTGTTTCTGACTGACTTGCAAGGGTTCCGAAGTCATCTATTGGTGCCAGGGGTGGAGAGTAAACAGAAGAAAAGAAATCACCAGGGGTGCAGGTCTTCATTGTCCATGAATTCTCTTTATTGCAGGGCTCAAAGAGAAAGAGCTGAGGAAGCAGGCTGCTGTACTGCTTACAAAAAGAATTGTGGGCTGGCTACTGTGTTTTCTCTCTTTCTGGTACCTAAACATTGTCCTTGCTCTTACCCAAGCCTTCCTTTCCTCTTTAGTCTTAATCCTATCAAGTTCCATTACAAGGGTATGCAGAAAGACACTGTGGGAGACTGGATTTGAGATTCTATGAATACATGAATTGTGATAAAGATTAGCATAGGATGTTGTCCTACATCAAAAAAATCAGTTTCCTCATGTGAAAATAAGAGCCCCTCTTAATGTCAGCATGAAAGCCACCCAGGTGCTGAGCATCCGGTCACTGCTGACATGATCAATTGGTACGGCATGAATTCCACGGAGAACCTTGCCAAGTCAGTGCCATTTGGGGATTCTGTGCGGTAAAGAATACAAGCCACAGGGTCAAGTGTGGAGCACTGGGATTTTATTTGTTAGCTCTAGGTACCATGACTTTGACATTAATAGGCAAGACCAGTGAATGAGCAGCAACACGTTTCTTTTGTCATTGTGCTTCCAAAGCACCAAAAATGGAGCTATTTATTATTATTCTTATTTTTACTATTTCATCCTATCTTTCATACACTAGACAGATCTTGCTGTATACTGGATTGTTTCTAATTTATCAGTAAATTATTATGCAGTTTATGGGAGGGTAAGGGGGCTGTCATGTAGTACCACATTTATATCATTAGAGGATTACAACATGCACATTCTACTGATGGGACTCAAGCCACAAGAGTACGAGTAGAATGGTTATGGGCAGAGACTGGTCCGGACAGGTTCACATTCACACCAACTATGGGCCAAGAAACCTTATTGGGAAGGTACCTATAGCAGTTCTTCCATTGGTGTGGGAACATCACACGCATGCACAGGTGATACAGTAGAGGACGTGGCAGGAGCTGTGGCTGGACAGAGGACGGAGGTGAAGGACGGGACGCTGGGCAGTGGGCAGGGGCCATTCTCAGCTGTGCACAGCAAGCCTCTGCTCGGTGAGGGAGGCCTGTTGGGCCACCGTCTTATTCTCATGGCTGCGGAGCTTTGATACAACTTCTAGAAATGCCAGACTCTGCACTTCCTTGTGAAGAGTTTCTAGAAGAGAGAATTAGATGACTTAGAAATGCCTCATCTATCCACAACACACAAATCTCTTTGATGGAGACAGTGCCCTTTCAGTGCTCAAAGGTGATAACCATGAATGAATCTGGCCCCAAAGACACATCGAATCCTATAGTTTTCTTTGGAAGGATGATCTGTGGGTCTTTTTTCTACTGCTGCTGATCATGGCTCATTCCATGCCTTACTCATTCAATCACTTCATGAGTCTCTGCAGTCAAAACAATCCTCACCTGATGTCTAGTTCTCTGGTGATGAGCTTCTTTCAAGTTCCTGCTAAAAACCTATGTTCTCTAGGAAGGCTTTCCCATTCCCCTTTCACTCTAGTGCCTTTCTTCTATTGATTACAGTCTCTCCAACTGATCCTGTCTATGGCTTGTGTGCAAGCCCCTCTTCCCCACGACTGTGAACTCCTTGAGAGCAGGGATTTAAGAGCTTTATACTCCTAGAGTTTAGCACAGTGCCTAGCACGTAGTAGGAATTGATTGATAAGCTAGGTTGGTTTATAAGCAACAGATGAGCCCTTTGCTGAGCCCATAATCAAAGCCTTTCCAGCTTGGTAGGCCCTGGCTGAGATTGTGCTAGTGTTGAATATTCAGGGCCACCTTCACACCACTGTGAGTCAATACATGAATCTGCAATAATAAAAGTTGGTGTCCAAAACCTTAGAGATTCTTAGTATGCTATCTAGGGTTCTTAACATTTATTGTGTAGTGGATTTTTAAGCATCTGGGAGCCAAGATGGTGGAGTAAGAAGTAAATTGCTTTCATCCTCCCTTATTGACCTCTGAAAGCCCAGAAAATATTGCCCTAGAAAAAACCCTGGAACAGCTGAGGCAGCAGAAAGAAGGGGTGCAGCTGTCTTGCAGCCCAGGAAGCTTGGGGGATTAACGGTAAAGGCCCTTCTCACTCTGGGGGATGGGGAGCAGTACAGGACAGGAGACTTCAAGGCAAGCCCTACCTCTGCAGACCAGGGGGAGATCCTGAGCCCCAGGGTTGTGGAGCAGACAAGCACCAACACCAGGACCATCCCTCCTCCTCTCTCCCCCTCCCCAGCACAGACAGAGGAACCTGGTGCTTCGGCGCAATTCCAGGAAATACAGCTCCAGGCTGCCAGACATCCTCCAGCAACCAAACATTTGAATGTATCCCCCAGAGGCCAGACTTCCTCCCTCCTGAGAGCTCCATTGCTGCTGACCCCAGCTCAGCACCAGGTAAGCTACCAGACCCCTACAGCCTCTAGTTGCCAGCACCCAAGGCCTCACCACACAAAACCAGTGACCAGTCCCAGGCTCCCAGCACAAGAAGCTTGGGTCAGTGCCCCCTGCACTCCAGCAGGAGAGCCCAACTTTAACAGCCAGAAAACAGGCAACACAATAAGCAAAAAGCAGAAATTCTGTTTATAATGAATTGTTTTCTTCTATTAGATTTTGAGCATCCTCTTCCATTTGATTGTATTTTATAAAGATGTGTTTTCTAAACGTAAATATGAAGTGGTCTCAAGCTCAAAAAGCTGTCTTTGAATAGGTCAAGAAGGATTTTAAAAGTCAAATAAGAGAGGTAGAAGAAAAATTGGGAAAAAATGAGGTGTGAAAGAGTCAATAGCTTGGAAAAGGAAGGACAAAAATTGACTGTAGAAAACACATCTTTATAAAATACAATCAAATGGAAGAGGATGTTCAAAATCTAATAGAAGAAAACAATTCATTAAAAATTAGAATTGGGCAAGTGGAAGCTAATGACTCTGACTGATCCTTGATATCTCATAAACAGAAACAAAAATATGAAAAAAATAGAAGAAAATGTAAAATATCTCATTGGTAAAACAACTGACCTGGAAAATAGATCCAGGAGAGACTATTTTAAAATTATTGGTCTACCTGAAAACCATGATGAAAACAAGAGCCTGGACAGCATCTTTCAGGAAATCATCAAGGAAAGCTGCCCTGAGGTCCTAGAACCAAAAGGTAAAATAGTTGTACAAAGAATCCACCAGTCACCTCCTGAAAGAGATCCCAAACTGAAAAGCCCAGGGAATATTGTAGCCAAATGCCAAAAATTACCAGATCAAAGAGAAAATACTGCAAGTATCCATAAAGAAACAGTTTAAATATTATGTAACCACAGTCAGCATTACACAGGACCTTGCAGCTTCAAGGTTAAAAGAACAGAGGGTGTGGAATATGATATTCCATAAGCCAAAGGAGCTTAGATTACAACCAAGAATCAAATACCTAGCAAAATTGAGCATAATCTTTCAGGAGAGGAGACAGGCATTCAATGAAATAAGGAATTTCCAAGCTTTCCTGGTGAAAAGACCAGAGCTCAACAGAAAATTTGATCTTTAAATACAAGACTCAAGAGAGACATAAAAAGGTAAAGAGGAAAGAAAAAAAAAACAACAACAACATGGTATTAAGAAGGGCAAACTATTTTCATCCCTACAAGGGAAGATGACACTTATAACTCTTGAAAACTGTATTGTTATCATGACATTTAAAAGGGGTTTACATATACAGAGGATGTGGGTGTAAGTTGACTTTGATGTGATGCTAAATCTAAATGGTAAAAAGGGATTGTACTGGGAGAAGAGGAAAGGAGGCAGAAAAGGGTAAATCACATCACATGAAAAGGCAAAAAGACAATACGGTAGAAGGAAAAAGGGAGGGAGATGAGCATCATTGGAACCTTACTCTCATTAGATTTGGCTCAAAGAGGGAATAACATAATCAGGTAAAGAAACCTAACTTACCCTATAGGAAGCAGGAGGGGAAAGGGGAAAGAAGAGGGAGGGGGCTGATAGAAGGGAGGGCAAACTGAAGGAGGCAGTGGTCAAAAGCAAAACAAGATGCAGAGAAAGACACAGATAGTAATCATAACTGTGAATGTGAATGGGATAAATTCTCCCATAAAATGGAAATGGATAGCAGAGTGGAGTAAGAGCCATAATCCTACAATATGTTGTTTATGAGAAACACATTTGAAGAAAAATGTTACACACAGAGTAAGTCTGGAGTGGAATATATTATGCTTCAGCTGAATTAAAAAAAAAAAAAAGCAGGGAGAGCAATCCTGATCTCAGACAAAGCAAAAGCAAAAGTAGATCTAATTAAAAGAGATAAGGAAGGAAACTACATGCTGCTAAAAGGTACCACAGACAATGTGGTAATATCATTAGTAAACATATATGCACCAAGTGGTATAGCATCCAAATTCTTCGAGAAGTTAAGGGAAGTACAGGACGAAATAGACAGCAAAACTATTCTAGTGGAGGAACTCAACCTCCCCCTCTCAGAACTAGACAAACCTACCCACAAAATAAATAAGAAAGAAGTTAAGGAAATGAATAGAGCTTTAGAAAAGTTAGATATGGTTGACCTCTGGAGAAAACTGAATGGGGATAGAAAGGAATATACCTTTTTCTGGGTGGTATATGGCACCTACACAAAAATTGACCATGGGCATAAAAACCTCACAATCCAATGCAGAAAGGCAGAAATATTAAATGCATCCTCTTCAGATCATGATGCAATAAAATTATTTGTAGTAAAGGGCCATGGCAAGATAGACTAAAAATTATTTGGAAACTAAGTAATCTAATCCTAAAGAATGAGTGGGTAGAACCAAGAGAAACATAAGGTATATATCAAAGACTAATTATAAGGGATTCATGAGGACAGACTGTTTATCTTTTATATAATGTAAAATGTATGTCTAAGATTATTATTAATAGCTGGTAAGCTCATAAGAAGGATTGGGGTAAACCTGACTATGATATGAATTTAAAAAAGTAAAACCATTTAGGAACAGCTAAAAAGAGTAACTATTTTATACAAATGAGGTGCAAGAGGAAGAAAGGATACAGAGGAATTAAACGAGAGAAGAGGGCTGGTAGTTTTGGTAACCTACTTTCATTGGGAATGGGTTTAAGAGGGAACAATACATATATATTTAGAGGAGTATTAAAGTCTTCTAAATTTAGATAAATAAGATGGTAGGGACATAGAGAGGGGTAGAGGACAAGGGAGGGATCTTTAGAGGGGAGAATGAGGGAATAGGTAAAAGGGGAGTATAGAAGGGTGTTTAGATTTATGAGAATGGGACGATAGGGGAGGGATCCCTGGATGGGGGAAGGCAAGTAATAGGAGGACAAGGTAGGGGGTAGAAGTAAAGTAGAGGAGGCAGGAGAGATAGGAAACAAGAGATATGTACAAACATAAAAACAAAGATCAGGAGTAGAGTATGTTTGGGAAAGTATATGTCTATATATGCATGTATATATGTATAAGTGTATGTATATATCTGTATGTGTGTATATACATATATCTATATATACATATTGAGAAACATATAAACTATATTGTAGTCTTCTGAGGGGAAAAAAGGACAAAGTTAAAAAGTACACAACAGAGAACAAAAGAAACACAAGGAAGCAAAGAAAAGATGGACAATTCTCAACACAAGGTGTATTATTTATCATACAGGCTTTCTTGAAATGAAAATTAATTGTTACATATTTTGAATCCTCTCTGCTATGCACATGACATGCTTTTTTTTCTTTCTTACTTTGTATTTAAGTTTTAATATTTAAATTTATGATATGTTTTTGTTTCTTTTCTCTATTCGGTATTTGTGTTTGGGTAAAATAAAGAAAAAAAAGAATGAGTGAGTCAAACAACAAATCATAGAAACAATCAATAACTTCATCAAAGAGAACGACAATAATGAGACAACATAACAAAACTTATGGGATGCAATGAAAGCAGCTCTTATGGGAAGTTTTCTATCTCTAAATGCTTACATGAACAAAGTAGAGAAAGAAGAATTTAATGAATTGGGAATGCAACTAAAAAGCTAGAAAAAGAACAAAGTAAAAATCCTCAATTAAATACCAAATTAGAAATACTGAAAACCAAAGGAGAGATTAATAAAACTGAAATTAAGAAAATACTGAACTAATAAATAAAACTAAGAGCTAGCCTTATGAAAAAACCAATAAAATAGATAAAACTTTGGTTAATTTGATTAAAAAAAGAAGAAAACCAAATTACCAGCATCAAAAATGAAAAGGGTAAATTCACCACCAATGAAGAGGAAATCAATAATTAGGGGCTGTTTTGCCCAATGGTATGCCAATAAGTTCAACAATCTTTGTGAAATGGATGAATATTTACAAAAATATAAATTGCCCAGATTAACAGAAGAGGAAACAAAATACTTAACCCCATATAAGAAAAGGAAATTGAACACATCATCAATGAATTCCCTAAGAAAAAATCTCCAGGGCCAGATGGATTTACAAGTGAATTCTATCAAACATATAAAGAATAACTAATTCCAATATTATATAAACTATTAGGGAAAATAGGTGAAGAAGTAGTCCTACCAAATTCTTTTTATGATACAAATATGGTGCTGATACCCAAACTGAGAAGAGCCAAGGAGCCAAGACAGAAAAAATTATAGGCCAATTTCCCTAATGGATATTGATGCAAAATTTTTAAATAAAATATTAGCAAAGAGATTACAGGATAATATATTGTGACCAGTTAGGATTTATACCAGGAATGCAGGGCTGGTTCAATATTAGGAAAACTATCAGCATAATTGACCATATCAACAACAAAATGAACAGAAATCATGTGATTATCTCAATAGATGCAAAAAAAAAAACATTTGACAAAATACAACACCCATTCCTATTAAAAATACTAAAGAGCATAGGAATCAATGGAGTCTTTCTTAAAATGATAGGTAGCATGTACCTTAAACCATCAGCAAGCATTATATGTAACGGGGATAAGCAATAAGTTTGGGGGTGAAACAAGGATGTCCATTTTCACCACTTATTCAATACAGCACTAGAAATGTTAGTTGTAGCAATAAGAGAAGAAAAAGAAATTGAAGGAATTAGCATAGGCAAAGAAGAAACAAAGCTACTCTTTGCAGATAATATGATAGTATACTTACAGAATCCTAGAGAATTGAGTGAAAAATTACTTGAAATAATAAACAACTTTAGCAAAGTTGCAGGATATAAAATAAGCCCACATAAATCATCAACATTTCTATATATTACTAATGAAGTCCAACAGCAAGAGATAGAACGAGAAATTGCATTTAAAGTTACTGTAGACACTATAAAATTTTTGTGAGTCTATCTGCCAAAACAAACCCAAGAACTATATGAATAAAATTACAAAACACTTTTCACACAAATAAAGTCAGATCTAAATAATTGTAAAAATATCACTTGCTCATGAGTAGGCTGAGCTCATACAATAAAAATGACAATTCTACCCAAATTAAATTACGTATTTCATCAAACCAAAAAATTATTTTATAGTGCAAGAAAAAATAACAAAATTCATCTGGAAGAACAAAAGGTCCAGAATATCAAAGGAACTAATGAAAAGAAATGCAGGGGAAGGTGGCCTAGCCATACCAGATCTTAAATTGTATTACAAAGCAATAATCATCAAAACTACTTGGTACTGACTAAGAAATAGAGTGTTGATCAGTGGAATAGGTTAGGTATGCAAGACACAGCAGTCAATGACTATAGTAATCTACTGTTTGAAAAACCCGAAGATTCTAACTTCTGGGATAAGAACTCACTATTTGACAAAAACTGCTAGGAAAACTGGAAAATAGTACGGCAGAAACTAGGCATAGATCAACATTTACACCAAGATAAAGTCAAAATGGGTACATGATTTAGATATAAAGACTGATACTATAAGCAAACTAGGAGAGCAAGGAATGGTTTACTTGTCAGATCTATGGGGAAGGGAAGGATTTATGACCAAACAAGAGGTAGAGAACATTATGAAACAGAGAAAATTATTTTGATTACATTAAATTGAAGTTTTTCACAAAGCCAATGCAACCAAGATTAGAAGGGAAGCAGAAATCTGGGAAACAATTTTTACAGCCAGTGTCTTTGATAAAGGCCTCATTTCTAAAATATAGAGAGAACTGAGTCGAATTTATAAGAATACAAGTCATTCCCTAATTGCTAAATGGTCAAAGGATATGAACAGGCAGTTTTCAGAGGAAGAAATTAAAGCTATCTATAGTCATATGAAAAAATGCCCTATATCACTTTTGATTAGAGAAATGCAAATAAAAACGATTCTGACATACCACATTGTACTGGCAATCAAGATGGGCTCTTAGCACTTATTCAACCAAGTGCCCTTGAAGAGTTTGGCCTTTGTTTCCTTGATTAAATTAGGAGTCCTTGATGACCTCCTTGCCTCAAGGGAAAGCCTAGTTTACATGGGTTTGAGCAACATGTTTGTGACATCATAGCCTTTTAGACCACGTGGGTTTAAGTCACATTTTGGTGATGCTTTTAGGTCACGTGGGTGAGTCGCATGTGTGACTCACTTTTGACCCTGAACAAGATATATAAACCCAGAGGTCAGCTTTCTCCCTTGGAGGTCTGAGCCACAGCAGGAATGGCGCATGACTCTGGGCCAGCCACTGTCCGGCTCCCGGCTGAACTCAAATATTGACGGTTTCTTGGTAACTATGAACTGTATTTGATCCGTTTGTAAATGTATGTTTGTAATTTGTTTGTATTTGCTCTGAAGTTCAGGGTGCTGGCTTTTCCCCCTGAGCTGAGTGAATGATATTTGTATGTTGGATTAAGGTAAGATTGTTAACCCCTTAACGTTGCTTTCCTTAGTTAAAGCAGATCAAAAGAACCTGGGCTTGCAGCGTTCTTGTTGTTGGGCTTGTGTTGGTTTCTCACCCCCACAGCAACTGCTCGCCAGTTTGTTGGAACACACATCACACCTATCAGATTGACTAACATGACGAAACAGGAAAATGATAAATGTTGAAGATGATGTGGGAAAATTGGAACACTAGCACATTGTTGGTGGAGTTGTGAACTGATCCAACTATTCTGGAGAGCAATTTGGAACAATGCCTAAAGGGCTACAAAATCTATGCATACCCTTTGGTCCAGAAATATTACTACTAGGTCTCTATCCCAGAGAGACTTAAAAAAAGGAAAAAGACCCACATGTACAAAAATATTTATAGCAGCTCTTTTTGTGGTGGCCAAGAATTGGAAATTGAGGGGATATCCATCGATTGGGGAATGGCTGAACAAGTTATGGGGTATGAATGTAACAGAATACTACTGTGCTATAAATGATGAGCAGGCCAACTTCAGAAAAACCTGAAAAGACTTATATGAACTGATGCTGAGTGAAATGAGCAGAACCAGGAGAACATTGTATACAATAACAGCCACATTGTGCGATGACTGACTTTGATAGACTTAGCACTTCTCAGCAATGCAAGGATCTAAGGCAACTCCAAAAGGCTCATGATGGAAAATGCTAGCCACATCCAGAGAAAGAACTTTTGAGTCTGAAAGCAGATGGAAACATACTATTTGCTCTCCTTTTCTTTTGTGGTTTTGTTTTGTTTTTTTCTTTCTTGTGGCTCTTCCCATTAGTTCTAATTTTTCTTTACATCATGATTAATGTGAAAATGTGTCTAATACGAATGTATAAATAGAGCCTATATCAGATTGCACACTGTCTTGGGGAAGGAGGAGGGGAGATAGAGGGAGAAAATTTAAAATTCAAAATCTTATGGAAGTGAATGTCAAACACTAACAATAAATAAATAAATAAATAATTTATTTCAGGGAAAAAAACTTTTTTTTTTTTTTTGTGTAGTGGACTTTTTTTTTGCAGTCTGGTAAAGGTCCACTTCTCAGAAAGAATGTTTTAAAATTGCTGAAGAAATGTCAACTTTTAGTTCAAGGCTAGTGAAAATATAGATATACTTTTCTCTCATCATCTAAGTTTAAGGACTGCAAGTTAAGACCCTCTGATCTGGTCCCATACCCTTTTAGGGATAAATGCAAATATGGATAAAGGCAGCTACCTGGTTCAGTGGCTAGAGTGCTGGAGTGGGAGTCGGGAAGACCTGCATTCAATTCCTGCCTAAGACACTGACTGTGTGGCCCTGGACAACTCACTTAAATGCTGCCTGCCTCAGTTTCTCCATCTGTAAAAGGAACACAAACACCTACTTCACAGGGCTGTTTTAAGGATCAAATGAGATGACAATCTGTAATGCAAAACTGAGATGACACTGGTTATTTTATTCAATCCTCATCACAATCCTGCACAGAATAACACTCATATTATTAGTCTTATTTTACAATTTAGACCCAGGCCTTGTCCAAGGTCACAGATCTTTTAAGTGGAAGCCAGGACATTCACCTAGATTCTCTGACTCCAAATCTGGCGCTCTTTTCACCATTACACACTGTCTCCCCTCCAATATGACTAAAACAGCCAGAAGTGCCCTTTGGTCACCACATCCTCAATCACCATTAGATAGCTGAGATTAAGTATAAGCCACAATATGTGTATTGTGAAGAAGCTCCCTCCACCAAAAACCATGCCCAGGTAAAGCATGAGCAGAGGAGGTGGCCCTGCCTTCTTGAAGGTTATGCTGGCAAAATGCCCTTTCTGGCAAGTTCTGTATGAAGCCAACATGGCTGAATCGGGTGTTTGCTACTGTGTTTGATGTTTGAGGCCCAGCCTCATGATAAAGAGAGACTCTCCAGCAGCTTGGCTGTTAGGAGTTGACTTCTTTGGCTATACTAACACACGAAATAGATACAAATGCAAAAATGCAAATGCAAAATGCAAATGCAAATGGCAATCAGTCCTGGCTGGCTCTCTTCCCCTTCTGCAATGATGGGGATAGAGAGGTACCAAACTGAATAGAGGCTGTTGAAAGTCATACATACTTGATTCCACTCGGAGGCATATGTCTCAAGAAGCTGCTGATAAGGAAGTCCCCAAAGATATCAAAATATTTATAGCAGCACTTTTGTGGTAACAAAGAAGATGCTCATTGATTGGGGAAGGGCTAAACAAACTGTGGTACATTAATATAATAGAATATTACTGAGCTGTAAGAAAAGATAAATAGAGAGAAACCTGTAAAGATTTGCACAATGTGGTACTGAGTGAAATAAGCCAAGAAATCAATACATACAGGGTCTACAACAATATAAATCAAAAGTGAATGTTTTGAAAATACAAAGAAAAGAAGATGGCGGCTGGGAAGCAGTGACTGGCGTGAGCTCCCCACCAAGTTCCTCCAAAAACCTATAAAACAACAGCTCTGAACCAATTCTAGAGCTGCAGAACCCACAAAGTGGCAGAGGGAAGCAGGGCCCCAACCCAGGACAGCCTGGATGGTCTCTGGGTAAGGTCTGTCCTACACGGACCTCCCCGCCCCCAGCCGAGGGGAGCGGAGCTGAGCCGAGCGCGCACGGCGCGAACAGACCAGACGCGGACCTACCAGACCAGGAGACGAGCGGAAAGTGCCCTGGCATCCTGAAATACTGCGCTGTGGCATGTACCAGACCTCTCAACCCACAAAGAGCAAAGACATCAGAGAAGGTTAGTGGGAAAAGCTGCGTGACTGAGTTTGCGGTTCCAGCCACTTGCCCCTGGGGCAGCGGAGGAGGGGCAGCTTTAGAACTAGGCTGCAGTTGCTTCTGGCCCCAGGCCCACCTGGTGGGAGGAATTAAGTGGCTGATCAGAGCAGGAGTGAAGAGCCTGCTGAAGATTTAAGCC
>CM053623.1:294595929-294629292 GCA_028646595.1 Phalanger gymnotis | reverse complement strand
GCCATCTTGGAGTGGGCGGGGGGAGGAAATGGGGAGAAAATTTGTAATTCAAACGCCTGTGAAAATTAATGCTGAAAACCAAACATGTCAAAAATAAATTAAAAAAAAAAACCAAAAAAAAAATAAATATAACCAAAGTTAAAAAAAAAAGAAAATACAAAGAAAAAGCAAAGCTCCAAAGAAATGACATGAGAAGGCACTGCCAACTCCACTCCTTTGCAGACCTCAAAGGTCCATGGATGTGATGTGGTACATTGCCCATATTTTCAGACCTTTTTGATGGAGTGATCAGTTTGGTGACTTTTTTTCCCTCTTTTTCTTTAAAAATATTTTAAAAAGAGAATCATTCAGATTTTAGGCCATGTACAAAAACCAAGCTGTTGGTCATCTAAAGGAATGGCATCAACGGCTGATGTACTAGTGGAGGCACAGAACCATAGCCAAAGAAATATTATTTCTATGAGTGGAATCCAAAGACAGAAAGAAAATTCAGTTGGTTGGAAGTATAGATGGCTCAGAAGTTCTCCTCAGAAAGATCAAAGTTTTATTGTGCACCCAAATACAACCACCAAAAAAAAACTCCATTTCATGCAGTAGCCTCATGTGTATATATCACTAATATTTTCTTCGAGAAAAATGTTAGAAGGCACTGGATGTGACAAGGAACAGAAATCACAAAACAAATCTGGAAATGAGTTTATCATAACAGAAAGGAAACAAGGGGTTACTAACATGGAAGACATTTCAGGATTAACTGTCTGCAATCAGATCGCTAATTGGTTAAGGCAAAAGTCAACATGAACACCAAATAAAAAACAAAGATAAGAAAAAGGCACTGTATTTATACTAGCACAAACCCAATCTATTTAAGTTGTTAACTCTGAAAAATGGGAAACAGATAAAAGTACAGACACCAACAGTTTTTTAGAGATCCTAACCACTGCAAAATAGTCATCACAATAAAGAGGCCTGAAGAACATAGAAACTACCTTAGGTGACAAACATATCACCACCCTAAGAAGTGGAGAGACAAGGTAGTCTAAACACTAGTTTAGAACCCAATTTGCAAAATTATTATGGAAGAAAATGACAGTTAGGAGCAGTGGATACTTCGCAAAACAGTAAAAAACAGTTGAAGGGAAAATAGACCTAAGACAGATCTTTCAGTGTTGTCAGTATATAATCATGTTAGCGATGAAGGAGACATTGCATTTGGATGCTATTCTAGCACCTTAACTCCTGATACAGTACGTGAAGAAGTAGATATGGCTTAAAAAAGATGAAGCTTGACCTAGACCTACCTAGTACACACGGAAGAAATAGCTGCTGGAAAAGACACAATATTATAAAAGTATTCAAGAGATCAATTTTCAAACTATCTTAGAGAGGAGAAAGATTCAAAAGGATGGAAAAGGTCACAGATGGTCTTACTATCCCTAGAAATGTGCCACATCAAAAGGTATGGACACATATCTAACATTTTAAAAATCTTTATAAAATCTTGGCCATGGCCAACCATGAAACAAAGAGAAATAAAAAATGGCCCTCAGTATTGCGTGACCTCTCTTCTGCTACTGGGATGACAGCTGCAGGCAAAGGATCAGAGGGTATTAAAAATTACACTGTTTGGAGACCACCAGCAAACTTTGACTTTTTGTACTTCAAATGTGCTATCTTTCTTCAAATACCAATGAGTAGACATATTGCTGGGGGAGCTCAGTCTCATCAATCTTGACATTCTTGCTTTAAACAAAACCAGAAGAAGGAAGCTGCGGGCAAATGGAGGGATTTTAAAGAGAAATGAAAGAAGAACTTTATTGTATGCCCCAATGTTATAAGAAATGGCATTTCTTGATTTATTTGGTCATATATTGTAGCACCAGTGATACGTATTGGTAAAAAGACAATCATAAAAATAACTGCCACATAAGTACAAGCTGCTGTGGATGAATTGATAGAGAAATTCTATAAAGAACTTGGTGAGACTTTCCAAATAAAATCAATATGTACCATGCTACTTGCTGACTTCAATGCAAAGGAATGGAAAGATATATACAGGCAAGTTATGATTTAGATGAAAGAAATGAGAGAAACCAAAGACTTTTCAATCATACAAAAGCTTCATACCTCTACAGCATAAGCATTTTAAAAAAAAGAAAGAAAGAAATGGTAGGTGCTGGACAGAGTAATCAGTAACAACACAAAGAATGACAGACAGTAAGACTTTTTATGGATATGGGAGTTATTGCTGAGTCAGCTCTCTGAACAGTCAACTCATCAATTCATCCCAGCTAAGATCAAATTTATAATAAACAAGTAGAAACAATAGTAATAAAAAATAGGGTGTACAATTAAGAATATTTATTTCTGAATTAGGCTATTGAAAGTTTAAGAAAAAGGGAAATGTACAACAGAAATGACATTGATACTCATAATAACTTCATTCATATATTAAACTAATGTGAATTAGCTGCTACAACAAAGAGACCCAAAGACCCCAGAAAGCACCTTAGTTAGCAAACATTTAACTTTGTTGCCAAATGGAAAAAGATGGCTGCCAAAGGGAACACAGGGTTAGAATATAAATTCCTCTGTAAAATGTTAGAAAGAAGGATGATGGAAGATTATAAACAATCTTATCTCATGAATCAAAAAGCAGATTAAAGAAAGCTTAACAAGATAGTGCAATATGCAATATGATCTCAAGAGCATCTCCAAGATGAAAAGAGAAAAAAGAACACAAACAGAGGAAAAATGAAAAAGATTTCCAAAAAATCTTTTCAACAAACATACTTTTCTATCAAGGATAGTGGAATCATCACTTGGACCCCAATTTCACAGTCTGTGAGGCAGAGGAGGGAGAAATGGAACTAAAGAGAACAAAGATGGGGAAAACAGCCAGAGAGGATCAAGTACAAATAGGGGAGATATGTGCTGGAAGCAATAAGACCATGAGGGCACTAAGGGACTCATATATGAGGTATCTGAAAGAAGGAATGAGAGCAAAGGTATGGGGAAAAGTATCTCAAACCTTGTTAATATTCAAGAGAAAGCGAATGAGAAAATATTGGCCATTACAGATCTATATACCTGTAGTCCCATCTATTCAGAATCTTTATAGAGAGAACATACATATATGTTCACAAGGATTGAAGGTAACATCAGTGGGGTTATAAGGAGATAGCAAGTAGGATTTTACAAGTGATATTCAAAAATGGACCACATATGCACCATCTCACAATTGACTAAGAGATGGAGAAAATGTCAAAGAGCATTGTGCTTATTGTTTGTTGATTTTGAAAAAACATTTGACTCAGGAGAACAAAATGCTACCTTCAGGTTCTCTTAAAACATAGTATCTTCCAACCATATGGCAAGATCATTCAAGATTCCTTGGAAGATGTAACAACAGACATTACCTTGCTTAATAATTGTATGATAATACACATTAGGAGAGGCATAAAACATGGAGATGTACGATTGTCAAAAGTATCTGCCTCTATTCTGGAGGGCATCTAGTACAGAGGCTAGACCAAGGAAAGATTCCCTATGGATGGTGAAGTCCTCAAGATGATTACATAACACTCTTGATTGCATCAAGTCCCAAGACATGGAGGAGCCTCATGGATGAGATCCATAACCACTCAAGAGTTTAGCTTACCCATCCATACATAAAAGACAAAATGAATGAAGGATGTCTATTACCCAGTTTTAACATACATTTGAATGTAAATCCTATAGATCTTGTCCAACCGCATGTATGCCTGAGACCAACAATGCAGCTGGACCCAGAGTTGAAGAGGAAGAGAGGACTGGATTGCTTTCCAGAAATTGCAAAACACTTACTGTCCCCAAGATTTCCATAATAGCAAAGGTTCAACTTAACAAACACTTTAGTGGAATTGTATGGCTGTGAGACCTGGAACACCACTGACTCTGAAGAACTAAAGAAAAGCATCATACAGAAGGCAATAGAAAGGTGGGAATGAGTTGACTGCAACATGTACTCAAAAAGGAACTACTTAGAAGTACAGGAGTAAATGAGGGATGACAGAAAGAGAAGATGGGCTGGTCACGTGACAAGTGCAAGAGATGCCAAGTGGATGGCTAGAATGCCCCATTGGCATGAGATGTTGTAGAAATTGAGAAAGGTCTCCAGTAGAGGTGGACCTCCTATGGTGAACTTTTGCAGGGCTATGAATGCGAATCGCACAGGACAGGCACGAATGAATAGGATGAAATCTGCATTTTTTGAGGTAGCTTCAAAATCAGTGAAATCACAGATCCACTCGAGTACTGAGTATAAAACCAAGATGATTTTGAGGATATCCTTCATGAAAACACAAAAAGGAACAAGCAGGCTTCCGTAGATGGTTTTCTATAGCAGATCCTCTATGGAAGACATATGGGAAGGCATAGACAGGAATGTTATAGGATGAGAATGAGATATTGCAACGTTTACCGATGGAGGAAGCACCAATCCAGAGGAGATGGAACAGACGTGAAGCATTATTACAAACTTCAGTTAACTCTCACTTAGGCAAAAATTGAGAGTATTGTAGATTTCAAGAATATATTATCAAGAATGCCAGGATCGCAAAAAGATCATATAAAAGGGAAAAAGAACCTTCATGTGCAAAAATATTTATAGCAGCCCTATTCGTGGTGGCAAAATATTGGAAATTGAGGGGATGCTCATCAGTTAGGGATTGGCTGAGCAAACTGTGGTATATGAATGTAATGGAATACTACCGTTTAATAAGAAATGAGCAGGAAGATTTCAGAAAAACCTAGAAAGACTTGTACGAACTGATACAAAATGAAAGGAACAGAACCAGGAGAACATTGTACACAGTACCAGCAACATTGTGTAATGACCAACTATGAATGACTCAGCTTTTTTCTGTAATACAATGATCTCAGACAAGTACAAAGGACTCATGAAGGAAAATGCTATCCACATCCAGATAAAGAACTAAGGGACTCTGAATGCAGACAGAAGCATCCTTTTTTCACTTACTTTAGTCTATTTCATGGTTTTTTCCTTTTGATCTGTTTCTTCCTTCACAACTGTGACTAATATGGAAATATGTTTTACATGACAGCAGATGTATAACCTATAACAAATTGCCTACCAGTTTAGGGAGAGGGGTAGGGAGAAATGGAGGGAGAAAAATTTGGAACTCATATCTTATAAAAATGAATGCTAAAAATTGTCTTGACATGCAATTGGAATAAAGTACTATTAAAAAAAGAATGCAGGGGTGATTTAACAGAAGAACTATTAACATAATTGATTACATCGACAATAAAAGTAAAAAAAATCATATGATTATATCAATAGATACAGAAAAAGCTTTTGATAAAGTACAAAACTCATATCTATTAAAAACACTTGACAGTATTAATGGATTTTTCCTCAAATTGATAAAAAGCATTTATCTAAAACCATCAACAAGCATTATTTGTAATGGGGATAAGCTAGAAGAAATCTGAGTCTGTTTCAGATCAACTACATGATAACTAAACAAACTATTTCATTTTATTATTGCATTTTGGGGTGACATTGATTTCCCTTCTAGGTTTCTTACTCCCTTTTCCCCAGTTTTTCTGTTTTATTTAACTCTCATTAAAAAACTGAAGCTGTGTATATCTTAGGGTGATGGAACAGAGTAAGATGAGCAGGATCAAAACTCAGGAAACCAGGGTTTTTATCCCTCTTTGCTACTTACAGACTATATGACTTTTCTTGTCTGGGCTCAATGTCTTCATTTGTGGAAAAAAAAAGGTGGGGGGCTTGGACTTGCTATCTCTAGGATCCCTTTCAGTTCTAAATCTTATCATTTGAGCACCTAGATTCTGAAGACTGACGTGTCAGGTCTCCTGACTGGCCTCCTATGTACAGGACAGGCTAGATGACAGCCACTCATCACAGGATTTAAGTGTGAAGACTCATCTGTATCAGCAACAGAAATCCACACAGGGGACATGCCACAGTTTTCCACAACTTAGGTTTTTTTCCCTTTCAATTAAATTCACTGAGCTTTTCCCAAGTGTCTTCTATGTTCATTGTTCTAAGCGAGGCACTGAGGACATGAAGATGATATGAGGCATGGCCTCTGCCCTCACGTGAGTGCCTATTCAGTAGAGAGTATAGTACAGATACACAACTCACTATAACACAAGTATAACATACATGGGAAGAAGTCCAAATGGAATGGGAAGAGGTTCAAGAAGGGACAGAGCTGGGAAGACTTGACAAGGAAGTGGCCCTAGATCTCAGGCTCACATCTGGGTTTCCAAGAGCTACATTTATTACCTGCCAGCAACCAGCCGCCTACACAGAGGAGACATCCACATCCACAATCTAGAAGAGGCGCTGGACGTGGGAAGCTCTGTGGGAGTCATGGCACTAAAAAAGGAACTCACTGGCTGTAAATTCTAGTCCTGGCTCTGCTGACATCTCCCTGGATGGAAGCCATCTCGAGATCTTCCTGTGTACCCATTTGGCCCCGTGTAAGTAGGCCAAATGTCCTCAGAGGGAAGCTCTGGGCGACAGTGACTACAAATGACAGTAAATATAGAAATGCCAATTGTGATTTCCAGTACAGTATTCTCCCTGGATGAATGGTACTTTGGGCAAGAACTGAACATTGTTTCTATATTAAAGAAACACATGTTGGAGCTAGGCTGTGTTAGAGAAAAGGCTTCTCTTTATTTTCATTTAGCATTGATTTTACATAGCTTTGGCTAGTCATGAGCCATTTTCACAGCCTTCAAAAATCACATTAAAAGTGTTTTGAGGACATTACCATAACAAAAGTTATCCCATGTTATGCTCAAACCACTGTCTAATGGATTTTTAAATCCAAAGTCACTGTTTGCTCTTCTGTATTTTATGCTTAATTGTTACCACAAATCAAACGGTAGAGAAAAACACTTACCAGATCCCATGAGAGCACAGATCAAGACCATGGAGTTATATTTTATTTCAGGAGCACTTCTCTCATCTGCTAACAGTCTGTGTAGAATCTGCACAAGCTTTGCATTTTCTAGATCCTTCTCAGCAGTGACTAGAATACAATACAATTTATGTGTTAAGTCACATCCTTTAAATGTCTTTTTCCCAACTTTACTAAACACTTTTCTTCCTCTTTTAAAGAGTGGCTTTATCAAATCTCCCAACACAATATGACAAATAGCAAGGAGACGGATAATAGGGTATTTATCTCAGACTCAGTGAACAGAGGAGGGCTGGTTTAAACAAGTACCTCAGAGCTTAGTTTTAGAATTCAGCTTCAAAACAGCACAATCTGAAGACAAAGTGCTCCTTTATGTGAAATATTATTTTGAAAGACAAAGTATTTACTTGGTTAAAATAATCGATTCCATTTGAAAATGGCGGTCAAGTGGAAAATGACCATCTTATGAGGAAAAGGGCTTTCTTGATGATGAATCTGGACATTTTAAGAATTAGAAAAGGAGTTTTAAATTTTAATATATGAAATAAAGAAAAAAGGATGGCCCCAAATTTAGCCTGGTCTTAGGATTCTTTGAATTTTTCTGTATAGAAAAACATGACCTAGGTCCAAATACAGCATCACGAAAAGTCAAGGCCCTCCGCTTTACAGATCTAGCTACAAGTTGTTGGTCACTAATAATCCTTGGAGATAGGTATTGCAAGCATTGTTATCTCCACTTTTTTAGATGAGGAAACTGGGATTCAGAGAAAGTGAATGATTTGGTTGTTGCACAGTAGACAGAGCACTGGTCCTTAAGTCAAGAAAACCCAAGTTCAAACCCAGTCTCAGACATTTACTAGTTACTTAACATCTGTTATTTCCTCATCTGTACAATGGGGATAACAATAGCATCTATCTTCAAGGGTTGTTGTAAGGATAAACTAAGACTAGTATAAATAAAATGATATTTATATAGTAATTGTAAGACTTTGCAAACCTTACAGCACAATATAAATGCTAGCTAGTTATAATTCTGCGGACTTTATTTTTTGCATTTAAAAATATTATTCTGAGAATGAGACATTTATTGGACATGGCTAATATGAGAATTTCTTTTGCTTGAACATATATCTATTCATATTTCTTAAGAAGATTTTGTTTTCTTTCTTTCTTTTTTTCCAAAGGGGGAGAAGGAAAGAGAGAAAATAGATTTTTGTTAATTGAAAAAAAATTTAAAGGAAGGCTTAGAAGTCTCCACCAGATTGCCAAAAGGTGCCATGACACAAAGGAGCAAGAAGCATGGCATGATGAACACTGGACTCAAAGTTAGGAGACCTGAGTTTGAATATGAACTCTAACATATCACCTGTGGGATTACAATCAAATAATTTAACATCTCTGAGCCTGTTTTGTCTAAAAAATGGAGATGATAATACTTGTACTACTTACCTCACAGGGTTAAAAGTCTATCAACTATTATGTGGACCAAAAAGACAGTATGTGAGGTTGGAATATGAATTTCTGGATTAGAGATTAAAATAAAAGCATGGAAGGAATGTCATAATAAGGGCTAGTAAAAATGTATTTCGCTAGATTCTTATGAATCTGATCCAGAGGGCTGTAAACTAAAATGGGGAGGGAGAGGCAAGACAATTGCTTTCATTGATGGGGAACCTGTGGCCTCGAGGCCGCATGTGGCTCTCTAGGTCCTCAAGTATGGCCCTTTGACTAAATCCAAACTTCACAGAACAAATCCTTTTGTTAAGGATTATATCCCTGGATATATCCAACCCTAGTAGGCCACCCTAAATGGGTGGCCATTATAATATGGGAAGAAGAATAACTATAGAGATGTTCAATAATTTATAGGAGGAAAAACAAATCCAAGAAAAAAGCCAGAAATTAAATTCATGGCTTTAGCTGTTTATATATAGATGTATGATATGAGTAATAAACAAGGTGAACTACAGATCCTAATACAAGAAGGCAAATGTGACCCAATGGCTATTACTAAGACTAGATAGAATGAGACTCATAGCCAGAATACAAATTCGCAAGGGCAGAGGTTATTCAAAAGGAAAAGAATAAAGCCAGCAGTGGAACAGAAGTGGTACTGTCTATCAAAAAGATTTACTTAGGAACCAGAGGGAAGAAACATTATGAAGAGCATTTGCCTGGAGATCAAAGAGGGAAGCAATGGAAGTAATGCTCACTGAATAGGTGACAGACCATCACTGATAGTCCAGAAAACATCACAAACCAGGGAAGGCAGAATGATCTGGGAGGAATGAGGAGACTTCAAGTATCCAGACATCTTCTAGCTCAGGAGTTCATCTTTGTTGTATAGATTGTAAATGGTTTTAAATAAAGTTTATGCACTATGTGCAGAAAAATAAATAAGAAAGCTCATTGGTGTGGACTACCGAATGCCCAACTTGGAGTATTGTGGGGCAAGGCTGGACAGGTAGTTGGGAATTCTGAACGTGTCAGATGAGATCCTTTCTTGGACAGGGTTACAAGGCAGATAGATCAAGGGAATGATGGAGACACAGTTTATTTAGACTTCAGCCATTTGACAACATCTCTTACACATTCTAGTGAAGAAGAAAGAAAGAGAAAGGGAGGAGCTTGGAACTGATGGGATGACTGACCTTCTGAAATGGTCATTAATGGCTCAAGGTCAACCCACAGAAAGTGATTTTTCTTAAACACAGACATATTCATTCAGATGTGTCAGCAAAGGTCCTGCCTTGAGTCCATTCCTGATTTGAGAAACAGGTGGGAGAAAAGAAGAATTTGCCACAGGATTACTTACCTAATTCTAAGGCTGCTATTAGCGCCAATGCAACAAGGGCTTCATTCTGCATTATTACATGTTCACTAGTTGCCATGGTTACCAGATGCTTTATGCCACCATTCTGAACAATGGTTTTAATTACATCCTAAAATTAAAAAAAAGTCACGGAAATATTAAAAAGATTTACATTAAGCAGAAATAAATTATATTATAATCAGTCAATTTATTGTTTAGTTGAATGGTTCTTTGACAGGGTCCAGCATGAATCATTACATTTAATCTTTTTAAAAAAAATTACAGGGGGAAAGGAAAATGCTTTTTAGCTATAAATAAGTTTATCAAATATGACAACTTAAATTACTTAAATGGAAAAGTAAAATCTACTTCAAGACCACTTATGTCAAGTCTCCATTTTAAGCAATGGACATGTCTAAAATACCAAGCCAAAAAATAAACACAGCAAGAGAGAGGGGCCATATTTGTTTCTTCTACGGCTCATTATTTTACCCACATCCCAGAGAGATTTTTGGGGGTTTTATTTGTTTCCTAAAGAAAAACTACCAATTGGAAGTAAATAGGATTCAGTTAAAAAAAAAGTCTAAATTATAGAAAAAAATGGAAAGATATGAAATATTACTTCCAAACATTTTTAATTAGTTAAAATAATTACGAGTGCCTTCCAATAGGCTTATTTAATGATAAGACTTACGGTTTACAACAAAAAAATCAAAAGATCATAGTTTTGGGGGAAGAAAGGGTCTAAGAGGTCATCTAGCCCAAACCCCTCATTTTGCAGATAGGAAAACAGGCTGAGGGATGTGAAGTGATCTGGCCGAGGTCATATAGCTAACAAATGGTAAAGATGGGCTCAGACCCCATATCCTGATTCCAAACCGAACAATCTTTCTATTGCAGCACCCCGCTGCCTTCCCTCATCTGTACTAATATTCTAAAAACAGTTTGTTCTTTGGTGATTTAAATACATGTCCATTTTGTTTACACTACTTAATGAGCAAATCTGTTCTTCCTAAATAAAAGATAAGCTTCAGTCCAACATACAGCAATAGATCACAACTTCCAAATCGGTAGAGTCCAAATTCATGAGGTTCTGTTGCAGTTCTATTCTGACACCTAAAGGTGGAAGCACAAACCAAGACCTATCTTAGGCATGTTTCTAGAGAGACTGGCATTACTGCAAATGCCAAGATTAAGTACTGCTAGCATGAAGAAACCATAGGGAAATGTCTTCCTACAGGAAAGAATGAGGTCCCTAGGGAAGTCAGTGAAAAGTACCTGCTCTGCTTGTAATGCGCGGTCACAAATACTCTAATCGCAACTTGGTCCTCTGTGTCCTGCTAACCATAACACCTTCATCCACTTACTAACTTTGTACTTCCCTTTCCCAGCATTACATTACCGCCAATTCATTGTTTGACTCTGCATCATCCTGAATTTATCCTTTGTCTTCTCAGTCCAGAGGTATGACTATGAAGTGGCCAGCTATATTGCTTTTGGGGACTGCAGGAGAACAACATGACTGCAAAACCTTCTGGCGCGCCCATGATCTGATTTTCCCCTCATGCACACGAGCCATAAAAATGCCTTGGCTAAGCCTGAAAAATGCACAGTATTGAAATAATTATTCCACATTAAGTCTTTTCCCTTGTCAGCCTCTTTGGAAAGCTGAGAGAACGTTCATTTCTGATGAAAAGAAAGTATCCCAGGGTACTGTATCATCAATGACGTTCATTTAGTTGAAACCATGATACTGAAATCTTCAAACTTGTAAGTAAAGCATGGGAACCATAAAGGAAGACAGTGAAAAAGAAAATCAAGACACAGCCAACTATGAGAAGCTCTACCTGCAAATTATTCATGGAAGGTCCTTGGGCTCCTGTCTGATAGTCCATGGTTTGTGCTATGTCCTGTAGTATCTTTGGGGCAGGGGAAAGGAGAAAAAATCTACAAAGGAGCCTTACAGGTTTGGAAATGGACAGTGTTGCCTTTTAGATTATTAGAAAACACAAACCCAAGCAAGTTTAGTTTCCTGACTCTTCTCTTCAGGCTAGATAAGACGACTGGAATGTGCTGCCAGTATTTAAAAAAAAATTAACCTTTAAAATTTTCAATAAAAAAATCTTAACAAGCATTTATTTTCTTTCCTTTCCACTTCCTACCTTCCCCTTGGTGGGGGGGGGGGGATGTGGGGGGAAAGGGAAAGAAAAAAAAGCCATTATACCAAATATGTACAGTAAAAGCCCTCCCTCCCTTTTCTCTTCTCATTCCCCTACAATGTCATTAGCAAATACTTATTATGCATGGCACTGCCCTGGGTGCTATGATGGATACAACGACATAGAAGACTTGCTCTCAGAGAGCTTATAATCCTGTAGAGTTCTACTCTGTACTGCAAGGTAAGGAAGGGAAACCACAAACAGAATATGTTATTGTTCAGTCAGCCATGAATTTTGATCCTGTGTGTGACACAACTGCAACCAAAGGAAAACTAACAACTTTTGCATTAAATAGCACACACGTTGCCAAAGTAAACTGTGTAAAGGCTATCTCTGTCTCTGGCTTACAGAGCCATACCACAGGTATAATACCTGCAGGATTAGGTAAGGGTGTCCTCCTCTCTGATTTCCCCACTATGATAACTTGCAAGACTAACCACAAGCTGGGTTAGCTCTCTTTTCACTTAATTATGATGCCTAGAGTTTTAAGACTAAGATCTTGAAAGGAAGGTAATGAAGATAATGCCTCAGAAGTAAAGCCACTCAGAGATCAAGTCAGTCTCTGCAATACACTCAGCATTGCCTGACATAGCACTGGGAGACATGCCCCTTGGAAAAGTCAAACAAGTCACTATTAATCAGGGGAATGCAAATTAAAGCCATCCTGAGATTCCACCACACACCCACCACAGTGGCAAAAACAACAAAAAGGGAACATGAAAAGTGCTGAAAGGGCTGTGGGTAAACAGGCACATTGATGCACTATTGGTGGATGTGTACAACCAAACCATTTTGGAAAGCAATTTGGAATTATACACAAAAAGTTACTAAAGTGTGCACGTCTTTTGATCCAGCTATACCACTTGTTAAGCCTATATACCCAAAAGCAATCAAAGAAAGGAAAAGGTCCTCTGTATACAAAAATATTTCTAGCAACTCCTTTTGTGGCAACAAAACATTGGAAACTAATAGAATGTCCTTCAATGGAGGAATGGCTGAATAAGTTGTGGTATGTGAATGTGATGGAGTACAATTGTGCTATAAAAAAAATGAGGAAATAGATGATTTAAAAGAGATATGGGAAGATTTATATGAAGTGATGCTCAGTGAAGGGAGAAAAACCAGGAGAAGTTTATATAATAATGCCACCTAAAAAACACACAACTTTGAAAACCTTAAGAATAATGATCAATACAATGACAATGATTCCAGGGGATCATGATGAAATAAATATGCAATCCACTTCTGGGAGGTGATGGATTTAGGGGGTGGAATGAGATATATATTTTTTGCACAAAGTCATTGAGGGAATTTGTTTTGTTTGACTTTCTTGTTTTATTCCCAACAACATACAGCATTCTGCATGGGGAGAGAAAATAGACTTCTTTTATTATTTTTTTTTAAAAAGAGAGAGAAGTGGGACAGTGCTACAGGTATAAAATGTTGCCAGCATTGATCAGATGAGGTCACTATATTACTAGTTTTAATTAATTCTTTTACTTTGTTACAAGAGGTCTCTCACAAAGTGAGAGTAATCTGTATATATCTGTAAGGGAGAAACAAAACATCAATAAAATTTAAAGAAAAAATAAAAAGATCTGGAACAAGCACAAATTGGGGGATAAGAAGGACCCCTATGTCACCTTAGAACCATGGCCATGTATCCTTATGGTTATCATTAAATAAAAGGGGAACCGAAGACATTGGAGTGTGTGTGTCTCGATTTATTTCTCTGCAAAGGGAGCCCAGTTTTTTCACTGCCATGCAATCTTTGGAGGTGGAAGGACCTAATCATCCCCCACACCTTGGCAGGAGAGCTCAGCCCACACGCATGTGCGCGCGCGCGCACACACACACACACACACACACACACACACACACACACACAGTACCTTTCCTCCAGTGCAGGCCAACAGCCACTTGCTAGACCAAAATACCTTTCCAGTTCTTGCTGGGCTACAGTAAATGTGAGTAGATAAATAAGAAATTGAAAGCAAGAATCGCTGTAAATCAGCCCCAAAGTAGATGATCTGCATGCAGATAATGGAAAGCTGACTGACTGCACATATAAACAATTCACTAGTTCTTGGGCTGTACATAATTTAACAGAGCTTGACTATTAAAGCTTGAGAGTTCCATTTCTGTTACTCATGTCTTTTCAGTAAAATATGGTGCCATGACAGGCACAGACAAATAAAGATGAAGGGGAAAAGCATTTCTATTCTTAATACAGATCATAACTCATTAGAAGAGACGAGTTCAGGACAACCAATCTTCAAAAGCTCAGCAATTGTATTAAGCAGTACATTGTGTGAGGAGGAAGAAAACCTAACAAATTCTGACTGATTCTGGAACTCTGAAACCTTTCTGGATAACCACATACTTGCTGAAACACACAAATGAATGAAAATGAAGTCTCACTGACATACTGTAGCTGAATGGGGACTTTGCAGTCCAAAAAAAACCATTTTGAATTTAATTAGAAACAGGAAATAAGAGCAATCATTTTTTGGTTTTGTGGCATCAGACCTACTTATTGAATCATATTCCTTTATTATTGTGGGACCTTGCTTAAAGCAAATGAGAAAATGGACCTTTCTAAGGATTAGTGATCATTCAGGAGCCTGATAAAATTAGGAGCAAGTATTCTGTTGGGAGGAGGATACTAATGTCTAGGAGTACTGGATGAGGTACATAAATGAGGAAAGAGACTGGGCACAAGTTGGCTTCCTTTGACCAATTTTAAAGTGCTCAGCTATTTCTACTTCACTGTCAGTTGTATCATCATGGGAAAATGGAGGGGACACAATGTCCATCAACAGTTACACATACAAGCTCGCTCAGAAAGGAGTGTAAACATTTCCTTCTTTAATGATAGCCATCACTGACGAGGGTCAGTGTGACACAATGGACAGAGGTCTGGCCTTGGCATCAAGAAGAGCTGGGGTTAGGCCTTGCCTCTGATACATACTGGCTTGTAACCCTGGGTAAATCACTTAGGTCTTGGTGCCTGGGCAATTCAGAATTTTCCACACTGACAGTCACATATACAACGAAATTGCAGGTCATCTTCCCTATTAAATCATCCCTCCCCCTTACCTTTTCTCCATTCCTGTGAATGGCTCCACCATCTTGTCGGTCAAACAGACTCATGGCACTGGAGTCCTCTTTGACTCTCTCTTCTCCCTCACTGTCTAGACAGCCAATCAGTTATGAAGTTCTGTCAATTCTATCCTAGTATTTCACATTTATGTCTTTCTTTTCCACCCCAAGCACTAATGCCCTCATTTCTCCCTCAATGGTTACCTTTCTTCAAGAAACACTCTTAATGTGCTAAACTTTCATGGGCTTTCTTTCCACAGCCTACCAAGTGTGGTTAAAAACTTTTCCTTGGCAATCGAAGACCTTCACAGCCTGGCTCTAACCTTCCTTTCCAGTATAAGATAGCACACAGTCCAAGTTCTAGCTAAGCTGGCCTGCTTCCACCTTCACTTCTCAGTCTGCTTCCTCCCATCTGTGCACCTTTGATCACATCTCCTCTCCCCACTAATCCCGGCCAAACCTATCATCCTTCCTCTCACCCAAGTCATCATCTTCCTGAAATCCTGCAAGGATTTACCCTGGTGCTATCTCCTCCATTAAGCCTTCCTTGAAACCCCAGTTGAAAGCAGCCTCTCCCTTCTCAAATTCCTCACTGTATTCTAAAATTGTCCTTTGTACTTAGGATACTCTTTTAAAGGTACTGAGGAGATCTCATGGACAGAGCACTGGACCTGGAATCAGGAAGAGCTGAGGTCAAGTCATTCAATCTCTCTTTGCTTTAGCTGTCTCATTTGTAAAATGGGTAAGCTGGACCCAATGGTCTCTGAGGTCCCCTTCAGCTCTAAGTCTATGATGTTATGATCCTTCCACCAGTTATTTATATATACATCTGACCTATCCCTTCCCCACCTGTAGGAAGTAAAGTCCTTGCGGTCAGGCATTTATTACATTTTATTTCATATTTGTATCCCCAGCACCTAGTAAGCTTATAACAAGGGTTAAATTAAACTGAGTTTGCTGAATTCAATCTAGTTCTACAGTGACAATAGAGTCACTAAGCATGACACTATAGACCAATGGTCTCCAAATTTTTTTGATCACATATCCCTAACAGCAAAAATATTTCAGCATGTACTTGTAATATGTATATATTTGCTTATTTATATATTATATACATGTACTATATTCTAATAATTATGTACACTATAAAGCACATTCAAAAATGGTAATTAGAAAAAAGATGAAATAATATTCGATCTCAGAGTCAATATGGAGCCACCATAGTTTTTAAATAGGGGGAGGTACATGGTGAGATGCATATTTAAGGAAATCACTTTGGCAGCTGTACAGAGGAAAGAATGCAGAGGAAAGGGAAGTTAGTTCCTCTCCATCAGCAGCTGTCTTTGGTTTCCACTCCATGGAACAACATCCTGCCTTCTCCCTATCGCCATGAAGATGGACTCAGGTCTGAGTCTTCTCAATTCGCCCTCAGCTTCCTTTCCCCTCCAAGTGGAAGGCCCAGCACTAAACTCCTCCCAAAGCCTTCTTTTATAGAAGGCTCACAACCATTTTGGTCACTCTATTCCTCATCAGCAGCTCTGCTGGGCTTCCACTCCATGGAACGACATACCCCATGTCCCTTGTGTTTTCCAGCTTCCCTTTGTGTGTTGTCTCCTCCGTTAGATTGTAAGCCCCTTGAGGACAGGGACTGTCCCTTTTTCTTAATTACAACCCCAGTACTCAGCACAGAGCTGGGAACATAGTAAGTGCTTAATAAGTGTTTATTGAATTGAAGTGATGAGAGTCTAAGTGCCAGTGGGAGTACAGAGAATGGGATAGAGATGTGGAGATAGAAATGACAAGGTTTCGGCAACAGGTGGTATATGTGGAGTGAAGGACGGTGAGGACTTAAGATCACACTGGGGTTATGAGAAACTGGGTAACTGGAAGGATGGTGGTACTCTCAAGAGTAAGAGGGAAGTCTGGAAGATGAGTAGATATATAATGTAATAAGATCTGCAATAAAGATCGCAGCCTAGCCATGCCTGCCCAGTTTAAATACATTCCCTGAGGAGTCAGTGAGGACGCGTGAGTTTGAACCTGGATCAATGAGGAACCTATGAGAAGCCAAGCATTTTTACTGCTCCATGTAAAGATAAGGAGCTTTAACTGTCATCTGCAAAGAGATTGTTTTCCTGTCATGGTTGGAGGGAGCCTGCAAGAAGACTGAGAGGGAGAGGGATCTCAGTTTAACCTTTTCTCTAGTTACTAAATAAGAAGAGAATGCTTGAGAAGAGATTAGAATTGGTATCCTGAGTAAAGTGAAAGCTAAGACTTTAAGAAGTGAGAAGTCAAGAAGAGAAGCCATAGTTAGAACTGACTCTGCTCTTCTCTTCTTCACAGCTAAAATACTGTAAACAATTACGGTTATGAATTCCTTCCTCTAAAGATGAGCGGCACCTTCTTTTGTAACTTATGATCTTAGAGAATGGCCTCGAGTGCCCAGAGATCACATTACCTGCCTCTGGTCACTAAGCCGATATATCCATGAACAGACAGTGCGGAGTTTTAGAATTGACCACACTCATTCTTGGCCTGCATAGATGGGGCGGTCATTCCACATCCTCCTCACTTGACTCCTCATCCAGAGTTCTAAGGTGTACACATAAAAACATACACAATCACTATGGAAAAGGATAAGATTGCTAAGGAAGAGAGTACAGAGAGAATATAGGGCTGAAGAGAAAGGTAAGAGGAATCAGGAGAATCTGTTGCCATGGAAGCTAGGGGAGAAGAGAACATCAAGGAAGAGGAGGTTGGTCCAAGGGCTAGGGATCATGAAGCCCAAGAAGTGGTTTTGTGAATTTTATAGCAGCTCTTTCTGCGGTGGCTAAGAATTAGAAGATGACAGGATGGCCATCAATTGGGGAATGCGGTATATTATAGTAATGGAATACTATTTTGCAATATGAAATGATGAGCAGGATGATTTCAGAAAACCCTGCAAAGACTTAAATGAACTGACATAGTGTGAAGTGAGCAGAACCAGAACACTGTATAAAGTAACAGCAATACTGTACGATGAACAGCTGTGAATGACTTAGCTATTCTCAGCAATACAATGATCTAAGACAATTCTGAAAGACTCATGATGAAAAATGCTGTCCACCTCCATAGAAGGAACTGATGGAGTCTGAATACAGATCAAGGCATACTATTTTTCATTTTCTTTCTTTCTTTTTTTTGGCCTGAGTTTTATTCCACAAAATGACTAATGTGGAAATATATTTTACATGATTGCACATGTATAACCTATAGTAGATTATTTACCATCTCAGGGAGTGGGGAGAGGAAGGAGGGAGAGATAGAATTTGGAACTTAAAAAATTAATGTTAAAATTGTTTTTACATGTAATTAAGGGAAAAAAATAAAAATTTTATTTAAAAAAGTCTTTTTGTAAAAGAGTGGGGATTGAAAAAAAACAGTGCTGGAGTTAGATGAGAGATACAGAAGTGGTAGCATCACATAAACGATCAAGTATTTTTTGACTGATGACCATTATCAACTGATCTAGACTATTTTATTTGGCAATGAAAGGGAGGAGAAGAGTGGTCACCAGGAAGCTGATTGGTAAGGTGTATTCTATGTAGTTACTTTCTCTGTTCTCTGCTAAATGAGGCAGGGAGAGAACTGAATTTCCTAACAAATTAGGCATACTAAAAAGGCAAATTAAGGCTGTCCCTTTAATTTATTCTAATAGTTTAAGTACAGTGTGTAGGCTGTCTGTGGCTGAGGCAGGGAGAAACCATAACAGATGGAGACAATGATATCAAACAATCTTGAAAGTTGGTGAACTTGAGTCTGGCTCCAAGACAGGATTCAAAATGAGGCTGAAAGGAACAGTTAAGTGTAAATCTAGGAGGAAGATAAATACTATTGGCAAGCTATGATCAATAACAAGAATAGGTGAAAAAGGTGAATCTTGAGTATTTATTTCCTTGAAGAGTTTCCTCCACATGAATCTATTGATCAATATTTATTTGCTATACTTAGTGATAAGTGAAAAAAGGGATAAATTAGAATGAAAGTATTCAACACATACTAATTTTAAACACACACACACACACACACACACACACGTGAAAACCAGCTTGGACATTAAATTTTTCAACTTTGATGTTATCAAGTGATAGGAAAGTCCTAATAATTCATTTTTACAGGCCATTTTCTAGTTGCTTTCTGTGTAGTTCCTCCATCCCTCAATGGGGCTACCTGGAAGGGATCATGCTGAGTTTCTTGCATCCTCCATGCACCAGCACATTAGTAAGTACATGGTTGATTGACAGAAGGAAAGATAAGATTCACTGATGTGCCCCAAACTTCAAATCAGCCTTCAGTTTCAAATTCCTCTGCTGACTCTTTTCCTAGGGTTGCTGACAAGTAACAACACTTGATGGATTTGAGTTCGAGACTATCTTTCTTCCTTTGTCTCTATTCTAGAAAGTGCTAACAGCAATGAAAGAACCAAAAAAGGATTCAGAAAGCATGTAAAACAAAAAAGAAAGTGGTAAGAAACCCACCAGGAATGGCCCATCCTCTTTTGCTTGTGTTTTGCCATTTCCAAATGTTTCTACAGTGAGCAAATGTTTGGCAACCCCTCTCCCCTACCCAGTCCCCTACCTTTAATGCTGCTTTTTGGTTAGTGTGAGGAAAATCATAATAAATCATGGCATACAATGATGACATGTAAGACGATATGCAAAATGCCTTGCCAGGTGCCATTTTATTTTAAGCTGAGCCCTAAAGAAAGGTATTGGGATGACAGCATTAGACACCTGACAGATGAAGTACTAAAGGCATTCTGTCAAAGAATGATCAGAAAGAGCCTCATTCTTTCATCTTTTTGTCTGGAAGAGTAGTAGTTACATATGACCATTTAAACCTTAGGCATTTGACAAATGTCAAGAACTGAATTCTGCCTTCTCTGATACTGCCTATGTGGAATAGGCTGGTGTGGCACATACTGGATTCCTCCAAAGTCTTTGCTCGCACTGCTTCGCAGCCCCTCCTTTCGAACTTACTTTTGATTTGCTGTGTCGGATGAGGGCAGAAAGGAGTCGGTTTGACTCCCCCATGACGCCGGCATGATCTTTGGCTTCACACCATTCCACCAAACGCTGGACTAATTTTACATTCTTCCCCAACTGTTCAGCAGCTTCTACTACAGGGGGAAAAAGCCAGAACAAAGGGGTAGAACAGTGTCAGGAATTCAGCAGAAACAATCTGCAAATATCACGAGGCTGCAAGAAAGCACAGGCTTATAGTGCAAAGACACTCCATGAAAATGAGACCTCAGAAGACTTTACCCAATGGGGTTATTTGGTCTGCTTCAAAACAGTGTGCCCTATAATGCATACGATTAACAACTGATACCTTCGTCCTCTTCCAGGTAAAACTCATGGCCCTTTAGTACCTGGGCACCCTGGCACTGAGGGAAGCAAAAAGGACTCTTTTTAAGGAAATGTTTTATTAACTTAATTCTACATTCCAAAGTATTTCAGGCAATGTAGATTATCGAGAGGTGCACAAATGCTGGCCTTTGCAAAAAGAAAGCTGTTTATTTTGTTTTCAATAAGAGTTTAGCAGGTTTATCACATCTTAGCCTATTTAATGGAGGTAGAAAGAAAAACAAAATAAAAATGCACATCAAAAAAAATAAAAAGAAGGGCATTTTCCTGACTTGCTTATAATGAATGTCTGATGGTTTAATGGCTACAAAAAGGAATTAAGTATAATACTGAATAGAACTTGATTTTAATAGCTCAGCATAATTGTTGGGAATGTCCAAGGCAAAGCCAAATTTATATTCAAGCATGTAGAGTTTATTTAAGATAATTGTCTTTATATTTCATTTTATATGTCTACCTCAATTCTTTTTATAAATATGAATACAGAATAAAATTCATTTTTCAATTAGAAGCCATTGTAAGAAATCACTAGGCCACAAAGAGCTATTTAGGTTGAAAATTATTTTTTTACCTTGTGCATCTATTAACATTCTTAATGTTCCCAGGAGTTTGAACTGCACAGGAGGCATCTCAGATTTGAGGAATTTCAGTACTGCTTCTGCAACACCAGCGGATAACATCTTAGCTTTATTTACAACTAGAAAAAGAAAAGAAAATATCCTTTAATAAAAATGGAATTTGGATTCTACATGACTAATATATTATCATATTTTCACTTCCAGAGACAGTCCGGATACTTTTCCATGATTTAAAATAATAAAGCATACTTAAAAAAACTATTTTGGGCAAATCACTTAACCTCTCAGTCCCCCCAAAAATTCTCTATGACTATAAATTGTCTGTAGAACAGTTGTTACTTCTTGAGATGACAGACTAGAAAAACAAATCAAGACCTACCTTCTCAGACAGGGAAAATATTGTTTGCTGGACTATAGTTATTTTTTATAGGGAAGGCCTCTAGCTGATGGGGAATAACTTAATGAATAATGAGCAGAGAAGCAGAGAAACAAAAGATTCAATGTAATATTAGAAAATACACAGAAGAAAACAAGTTCAGAAGGAGATACAAACTGGGCAATTTTGTTACTGTTTGGTTAACTAAGTACTTTTAAAAAATTGCACCTAACAGAGGCTCATGGTTTTATACATAATCCTCTTTTTTTTGGTTCTTTATGTTTTTGGAATGTTTTTGCTTGTTAATGCTTAAGTTCATAATAAGAATGAAAATTAAAATTTTTAAAAAAGAATAGCTGTCAATTTGCATTGGTGGAGGGAATTTCCTCACCAGGAGACACCACTGAAATCAACCACATGTGTACACACACACACACACACACACACACACACACACCCTGCACAAACCAAAGTCATAGAACTGCAAGTTCATGTAGACTCATTCACATCCAGATAAATCCATGCAGAAATTTAAAAGCAAATAAATTTAAAACTCAAACTTGGTAGCTAGAAAATGTTAATTCCAAAGGACAGTGCTATAGTGATTTTTTTCTCCTTGATTTCTTTTATTGAGATTAGGTCTTCCTACCTAGTCCAGGTTGGAAGTTGGAGGCTACTCCTGGGCCCAGTCCCACCAAGGATGAGCACAGGAGCTTCATCTCCCCCAGTGATGTCCTACGCTGGTCGGTTTGCCTCTCCTTAGGCAGCCTGGTGGCTCCTCGCTCTCAAGGACTCATGGGGATTTTCAAAGGTTGGGTGTAAAGAGTTGGAAAAAGAAACCCATTATTTTTGTACCCTATTTTGCTGCAACTAAGGATGCTATCAAAGAATAAAACCTGCAGAAAATAAATATAGCCTCCCCCTAGCTTGTCTCCATACCTAGCTTTTAACAAGAGCATAATATCAGGGTATACAGCATTTGTATCATTCAACTCAATATGCATTTATCAAATAGGTACAAAGTACTATCCCAAACTGGGGGTATAAAGAGAAAAACAAAACAGGCCATACCCTAACGGAGCTGACATCTTTCTGGGACAGAGGTGGCATGTCTGAAAAGAAGTAAATGCAAGGTAATCTGAAGAGGAAGAAGTATTAACAACTAGGGTGAATCATGAGAGGCCTCCCACTGGCACTTGGGCTGAGCCTTGAAGGAATCCTAAAGAATCTGAGTTGGAGACGGCAGACTTGGCAGACAGCCTTGTGGACAGGCATGGGTGTGGGGGATGGAAGGTCGATTCGAGGGGCTAGCCACAGGAGGCATGTTTAGCTGGCACGTAGGGTGTGAGAAGGAGAGTATTATAAAACAAAGCTGAAAAGGTAGGTGAGAACTAGGCTGTGAAGGGCTTTAAATACCAGTGTGAAGAGATGACACTTTGTCCTGTAGGAGAGGGAGCCACTAAAGATTTTTGAGCAGATGAGTAACACAGTCAGAGCTATGTTCTAGGACAATTATTTTGGAAGCAATGTGGAGGATAGATTGAAGAGAAGAGGAACAGGAAGCAGG
Source organism: Phalanger gymnotis (assembly GCA_028646595.1). Lineage (NCBI taxonomy): Eukaryota > Metazoa > Chordata > Mammalia > Diprotodontia > Phalangeridae > Phalanger > Phalanger gymnotis. The sequence goes on along the minus strand of CM053623.1, from coordinate 294,606,268 downwards.
GAGACCATTAGGAGGTGATGAGGGAGGACTCTGACTAAACTAATGGTCACATAAATGGACTGAAGGGGCCAGAGGTAAGTGATGCTGTGGAGCTGAAACTAACAAGACTGGACATCTGATTGTAAAGGGGCGGGGGCCAGTGAATGGGAGGGAAGCGTCAAAGATGATCCAAGACTGTGGACAAAATGTCCTGGGAAGGACAGATTTGCTGGAAGGAGGTCTGGACTCTGCAACGGAAGCCTGGCTAGCACACACGCTTGTGTTCTGTTCGAGGTAAGTCTCTTGACATTAATACCTCAGTTTCCTTGTGCACATAGTAAGGATATCAGTAAGCATTTTCTCTAGGCAGGTGGGTCGATCGATCGCAAAGATCAATTTCTTTGCAAAGACACTTAAACCTGAGGCTTACCTGGTATTGCCAGGTTTCGGAGGGCACTCAGGGCTGCATGCTGAACGGTGACGTTTCCATCTTCCACGTGCCTGTCTAACAGGTCCATGAGTTTTTGCACAATTCCATTGTCTACCATATGGATGCAGTTTCCATCTGGACAAAATGAGAGTGTTATACTGTTTCCTATCCCAGTAGAGGTCATACACCTGCTACTATGACCAGACTTATAATCGAGGTATTCCCCCAAAAGTAGAGGACTAAAAATGGAATATATCACCTACCACTTCTCATACCACTTATCTGGAGTAAAACCAAATGTGAAACTTAACCCTCCTCCAAATTTCCTAAATACAACCTTAAAAAAAATCCAGATTAATGACAAATCTAAGAGGTCCTTGGGCAGCTAGAGTCAATTAGACCTGGAATCAGGAAGACCTGAGTTCAAATTCTGCCTCAGATACTTATGAGATGTATGATCCTGGACAAGTTATTTAACCTGTCTACCTTAGCTTCCTCATCTGTAAAATGAGCATAATAATAATACCTACTTCCCAGGATTCTCATAGGAATAAAAGGAGATAGTATTTTTAAGTGCTTTGCAATCCTTAAAGCACTACATAAATGTTAGCTATTGTTATTATTAATCTTAGAAATAAACATAAATATCTAGTGCCTCTAAGCTATTGTTAAACAGTACCCAAGACAGAGAAATGGCTTGATAGGTCCAAGAAAAGGAACTGAGTTGTATACATGGAACACAATGTGATTTGCATGGAACACAGGTGATTTACAAATCTGCAAATTTAACACCTGAAAGATGATTCCACTCTGAACATAGGGGCTCCCAAATCCCAACGAAAAGCATAAACCAAAGGAGTGTTTCCCCTAAATCAGATAGTCTCTTTCAGTGAAAAAGGTAAACCATGTATTCAGTGTGTCCTCAGGACATAGAAGAGTCTGCTTAACATCCTGGCTCCTCAGGGAAAGTCAGTGATTTTCAAACAATGCCTAGAAATGTTGGGTCTTTCCTAAAGACTGTCAGACTTCATGCTGGTTGGGAAATTTGCTCTGACGGTGCAGATCCTCGACAAGTGAAAGTTTAAAAAAAAAAAAAGAATTGATTAACTCACCATTCCTGGCAAAATTTGCAATAGCCAAAGCTCCGGCAAGCTGTAACTGATGGCTATTGGAAGGAACCCAAGAAAGGACCCTTTGGAACACGCTGCCTTTTCCTCCTTCAAACAATTTCTGCATGGACTCATCTGCACACACACAATTAAACAAGCAGAAAGGAGTTAGTTTTAATGGGTATCTCAGAGACTGAAGGAGCCTGTTCCCAGATGATGACTGACTCTTATTCAGATATCAAAGTTTCTGCAGAGACCAGTACGAGGGGAGGTATGTTTAATAAATACCACAGGAGGGAAATCTAGTAAAACTAGCAGAAGGATCCCTCTTCTCTGGAGGGCATGGAAAGCACGTCTGTGCTACTCACCTCCAAGAAGGAGGAGAACCATCAGATCAGAGGCTGTCTTGAGCTCAGCGATATCCTCTTCTCTCTCACTATCCACAGTCTGTTGCACAATCTCTAGGAGGCATTCAACTAGGCCTGCTTCGACCAGCTGCAACTTAATAGCATCTGAGGAACACGATAAGTTGATCAATTAATCCACAAGCACCTATGAAGTGCCTACGGTAGCTAGCTAGACAGAGAGTGCAGTGGAGGGAGTGCTGGACTTCAAGTCAGGAAGACCTGAGTTCAAATCCTGCCTCAGACATTAGCTAGCTGTGTGACCTTGGGCAAGGTACTTATCCTCCCTGTGCCTTGGTTTCCTCATTTGTCAGACAGGAATAACACCAGCACCTACCTCAAAGGGCTGTGGGAAGGCTCAAAGGAGGTAACATGTAAAAGATTTGCAACATGTAAAGTGCTGTATAAATGCTAGGCCTTTGCAACAGGTACCCTGCGAGGGGTTGGGAATGTGAAACTACTTCAGGAAGCTGACATTCTAATGGGGAAGTGAACATGGACTTATGTGGGTAGATATTAGAAATATACAAATCCAACGCCAGGGAACCTTGGCAAGGGGGTCAGGTGGAGGCATCTGCAGATGGTGGGAGAAAGGAAGGAAGCCTTGCCCAGAAGAGGGTCTGGGCTGACTCTGAAGGAGACCAGAGAGTTCAAAGATGAAGGCGGGAGGGTGGAAATGAAGAAGAGCCCTAATGTGAGCAAATATTTAAAAATGACAGCCAGCATATATATATATATAGCATTTCAAGGCTTGCCAAAGTGCTTTATGAATACTATCTCATTTTATCCTCATGAAAACCCTGGGTGGCAGGTGCTATTATCACCACCCTCATTTTACAGATGAGGACACTGACACAGACAGAGGTTAGAGTAACTTGCCCAGGGTCACACAGCTGCCTAAGTGTCTGAGGTTGGATTTGAACTCGGATCTTCCTGACTCCAGGCCCAGAGCTCTATCAACTGCGCCTTAGGAAGAAAAAGGCCCAATAGATTTAAAGAACCCCAAGAAGAAAACAGGAAACAACAGCAAAACTCCCTCCACATTTTTCCCTTTAAAAATGTGTGTACATTTCTATTTCACCTCATTGTGACTCAGTATACCTAACCAATCTTTTTTTTAGGGCTGGACACATGTAACAATTTGCCTCTGTTATTCAGAGATTATGATACATGTGAAACACTCACAGTTTTCAAAAGCACAATTTAAATTCCTTAAGATCGATTTATGGAGAGTAAAATAAAAAAAGAACACCCATTAAAGTAGCTAATGAAAGAAAACAGCTATCTGTACAATTCAATTTAGAACAACCCGTACAATCACAATAAACATTCATTTAGCACCTCATACATGCCAGGCCACAGGTGCTAGGCCACAGGTATATAAGCCACACAGTCTACCAGGCACAGGTGGGCCTTCCCTCCAGTTTATCCCGTCTGTAGTCTGTCTGTACATAGCTGTGGGTATATTGTCTCCTTCATTAGACTGTGGGCTCAAGCACAGTGCTTAACACAATGCCTGGCGCATAGGATGGGGCTGAATGAATGTTTACTGGCTGGTGTTTGACTAGTGGGAGGGTGAGACACACAACATATTCACAGATAAGTAAATACATGATACATAAAAAATTCGAAGTGATTTCAGGGTAGGCATTTACAACTGCGAGCAATCAGAAAAGACGTTTTAAGCTGAGCTTTTAAAGTAGCAAAGTGTTCCAAGAGTCAGAGTGGGGAGGTAGTGTTCTAGACATGGTAGAGCAGCAGGAATTAGGCATGAAGGCAGGACATGGAATGTTATGTGTGGACTAAAGAGCACATGCCAGAGGACAAGGTATCATTAGCCAGGAAGAGTTAGAACCAGACTGTGAAGGGCTCTGAGCACCAAACAGAGGAGTTTGAATTTTATTCTAGAGACAAAATAAAGCCCCTTAAGCTTCTTAAAAAGAAGCATGACATAGTCAGATTTGCGCCCTTAGGATGATTAATCGAGCCCTTTGGAAAGTGGGAAGGGGGTGAGAGATGGGGAGAAGAGGGAGCCACTTTTTTTTCTGAAAAGACACTGACACTCCTCCAGATTTAACAGGCTCAGGGCACTTGGGGCCAGTCACCTGAGTGCAAAAAAGCCTTGAGGAACCCCAACTGGGCCCTGAGTCTTGAATGGCAGACTAGCAGGCAGGCAAGGAAGCCTCTACTCAGTCAGTCCTAGACTGAATGAAAGGCCTTTCTTGTGGCTAAGTAAACCTCCTTTTTGTTAGCTGTGATATGGACTCCAAGTGTCTATTTATTTATTTTTGCTTGTTTTTTGTAGGGCGAGGGCAGGGCAATTGCGGTTAAGTGACTTGTCCAAGATCACACAGCTAGTGAACTCAGGTCCTCCTGACTCCAGGGCTGGTGCTCTACTCACTGCGCCACCTAGCTGCCCCAAAACCAAGCGTCTCTTTATTATAAGATTGTGCCTCAAGAATGAGCCTGAGCTCCGGCCTGTTAGCATCAGAGAAGGAAGAGGCTTGAAGAGAGAGCAGAGGCGAGAACAGCTATTCTGGGGAATGTAGCTGTAAGAGAGAAACAAAAGGCTGACCGTGCAGTGGTGAGTGCTCAGGGGATGGTCAATGTCACACACTTTTACTGTAGTGAGTCAACAATGTTCCTAATTTCTTCCAGTATTATTCAGCTACTCAAGGATAGGAATAAGGAAGGTGTTTGACAGGAATTACCTATGCTTAAGACTTAGCAAATAAAGGGGAATAGAGAGCATTATTTTCAGTGCTGAGAACAGGCTAAGGACTGGGCCAGAAAGTCAGTGAAGTCAGAACAAGAGAGGGCTAGGAGGAATCAAGAGACCAAAGGTCACATTCAAGACAAAAAGCAGACTGCATGAACCTGAATGGGCTCTAGGTGGTCCTGGGCCAGAGGAAGAGGTGAAGAAAAGGAGAGGTAGGGAAGGACGCTTGTGGGCTTTCAATGACCATTCTGGGAGGATGGAGCCAGATGGAGAAGAAAGTAGGGAAGGCAAGGGGTAAAGCTTGCCCCATAATTGCGGGTCTTCTGCCATTGAGTTGTGCAGGATTGGTTTGGAGTGGGACTGGAAGGAAGGGAAGAAGGAAACTGTGGAAAATTATGGTCAGAAAGGAGAATTTCAACATCCAGGATCTTAGAACAGGTCTGGTCTGGTCTCTTCTCTTCACTTTTCTTCTCGTCTCGTCTCTCCTCTCTTCTTCTCTCTCATCTGTTTATATGTTGCATCCTTTCAGCAGATCGTAACTTCCCTGAGGATATGAACCGTTTCCCATTTCTGTCTCGCATGTGATGGGTGATTTAATAAATAATGGCTGAAGTAAACTTGCTTAATCCTTCCCCCCACCCCAACAAGGCAGTAAGTTCCGGGAGAAGAGATGCTTCATCTTATTCAATCTATAAATCTTTTGTTCCTGCATGAAGTCAGCCCTTAATAAACATTTGTTGAATTGAATGATATTAATCCTACAAAGTCTGTGTTTTTTTGTTCTCCAAGCGAATTAATCATTCACTCATGATACTCAGTTCAACCTACAGATCACCTTGGTAACATCCCTTCAAAAGAAAGACTAATATTTCTGTTGATTTTGCTAAGAGTTTCTCAAGTAACTGCAATTAGTTGGGCAGGCAGGTCTTTAGACAGGAAGATCAGAGCTACTTCATTGTGCTGAGCAATTCTGATCTCCCTCCTTAGTGTCCTCTTCCCTACCATAAAGACCATGACTAAGGAAAAAAATGAAGAGGGAACAATTATTAAAGCTTTTCATGGTCATCTACCTGGTTAGTTGCTGGTGCAAATTTTCTTTTTTTTTTCCTGCCCCTAAATCACTGACCCCACAAAGTTCATGTAAGAATACAGAAAATGTTCAACCAGGATAATTTTTAAATAGGTGCATTTGCACTAACACTGAAAGTAGGGCGTTTCCTTGGTTACAGAACACTGGACTGTAAATGTGCTCTGACTTGAATTAAAAATTGTGATGGAGAGGTCTTTCTGGAATAAAATCCAGAATACATAGATTGAATGCATTATTTTTTAGAATGGTGGTTGCACCACCTTCTGCCATACTTAGACACCGAGGGACTGCAGGGAGAGCTGGCTGTAACACAAGAAGTAATGTGCTATAGGGGCCTAGATATGTAGGCAGGATCCCTAACGAGCTTATAGAGGCTACAGCCCATTATAAAACTGTAAAACAGGCCAGGAGAAGATGATGACAAAGTGAAAATGTCATGATTCTGAAATTGTCCAGGGAATGTTAGATGTAGAATTTGTGTATGAAATCCAAATTCAGAAAAAGATAAGTTATATATCACAAGGCTATCAATTAGCACTTAGCAAAAAAGTCTTAACAGGAAAGAACAAAAAGAGTCATCCTGCAATTAAAAAATTATCAATCATATTTCTTTAAGCACATATATAAGGTGGAAAAACTTGACTTGGTTATGAGTGATAGCTTTAGTAAGGGATTGTGATGGTGAAGACAGCATAGTGAAAATTATCCCACTTCATATTGCCCAAGAATTCTAGTCCTAATCAACATTTCAGGTCTTGAGGGAAGAGCATTTTTCTTTGCAAGTGCTGTTTTCTTGTGCTGATCTTTCACAGGTCAAACCCAATAAAGAAACTCATTTTCACTTGCAATGACAACGGAGTTGTTTCTAGGGCTGAAGGGTCCTGATACTGGTGTATGAGCCAATCCATTTTATACTAACAAAGCAAACTTTTTGTGAATGGAAATTAACACAGAAAAGATCAGAGTATTCTTGACAAACAGAATTTGGAAAGAACCACAAGGAAGTTCTGAATCCCTTGTGACAAGTTTAGTTCGCTGAATAGTTACTACGTGTGACACTGCAAAGTGCTGGAAGATACAAACAAAAAAGAAACAGCACCTGCCCTCAAGGAGCATATGTTCTACCAGAGGACCAATAGTTACAGATAAACCAAAAATAATTAACCTGATGGTCCACTCAACCATCGTGCATTATGCTATCTGTATGACCTTGGGCATGTTCACTCTCTCTGGGCCTGGGTCTCCTCATCTGTAAAATGAGGGTATTGGATGAGATTAAATCTAAGGTCTCTTCCCACTCTGGATGATCCTATGAATTCTTCTTACTGTCTTTAGCATTATGTATTTATTATGTGAAAAGTACAGATTTGTTCAGGCACGGTTTCTAAGATACATGGGACGTATCACCCAAAAGGCTGGTGAAAAAAGGTTCAAATAGTCTGCTCTCTTTGTTCAGTGTACACAGAGCCCCCTCATAGCTAATAATAAAGACTGCCACTGAGGTAGAGGGCATGTGGTAGACAGAGTAGAAAAGGCCTTGCATTTGGGGCCAGAGGACCTGGGTTCAAATCTTAGCTCTGCTGCTTGGCAAGTTTGACCTCAGGCAAGTAGCTTAACCTTTGCAGTCCCCAGGTATCTGACCTAAAAAATGAAGGCTTGGACCCAAATGTGCCCAATGTCACTTTCTGATTTTAAATTTATGGCAAAGAAGGCCTTAAATGGCTGGCAACTCAATCAGAATTTATCAGAGAGGCTGAAAAAGATATGATCACCAAGGAGGGTCCATTTGTTTCCTCACCGTTTTCTGCCAAAGGAGCCAAAACTTCAAAAATCATCTCCTTTTTATCATGTTCTATCTGCTTCTTGAAGAGTTTTACCAACTCTTCCGCAATGTTTGTATATGCAAACTGTTCTTTACTCGACTCTGCAAAATAAGAGCAGAATTGAAAGTACAGTAAATAAGCAAAGTTCTGAAATTGTTTTCTACTTCATTCATTCATTCCAGGGTCATTCTGAACTATGAGTCATTAGATGTACACGCTCTTTAAAAGACAGGAACAATCCAGTCTGAAACTTAATGCTGCCCGAGTGAAAGGGAAGATGTCTAAGGCTTCAGGGAAAAATGTACTGACCCAGATTATCATCCTCAAGGCTTTAAATTTCTACAGTCAAGTAATGTATAGGTTGTTATAGCAACCGTGAAATTATAAAGTTATAAATTCAGACTTTCAAGGCCTTCCATCAAAGAGGAAAAAAATAAGCCATGCCTGACTTCATTTTGCTTTGCTAAGATACAAGGCTAAAACTCTTATCTATGGTGTCATTACATCAGGTAGGCCTACTGAGGCATGCTCATACAGATTCTGACCCCTTACCTTCTGGGAACCCATTCCTCCACGGCAGAAAGTCCAGGGTAAGAAAATATAGCTCTCCTGCATCTTAAAAAGGACTGCTAGAAACAGGAATCAATTAAGCAACCAGCATTTATTAAGTACTTACAATGTACCAGGTACTATGGATACAAAGAAGGAATAAAAGTAGACTTTGCCCTCAGGGAGCTTATATTCTAATAGGGAGACATGTGCATTAAAATACACACACTCACACACACACACACACACACGATATACAGAAGGAATTTGGGATGGGGGGGTGGGTAGGGATAGAGAGAAGGGACCAAAAAAAGCCTCCTGCAGAAGGAGGCCTTTAAACTGAACCTCAAAGGAAGCCAGGGATTTCTAAGAGGTGTACACAAAAAAGGAATGCTCTCCAGGTATGAGGAACAACAGCAGAAACTGACTGTCCAGAACAAGTCTAAGCCTAACCCCGCCCCACTGCTTTTGGTAAGCTGAAGTATTTGATAAAAGGGTGCCCATGTTATGAAAACTCGCTCTACGGTGTGTGTGTGTGTGTGTGTGTGTGTGTGTGTGTGTGTGTGTGTGTATGTGTGTAGGATTCCTCTGTGTGTGTAGGATTCCTCTAGCTTTCACAAAAGGTGGGAGGGACAAAGGTGAATTGGGGGCCTTGTTCAATAAATCCCTCAATCCCCCAGGGTTGAAGCTCTGCAAAAACCACGATTCCCATGAAGAAGACAGTTTGTTCCAGATGAGGATGATGTGAAGCCTACGTATTGTCTATTGTTATTCTGTTCCTGGCAACTGCTGAAATGAAATTAATTTCAGAAGCATGAAATTCATTCTGACATGGCTGAAGTACTCTTGTATCCAGTTATAGGCTTTCATTTCTCTACCAAAACACAGCATTAACATCCTTGCATTCTTACTTTTCCAATCCATATCCCTGTGCCCAAAACATTTAACAAACCAAAACCAACATAAAAACTTCACAATCACCCCAGGGTTGCACTTAGCTTGTGTCTGACAGCATGGGGCAACAATGTACTATTATTTAATACAGGAGTTAAAGGGTTTCATCTCCAACTGATCCGCCAGGGGAAACTCAGGTGGGCAGAGTGATATGACCAGCATGGAACAACAGCCAGGACATGCTGACATTTGAATAAATGTCACTAGATTTCCACCAGCCCTTCAGCAAGAAGCTTCATTTTGAATAGTATTTGAGGGTTGAATTAAAAATAAGCATTTTTAGAGGTACTGTCTTGTTAAGAAAAAAAAAATCTGGTTTCTAGGAATGTGCGACTGTATTTTCTTCAAATAATCATTTCTGAACCTTAAAACATTATAATTAAAAACTTATTTTGCTATATATATAATATATATGTATGTATGTGTACACATACACACGTATGTGTGTGTATATCTATATATCTATATCCCTCTCTATATATCTATATATTAGTATCAGCCATTTGAGGTGACCTGACAACTCCGATTCCCTTTGTCTAAAATTCGACATCATTTTGGCCAAAAGTAACTCCACCGTTCAGAGACCCATCAAAAGCAGAAGTCTTTGTGTTAGATACATTTTATCCACTTGGTATTTAAAAAGAGCAGCAGTCAAGTCACCAAAGAGGCATGCATGGACACACCCATGTTCTGAGTGGAAACGGATGTGACCAATGAATAAATAAATATCTTGCTGACATCGCTGATGTTTCAGAGTCTAGTTCTACCACAATCTGCCGTCCTCTTGAGTTACTTATCATCTCTGCAGTGCAGTGTAAAGAGAAATGAAGTGAAGAGTCAGGGAACCTGGGTTTGAATCCTGATTCTGACACTTACTATCTATGTGACTTCGGGTAAATCACTTACCCTCTATGGTTCTAGGTTTCCATAGCCAAAGGAGGGAATGGAGGAACATGGCTTCTGGGGTCTTTTCAAGGGCTAAAGTTTGCAGAACACTTTGCTTCTCCCTTTCTCTCCCCAACTCTGGAAAAAATAGCTCTATCATTTGGTCCCACTCACTCTTTGGTACCTTCTAATTCGGCTTCCATTCAGATGGCCACCAGTGACTTCCTCATAGCAGGATCCAATAGCCTTTCCTCAGGCTCATTACCTTACTTACTCCTTAGAGTAAGAAGGTAAATCACTTTAATTACTTCTTAGAGCAGTTGACCCTCATTCTTTTTTTTTCTTTTTTTTTTTCTCTTTTTCTTCTTTTATTTTATTTTTTTTTAAATTTATTTTT